>CM060970.1:117994338-118594338 GCA_030765045.1 Tenodera sinensis
ACTTTGGTTTTCGACTGACTTCAGTTTTGAGTTGTGCTGTTCACACACACACACACACACACACACACACACACACACACACACACACACACACACACACACACACAACCTTTTTCAAAGAATACTTTTTTTGGATTCAGGGGGCCTCAAAACTATATTTCCGATGAAATCTCCACATCGAATTTTTGGGTGGAATAAATCGGTTAAAAGCCAAACTTGGTATTTAAGTTTAACGTGTTTTAAGGATGCGACACGAAGATTTTGAAGAATATTGCTCCACCCTAAACTACCCTTTACATGGAACATTTTTTCGAAAAGTTTGATTTTCTTGACAATGGCCCTAATGATTTTCATTAAAATGTCATATATTTGAGATATTTTTATAGCAAATAAAACGCATATCTTGAATTTTATGGCTATAGCCCATGTAGTCCTGTTTACTCTGGATAACTTTTGCATAACTGGTAAACCGTAAGAGATAGACAAAATCTTACTATACAAAAATCTAGATCTTACTAAAACACACAATTTATGTCAGAATAATGGTTTTTGTAGAGTGAACCATTTCGGAGATATTCCTTATTTGAATGGGGTTTGGAGAGCTTATACTTCTGTCAATTTGAACATGGTTATTTATTTTTATAAGTTAACCGTGCAAAGAGAACAGAATTTGAAAGCTTTAAAAGATTTGACTATCACACAAAGCCTACTGTATTATCATATTCCCCTTGTACGTACAATAAGATAATTTCTACAAATGTTTATCTCAAGTAACACGAAGAAGATATAGGAATAAGAGTTTGCAGGAATGGTTACTGCAAGAGTAGAGAAAGTCATGTGAGTATAACACAGTTTTTTTCTCTTCGTCTAAGAGTTTTCTCACAATTCAATCACATAGTTTCCTATCTGGTGCTTTTTCCATGGTCATAAGTAAAGCGTGAAATGAACAAATGTGAGACGGACTATTCGTTTTGCTTTGCACCTCAATGCGCGACCCATTGGGCTAGATACTAATGTGAGGTGATTGGCCTTCCCATTCTGTGTAATATACGTATATGTAGACAGGAAAACAGCTTCAAATCTTAGTATCACAAACTTAGGAAGTAAGTAATTAACAATAAACGAAATTACACTTGAAAAAATATAACGTGTAGCATTCACATGCCTTTCTCTCCTCTGTTCCCCTAGAAACTAGTTCTTATAAGAAGTCACATGTTTCAAAGTAAGTCGATATCTAACCACTTTGTAATTCTGTCCTCTTTGCATGAAAATAAAAAAAGAATATCAATAAGCGTTTGAGAGAATTATTTTGAAAGTTCAAATTAATAGCATATATCTCACAAATGGTTAACACCACAAATACGAATGTATGTGCTTTAACCAGATCTAAATTCTCTGTTTAATATATTTTTATCTATCATTTATACAATATTTATTTACAATATATGAGCGCTATTCCTAGAAAATTAAAGTTATACCTTTATTTTACTTTTCATGAGGAATTTTAGTAAAAATCTTTAAAGGCATTTTTGATAAAATCAAATTTCACTAAAGTATTCGACTTAAAGGGTAGTTTGTGGGGTGAAATCGTATCTTATCACTGGAAGTTCCTGCACTGAGCTTTTGAGTTTTTAGTTATGTTGTTTGTGGTGTTTCCAGTGAAATCGAATGCACTGGATGGAATACAATACTTCCAAAATTGAATGTTAATATTTCACCAAAAATGCATGTTTTGAGGCCCATGAAATAAAAAGGACATTTTTAGAAATGGGCTCGCAGGTGCTCTTGCCTGGGTGTGTGACTGTGTGTGTGTGAGTGTGTGTCTGTGTGTGTGTGTGTGTGTGTGTGTGTGTGTGTGTGTGTGTGTGTGTGTGTGTGTGAGTGCGCGCGCGTGTGTCTGCGAAAAGCACAACTCAAAAACAAAAGTTAATTTAATATCAAACTTGGTATTTCGGGTCAGCATTTTTCGAGCATGGGTCACAAAGGCTTTCAAAAAGGTTCCCCCCGCACCATTGTACTCCTTACATGAATTTTTTTTCAAATATTCTAATATTCTCAAAAATAGCTCTGGTTTTGGTTAAAATGCCATATATTTAATATATTTCATGACAAATGAAATTTTTATATTGATTTTTCGTGAACAGCTTCTGAAGTGATGTCTTGTGCATAATTGATAAACTATAAGAGATAGAGAAAATCTTACTACACATTTACATCTTTTTATAGTAATTCATTTCCGGGATATTCCATGTTATTAGTTTCAATTTTCAAATCCTCATACTCTTTTGGAAAAGGAAGATGTTTTGCCTCTTTTTATGTACTGGCCAAAGCCATCACATAGTGACTAAGTTTTAAAAGATTTGAGTATTCCTTAAGCCTACTGTATTCTCCTATTCCCATTGTACCTACTAGAAAATACACAATGAAACCATTTCTACAAATATCTATCTAGGTTAATGTAATAAGGGTTTGGAAGAATAGTTTGCTGAGGAATAGGTAGAGAAAATCATGTGAATGTAACACATCTGGTTTTTACTTTCTCTACTACATATAGTAAAGTAGAGGAAGTACTATATTCCACCCAAAAATTTGATGTCGAGATTTCACCGGAAATATAGGTATGTTTTGAGGCCCCCTGAATCCAAAAAAAAGAGCATTTTAAGAAAAAAGTCCGTGTATGTGTCTGTCTGTGTGTCTGTCTAACTCGAGTGGTCAGACCATTCGCTTCTCACCAAAACGACCCGGGTTCGATCTCAGGCAACCGCAAGTGGGATTGTGGTGGACAAAGCGGCGCTGGGGCGGGTTTCCTCCGGGTTCTCCGGTTTCCCCCGCCATCTCAGCCCACCGATGCTCCATCTTCATTCCAAGTATCATCAGCGTCACCGTCTGCGGTGCCGTATGTAGCAAAAGCGGGCGTTAAACAGTACAAAAAGACAGTATAACTCAACAGCGAAAAGTCGGTTAAAATCCAAATTTGGTGTTTAAGTTTAATATTTTTCAACGATGCGACACAAGGATTTTGAAGAAAACGCTTCCACCCTAAACTACCCTTTATATGGAACATTTTTTCGAAAATTTTGATTTACTTGAAAATGGCTACGTGATTTTGATCAAAATGATCAAAATTTTGATTCATGTCTGAGATATGAATGAAATTTTTTGGGTAGTGAACCATTTCGGAGATATTCTTCGTTATTTGTGTAAGTTTTGGAGAACTTATACCTCTGTCAAATAAAACATCGCTATTCATTTTCATTTTTATGCGTTAACCGCATAAAGAGAACTGAGTTTGGAAGATTTGACAATCGCTCAAAGTCTACTGTATTCCCCTATACCCGTTGTATATGCAAGAAAACGAGCAATAACATAATTTGTAAGAATGGTTAGTACAAAAGTGGAGAAAGTCATGTGATCAGATGACATAAGATTTTATTAAAGTTAAATTTGGTTGTAGCATTTCATATCTATAGAGATGACGAATCAAGATAATTTATGAACGTTAGAATAACCACAGTCGAAGGGGTATTAATCAACAATCGTATTAGCAGGCTAAAAGAGAAGCCAGTAAGAAACTTTGCGCACGCAACTCGCTTCAACCCAGTTTCAAACACGCCCCTCCGGATTACTGGGCAAACAATTATACAGAAGAGGGCTGTTGGGGAATTACATAGGGACAGACGTCCAGGGGCTGTTCTTTATAGTCATATAAGATATATGTAATTCACAACAAATGATGGTTAGCGTGTCTGCCTCACGTTCAAGAGGTCACGAGTTCGAATCTCGCTTAGGTTTTTTTCCGAGGTTTTCCCTTATCCTGACCTGCCTGCGAGAGTTTCTAAGAATGCACAGTAACATAAAACGCGCGCTTGCCAGGCAATGTTACCAAACAACTAGAACCTTCTGGATATTTCGACATCTTGAACATTCTGGAAAGTTCTTATGAGCGAGCGCTCTCCGAAGCGAGTCACTTAGGTCTGGTCTGAGTTAGTGAGTGCGACCAGAATCACTGTCCGAGCGAGTTATTGAAGTGCTGTTACTGCACAGGATTAGAAGCGTCTGGTGTTCGGCTCTCCAGTGAGTGAATCGTCCGGAAGAAGAGACTACGTCGGGCGTATTTTATCAAGCCGCTACAACCCGAAAGAAAGTATACTGGTTGCTGTCACCTTATACACATGTCAATATCATCAATACATCACAATAACAACCCGCCAACTGATAGCCAACGATTCCGTGCGATAAACATGCTGGAAGCAATACTGTCCGTCGGAGTGGAGTGGGGAAAATCTAGGAGTACCAACGTTATCTCGAGCGATACGCACCAGCACGGTGCGGAGGAAGTTGTTATTATCTGTCTGACGAAAGAATGCAATTGTTTGGGGAGGGCGCTGGTGTAGCATAGCACGGTATAGAGAGATCAGAGAAGGCGGGATACCTATACCAGTACAGCCTCACCAACAAAACATCACCACAGCGTACGTAAATAGGAATAAACTAAACGGTCCATAACTGGTTTAACTTACTGTTTCCTTTATCACCAATGATAACACATCCTTAATCTACAAGTGGGACTTACATCGGCTGTAACTGCCGGCTGCATTCATTTTTAGAAAAAGGTCCGTGTGTATCTGTGTGTCAGTCTGTGGACAGCACAACTCAAAAACGAAAAGTCGGTTAAAAACCAAAGTAGTTATTTAAGTTTAATGTCTTTGAAGGATGCGACACGAAGATTTTGAAGAAAATAGCCCCACCCTAAACTACTCTTTACATGGAAAATTTTTCGACAATTTTAATTTTCTTGAAAATAGCTCCAACGATTTTAATTAAAATGCCATACGTTTGAGATAATTTTATGACAAATGAAATGCATATCTCGAATTTTCTGGATATAGCCCCTGTAGTCGTATTTACTCTGGATGATTTTTGCATAACTGGTAAACCGCACGAGATGGAGCAAATGTTACTCTACAAAAAATTTAGATCTTGCTAAAACACGCAATTTATGTCCGAATAAATTTTCTTGTAGGTTGAACCATTTCGGAGATATTCCTTGTTATGTGTGTGAGTTTCGGAAAACTTAACTTTCGTGAAATGAATCATCGTTGTTCATTTTTTTACATGTTAACCGTGCAAAGAGAACAGAATTTGAAAACTTTAAAAGATTTGACTATCGCTCAAAGCCTACTGTATTGCGGCATTCCCCTTGTACCTACAAGAACATAAACAATAAGATAATTTGTGCAAATGTTTATCTCAACTATTACGAAGAAGATATAGGAATAAGAGTTTGTAAGAATGGTTAGTACAAGAGTAGAGAAAGTCATGTGAGTGCAACACATCAGATTTTTTAATTTATGTCCTCCAACGTTGTGTCATATCACACGGTGAATGAATATAATGGGTGATTTAAGTTACCCGACATTCGTCTTCTCTGGAGAAGGGAAATCCTCGGAAAAAGCCTTATTCTGATAACTCATCTTAAGCGAGATTCGAACTCGCGACCTCCTGGACGTGAGACAGACACGCTACCACCACGCTACAGAGGCGGGCAGGGAATGTGATGTAATACCGCTTATCTGTTTATGCAAGCTTCCACTCGTGGCCGACTGCATTCATTCTTTAGACAGGTAACTCAAAGTGATCCATGGAACTAGTTCCATTAGTGAAGTGACAGTGGGCTAAGTGAACTCTTGCGAGCTGAACTAGATTAAATGACAGTGGAAACTGAATGAACTTATACAGAGCAGCAGAACTGCTTCACATTGGTGAAATGAAAGAGTAGGCTAGTCGAACTCTCGGCGAAAATTGAACTAGATTATTAAGTGACTGGAAACTGAGTGAAGTGATAGGAACAGTGGAACTAGTTCACATTAGTGAAGTGAAAGAGTGAGCTCTCGGTGAAAATTGAACTAGTGACAGTGGAAACTCAGCCAAGTGATGGTCTGAAAAACCAGATTAAGTTATGGTATATAAGAAAATACCGTGACAGTTCCAAAACTTTCTCTATAGCTTGAGTATCTCATTGCATTCCACTAAAAATTCGATACCTATCGATATTTCATCAAAAGTATCCCAAATAAAATCCATCCCTGCATGTTATATTAACATGACGTTCTCTACACATTCTCCTTCAAAATATTCTTACATTTTGCCTACTTCATGTTAATCTGGATAAAAGTTTGCAGAACTTCATTTCATTGTTGGCACAAGGGACACACATTACTCTTACGTGGCAGTCAAATGACCTAAGCTGGTCACTATGTGATGGCTTTATAGTTCCCATCTCTCTGTATGGCCTCCAGAATAAAAATAATAAACACCGTGCAATTTTAAGAAGTATTTCACACCTCAAACCAATAGTAAAAATATCTCAGAAGCGGTTAATGCTATAAAAAGAATTGGCATACATTTTATGATTTAATGAGTTCTACATCTTTTGTAGCGTAAGATTTTACATTTCATTTGCCATGGAATTATTTTAAATATATGGTGTTTTAATCAAAATTGTTAGTCGTTTTTGAGGAAATCATAATTTTCGAAAAAAAAAAAACATTCAGGCAAAGGCTCGGTACTTGGGATGGAGGATTTTCTTGAAAATATTCGCTGCGCTCCTGGAAGACGCTGAACTTAAATACCAATTTTGGTATTTAACGGTGCGCGCCTGTGGTGATTTTTCTAATGTTTTTTCCTGGAAGTCTCAAAACGTGTATTTCCAGTTAAATCTCGGTATTGAATATTTTGTTCGAATGCTTTACTTCCCCCATTTCCTATAGCAATTAATAGAGAAATTAAAGCTTTTTTTATTCAGAGCACCTCAAAACATGTATTTCCAGTGAAGTACTGGTGTTGACTTTTTGAATAGAGTACAATAGTTTGCTCCACTTACTATAGGTGAGCTTGTACTACCTAGAAAAAAGTGAAAAAATATATTTCAGGGGACCTCAAAACATGCATTTATAGCTAAACGTCGATATTGAATATTTGAGTAGAGTGTAATAGTTCCCTCACGTGTAAGTCATGTAGTAGAGAAAGTGAATAGAAGGGTATTCAGGGGGTCTCAAAACATGTATTTGCTTGGAATACCTTCCCCTATTATGCACATGCTATAGGTAAGTACGTAGTAGCGAAATAAAAGAATATACTCGGGGACCTCAAAACGTGCATTCCGAGTGAAATCTCCATATTTAATTTTTGTTCGAATGTTACACTTCCCCCACTTGCTACAGGAACTAGTACAGTAAGCAAAGCTTTTTTTATTCAGAGCACCTCGAAACATGTATTTCCAGTGAAATATTGGTGTTGATTTTTTTGAGTAGAGTACAATAGTTTCCCTCACTTATTATAGGTAAGTTTGTACTACCTAGAGAAAGCGAAAAAATATATATTTACGGGACCTCAAAACGTGCATTTATATTGAAACCTCAATATTGAATATTTTGGTATAAGTTATGTAATAGAAAGAGTGAAAAGAAGGGCATTCAGGGGATCTCAAAACATGTATTTGCGTGGAATAGCTTCTGCTATTATGTACATATCATAGGTAAGAAATAGCGAAAAAAGAAAGTTTATTCAGCGGACCTCAAAACGTGCATTTATAGTGAAACCTCAATACCTATTGAATATTTGGGTAGAGTGTGTATAAGTTATGTAATAGAGAAAGTGAAAAGAAGGGCATTCAGGGGATCTCAAAACATGTACTTGGGTGGAATACCTTCTGCTATTATGTACATATCATAGGTAAGAAGTAGCGAAAAAAGAAAGTTTATTCAGCGGACCTCAAAACGTGTATTTCCAGGTAAAAGCTCGGTGGTGGGTTGAACGCAATACTTCCTGAACTTGCTTTTAGAGGCAGGAAACAAAAGAAGTCCGTCAGGAATGACAAAGGCGCATCGAGAGCGAGTGTGATGAAGTGCGAGAGGTACGACGAGAAGGATATTTCGGCTGAATCTGACAGTACCGCGTACTGACAGCTGCTAGCAGAGTTATCAACACCGCAGTGTGTATAATTTTCATCTTTGCTTACACGATTAAGCGGTCGCTACGCCATCTGGCCCCACGCCGGCTCGCAGACCACAAGGGTCGCCAGTTCGATACAGAAATGCAGGGCGTCTTGGCTAGAGAGCGCCATGCCGCTATCGATCTTGCGATACAAACACTGAGCAATGAAAACGTGTAATGTTTCTGATTGGATGAGCAGTGCGGTACCGGATTGTGGCAGGGTCGGGCCTATGGGAGCCCACGTCTGCGCCAAGCCTCGTACCCAAAAGTAAACATACGCACACAGATTGATCCGCGCAGAGCACGGCAGCTGCCCCACCTCAGAAATGGTTCCTCTGCGTAGCTGCCATGTTGGACAGATGCTTCACAATTTGTCAGCTGTAACAGAACTCCGCCTACTTCTTCTAATTTTAACCCTCACGATGCCACATGTCACAATAAACAAACACATCTACAATAAAAGTACATACATACCTCGTGGTTTCATTTATAACAGCGTAATAAGAACATATTTTCAACCGTAGCATTGGATGGTAGGCACTCGAGGCTCTAGGAGTTTGTAAATTAGCGAACACGGCACAGCAAAGTATGTCATCAATCAGAGACGGTTAGTGTCGCACTAAGCAGGTTACACTAATATAATTTCAGTCCCAATTTGTTTGAAGTGATACATGATGGTTACAAGAACTTGCCGCGCCGCCTATATTTAACAGTCGCGTTAACGATGTCTCTAGAAAAAAAACTGTCCCGCTGAGTTGCGCTCTACTCCACCATTGCATTCATCTAACAAACTGTCTTTTAGAAAATCGATGTTAATTCTCTAGTTACCTACTCAAACTACAAAAAACAAGCTTGCCATTTCTAGAAGCAATAGTTTGCTAACCTGTGAGACCAGGAATCGGGAGATCCCGGGTTCAATTCCCGTTCGGTCGGTCACAAGACCTTTTCCTGGTTTACCCGAGTCGGTAGGCGAATGTTGGTACGTTTTCTATAGGCTGTTAGTCTCAATATTTGCTTAATTTGAGAACTTATAATTTTACTCATTAACAGTAGTATATTCTCAGATTCGTTAGCACCTCCAAGTACGCGTGGCACATTCCTCCCAAGAGCGCGGGGCGAAAGGAGTGACACAGAGTGGGCAGGGCTCGCGGTAACGACTGTTGTTTCGGAGCTGAGTTCCAATGCCTTCTGCTCCCACACTACCTAAGCCAATAGGTCACGCATTGAGGTGTGAACATGTGGGAGTAAAACTGATGCATAAAAACATCAGGTAGTAACCTAGAAAACGAAGAAAAGAACAATTAGCACAGCGAAGTGAATACATTTTAAGGTACCCCCACCAGGCGGAAAGAGGCTAACGCGTGGCTAGCTAGTGCCAGGATGTGCTCTATCTGGAATTGTTAGGGACCCTCTCCTTGCTAACCCACATCGTCGTCCGTATCTGACCACCCTTCGGGTCTTTCATTTATCCCTTCCACCCAAAGGCCATGTCATCTACATACGTGTTCTATTACTATCAGTGTCGGCTCGTGGAAACGACTCTAACGATTTTGATCAAACTTTGTATTCAGACAAGGTTTTGCTTATCAAGTTTTTCATTCAATGTGTCATTCCTGAAAAAACGTGATTTTACGCGTAACAGTCACAATTACTCTAAATCTTATTTTGGCCATAATTTCTGTGTTAATGGACCAATTTCAACAAACAAGCCAGGATATTAAAGGTCTCGTCATGGAAACCGCTCCAACAATTAAGATGGAAATTTATATTTAGTTAACATTTTGGTTTTCGTGTTTATCTAAATAAGTATCTTCTCCCCAAAAAAGACAATTTAAAAGAATCTGATGTGTTGCACTCACATGACTTTCTCTACTCTTGTACTAACCATTCTTACAAACTCCTATTACTATATCTTCTACGTACTAAGATAAACATTATTGTACAAATTATTGCTTATTTCCTTATAGGTACAAGGGGAATATTAGAATACAGTAGGCTTTGTGAGAGTCAAATATTTAAAGCTTTGAGATCCTGTTCTCTTTGCAGACTTAACATAAAAAAATGAATAACGATGTTCCATTTCACCAAAGTTTTAAGTTTTCTCACACACATAACAAAGAATGTCTCCTAAATGGTTCACCCTACAAGAAAATTTTGGTGTCGCATCCTTGAAAGACATTAAACTTAAGTACCAACTTTGGTTTTTAACCAACTTTTCGTTTTTGAGTTATGCTGACATTAAACTTAAATATCAATATACAATGTAAACCTGTGGACCTTTTTCTATTTTGTTTTTATTCAGGGGGCCTCAAAACATATCTCCGGAGAAATTGAGATATTTTTATGACAAATAAAATGTATATATTGAATTTTCTGGCTATAGCCCCTGTAGTCGTATTTACTATGGACGACTTTTGCATAACTGGTAAACTGGTAAACCGTTATGCTGTGCACAGTTTGACAGACAGACACACATGGACCTTTTTCTAAAAATACTTTTCTTTGGATTCAGGGGCGTCAAAACATATATGAAATCTCGACATAAATTTTTGGTTGGAACACAAATACTTCCTCTACTATACGTAGCAGAGAAAGTAAAAAGGGTTATCCAGGTAAGTAATACAAAGCAAGATACGAAATGGATATATCTGTTGGTTGTAGAGGTTGTGGTGTATATTATGGTAACATTTCCAGTCACATATTTATAGGATTGTATCATTCCACGAAGTTTTCACCACTGTTATTGACATGCTGTATTCCTTTCAAAATGACAAGAGGGGGAGCGGTGGAATGGAATGGAGGAGTGGAGGTAACTCAGTCGGCTGCACTTGGCAGACGTACAAAGAAAGCAAAGCACCACTTCACAGGCAGTTTACATCAGTAGCAGGAACACATAGCTGTTGGTCAATGTCTCATGTGTGTACAAACAAGAGACGCTCGCTCAGCGTGCTCACGAAAATCTGGCCATTAAACGCAACAAAGATATCTTAAATTATTAAGCTCTTTATTTGAAACTGTAAGTATTAATCAGAACTGGATTAGAAAATGCGTAGTCGAAATTTTGAACAACCATCTTCAAGGCATCTGATTTGTTGACCGTCAGTCAAATGCGGAAGTTCCAACTCACCAACGTGCCTCATTCTTTTTTTTTTTTTTTTTTTTTTTTTTTTTTCGTAGAAGTTTCCGTCAACTTTTGAGACACCATTTTCCTTCCTCCAGACTTAACGTCTCTTCTGTAAGTATAACTTTGTCCCATGTCTCTCAACTGTCACTTGACTGGCCACCTCTGTTGCTGCCACAGAATAGGTTATTCTGCGATGCAAAATAGTTTCTTATTTAACATGAAAGTTTCTCTTAATATATTCGAAGTTTAGTATTATGATAACGGTATGTACAGGGCTGTATTTCTCCGGAGATATATGTTTTGAGGCCCCCTGAATAAAAACAAAATAGAAAAAGGTCCACAGGTTTACATTGTATATTGATATTTAAGTTTAATGTCATTTAAGGATGCGAAACGAAGATTTTGAAGAAAATTCCTCCACCCTAAACTACACATTACATGGAAGATTTTTCGAAAACTTTGATTTTTTTTTTTCGAAAATCGCTCGAACAATTTTGATAATGCCATATATTTGAGATATTTCTATGATAAATGAAATATATATTTTGAATTTTCTGATTATAGACAATGTAGTCATGTTTACTCTTAATGACTTTTGCACAACTGGTAAACCATAAGAAATAGACCAAGTCTTACTATGTAAAAAATGTATATCTTGCTAAAACACACAATTTATGTAAAATAAAAATTTTTGTGGAGTGAACCATTTCAGAGATATTCCTTATTTGTGTGAGTTTTGGAGAACTTATACTTCTTTCAAATGGAACATCGTTATTCATTTTTACTTTCTCTACTGGTAAGTAGGGGAAGTATTGTATTCCACCCAAAAATTCGAAGTCGAGATTTAACCGGAAATACATGAATCCAAAAAAAAGCATTTTTACAAAAAAGTCGTTTGTGTATGTCTGTGGACAACATAACTCAAAAACGGAAAGCAGGTTAAAAACCAAAGTTGGTATTTAAGTTTAATGTCTTTCAAGGATGCAACACGAAGATTTTGAAGAAAATAGTCCCACCCTAAACTACCCTTTACATGGAACATTTTTCGAAATTTTTGATTTTCTTGAAAATGGCTCTAACGATTTTGATTAAAATGTCATATGTTTGAGATATTTTGATGACAAATGAAATGTATATCTTGAATTTTCTGGCTATAGCCCCTGTAGTCGTATTTACTCTCGACAACTTTTGCGTAACTGGTAAACCGTTAGAGATAGACGAAATCATACTATACAAAAAATGTAGATCTTGCTAAAATACACAATTTATGTCTGAATGAATTTTCTTGTAGGATGAATTATTTCGGAGATATTCCTTGTTATATGTGTGAGTTTCACAAACAACTTTCGTGAAATGGATCATCGTTGTTCATTTTTTATATGTTAAGCGTGCACAGAGAACAGAATCTCGAAGCTTTAAAACATTTGACTATCGCTCAAAGCCTACTGTATTCTAATATTCTCCTTGCACCTACAAGGAATTAAGGAATAAGGAAATTTCTGCAAATGTTTATCTCAACACGAGATAAGGGTTTATAAGAATGGTTAGTACAAGAGAAGAGAAAGTCATGTGAGTGCAACACATCAGATTTTTTCTCTCCACAATCACATAATTCACTACTACACGATTCCAAAGCCATCGCATAACGACCAGCTCTTAAAAGGTTTGACTATCGCCTAATTTATTCCCCATACCCATTGTACTTACAAGCAGATGGATTAGAAAGTCATTTCTACAAATGATTATCTCAATTAATATAAAAATATAGAAGAATAGGCGCTTATACCAACGATTTATACAGAAGAGAAGGATTTTTCCCAGTGATTAATGACCTTTCACAACCCTTATGGGTAAAACTGTTCCATCTGTTGAAAACACATGGTCACCAAACTCACTAACAGAACTGTGAAACTTAGTTTTCAGTGGTTGGCTGAATTTAGTCATCGTGACTGTTTTTGTCAAACTAAAATGTTAACACGACTTCCTGATATTGGAAAGACACTTTTAAGGACAAACGTTGAACACTTAGTAGATAGCAAATTTGGTTACATTTCAATGAAAAGGATGCCCAAATGGTGTCCATCATTCTATATTTTCATGAATACTGTAGGAAATTTAAAATTAATTTAAAAAGCTTATGTTGATTTTAAAAACGCAAAAAACTTAAAGAGACGGCTTCTCTACAACGTGTAAGACGGGAGGTCGTGTGTTCAATCCCCTTTTTTGGTTTATTTATTACATTGATTGCAAATTTACAACCTGTTCTTAGAACATTCGGTACATGTGCTACAAGTAATGTCTGGAAGTAACTATTTTATTTTATGTAGAAGACCTTCCTGGTCCTTGGGGTTTTTTTTTTTTCGAGGGTTTCCCGGTCACTAGGCTGGGAAGGATTCCCCGAAGTTCCTGTCTCTCAATTTGCTTCACTTCTCGTTCCACTTCACCTTTCATTTGCTTGGTTGTTTTAGGGTTCTAAGTGTCGGCGGGAGTTTCGGCATCGGTGGTCTCCGAATCCCGGACCTCTGGAGACCTTAAGCCTGCAGGAGGGGAGGGGGAGGAGCTCGATTACGAGCCACCACCGGGGAGTTTAAATCTATAGCTGTTAGTGACCCTGCACTCTGCTCTCCTTAAGTCCGATTTACAGTCGGCGAAAAATAACAGATCACTTGCCATCTAGTTGATTCGCTCACCTGCGAACGAGGCTAGCGTTAGGGTATTTGGATTGGACGAGATACGACTAGCCTCGTTCACAGGTGAGCGAATCAACTAGCAAGTACCAGGTTAGCTCCCGCCGACTAGGCATAAGCATGGGCATAGAATGATTCTAGCATTTTTAGTGAAAATGCATATATATATATATATATATATATATATATATATATATATATTTGGTTCATTTGTGATTACCCACGGCACATGTAGAAGCTCCAAATGATCTTCTCAAGTCAAGTCGTAAAGAAGTATTTTTTTAAGACAGGGAAAAAATCTTACAAAGACTCCCACCTGGCGAGTTGGATTCGGAGTTACTCTCCACGTTCGTCCTACTCCTTCGCCTGGAGAATGGAATCCTAAAGAAGTAAAATAAATACTGTATTACGTGCTCATAATTTTACTTCGTCATTCTGTAATTTTCTCGACTAATATGAACTAGATAGAAGCATACGGTTAAAAGAATAATTTGTATAAGAGTGACTAGAGAATGCATGCGTGTGCACACATCAGATGTTTGACAATTTAACTAAGCTTTCAGATTCATTCTTGTTGTCACTCTTAAGGTTTGGTCCCGTGAAACAAGAATTCGCTTACCTTGAAAAAGCATTGACCATATCTTACTATACAAAAAGTGTAGATCTTGCTAAAACACACAATTTACGTTTAAATACTTTTTTTTGTAGAGTGAACCATTTCGGAGATATTCCTTGTTATTTGCGTGAGTTTTGGAGAACTTATACCTACTTCTGTCAAACGGAACATCGTTATTCATTTTTACTTTCTCTACTGGTAAGATTTCACTGGAAGTATGTTTTGAGATCCCCTGAATCCAAAAAAAGCATTTTTCCTGTGCGTGTGTGTGTGTGTGTGTGTGTGTGTGTGTGTGTGTGTGTGTGTGTGTGTGTGTGTGTGTGTGTGTGTGTGTGTGTGTGTGCCTTTGGACAGCATAACTCAAAAACGAAAAGTAGGTTAAAAACCAAATTTGATATTTAAGTTTAATGTTCTTCAAGGATGTCACACGAAGATTTTGAAGAAAATAGCCACACCCTAAACTACCCTTTAGATGGAACATTTTTCTAAAATTTTTATTTTCTTGAAAATGGCTCTAACGATTTTGATTAAAATGCCAATGTTTAAGATATTTTTATAACAAATGAAATGTATATCTTGAATTTTCTGGCTATAGCCCCTGCAGTCGTATTTACTCTGGATGACTTTTACATAACTGGTAAACCGTTAGAGATAGACCAAATCATACTATACAAAAAATGTAGATCTTGCTAAAATACACAATTTATGTCTCAATAAATTTTCTTGTAGGGTGAACCATTTCGGAGATATTCCTTGTTATGTGTGTGAGTTTTGGAAAACAAAACATTCGTGAAATGCAACATCGTTGTTCATTTTTTTATATGTTAAGTGTGCAAAGAGAACGGAATCTCAAAGCTGTAAAAGATTTGACTATTGCACAAAGCGATAATGTTTATCTCAACTAACATGAAGGAGATAAAGGAATAAGAGTTTGTAAGAATGGTTAGTACAAGAGTAGCAACACATCAGTTTTTTTAAAAATAAATATAAACAAAAAATCTGTTTCTTGACCAATATCACGTCAGTATTCCCTTAACCTCAATTCAATGACTGAAATATTAGTATTGGTGAGGTTAACTGAAAATATTACGTTTGCTGCACTTATGTACTTACAGAACATCCAAGTGAGAGATAAGTGACGTATTCCTGCACGCAATAATAAGCAAGAAAACCAGATCTGCACAGAGCAAGCTCGCGCTAAACCTGACGAGAGTGAAGCCTTCCAAGCGGCCGTGTTTGGTTTGAAGTTGGCAAGACTGAAGGTGTTTAGCGAGTGTGGATAAACTTTAGAGGCAAACAGAATCTGTTGCCCAGGTTAATTACATTCGGTTCGACACCATTACACTTAGTTATCCACACAAAAGAACTCCATTTCACGCATTCTTTGGTTTGCTTTCGGGGAACATGAGGCATGCTGGACAACACCAACGCCTTGTTAATGGGTCCTCTGAAGAGACAATGGCATAAAGCAACAACTCTTTATCCTATGCCGCGCGTGCAAACCAGAGCCTACTTTCTCTATACTTATAGGTCGAGTTGAGATTCTTTTTAGTGAAGGTAGATAAAAAAATACCTGCTGTGTTGCACTCACATGACTTTCTCCACTCTTAGCTAACCATTCTTACAAACTTCATGTTAGTTGAGGGACACTGGGAGTGAAATTTTGGTCAAAATTGTCCAAAAGTCCAAAATTGTTTGTTTACCTTAAAATGTTCCTGGAACACCTGTGCATTTGGATCATATCCCCCACTCCATGTGGTCATTACGGCCCTTTCAAATACCGCTCTTCCCTTAACGTACACAGTATGCTCCCATATAAAAGCCTGTTTTTCTCAAAACTACATTTCTGCACATCCCAAAAGAAGGTCGCGCCTGAGTTTTGCTTCAAATTCAATGAAAGTTTCCAAAAGTATTCATAAATAGCAGATAAACAAAACTATGATTCAATATTGATGTTATCATTAACATAAATTCCAAAAACATTTTTTCTGCATGAAAAAATCAATAATTTTTAAGATTAAATTTTCTTTGTTATTAAAAAAATATGTACAGCATAATCAGCAAACGTATTTGAAATATCTCTTCATACAATTGTTACCCATGTTTTAGAGCACCCGTTCTGACAATATAAATGAATTTTGAAAAGTCAATAGACGCGAGCTCTATTTTGAAAATGTGCCTATTAAATTCATAAAATAATTTATATATCCTAAACGAATCATCCAATTTTAATGAAATTTGGTGTACATCCTATTCTCATATAGATACAAAGACAGTAAAAATTTCAGAAAAATCTATCAAAAAATGTGGAACTTTCAAATTTCACTCCCAGTGTCACTTGAGATAAACATTTGCAAAAATTATCTTATTTCTTATCTTATTATCTTATTTCCTTGTAGATGTAAGAGGAATATGACTTTGAGGGACAGTCAAATCTTTTAAAGCAGGTCACTACGAGTGAAATTGCATTCTCTTTGCACGGCAAAGAGGTAAAAAAGTGAATAACGACCTTACATTTGAGAAAAGTTTAAGCATTGCGAAATTGACATAATTAACAAGGAATATTTACGAAATGGTTCAGTACATAAAAATGCACTTTGACATAAACTGTGTGTTTTAGCGAGATCTACATTTTATGTATAGTAAGATTTTGTCTATCTCTTACGGTTTACCAATTATGCAAAAGTCATTAAGAGTAAACTTGACTACAGGGGCTATAACCAGAAAATTCAAAATATACATTTCATTTGCCATAAAAATATCTTAAACTATATGGCATTTTAATTAAAATCACACACACACACACACACACACACACACACACACACACACACACACACACACACACACATACACATACACACACGCGCGCGCGCGCGCACAGCCTTTTTTCTAAAAATGCGTTTTCTGGATTCAGGGGCCTCAAAACGTATATTTCCGATGAAATCTCGACATCCCACGTAGTAGAGAAAGTCTGACTGCCGCGATGACTCATGTCTGTAACAACTAACTGACTCAAAAAGTGACTGCTCTCGTCACCTCGCCTCCTTATATAACGAGGATGACGCAACACTGACGTTTCTCGAAGTTCAGCTTTTCTGGAACTTATACAAATACGCCGGTCACCGGACACTTCGCGAATAATCTCGAAAACCCTTCATGGTTCTGCCACTCTGATTGTTGTCACGTGTTTACTTGCGTGAGTGGTGTGGCTCAGCTGAACCTTGAACGCCTTTGATACGCGCCGCGCGTGGTATGTGGTGTGAGTTAACTTGACCCAAACCGTCCTTTGTTGTGTGCCTCACAATATGTATTTCAGGTGAGACCTCAATATGGAATTTTAATGCAATATTCTCTACCCAATTGGTACATATGCAGTAGAGAAAGCAATAAATAAAAAACATTAAGCCTTTGTTTGCTTAAAAGCTTGTCTTTCAACTTATGTTATTGTAAATCTGTTAAGCCTCGTACCCCTGTGAGCTAGGCAAACCGCTCATTCGACGTCCGAGTCCATTTCACTGCCCTCTCGACCTTCTCGCCTCATTTGACGGTCTGAGGTCTCGCTATACCGACAATAATTATTTCGAACTGTCGAGTGCAGATCACGTAATACCTTCAACAGTATCGTTTGAAAACGAAGAGAGTTTAATCTCCAAACTCATGCAGCTTTTGTCGACTTTGTTAAAGCATTCGATCAGGTAAATAGGCTCTGGACAATTATGGAGAATATATGTATGATTAAACATAGTAAAGTGTTTATATAACACCTCTAAAATAATAATAATAATAAGAAAAGGGTGTAATTATGGAACATCACACAGTGTTTCGAATTAATTAATCACTTAAAAGACATGAAGGAATACTCCAAGCAGCTCTTTCAGACGTAAAGTAAGTCGACAACGTTGCGTTGATGTTGGTCAGGGAATTGACGTGGTTTGTGGTTGTAAACAGGTCGGGCGCTTTCGCTTTCGTGTAATGTTTTGGGAGTTACGCTTGTGATTGGCCTATACTTGCACAGTGAACATGGAAGTTTGTGTTCTTAAGAAGCACCGCTACGCTGTTTGTTTATGTACTGAACTAGGGAAAGTGACACCCACTCAGTCTACAGTGTTGTCAGCTTGTTTTCGACAAAAGTATCTCCGTAGGAAATGGTCAGGAACAAAAACGTAATGTGCTCCAAATACCGAGATCTACTATTGGTTTAAATTAATTTAATGACTTCCCTTCCACCGGGATATTCCCTTAGAAGTAGTGTGCAACGTTCCCAGTCTTCCCCTAAAACATTTCTGCTTCAGTCTACCTACGGTATGCAGATAAAGGAGGGATATTTGTCCCGACAGTGGAACTGCCTTCAAGACAAATGACACAATTACTTTTTCTTTAAATAGGGCCTTTCCATTCACAGGCACAGTGAATCAGCCCACATTCGAGACCCCTGCAGCTTAGTCACTGTATAAAATGCAAAGCATTGGGTTTTTCTTATCCTGAAAAAAATAAACATACGTTTTTTCGTATGTCTATAAACATGGATGTGTATATATGCATGTAAGGGCTAATCTCGAAAATTCTTTGACGATCACCTTGAAATTCGCCATGTAGTGGAGTAGATTTGTGTCTTATACATTTCCCTATGCAGTGTATTACATTCACATGGTTTTCTCTACCCGGCTTTCGTTTACATAACACATTCACATATGCCCTAGTGCCCTTCATCATACAATTAATATAAGTTTCTATATGTTTGAAATACAAATGCAACGTATTACATTCACACTGTTTTCTGTACTCGCTTTTCTTTTATGAAACACAATCACACTTGTTTCTCCACTCCCTCTTCTACAAATAATTCATACTGCTTTCTATTGACTGAAATAGCAACGTATTACATTCACACGGCTTTCTCTATTCACTTTTCTCCCTGTAGTGTTTGTGATTATTTAACAGTATGTTTGCATAGTGCCTTCCCCAAGTTTATATTTATTTTTGTTCTTTATGGTATCCTAAACAGTTTAATTTTTGTTTTAAATAGGGATAAATCATTAAGCCACTAGGTATTTCAGCTAGTTTTATATAGAATCCACTAAATTTTCTTAAGAACAGTTATTATTGTGACGTCGTGTCGACCGTACATCAAAAGAGGGTTCAGGTCAGCCACCTCACAACACTACGTTGCTAGGCAGCGCGCGACAATGTTAGGCCGATTCAGCAGAATTCGAGAACCTTCGAATGTGTGGTCAATATAATCGGGAGATCCACGTCAGGCACTCTGAACGGTAAACAAATAAGCCGTGCTCTTTCCCAGCTTAAACCCGGAAGCGTTATCGCCAGATAATCAGAAGCTTCTAGAAGTTTCGAAATCTCGAACGTCCTGGAAGTGAACACTCTCGCAGAGTCAATGAGTTAGTGAGTACGTTTGTGATGCTACGAAAAGTGCTGTTCTCCGAGCGAGTTTTTGACGACTATGGTGACGTGCAGTGGGTACTGTGATTGCAAGACTTTTGTGTTCCACACCCCAGAGAGTGTACCGCCCGGAAGAAGCGGCTGCGTCGTATTTCGCGCGAATAATGTGAAGTGACAGTGACAATTGAAACAGTTCACATTAGTGAAGTGACAGAGTGAACTAACCGAAGCCTCAGGGAAAATTGAACTGGGTTATTAACTGACAGATAAGCCACTGCTAGAAAACTGGACTAAGTTGCAATAGTAAAATAAGTTTTAATTAGAAGGGTTTGTAGAAAGTATATAGAAATCAACGATGGAGGGCAAAGTATGTTATGTGATTCCAAGGCTGAGAATTGCTTTTCAATTTTCCGTGGCCTATTCTACCCTAGCACATAAAGTACGACATTTATAGACAGAGTAGCTTGCGAAAAACTTGTAGGGTTTCTCTGGAAACTTGATATGGACTGGAAGTAGCAAATCTTACACGACCATCCTTACTCACTCTTGTGCAAGTCATTCTTACAAACATTTATTCCTGTTTACTTCATATTCATCAAGATAAACTGTATATTATTGCTTATTTTCTTGTAGCTGCAAGGGGAATATGGAAATACTGTAGGCTTTAGGTGGTAGTCAAATGTTTTAAAGCTAGTCTTGTCATTCCGATCTCTTTGCATGGCTAAGACATAAAAAATTAATAACGACTTCCATTTGAGAAAAATATACCTATAACAAAATTCAGACAAACAACAACTAAATGGTTCCACAAAAAGGAATGATGATGACTTCTGTGAATATTGTCAAAAAATTTAAGATAAACATTTTATTTGACATAAATATGGTATTTTAATCAAAATCGTTAGAGCTATTTTTCAAAAAGTCAGAACTTACGAATAATGTAAAGGATAGTGTGTTGGGGTGATTTTCCTGAAAATATTCGTGTCTCATGTTTGGGAAATGCTGAAATAAATATCAAGATTGGTATTTAACCGATTTTTTGTTTTTCAGTTGTGTTGAAATAAAATAAATTCAGTCGTATGTTCGCCAAAATAAAGAGAACGCTTAGAAGGAAAAGTAAAAGAGAAACGCAAATTAAATATTCAAGTATTCAAGCAAAACTTGGGCATTAAACAGACAACAGAAATGAAAAATGGAATCAGCACAAATGAGATTTTAGATTCGTCTAACTAATGTCGGTTTAATAGAAAGGATGAAACAAAATAAAGCAAACTATAGGCAGGTAGAGAGGATGAACAACCGACTACGTTTCAGTCGGTAAAAGAGACATAGGAAGACCGAGGAACAGGTGGAGATATGATATTGATTGATAGAGATGGAATGGAATCATGGGTCCAAAACTTGAAAAATCTGATGTGTTGCACTCACATGACTTTCTCTACTCTTGTACTAACCATTCTTACAAACTCTTATACCTATATCTTCTTCGTGTTAGTTGAGATAAACATTTGTACAACTTATCTTATTGCTTATTTCCTTGTAGGTACAAGGGGAATGTTAGAATACAGTAGGCTTTGTGCGATAGTCGAATGTTTGAGATTCTGTTGTCTTTGCACACTTAACATATAAAAAAATGTACAGCGATGACCCATTTCACGAAAAGTTCTAAGTTTTCCGAAACTCACACACATAACAAGGAATATCTCCGAAATGGTTCATCCTACAAGCAAATTTATAGAGGCATAAATTGTGTATTTTAGCAAGATCTACATTTTTTTATAGTATAATTTGGTCTATCTCTAACGGTTTACCAGTTATGCAAAAATCGTCCAGAGTAAATACGACTACAGGGGCTATAGCCAGAAAATTCAAGATATACATTTCATTTGTCATAAAAATATCTCAAACATATGGCATTTTAATCAAAATCGTTAGAGCCATTTTCAACAAAATCAAAATTTTTGAAAAATTTTCCATGTAAAGGGTAGTTTAGGGTGGGGCTATTTTCTTCAAAATGTTCGTGTTGCATCCTTGAACGACATTAAACTTAAATACCAACTTTGGTTTTTAACCTAATTTTCGTTTTTGAGTTATGCTGTCCACAGAATGACAGACACAGACTGACAGACACACAGAGACACAGACACACAACACACAGGGACCTTTTTCTAAACATGCTTTTTTTTGGATTTAGGGGGCCTCAAAACATATATTTCCGGTGAAATCTGGACATCGAATTTTTGGGTGGAATACAATACTTCCCCTACTTACCAGTAGAGAAAGTAAAAAGGATTATTTTTGTATTCAAGGTAGCTCAAAACGTGTATTTCTGCTAAAATCTCTGTATCTAATTTTTTGGTAGAATGCTACACCGTTATCTACTATGTCCTGCGTGGTAGAGAAAACAATAATATTGGAGGTTAATGTAAACAAATAAAACACCATGTTATGTACAACAATAATCATGTCCCCACTTCCTGTACCTTGGGAAAGCGGCAGAGAAGCTCCAGGTATCACTCTCTCATTCATTAAAGCCTAAGGGGGAATCTGCGTGGTCCAGGGTATGCTATTTTGTTAACACCGTGTAGAAGTAGCAACCCTTAAAGGCTACCTACCCCTAGTGGAATTACTTTTCAAAACAATTTCACCTTGAAGTGGAGGATGCGATGATAGCCTTATTGTGCACCTCTTCGGCTCCCTGAGGCACTTAACCTGGATATATACGTACACCTGTTGGCGAGGGGCGTGAGAAAGTTGTGGGTGTCGAACTCAAGTACCCTGGGGGCTCACATCTTGCTTGTAACAAAACTATAAACACTGTAGGTACCTCCAATACCCTTCTTTTCTCATTGTACTGATATTATTATCCACTGCTATTGTGAAAAAGAATTCAATTCCCAAGGATTCCACGAAACAAATAATTGAATGTAGAATTGTTAAAATTCTACTTGCTCTTGCAAGTTACTATCAAAACAGCGAGGGTTCTAGCCTTCACTGCGTAGCTTACATACGAGGTGACACAAAACTTTTACAACCTCAAACAAGGATTTTTTTATTTCTTTTTTCTAAAAATTTATTTCCCCTTAAAGCGGTTTCTATTTTAAGTGCTCAAAACTTAATGGAAAAATCCGATGTTGCACTCACATGACTTTCTCTACTCTTGTACTAACCATTCTTACAAACTCTGATACCTATATCTTCTTCGTGTTAGTTAAGATAAACATTTGTACAAATTATCTTATTGCTTATTTCCTTGTAGGTGCAAGGGGAATATTAGAATATAGTAGGCTTTGTGCGATAGTCAAATCTTTTAATTTGTGTTCTCTTTGCACGAATAACACATAGGAAAACGAATAACGATGTTCCATTTGACAGAAATATAAGTTCTCCAAAACTCACACAAATAATAAGGAACATCCCTCTACAAAAAAGGTATTTGGATATAAATTGTGTGTTTTAGCAAGATCTGAAGTTTTTGCATAGTAAGATTTGGTCTATCTCTTACAGTTTACCAGTTATGCAAAAGTCATGCAGAGTAAATACGACTACATAGGCTATTGCCAGAAAATTCAAGATATACATTTTATTTTCCATAAAAATATCTCAAACATATGGCAAAGGGTAGTTTAGGGTGGAATTTTCTTCAAAATCTCCGTGTCTCATCCTTAGAAGATTTTAATTTTAAATACCAGCTTTGGTCTTTAACCGATTTTTCATTTTTGAGTTATCCATATAGTCACACACACACACACACACACACACACACACACACACACACACACACACACACACACACACACACACACACACACACACACGAGTCTCAAAACATATATTTACAGTGAAATCTTGACATCGAATTTTTAGGTGGAATAGAATATTTCCTCTACCTACTATCGTAAAAGAGCTAGTAAAACGAAGTCCAGAAGGGTTATCCTACATTGTAGCATCATTACTTAATCAAGTTTATTGTAAAGAGTGATATAATAAAATCCATTCCTGATACAAACTTAATGCAGAGCTAATCACACATATTCTACACGATACGCCTTCCCACGAACACCTTTTCATCCGCCAGTGACAATGAGCGAATGAGTAGGAAAATTTATTTTGTAAGCAAAATTTCAAACAAGTAGATATTTATCGCTAAAAGCACAATATTCTTGAAAATATGAAAAATTTACAGAAAATTCGTGATAAAATAATCCCATATATCACTTCTAAACTATGTCAAATGCATGCAAACCAATTTTTTTTCTGTAATTGAACAACTTTCTCATTTTTCGTTAAAAACAACAGAACTAGCAACCATCTTGTTACCAGCATTACGAATTCTTCGGACTCTTGCAGGTTTAGATAAGGTTCTAAAGAAACATTGAGCCTAGTGAATTCTCTTTTTAGGACCATAATAACAGGCCCAAGATTTATCACCAGTAACGATATTCTAATCCAAATTTGAAGTGTCGCCTTTGAATTTTTCTAGAGTTCTTCTGCAGCAGTCAATGCGTTATTATTTTTGGTCGGGAGTCAGTTTATGTGGAATCATTCGACAACAGTTTTCTCGCGTCTAAGCGTTGTACTGTTGTATGTTAAGCCAATACTGTTGTAACAGAGCTTTTGGGCGTCTTTCAAGAAATTCATCAAATAACATTGTTACATCGATTGACAATATTTACAGTACACAAAATAATATACAATAGAAATAATTGAAATTTGTATTACTTTATTAAAATAATATGCGAATTATTTTAGTTTATATTTCAAGCATTTACATTTCAAAATTATTGAAAGGTGCTTTCCAAAATCATACGAAACTTAAGTGTCTTTTGCTTGAGAACCATTTGCACTGAATTTCAAAATTCTGCTTCATAGAGAACATAAATGTTTTACAAAGAAGTGTATAAAATTTCATGTCTCTATGATTAACAGTTTCTGAGAAAAAGGTATCTTTGAGCATTAAATTTACATGTTGAGAAAAACTTGTTTTAAGTTCTGTGATGTTCTGTAAGCCTACCTCAATACATTCTAGGATTATAGTCATCTTTATCTTCATAAACGTCATCTAGCTGCTTTTCTACTTGCCTCTTTTGTTAAGTTGTGTTACTCTTTGGGCACTAAATTCGATGATAGGAGCGTATTAAGGAGCATGGCAAAATAACGTCTGAATTTAAATTAGGCAGTATGTTTCACTTGAAATGGTTTTAAAATGGTAGTAATTATACACATTTGATAAGTAATATATCGTTTTGCTCAGGATATTTTGGAGAACTTTTAAAACAAAGAAATTTTATTTATGAGCGCTTTACACTAAACTGCCCCCTTAAGAAAAAATCTCTTTTAAATTCGCTGCACCAATTATTGTAAACTGTTGCCTTATACTGGAGCTTCTCCTTCAAATGCATTTTAAGCCTATCTTCACATTGCTTGGGCATTGTTGACGGTTTATAATCGTAGATTGAAATGTTCTCCATTCCAATTCTTTTTTAGATGAACACAACTTTAAATTGTCATAACAATGAAATCATACTATAAGCAACTCAGAAAACATTAAAAAATACATGTCAAATATAAACAAATTTAATTTTTTATAAGAAACATGGCATCCAAAACATTAGAAAATAGCTGTCAAGTATAAACAAACTTAATTTTTTATAAGAAACATGGCATCCAAAACATTAGAAAATAGCTGTCAAATATAAAAAAAATTCATTTTTTATAAGAACCATGGCATTCAAAACATCAGAAAATAGCTGTCAAATATAAACAAATTTAATTTTTTACAAGAAACGTGGCATTCAAAACATTAGAAAATAGCTGTCAAATATAAACAAATTTCATTTTTTATAAGAAACCTGGCATCCAAAGCATTAGAAAATCGCTGTTAAGTATAAACAAACTTAATTTTTATAAGAAACCTGGCATTCAAAACATAAAATAGCTGTCAAATATAAACAAATTTGATTGTTTATAAGAAACATGGCATCTAAAACATTAGAAAATAGCTGTAAATATAAACAAATTTCACTTTTTATAAGAAACATGGCATCCAAAACATTAGAAAATAGTTGTCAAATATAAAAAAATTCATTTTTTATAAGAACCATGGCATTCAAAACATTAGAAAATAGTTGTCAAATATAAAAAAAATCATTTTTTATAAGAAACATGGCATTCAAAACATTAGAAAATAGCTGTCAAGTATAAACAAATTTAATTTTTTTAGAAACTTGACATTCTAAAAATGTTGATTGTCGGCGTCGTTTTGGACAGCATTTGCTGGTCGTTGTGAGATAAAACGAGCAGCGTCTGAGCTTGATATTGTGAAAAAACACTCCCTTTATTACTTCTTGAAGATTTAGATGAGCCAAGAGTTGCTGAAGCCGGGGCGAAGTGTGTGTTGTGATTCCCACCGTCATAAAAAGAATTCATTAGGGAAACTTCCATAGCTATAAGCCATCTGGAAACTTTTAGATTAAAGTTCCCGCCGCTCCCTAACCAAACATTTAGCCCAATTGTTTGTTCTGGAAGTTTACGTTTAGCTGCGAGCGGCTGTCACTTTAGGAGCGTTCGTGCACTTGGTAAGGTAGGCCTACAAGGGTCTCTGCTCAAACAGCTCTCCAACTTAGTGGATAATATTTTCCGTGTGAGAGATTCCTTCAGGCAAATGCATTTCCCTGTTTCCTTTCGAGAGAAAAAATACCGATACAGCAGGTGTTCCGCTTCCTCGATGTTACCCACTTCTGAGGCGGGGTTCTGCAGTCTGCGTGGTGGCTATTTATTGTTTTGTTTCCAATATTCTGCTGTCCTTAACTTGAGTCACTGAAACAAAGCCCAGCGTCGGATTAATGATTTTTTTATCGCGTCGCTATTGTATAAACGTGGATTACAACAATAGCGCACATGCTACACATTGTTGAACTGCGTCATCTCTCCCCCTTGTGGAGTGAAATGGAGTTTCTGTGTCCGTGCTAGAGTCCAAACCGCACTCCGTTACCTAGCGTACACTCGGTGTACCCCACAAGTATACCCTTTTCACTTACTCCACACAGAATTTCACTATTGTCACTTTGGCAAGCATTAAAGCAAATATAATTACCCTCTACTGAAAAAAAGAAGCTCAACTGTTGCACTCACATAAACAAGGCCCATATGTTTACCACCTACAAATATTAGAAAGATGCAAGCACTTATGAACGAAAAAAAATTACAAAATTTGACGATAAATATGGCCTAAAACTTTTAATTTCTCTAGCACGTATAGTAGAGGAAGCATTTTTAGAAAAAGGTCCCTGTGTGTGTTGTGTGTGTGTGTGTGTGTGTGTGTGTGTGTGTGTGTGTGTGTGTGTGTGTGTGTGTGTGTGTGTCAGTCTGTGGACAGCAAAACTCAAAATCGAAAAGTCAGTTAAAAGCCAAAACTTGGTATTTAAGTTTAATGTCTTTCAAGGATGCGACACGAAGATTTCTAAAAAAATTCCTCCACCCTAAACTAACCTTTAAATGGAACACTTTTCGAAAATTTGATTAAAATGTCACATGTTTAAGATATTTGCATGACAAATGAAATGTTTATTTTGAATTTTCTGGATATAGCCCCTGTAGTCGTATTTACTCTGGACGACTTTTGCATAACTGGTAAACTGTAAGAGATAGACCAAATCTTACTGCACAAAAAATGTAGACCTTGCTAAAACCACAATTTATGTCTAAATAAATAATTTTGTAGAGTAAACCATTTCGGAGATATTCCTCGTTATTTCTGTAGTTTTTGGAGAACTTATACTTGACAAATGGAACATCGCTATTAATTTTTTATATGTTAACTATACAAACAGAATGGAATTTGAAAGCTTTAAAAGATGTGACTATCGCTCAAAGCCTACTGTATTCCCAAATTCCCGTTGCACGTGCAAGAAAACAAGCAATAAGATAATTTCTGCAAATGTTTATCTTAACTAACACGAAGAAGATATAGGAATAAGAGTTTGTAAGAATGGTTAGTACAAGAGTAGAGAAAGTCATGTGAGTGCAACACATCAGATTTTTTCTGTGCATTTTCGAAATCTTCAAAGAGTTAACACTGTTTAAATTAACATTATATTGAAAATTTACTGCTAAAACATTGCACACTCAATTATAAATAAAATTAATTTTATTGTTCATTTTGAATTTATTTAATTGCTCAGCTACCTCTCAGGTAACACTCAGCTCTGCACAGAATGAAATAAGTGGCACATTTTGAACTGCAATCAGAAGCAAGAATTACAATTACAAACTACATACATTTTGAAGTTTTCAAAAAGGAGCGATTTTTTATTTGCACGCAACGGGATAAAGACCTTCTAATATTACAGAAGAGAATTAGGAGGTATTTTTAGTATGACTGCAAGCACATATGCGAAACTAGAACAGAAATATAGAATTATGATAGAAATACGAACCTTTTCCTAAAAATGTTTTTTTTTTATTATTATTATTCAGGGGGCTCAAAACATACATTTCCGGTGAAATCTCCACATCGAATTTTTGGGTGGGAAAAGGGGTTATAAAAACTGAAAATTATGGTCCATTTTGCACTTTATTACAAACATATTTGTACACGCCCACAAAATAGGAGTAGCACAAATGAACTTTCCGTTCCAATATAAACTACAGAAATATTAGTTAGATTACAAGAATCTCTTCTACAAACTGTTCTGAAAAACACTTATTCCTCTATCTACTTCATGTTAATCAAGATAAATTTACCTTACTGCTAATTGTGCAAGAGGAATAAGCAATCCGTGGGCTTTAAGCAACAGTCAGATCATTTTAGATCTGGTTGCTGCGTGATGTCTTTGAAATTCAGTGTTCTTTGGATGGTCCAGAGAGAAACAAATTAATAACACTATCCTTTTTAGAAAAGTATACGTATTGGAAAATTTAGACAAATAACGAGAAGTATCTCGGAAATTATTTACTTCAAAAATAATATTATATGTATTTTCAGTTGAACCTGCTTTATACGTTACCCAAGTTCACGTAATTCGCATTTATACGTAAATTTTTGTTTGTCCCAGCAAAATGTAATTTAGAAACGCGTTAATAAAACCTTATTTATACCAGGTGACTCACTGCAGCCGGCCCCGCCGAAAGTAGATAACTCCTCGGGCGTTAAACAAGTTGCCGAACTCCAGGGCGTTTCTGCCTTTCAACAGACGTGCAGCGAGAGGCAGTTGGACTAGCGTGTGGTAATATACAGAATAACAGTACAAACAGCTGAAAAGGTCTCACTTTACTTACAGGATCTTCATTTTCCAGGGAATAAACTCACTCTTGTATATGGTGCTATTGTCTAACATTTGAATTGCAGATTGTAAAATGCAAACATGTAATGTTTCATTTGCACTTCTTCATTTCTTATGAATGTTATTGTGGTATGTTATTATTGTTATTTTTATTGTTATTATTTTTTATTATTATTATCATCATCTCATGATCTAACCCCACTTTTGGGGTCTCATCAAGAATCTTGTATTTTAAACAGACCCCCTGAACGTAAAGGTCTAGCGTCAAAGAATCTCTGGCAAAGGTTATAAGATTGCCTTGTGATCTTCTGTTAGTGTG
Organism: Tenodera sinensis; assembly: GCA_030765045.1. Taxonomy (NCBI): domain Eukaryota; kingdom Metazoa; phylum Arthropoda; class Insecta; order Mantodea; family Mantidae; genus Tenodera; species Tenodera sinensis. The sequence goes on from CM060970.1 coordinate 118,023,764, forward strand.
AACTATCTGGATTTTGAAACAATGGAATGGGATTGGATTGGATTAGATAAACCACGCTTTTATAATGTTGCACTGCTACATCTGATGAAGAAAGAGTGATTTCATGCATTTTATCTTTAATTTTTGGAAACAAAAAGAGATCATATAGTGCTAGGTAAGGGCTGTGTGGTTGAGGGTCCATGGGGCTGACCTTTTAGGGCATCCAGATACTCAATTGTTAGTTTTGCTATATGGGACAGTGCGATGTCAAATTATTTTTTTCCTTTTGGCATTTTTTCTGCGAATTTTTTAAAAAATTTCCAATAAACTGGCATCTGTGTGCCAATAGACAGTAGTGGTATACTATTATAGTTTTACAAAAGAAATGAATAACCTCTTCTTACCAATACTGCGCATTCCTCGAACTTTTGTAGGTTAGATTGTGTTGGAGAGACCTATTAAGCCAATTGACCTTCCTTTTCAAGGATCATTACAAAAAATCCATTATTCATCACTATTAACGATATTTCAAACTGATTTGAAGTGCTGCCTTGGATGTTTCCCAGTGTTTCTACACCAGTCAATACGTTGTTGTTTTTGATCGAGTCGGATTGTGGATTCCATCGACAACAAAGTTTTCTCACGTACAACTGTTGATGTAAAATGTTGTGAATTTGACTCATACAAATGCCCAAAGTCGCCTGAATAAATTCATATATCCGTCGATCTCCGTCATAGTTCAAATTCGATGGTTCGAGTCCCTGCATAGAATTTTTAACGTTTAATTTACTATGAAAGGCTAAATTTAGACAACATTAAGTTAACGTTAATTACTGATTAAACTCGATACCACTTTTCAAAATGTTTACGAAATTCTAAAAAATATTAAAAGCATTACTTTATTAGATATTCAGGGTTATCGAAACAATGTGCTCTAGAACTGTGGCCTCAATACCAATGTACTCTGTATACAAAAAATTTTTGCAATTTCACTTTAAATTGTTTCTTTTATTTTCTCTACTACGTATACAAGGCAGGGGAAGTATTGTTTTCGAACCACAAATTTGATGTCGAGATGTCACCAAAATATATGCTTTGAAGCCCCCTGAATAATAATAATAAAAAAAAAAAAAAAAAAAAAGATTCGCGTGGGTCTATCAGTCTGTCAGTCTGTGCAGAGCATAAATAAAAAAAAGAAATTTCGCTTAAAATCTAAAGTTGGTACTTAGATTTAATATCTTTCAAAGATGATTTTGAAGAAAATTCCTCAACCCTAAATTACCCTTTATATAGAAAATATTTCGAAAATATTGATTTTCTAAGAAAGTTCTCTAACGATTTTGATTTAAAAATGTGTATTTCGAATTTTCTGGCTATAACCCGTGTAGTCCTGTTTACCCTTAATGACTTTAGCATAACTGGTACTATACAAAAATGTAGATATCGTTAAAACACACTTTATGTTTAATTATCTTTTTTGTGAATGAATCGTTTTGGAGAAACCTTGCATTACTCATAGACCGTTCTCAAATGGAAGATCGTTATTCATTTTTTATCTCTTGATCATACAAAGAGAATGGAATTCAAAGTCAGCATATAGCCACCAGCTCTTAAAATATTTGACCGTCACTTAAAGCCTTCTGTATTCGCATTTTTTCCTTGCACCTACAAGAAAATCACAAACGCTGATCTGGGATAACATGAAGCAGATAGAGGCATAAGTGTTTGTAAGGATATTTTGTTGAAGGATAGAGAAGGTCATGTGAGTACAACACAACAGATTTTTAAAATATATTTGAATTATACAGTGGTAGCAACTTAATACGACGTGATTATGTTGCATATTTCTATAATACAACGTAAAGCCATATTTAACGTGTTAATTACTTGTAGTGAGAGAGAAAAGTGCATACGGAATCATTTGCATGAAAATATCTCTGGAACTAACAAGCTTTTGAGAGGATACTTTGACTCTTCTCTATTCTAATTTTTTCTCGACAAACAATCCTCAGCGGTTGGGAAACTTTCAACTCAGTACTGTTTGTCTCCATCAATTGGTGAAAAAGTTTAATTGGAATTGTCGGATCTTGCAGTACATACGAAGATTTTGTGTACCTCTATCTTCCGTGGTTATATTCTCTTTATCGGTTACATATCCAAGTATGCATCTAGGGGTAGAACTCACATGACTTTCTCTACTCTTGTACTAGCCATTCTTACAAACTGTTATTCCAATATCTTCTTCGTGTTAGTCGAGATAAACATTTGCAGAAATTATCTTATTGCTTGTTTTCTTACACGTGCAACGGGAATATGGGAATACAATAGGCATTGTGTGATAGTCAAATCTTTGAGATTCTGTTCTCTTTGCACGGTTAACATTCGTATAAAAATGAACAACGATGTAGCATTTGACGAAAGTTTTTTTTTTTTTTTTTTTTTTTTTTTTTTTTTTTTTTTTTTTTTAACTGACGGAAATAACAAGGAATATTTTCGAATTGGTTCACTCTACAAAAAAATTTATTTGGACATAAATTGTGTGTCTTAGCCAGATCTACATTTTTCATACTAAGATTTGGTCTATCTCTTACGGTTTACGAGTTATTCGAAAGTAATCCAGAGCAAACAGGGCTACATAGGCTATAGCTAGAAAATTCAAAGTATACATTTCATTTGTCACAAACATATCTTAAACATTTTAATCAAAATTGTTTGAGCCATTTTTAAGAAAATCAAAATTTTCCAAAAATTCTCCATGTAAAGGGTAGTTTAGGGTGGAGTAATTTTCTTTAAAATCTTCGTGTGGCATCCTTGAATGACATTAAACTTAAATACCATCTTTGGTTTTTAACCAACTTTTCGTTTTTTGAGTTATTTTGTTTACAAACTGAAAAAAAACACACACACACATACACACACACATACACACACACACTTGATAATTCCTTGTAAGTAGTGGATATCTCTCCTCATTCATTCAATTCATCAGCTCTATCCATTTTTGTCTACAAGTCATTACTTTATCATACAAAGGTTCTATTTTTAGTTCCCGTCTTATCTCTTTATTTTTAATTCTGTCAAATTTGATGCAAAACTTTACTTGCATAAGGAACCTCATCCCTGTTGTCTGAATTTTGTTTCTGTTTCTTTGTTGGAACCCAGGTTTCACAGCCGTGCAGTATTGTGGGGATTGCCATAACTCTATAAATTTTAGTATTGTTTCCTTTCTTATTTTGTTTCTAAAAGTGCTTGGAATTTATTGATCATAAACCAATGTTTCTTTGTACATTAAAAATGGTATCACACACCAAATATATAAAATTTGATACTTGCTCTAGACCAGGCCCGACGAACTGTACTCACCAGGTGTGAAGACATTCCCCTATTTCCCCTTCCTTTGTGACCATGAAGGCGGAAAACTAGGGAAAATCAAAGTGAAAACCGGCCCATTCTAATGCATGTGTATGTAAGGCACTGAACTTAGCAGGGGAGGAACTACTCTGTTCACACCTTCGGAGTAAAGTTCGCCGGGCCTGATGTAGACTTTCACCCTCTAGAACAATGCCACAATCTTTATTTTAGCTACTGATATCTTAAAATCTACAATTTACACACTTTTTAAACTCGTGCAAGTATTTCTGTAAATCAGTCTCATTTTTCTCAATTGTGATCAGATCTTATGCAAATAAAAGATTATTTATACAAGTTTTCTTTTAAACTCCTATTCCTTGGTTCATTAAACCTGTCCAGTTATCTAAAATGTCCGTATACATATATTAAACAAATTAAACCTTGTGTTAATCTTAATATCCCCATTTTCTTAAATCTAGTATCTATAATTATATTTGTATTTTCGTACAATATGTTGATTGCTTCAATAAGGTTTAGTGGGTATCCTTTAATTAATATTTCCCATAATTTCCGTATATTAACACGTTCAAAGGCTTTATCAAAATCTATAAATCCAATATGCGTTTCTATATTATTTTCTCTTCTTTTTTAGTTTCTCTACTGGTAAGTAGGGGAAGTATTGTATTCCATCCAAAAATTCGATGTCGAGATTTCACCGGAAATATATGTTTTGAGGCCCCCTGAATCCAAAAAAAAGCATTTTTAGAAAAAGGTCCGTGTGTGTGTCTGTGTGTCTGTCAGTCTGTGGACAGCATAACTCAAAAACGGAAAGTCGGTTAAAAACCAAAGTTGGTATTTAAGTTTAATGTCTTTCAAGGATCCGACAAGAAGATTTTGAAGAAAATAGCCCCACCCTAAACTACCCTTTACATTAAAAATTTTTCGAAAATTTTTATTTTCTTGAAAATGGCTATAACGATTTTGATTAAAATGCCATATGTTTCAGATATTTTTATGACAAATGAAATGTATATCTTGAATTTTCTGGCTATAGCCCCTGTAGTCGTATTTACTATGGATGAGTTTTGCATAACTGGTAAACCGTTAGAGATAGACCAAATCTTACTATACAAAAAATGTAGATCTTGCTAAAACATACAATTTATGTATGAATAAATTGTTGTTGAGTGAACCATTTCAGAGATACTCTTTGTTACTTGCGTGAGCTTTGGAGAACTTATACTTCTGTCAAATGGAACATTGTTATTCATTTTTTATATGTTAACCTTGCAAAGAGAATTTCAAAGCTTTAAAACATTTGACTATCGCACAAAGCCTACTGTATTCTAATATTCCCGTTGCACCTACAAGGAAATAAACAATAAGATAATTTGTACAAATATTTATCTCAACTAACACGAAGAAGATATAGGAATAAGAGTTTGTAAGAATGGTTAGTACAAGAGTAGAGAAAGCAGATAGCAGCACATGGGAATTTTCTTCTATAGGGAGTTAGTACGTACTACTGAAAGCTAGAATTATGAATGTTCTGTTAAAATAAATTGTTCTGAAATGTTTTAGCATCTCAACCAAGCAACGACCCTTGAGAGTTTTCTGCTATAAAAGTTATCTGTGGCAGTTGTAAGGTATCGTAAACAGATGGCCACATTTAAAAATTGTTTGCTGTAAGAAGCTAGCTTGACAATTGTATGATTACCATGACAAACAGATTCTGTATTATATCGAGTCCGCATAGAAACTTTCTCATTCCACGCCGCTTCGCTTTCAACTCGCATTAAAAGGAAAACAAGTTGCAGTTTACATCAAGTGGATTTCACAAAGCTAAAACATAAGCTTTTCTTTTGTGTGTTGTTAATTCCTCGGGAGCTGGAGGAACAAAGGCAAAGCGTTGCCAGGCCCCAGAATGTGCATAAGTATGAACTATTGTCAACTTTTTGAAACAGGAACGCAGTGTGCAATGGTTATTTGTAATATTAAAACGGTGTGGGCTGTACGGAGCACCTGTGTCACTCCCGGACTCCTGAATTATTCCCGATGCACTCTGTAGATGTATCGCTTACACCCCACGCTTCCCACAGGAACTTTTCCCCTCGTCACTTCGTTCGTTCCTTTTTTTCCCTCCCTGTACACAACGTCCCAGCTGTTTCGCTTCCCTAGACACTCCATGTCATTAAAGACAAAGTGAATTAACCACGAAATAACGTTCATGGCACATTTGGTTGCTAAACCCAAGTGGAATGAACTGCGGCACAACTGGTTAATCAACTCTACTGCTCATGCGTCATTCACAATAAAAAAAAGGGCATAATTATTTTTTGAAAACTATCAGTGCCACAGATGATGGTCCAAATGAACCCAAGTCCATCAACGTGCGAAGCTAAAAATAAAAGTAATCAAACACCAAATGTACTGCTATAACTATAGACTAATAAAACAGAAAATCTGGAGAGTTCTTGTTGAGCAGATTTTAAAAGTATAAATTTAAATAAGCGAAAATACACATTTTAATTTTAGCCTTTAAAATTTTAACGGCCACTGGAAAGTAAATAAATTGAATTTTATTTCCTCTACTACGTATCGTATGGGAACTATTGTATTCCACCCAAAAATTTGATGTCGAGATTTCACCAGAAATATATTTTTCAAGGCCTCTTGACCTCTTATGGTTTAGCAGGTATGCAAAAGTCATCCAGAGTAAATACTACAGGGGCTATAGCTAGGAAATTCAAGATATACATTTCATTTGTCATAAAAATATCTCAAACATATGACATTTTAATCAAAATCATTAGAGCCATTTTCAAGAAAATCAAAATTGTCAAAAAATTTTCCATGTAAAGGATAGTTTAGGGTGGTGCAATTTTCTTCAAAATCTTTTTGTTGCATCATTGGAATACATTAAACTTAAATACCAACTTTGGTTTTTAATCGACTTTTCGTTTTTGAGTTATGCTGTCCACAGACACACATACACACGAACCTCTTCTAAAAATGCTTTTTTTTTTTATTTAGGGGGCCTCAAAACATATTTCCGGTGAAATCACGACATCGAATTTTTGGGTGGAATAGGTACACTACTTATCCCCGGTACCAGCATGGGGATTTTATCCCCTCTGGGAGGTCTGGCACGGGGTGCACTCAGCCTCGTTAGGTCCCGGGGGGACCAATTGAGGAGCTACTTGATGGAGAAGTACCGGCCCCAGGTCTAGAAGACCGCATAACCGGCCGGAAGGGCTCGGGGCGCTGACCACGTCCCACCCTCCAATACTGCACCTCACCAATGACGCCTGTAGTGGGCAGAGGTGGGAGACGCAGCGGCTGGGCGGTAGGCCTTGGCCCTTTGTGGGCTGTCGCGCCGGGGTTTAGTTTATAGGTATACTACTTCCTCTATGTAGTAGATAAAGTAAGAAAGCATTTTTAGAAATAGTTCCGTGGTTTCTGTCTATGAACAGTATAAATTAAAAACGAAAATTTAGTTACAAACCAAAGTTGGTTTTCAAGTGTAATATATTTAAACGATGAGACACTAAGATTTTGAAGAAAATTTGTCCGCCCTAAACTAGGCTTTATATGGAAAATTTTGATTTTCTCAAAAATGGCTCAGAGGAATTCGATTAAAATGATACCTATTTAAGATATTTTTATGGCAAATGAAATATATATTTTGAACTTTCTGGCTATAACCCATGTAGTCCTATTTACTCTTGATGTCTTTTGCATAACTGGTAAACCGATAGAAAAAAACGTAGACCACGTTAAAACACAATTTAATTGAAATGATGTTTTTTGTGAAGTGGACCATTTCGGGGATATTCCTTGTTTTTTGGCTTTTTTGTCAGAATTTTGCAATACTCATTGACTTTGGACCTTTTTCTAACAATGTCTTTTTTTTTTTTTTTTTTTGGATTCAGGGGCCTCAAAACATATATTTCCGGTGAAATCTCGACATCTAATTTTTGGGTGGAATACAATACTTAATCTACTATACATAGTAGAGAAAGTAAAAAGCAAAGGCATAAATCTCCCCTCTTTTCCCCCCTTGTTGTGTGTTGTGCCCCCACCGCACTCTTTGATAATTAAGTTAAAGAACGAGCTGCAAAAGATGCCAGCAAGCGTTGCAAAATCCGCCGAAGATTTTGTTTGGTGTTCTTTGTACAGTGAGAATAGGCAGTAAACTTAAGCTATGGTCAAATCTTTTAAGAACTGGTGGTATGTAGTGGCTTGGAAATTCCATTCTATTTGCATAACTAGGAGAAAGAAAAATAAATAACGATTCCCCATTCGAGAAAAGTATAGCTATTTTAAAATAGAAACAGATAACAGGGAGTATCTCGAAAATGCTTAAGCCTATAAAAGGGGTATTTGATAGGTATTGTGTACTTTAACGAGATCTGCATGTTTATGCGATAGGGCGGCCATGTCCAAACGCAGGTGCATGTGCCCACCTTGGTTCACGCTCCCTACTCATCAGGTGGACTTTGTATCTACCGACACACCCCTTCACTTGCCATGAATACCATCGTACTCATAACAGTGGTAACACACACACAAATACACACACACAAGACACAAACACACACAAGACGAAATTCCGGCGGTACTGATCCTGCAATTGAAAGAGTCGTTAACAAAGAAAAAATTATATTTCAGTCGAGCCCACACAGACATCACACGTACACATTTTCAAAAATGCTCTTTTTGGATTCAAGGATCTTTCTTCTTTCCCTGATTACCCTCCCCTTATGTAGGACTTACAAGCCAGTGCCTAGGGTCAGACGCCTGTCGGGGAGCAGAGGGACCTCTGGACCGAACAGAGTGAACACCTGGAAGCGGGTGGTCAGCTAAACACCAGGTATGATAGTGAGGAAGAGGATCATATGAAATGCAGGCGAAATGGGTGATTGGAAGGGTAATAAAGGGGCAATTTGTGGAATGAATGGCGGGAGAAACCGGAGAACCTGGAGAAAACCCGCCCAGACGCCACTTCGTCCCGTCTAGGTGGTCTAGCCACTCAGTCATTATACTTCCAGACTCTACGAAGGATGAGGAATAATCCTGACTGGAGAAAAATTCCTACCCCTCTGCCAGTAATCGAACCCGGGACCCCTTGCACAGCAGGCAGGTGCTCTATCAACTACGCTACGCCAGCCTCAGGGGATTTCAAAGCATACAATGCTGATAAAATCTGGACATCAAATTTTTGTTGCCATGGGATGATTTTGAAATTCCATTTTTTTTTCTATAGCCAAGATATAAAAAATGGATTTGTAAAAAGTAGAGGCATTGGAATATTTATACAAACAACAAGGAATATCTTGGAAAGGATTCACTCCACAAAAATATATATTTGATATAGGTTTTGTGTTTTAAGGAAATTTTCATTTTTATGTAGTAAGATTGTGTCTATCTCTTAACGGTTTACCAGTTGTGCAAGTTATGCTGCAGGAAGAGGACCTCTGGGGACATTCCTATAAAATGCAAGATATACATTTTATTTATCACAAAAATGTCTTACACATCTGGTACTTTAATCAAAATCGTTTGAGCTATTTTTGATAAAATGAAAGTTTTCGAAATATATCACATGTAAACCATAGTCTGGGGTGTCGATATTTTCTTGAAAATCTTCGAGTCACATTCATGAAAGGTACTGAATTTAAATACCTAGGTTGGTATTTAGCTGACTTTTTTGTTTTTAAACTGTTAATGGTGACGTACAGACATGGGTGTTTATCAAAAATGGTTTTCTCTTGAAGTCAGGGAAGTCAAAACGTGTATTTGTGTACTAAATTTTTACTATTCTGTACATAGTAGAGAAAGTAATAAGCTCAACACGGAGTAAAAAATTATATATCTTTAACCTCAAAATATATTTTTCTTGCATAAATGTACTCTGAACATTAACTTAGTACCAGAATATTATCTTTTTTTTTTTATTTCTAAGAAGAGCTAATAGAAGGAATCGAACCTAGGAGCAGAGGATCGCAGAGACAAATCCAAGGTCATAATACAACCTTCGTGGTTGCCGCTGGTTTAACTTACATGCATTTGTTACCTGCATAAACCAGTCGTTTGCATATATCTCGCAAGGGTGCGCTGTCAAGATTTGCAAGTGAAAATCGATATCTATCGACCCAAGTGACGTAATACTCCAGTTAATAAAACGCGGAAAATGGAGGCGTGGTAAAATCGGTGCCGGTGTAATTAATTGCAGTTACTCGTAAAATGTTTAATTTATATGACTTAAATATAACGGAAAAGTGTAATATATAACTCACTGAAGGTGATGAATATAACATTATTTGTACTCCAGTGATAAATTTTTAAGAAGTTGTTAATTTTGAAGCCCAGTGTTCCACGAAAGAGCTGCATTGCTTAGAAAAAGTTACCTGTATATATAACCACTACAAAGAAGTTGAACGTCGCTAAGGTGAGTGTGTGATTTTTATACAGTTTTAGAAGACTGTGTTGAATGTCAATTGAAAATGTAATGTTTTAGCCTGTTTTAGTGGTGAAATTAATATGCTTTAGTCATCCCAATTTTGAAATAGTAGTTCTTTATACAAGTTCATGTTGATTAGCAGGTGAGACACCTAAATGTAAAATATTGAGAAAAATTGGTGTCACTTTTCCTAAGTAGGCTATTAATAGAAGTAAATATTGGTAACGCAGTCCCAAATATTTTCGCGTTTTACTTTCTCTTTCACGTGCTCAAGCGCATGCGTATTGTGTGTCACTTAAAAACAACACATCCTTTACTAAGCTGTAACGGTAAAATACATGAACGAGTGTTGCACTCACATGACTTTCTCTACTCTTGTACTAACCATTCTTACAAACTCTTATTCCTTTATCTTATTCGTGTTAGTTGAGATAAAACTCGCACAAATAACAAGGACATCTCCGAAATGGTTCACCTATAAAAATGTATTTGGACATAAATTATGTGTTTAGCAAGAATACATTTTCTATATACTAAGATTTGCTCTATCTCTTAGGGTTTACCAATTATACAAAAGTAATCTCGTAAGTGATCACTCAACTACTGATTCATTGACTCACTCGCCTACTGACTCACTGACTCCCTTACTGACTCACTGACTCCCTTACTGACTCACTTACTGACTCACTGACTCCCTTACTGACTCACTGATTCAACTACTGACTCACTGACTCCCTTACTGACTCACTGACTCCCTTACTGACTCATTGACAACTACTGACTCACTGACACTCACCGATTCATTCACTGACTCACTCACCTACTGACTAACATACTGACTCACCTACTGACTCATCGACTGACTCACCTACTGACTCACTAAACTAATGACTCACCTATTCAGTTACCTACTGACTCAACTACTGACTCAACTACTAACTCAACTACTGATTCAACTACTGATTCAACTACTGACTCACGTACTGACTCACCTACTGACCCACCTACTGACACAACTACTGACTCACCTACTGACTCACCTACTAACACGCCTACTGACTCACCTACTGACTCACTCACTGACTCACTCACTGACTCACTCAACTACTGACTCAATCATCTGCTTACTCACCTATTGACTCACTCTCTAACTCACTGTCTTATTCACTGACTCACCTAATGACTCACCTACTGACTCACTCACTACTCACACACCTACAGAGTCACCTACTGACTCACTCATTCGATGACTCATTTACTGACTCACCTACTGACTCAGTCACCCACTAACAGCCACTGACTCACCTACTGACTCAATACCAACTCACCTACTGACTCACCATATGACTCACCATCTGACTCACCAACTGACTCACATACTCACCCACCGACTCACCTACAGACTCACCTACTGACTCACCTGCTGACTCACCTACTGATTCATCTGTTGACTCACCTACTGACTCACTTAATGACTTACCTACTGACTCACTAACTGACTCATTCACTGACTGACTCACTCACTCAGCTACTGACACTCACCTACTGACTCACCTACCAACTCACTGACTCACTCAAGTACTGACTCACTACCTTCTAACTTTCTCAGCTACTGACTCATTTACTGACTCACTCACTAACTCATTCACTGACTCATTCACCTACTTACTCACTGACTCATTCACTGACTCACCTACTGACTCACTCACTCACTGACTGATTCACTGATTCCCTAGCTCACTCACTTACTGACTGATTCACTCACTCCCTAGCTCGCTCACACACTCACCTACTGACTCAGTGACTCATTCACTGACTCAGTCACCTACTGACTCACCCACCTACTGACTCTCACCTACTGACTTACTCTATGACTCACCCACATACTGACTCACTCCCTCACCTACAGACTCACCTACTGACTCATCGATTGACTCACCTACTGACTCACTCACCTACTGACTCAGTCACCTACTCACTTACCTACTGACTCACCTACTGACTCAACTACTGATCAACTACTGACTCACCTACTGACTCACCTACTGACTCACCTACTGACTCACCTACTTACTCACTCACTGACTCACCGACTTATTAAACTATTGACTCAGTCATCTGCTTACCCACCTATTGACTCACTCACTAACTCACTGACTGAATGACTCACTCACCTACTGACTCACTCACTACTCACACTCCTACTGACTCACCTACTGTCTCACTCATTTGCTGACTCACTCATTTACTTACTGACTCACTCACCTACTCAGTCACTACTGACTCACCTACTGACTCTTCTACTGTCTCACCTGCTGACTCTCCTATTGACTCACCTAGTGACTCACCTAATGACTCACTCACTGTGTCACTGACTCATTCACAGACTCACTGACTCACTCGCCCAGCTACTGACACACTTACCTACTGACTCACCTACCGACTCTCTCACTGACTCGCTCACCTACTTACTCTCTCAGCTACTGACTCATTTACTGACTCACTCACTAAATCATTCACTGACTCACTCACCTACTTACTCACTGACACACTCACCTACACACTCACTGACCCAACTACTGCCTCACTGACTGACATTGACTCACTCACCTACTATCTCAACTACTGACTCAGTGACACACTGACTCACCTACTGTCTCACCTACTCACTCACCTACTGACTCACTGACTCACTCACTGACTTACCTACTGACTCAGTCACCTACAGGCTCACTCACCTACTCACTTCCCTCCTGACTCACCTACTGACTCACTCACTCACTGACTGATTCACTCATTCCCTAGCTCACTCACTCACTGACTGATTCACTCACTCCCTAGCTCGCTCACACTCATTCACCTACTTACTCACTGAGTCAGTCACCTACTGACTCGCCCACCTACTGACTCACTCACCTACTGACTTACTCTATGACTCACTTACTCACCTACTGACTTACTCTATGACTCACTTACTCACCTACTGACTCACTCACCCACCTACTGACTCACTCACTGACTCTGACTCACTCACCTACTGACACACTCACTGACTCATTCGCTGACTCACTCACTCACTGACTCACACTGACTCGTTCACCTAGTGACTCACACTGACTCACTGACCTACTGACTCACTCTTCTTCAGGAGCTAAACAAGAAACAGAGAAAGTGGTAATTGCAAGTAATTACACAGATAAGTACAATTTATTGACACATAACTTGCTTCTCCCACGTTAGTCACGTTACATCCAAGTGAAGGAAAAGTTTAGCAATGTCTAACTTTTAAGGTGATTCGATAGGCAAAAATTCTTGAAATTGAACTTTTCCATTTTTTATGGTAAAAAGCTTTCCGTAGTGTTCTGATTGTCATGTATGGATCATATTTAAGGTAATTATAACCAATAAACAAGTAATAATTAAAATAAATGCACACAGTGCTTCATTCTTTTAAAGCTCATTCATGAAAAGTTGCATTTTTAACAGAAAAATATCTTATTCTGTAAAAGTATCTAGCTTACAAGGCTCAAATTTACACTTATATGTTGTTAGTATTAGATATACATTTTGATATGGTCTTTTAAAGTATTTAAAAATGAATAATAAGTTAGTGATTAATTAGATTTTTTAGATTAAAAAGAGCTCACAATTTACACAAACATACTTATGAACATTAAGATATGCAAAATAACCATCTATCTCGTGTTGCACTCACATGACTTTCTCTACTCTTGTACTAACCATTCTTACAAACTTACTCCTGTATCTTTGTGTTATTTGAGATAAATATTTGCAGAAACGATCTTATTGCTTATTTCCTTGTAGGTGTAAGGGGAATATGTGAATACAGCAGGCTTTAAGCTGTGGTCAAATCTTAAAGATTTCAAATTCCGCTCTCTTTGCACGACTAAGAGATAAAAAGTAAATAACAATCTTCCATTTAGAAAAGCAAGTATTGCAAAACTCACAAGTAACGAGGAATATCTCAGAAATGGTTCACTCTACAAACAAATTATTTGTACGTAATTTGCGTACTTCAACAAGATCTGCATGTTTTGATTACTAAGATTTGGTTTATGTCTTACGGTTTACCAGTTACGCAAAAGTAATCAATATTAAGCAGGACTACATAGGCTATAGCCAGAAAATTCAAAATATACCTTATATTTATCATAAAAACCTCTAAAACTTATGGCGTTTTAATAAAAATCGTTATATTATACTTAAATACCAACTTTGATTTTTCAACGACTTTTCGTTTTTGGGTTACACTGTTCATAAACAAACACAGACTCTAAAACTGGCTTTTTGGATTCAGGGGGTATTAAAACATTGATATTTCCAGCGAAATCTCCACATTTTGGGTCGAATACAGTGCCTCCCCTACTTACTATACGTAGTAGGGAAAGTAAAAGTTACCCATAATTATTGTCCATTCAGTTGGCGGAAGCATTAGAGGCCTCATGCCTCGACGTGAAGGTCAAATGATAATAACCACATGACAGATGAAATGTCAGTACTAAGCACTATATGACAGACCCTGGGAACTATAGCCTATTGTTATGTGGTTTAAAAACATTTATTTTATCCGTGTCTGTGATTATCACATAACGTACTTGCGTAACTATATACCTAGCAATAAACAGCTTTGTATAAATATAGCACGGCAGCCCAGATTTCGTTCTAGGAAGACTTTTCAAGAAGCGGCGCCGTGGCTGAACGGTTAGAGCGTTCGCCTACCACCTAGGCGGCCCGGGTTCGATCCCAGAGACCCGCATGTGGTATTCGTAGTGGATGAAGGGGCGTCAGGGCGGGTTTTCTCCGGTTTCTCCAATTTTCCCCGCCAGTAATTCCACCAATTGCTTTCCAATCATCGATTTCGCCTGCATTTCATATCACCCTGGTGCTTCACTGACCACCCGCTTCCAGGTCTTCACTCTGTCTAGTCCATAGGTTCCTCTGCTCCCCGACAGGCGTCTGACCCTAGGCACTGGCGTGAAAATTCGACATAAGGGGACTGTAAACAGGAAAAAAAAAAAAGTAACGTTTTTTTTTGTACTGGCTACTGCAGAGTTCTTTGTGGCTTTATCTGTCGACACCCACGAAGCAACTCACGAATCAGTTTACTGAATTAAATTTTTCTACCGTGAAATTTCAAACTTGGTTGAAATCACGGTATGCTAGTAATTCGGTAGCTATCACCAGCTAGATGCGCAGTAGACTTCCGTGCTAATGACGTCAGCTGGAGTAGAAGTCATTAGTCGGATAACCGCTTGCTCTGATTGAAATAACAGTGATTAAAATGAGGACAGTATATCTTTTGAAATCAAAATGTAATCAAGACGTAAATGAGAGTTGTTTTTCTCAAACCAAGGGTCCAGATAGATTTCATTATCATCCCTTACCAACTACCGTGAATCAGGGAATAAAATCCTAACTTCTTGAACGCAGTTTGAGAATTATGCACAAGTAAAATGCACTGTTTGAGAGCACGTTCAATTTCTTATCGTCTTACGGGGTCTCGTAAGGATTGAGGCATAACTACTTACCAATGAACTGTTGACAGTTGGAATACGGGGCTAGAGGTGTGGCCCTGTAATAAGGACCATTTTGTTTTCTTTAGATTTATCTCCAAATTATGAAAAAGCTCGTAAATATTGCTTGAAATAAGGAGTATTTATTGTGTTAAACGATTCTGTGTTATAAGCAAGGCTTTAACTTTGTCCTTATAATCATAAAAATGTGTACAGCTTTACATTAAACACAATGCAATATGATGATGAAAAATGTAAAAACGTTTAATTCCTCTACAAATTCTCCCTTAACTTTTATTGTAATGAAAATTTGTATCGAAGTAGCGCTAAACATGTTTGTCTATTACATTATATTATAATGCAGTTTCTGCTTTCGAATAAAAGAAGTTCTAATACCTATTCAATAAACAGTCTTTCTTGGGTGGCATTAAATTTTAATTACATTTCATAACTGTGTTATCACCTTGCCATACAACAATAATCAGGCCACGTGTAGCTTCTGATCCTCACGACATGGTGTGAAATAAGCTTAATGAGTAACGATTTAGTGAGCAATCAGAAATAATCAGTACTTCCCTTTATTGCCGACGTGTTATTGGTTTATAACTATGTCCATGAATACTGCCCAGTCATTGGAGAGAGTTAAAGACAGAGAAAGAAGGAGAAGATGCGAAGGCCTTGTTAAATAATCATGATATCCTTGTATTTTACTAAATTCCCTTTCTGTACAATGGAAATAGGGAATACTAGGGTTACGCGATAGTCAAATCCCTGGGTTAACTTACGAGTATACGTCCAGTCAGGGGAGATTGTGTTGGTTTGAGGAATATCTACTTTGTGTTTTTTGCTGACTTTGCAAGTTTAACACCTATTTTATCATAATCTAGTCTTTCAACCCCCTAAAAAGGTGCCAGAAGTATATTTAAAATAAACGTAACTGTCCAAGGATATGAATAAAAAATTATGTATTTGTTAATTATTTTTTCAAAATATGGAAATGATATCTATGCGATATTAAAGCTTTGATTTATATTGGTACGAAATTTCATACTTCTTGAGTGAATAGTTTCTCTGACTAATGGAGTTAAACTTCTTAAAATTAACACTGCAAGCATAGAGTTTACAACCTCTCCAACCGAAAGAATCACTTGAATAGATAATACTAGAAAACTTAAGGAGTTGCTTTTAGAGTTGATGTGAGCACAAGTCTGTGACCTATCCATCGACCACTTTGATGACCCTTTCTTTACAAAGTATAGCCCTGTTTGACGGCCCTAAGCCGCAAAACGTAGCCGGATTGACTGCTAGTGCACTCTCGTTTCTAACAGTTGGGTTCATAACGCCTGTGGGGGCAGGAGGTGATGAACGTCATTCATTTGTTTCATGCGAAAAGATTAGGCAATTTCAAGGCCAGCATTTAGCGACCCGACTTTAAATATTTAACCATCGCTTTTCATTCACGAAACGTGTACGCACAATCTACAAGAAACCAAATATTTCCTTTCCATTATTTATTTTTGAATACTCTGTGATCACGTGCTTAGCATGTTAAGGCAACACACCTGTCAAAAACCTAAAAATCTATAAAGTCCTTCTGAGCGTTCCGAAATTTCGTAACAATGTGGTTAGATCAGATACAAAATTTCAATCAGTTTCCTGCATTTGTTTCAGAGGTTGTATGTTTTTGTTCCGGATTTAATTAATTTATATTAATAGAAACGGAAGTGTTGTATTCCATCGAAAGTTTAACACAGAGATTTCACCGAAAATACATGTTTTGATAACCCCTGAATTTAAAAAATCTTATGTGTTGCACTCACATGACTTCATCTTCAAGCATTTACACAAATTATCTTATTACTAATTTTCTTGTAGGTACAAGAGAAATATAGACTTCAAACGATAGTCAAATCTTTCAAAACTTTAAAATTCCGTTCTCTTTGCACGACCAACAGTTAAACAATTGAATAACGACCTTCCATTTGAGAAAAGTTAAAATACTCCACAACTCACACAAATAACAAGGAATATATCCGAAATGGCTAAGCATATAGACATACTTTGTGTGTTTTAACGACATTACAATTTGTATAGTGAGATTTGGTCTATTTCTTACGGTTTACCAGTTATGCAAAAGTCAAGTAAGCCGGACTACATAGCCAGAAAATTCAAAATATACATTCATTTGCCATAAAGGCATCTTAAATATACACCATTTTAATAAAAATCTTCACCCATTTTTGAGAAAAACGAAATTTTCGAAAAATCTAGGTTTGAGCAATTATCTTCAAAATCTTTCTGTCACATCCTTTGAATTCTGGTGCCCTCAAAACATATATTTCCGGTGAAATCTCAACACTGAAATTTTTGACCGAATACGATATTTCTACTCACTGTAAGTAGTAGAGAAAGGAAAAAACAGCATTTTTAGAAAAATTCCGCGTGTTTGTTAACAGCATAATTCAAAAACCAAAAGTGGGTTAAGTGCCAAATTTTTTATTTTAGTTCATCTTCCAAAAATGTGACTCAAAGTTTTTAAAGGAAATCTCCCGCCCCAGACTACGCTTTACGTGGAATATTTCTGGAAAATATTGCTTTTTCTGAAAAATGGCTCTAATGATTTTTATTAAAACGTGCACGTTTAAGATATTTTAATGAAATGTATACCTACGTGTATAACCGATAAAGCGTAAAATCTTACTATACAGTAAATGTATATTTCGCTAACATACACAATTTATGTAAAATACCTTTTTTTTAGTGAAACCTTTCCGAGATATTCCTTGTTATGTTTGAATTGTCCAATACTATAACTTTTCTAAAATGGGAAGATATTCGTTTATGTCCTGAACTTGCAAAGAGAGTGTTATTTCAAAGCTATCACTTAGCAACCAGCTCTTTTAAAGATTTGACTATCGCTTAAGCCTACTTACTCACCTATTCCAATTTGTACTTCCAAGCAGTGGCGGTTCCTGGGTGATCGTACACTCGCAACTGCACGCCTGCTATTTTTCCCCCTTTATGTGAATATGTATTTACCTCTGTAGCATGCATAATTGAGTCTTCTATATGAACTTGCTCGTTTAAATTTCCCCCGCCCTCTTTACCAAACGCCAGTGTACTCAGTCTATAAGCTGTAGAGACGCATAAACCCGATTTTGCGACTGGCGAAGGAAACTTTATGGTGAGGGGTCGCGGGGAGCGGAGAAAAGCTTGCATTTAGGAATACGGCGAGTCAAGGCAGCATAACCGACAAGGTCAACAGATGCATTGTCACCGCGCAAGCGCGCTATGTCGTACACGTTTTCTCTGTTTTCCTTGCTACGAGCATTTCCCTCCCTCTCGTTTAGCAGAAGTTGCAATCAACTTGCTAGGCAGTTAGTCAACTTGACGTTTCTAAATATGTGGCTATATTATATTTTCTATACTAAAACGATAGTTACGTTAATGTAAACACAATTGCATCAATTTTTATTCAACCATTATAAATGCATATAATTACTCTTTACTCAGGCCAATACATCAGTCTGGAATAATTATTTTGAATAGAAGCCGTTTTCTCGTGCTTATTGTTTGCGAGTGAGAGAAACGGCATCTGAACAAATAATGGTTGTTGTGTAATTGACAATTTAAAACAAAAAAATAGCAAAACATGGCAGCCCACATGAATTGCGATTTAAAATTGTGTGGTGTGTGTCAGGGAGAGAATAAAGGTGGAGAGTGTGTAATATACTGCACCACCACTGCGACAAGTCACGAGCCGCCACTGCCTACAAGGAAATAACGATTTCTGCAAACTTTATCTCCACTAACATTAACTAGAAGAATAAGTGTTTTAACGTATAGGTTGTAAAAGAGTGAGTAGAGAAATCGTGTGAATGCCCAGATCAGATTTTATGCATTCTACTAATGAATTATTTTGCCTATAACCATTATATGAGGTGTATTGTATTACACCCAAAAATTCGATGTCGAGATTTCACCGGAAATATATGTTTTGAGACCCCCTGAATCCAAAAAAAACATTTTTAGAAAAAGGTCCGCGTGTGTGTGTGTGTGTGTGTGTGTGTGTGTGTGGGTGTGTGTGTGTGTGTGTGTGTCTGTGGTGTGTCTGTGTGTCTGTGGTGTGTCTGTCACTCTGTGGACAGCATAACTCAAAAACGAAATTTCGGTTAAAAACCAAAGTTGGTATTTAAGTTTAATATCTTTCAAGGATGAGACACGAAGATTTTGAAGAAAATAGCCCCACCCTAAACTACCCTTTACATGGAAAATTTTTCGAAAATTTGTATTTTCTTAAAAATGGCTCTAACGATTTTGATTAAAATGCCATATGTTTGAGATATTTTTATGACAAATGAAATGTATATCTTGAATTTTCTGGCTATAGCCCCTGTAGTCATATTTACTCTGGACGACTTTTGCATAACTCGTAAACCGTTAGAGATAGACCAAATCATACTATACAAAAAATGTAGATCTTGCTAAAATACACAATTTATGTCCAAATAAATTTTCTTGTAGAGTGAACCATT
This sequence comes from Tenodera sinensis, assembly GCA_030765045.1. NCBI lineage: Eukaryota > Metazoa > Arthropoda > Insecta > Mantodea > Mantidae > Tenodera > Tenodera sinensis. The sequence continues at coordinate 118,043,626 of CM060970.1, forward strand.
TCGGAGATATTCCTTGTGAGTTTCGGAAAACTTAGAACTTTCGTGAAATAAATCATTGTTGTTCATTTTTTTATGTTAAGTGCGCAAAGACAACAGAATCTCAAAGCTTTAAAACAGTTGACTATCGCCCAAAGCCTACTGTATTCTAATATTCCCCTTGCACCTACAAAGAAATAAGCAATAAGATAATTTGTGCAAATGTTTATCTCAACTAACATGAAGAAGATATAGGAATAAGAGTTTGTTAGAATAGTTAGTACAAGAGTAGAGAAAGTCATGTGAGTGCAACACATCAGATTTTTTAATGCGACGCGTTTGAATTAACAAACTTAACGACACAAATTGAGCTAACAAATTGAGTATTCAACTAAAAATTGCTGTAAATGTGTTTATATTAACTAAGCTGATTTTCGCAATCGCCCAACTTTTGAATTCCCCCCAAAAATGTTTCTAGAGTGCAACTTTCGCCTTAATCCCCCCTCCCCCTGCCCCCTCCCCCCGTGGGCAGCCCTGTGTACTCAGGTACTTTCCCAATGACAATGCTGAACTAAGAATACACGATGAATTGCATATTAAATACACTCGAGTAGGAACACATTTGTACAACGAGAAAGCTTTCTGGTTAAGGGAAAAAAAAAATACAGACCTGGCTCTGAAAGATAAGTGGAAATTACGCAGTTGCTCATGTACACGCAGACTTATTGATTTGCCAAGAAGTCGCTAGAGGTGCTTAAATACCCGCTCAGTCAATGACTTCATGAACATAATGTTTCGCCAGTAGTTATGTTCAGTATCCGCAATTTTATATCACAAAGCCAGTGTAAAAGCATTTCCAAGCTTCTGTTTTTCTTCTGTTACCCTGGAAAGCCCTCCTGTTTTTAATCGATTTCCTTGCCTTCGTTTTAAGCGCTGACTAAATCGGCAAAATCGCAAAAGAAATTTATATTTTCAGTTACCTCTGCAGTCCTACTTGTAATGCCTTCTCTAATTTACTGTCAGTGTATCGAATATAGCATAATACACTGACAAATTGACAGTTTAACAAATACCACTACTGACACCATGTGACAGAGACAAATCCAATCCAGTCGCTTTTCTAATATTTTATTTTTCTTCTAAACTGTTACACAATTACGCAGTCTTTCTTCACTTTCTCTGTCTCTTATGCACTAAATCCGACGATACAATCACTCAACACTCATTAGAACTTCTTCAAATCGGCACTACGTATCTTTTGCGACAGTACCACACACACAACTGCCTCGCACTCACTGACACACTTTCACTGTAACTCTCTCTTCTGCTTTTTCCTCGCCTCTTTATATAGCGGAGAAGACGTTATACGGACTTTTCTAGAGCTTCTACTACCACGCCAGCCTTCGGATGCCTCTCGAAGGTTCCAGCAATCCTTTACCTGCCGCGCCCATTGTTGTTATACACAAACAGTCGCGAGAGGCAGCCTGACCTTGAGCGTCTTTGTTTTTTCGCCGGCCTTGTATGTGGTGTAAAGTAACTTAGCCCAACTGTTCTTTGTTGTGCGCCACGCCCGGCTTCACAATAGTTTTATTTTAAAATATTTTTTAAAATATGATGCATTATATTCATATGACTTTCTCTGCACATTCTTCAACAAACTATTCTTACAAAAGTTAATTATTCTATCTGCTTCACGTTAATCGAGATAAAGATTTGCAAAAATGGTTTCATTATGGTAGACAAAGTTTAATGGCGGCTGATACCTGACCAGTACTATTTCCTTTCCTGTTGTGCAAATAAATTTTGTGGGCGCAAATGATATTTCATCATTTATATCACCGATTTTACCGCATGATTTCACATCGTGTTAAAATATACACCACCGCAAGGAGTGGCGGCGCCGTGGCCGAGGGGTTAGCGCGCTCGCCTACCACCTAGGCGGCCCGGGTTCGATCCCAGGGACCCGCATGTGGTATTCGTGGTGGACGAAGCGGTGTCAGGGCGGGTTTTCTCCGGGTACTCCGGTTTCCCCCACCATTTCATTCCACCGGTGCTCCATCTTCATGTATCATCAGCGTCACCGCCTGCGGTGCCGTAGTAGTAAAAGCGGGCGTTAAACACTACAACAACAACCGCAAGGAGTGACAAGCCTTAGATCAGATGTAGTGTTGAAGTTCGCGAGAGGTCCATGTGACATCATCCCCACTATATAAGGCGGCGAGGAAACAGCAGAAAGTGTGACAGTTACGACATGAGTCGGTCTGTGAGTCAGTGAGTGTGTGTGTGTGTGTGTGTGTGTGTGTGTGTGTGTGGTTGTGTGTGTGTGTGTGTGTGTGTGTGTGTGTGTGTGTGTGTGTGTGTGTGTGTGTGTGTGTCGGGGCGGCCTAAAAAGATTTAGCGAGTATCAAGTGATTGCTTTGTCGGAGTTAGTGTATGAGAGACAGAGAAAGGGAAGAAAGACACTGAAAGCGCTGAGTCAAGGTTAAGAAAAACAAACAGTTGTGAGTTGTATCACGAATGATTGTAAACCGTGTTAACGTCAGTAGACGAAAACTGTGTAGGTATTTGTGCAAAAGTTGAGAAGACAAAGTGATAGAAGAGTAACTGGAATGATTCTATCATTTTGTCACATCATTATTTAGACACAATTCACATCTATAATTGTTTAAAGTTGTAATGAATGAATTGCGAAGCGAAAGTACACGTTCTTTTGTCCCACCACACAGAAAATAACTCAGAAAACACAGGTTGGAGACATTTACTCTAGTAATCTTTATTATCGATAGATGGATCCCTGAGTCACAATGGTGTATCTAGAACATTCCTTTACGCCTTCCTTTTCCATAAGAACCTTACGTGCAACGGATGCCACCTTACAATTTAAGTAACTAAATTACAAATGTTTCTTACATGTTTCTTACATGTTTCTGTTGCTGGATTACACATTTGCCTTGTAATAATCACAGATCTTTTCCACAATATGTCGACAAAACTCTATGGGTGCGTATGGATTCTCAATACACAGTAATACCAACATTGCAGCGCAAGCGAATCAAATATACATGTAAGCTGTGGCCGGTATACAAAATGACCACACAGTAAAAATCCATCATCTGTGTCGCTTTGTTGTGGGGAATGGGAGAATTTAACTATAGTAATGTCCCAATCGCTGATAGCTTCCCATAATTTGAATATCTGTTCTTTTAGTAGTCATTATTATTTTCTCTACTGGTAAGTAGGGGAAGTGCTGCATTCTACCCAAAAATTCGATGTCGAGATTTCACCGGAAATATGTCTTGAGACCCCCTGAATAAAAAAAAAGCATTTTTAGAAAAAGGCCCGTGTGTGTGTGTGTGTGTGTGTGTGTGTGTGTGTGTGTGTGTGTGTGTGTGTGTGTGTGTGTGTGTGTGTGTGTCTGTCTGTCTCTCTGTCTGTCTCTCTGTCTGTCTGTCTGTCTGTGGACAGCATAACTCAAAAAGGAAAAGTCCGTTAAAAACCAAAGTTGGTATTTAAGTTTATAGTCATTCAAGGATGCGACACGAAGATTTTGAAGAAAATAGCCCTACCCTAAACTACCCTTTACATGGAAAATTTTTCGAAAATTTTGATTTTCTTGGAAATGATATTTTTATTACAAATGAAATATATATTTTGAATTTTCTGGCTATAGCCTATGTAGTCCTGTTTACTCTGGATGACTTTTAAATAACTTGTAAACCGTAAGAGATGTGTATCGGGGCGGCGTAAAAAAAATTAAAGAGAGTCAAGTGATTATTTCGTCAGAGTTAATCTATGCGAAACACTGTATACCTAGAACATGTAGATCTCGCTAAAACACACAATTTATGTCGGAATAAATTTTTTTTGTAGAGTGAACCATTTCGGAGATATTCCTCGTTATTTGTGTCAGTTTCGGAAAACTTAAAACGATCGTGAAATACAACATCGTTGTTCATTTTTTCTGTTACATGTGCAAAGAGAACGGAATCTCAAAGCTTTAAAACATTTGACTATCGCACAAAGCCTACTGTATTCTAACATTCCCCTTGCACCTACAAGGAAATAAGCAATAAGATAATTTGTACAAATGTTTATCTCAACTAACACGAAGAAGATATAGGAATAAGAGTTTGTAAGAATGGTTAGTACAAGAGTAGAGAAAGTCATGTGAGTGCAACGTTTCAGATTTGTTTAAAGAACTACATGTTTAAAAGCGAAATTTCAGTATTTAAGTCTGGAAGTATGGGTATGGACTGAATATAAATGTACTTTATAGTTGAAAGCTAATGTTAAGAAAACCTACATTTTAGTCAGCTGTAACACCAGTTGTGGAGCTCTCGATATGACCTAAGAAGCTGAAGGTGGCCATAAAATGAAACAATGAAATAAATTATTATATGTTGCACTCTCATGGCTCTCTTTTCACTCTTCCACGACTATTTTTATTCTATTTTCTGGTAATAGCCTCATCATTCTGAATAACTCTTGCTTAAATCGTTAAAACCGTAAGATATAGACAAAATCGTACCACACAAAGAAAGTACAACTCGTTTGAAACAGACACTTGTTTATGGAGTTAACTATTTCCGAGATATTCCCTGTTATTGCTTTGAATTATTAAATACTTATACTTTTCTGCACTGGGAAGTCATTGTTTGCTTTTTCATCCCATGGTAACGCAAACAGTATCGAATTTCAGACATCAAATAGCGACTCTTTTTAAAAACCTGACTATTGCTTCGGCTTGCTGCTTTCCTCTTATACTTACGACAAAATGTGTTTAATACAAACAAAAGTAGATACTAACAGTGTACAAATTATTACTCCGCGCTGGTGGAACGAGCCACCACTGCGCTTGTATCAAACAGCCTTTGTCAATCGGCAAGACAGTGTGGGGTGGGCAAGGGAAGTTCAATCGCTATCCCTCCTCTCGTGCCCATGCTTGGTCTATAAAACAGCGTAAGCCAAAACGAAAATGGAGAAATACCAAACTTGTTTAAGTATAGCACCTTCCAAGGACGTGACACAAATTTAAGTAAAATTTCTTCACTCTAAACAATGCTGTATATCAGGGGACATAAAACATCCTTAAATAGACCTAATCTCTTTCAGATGTGAAATGACCACGACTTTTTAAACATATTCATATTTACGAAACACAGTGCTGACCTTATTACGTCAAGTTGGAAACCGGATACAGAAATCAACGAGAAGATATAAATAGCAAAACCATGGATTTTAACATTGGATTTCTATTAAAATAGCAATAGGTGCATGTTTGAAAATTAAGAGTAAACATAAAAGTCAGGACGATGTAATTAATTCAGGCATCACTTAAACATACGGGACAAGCATTAATAAAATTGCCGCCTAACCTAACGAGAAACTTCTATTTCGGCCATGATTACCGTAAAGTAAATGGAAAAAAAACGAGTTTTAATGAAGAACATATACAGGATGGAAGTGAAGTGACCCGCCAGACTTTAACAGTGAATTTCTCATGTGAATAACAAGAAAGTCTAATACCAAAATGATGGAAAGTTCATAGTTTTCTAGTAAAAAAATTTTTTTATCAAAAAACTTTATCATCACCTGGCTGAAAAATTATTGATTAAGGGTTCTTGATGTATGGCTACATTCATAGAAAATTGAATAAACAACGGTTTTTGTGTAAATTAAATTTAAAAGAACCCACAACTTTTGCCTTTTTGTTTTAATAAATTCACACTTGAAGATATTCTCAGAAAATTCAACATATACATTTCATTTGGCATGAAGATATCGTAAACATGTGATATTTTAATCAAATTCCTCAGAGCATTTTTAAGAAGATCAAAATCTCCAAAAACTGTTTAGTGCAGGTGAAAGGCGAAACAAACGTACGCTATGGCCATACGAATTATTGCAGAACCACAAATTATTTTTAACAGAAGCACTGAACATTCATTTAAACAAATTGAAACTTGAATCTTCTGAAATAGAACACAAGAACAGAAAAAAAAAAAAAAAAAAAAAAACAGTTGAAGCATGTGACAATGACATCATCACTCATACAATTATCATACACGTTTAAAATGGGAACAGTTTGTAGAATTGAGGTACTGCATTCAGTTATCCCCTTTCTTGTAGGACTGTTGGCATTCCTTGCAGATATTCCCTTTCTCATACACAAGCTTTTTTGTTATGTTTCCGGGCTTTTGCTACTGCCGCTGCCTTTTCCTCTACGCGCGGCCACTTTTTCTATCTTTTAAATGATTTATAAATTCTGAGCTTGTAAGCTTTGACCTTTGTCTCTTTATTGCGTGTACACACACACACACACACACACACACACACACACACACACACACACACACACACACACGCACGCACGCGCACACACACACTTCTTTTTATTTGTTTGAATTTTCCAAAACTTACACTTTTCCCATATAGGAAGTCGTTATTAGTTTTTTTTATTTCCTGGACAGGAAAAGGGAATAGAATTTGAAAACCTTCACATAACCACCAGCTCTTAAAAATTTGACTATCGCTTAAGCTATACTGCTTTATACACATTGTACTTACAAGAAAATGTAAAATAAAGGCATTTCTACAAAGTTCTATCTCGATTAGCATGAATTAAATAGAAAAGCACGCGTTTCAAACAATAGATTGCATAATAGTAAGCAGCGAAAGGCGTATGAGTGCATTCTTATTCTAGTGATTATTTTTGGCAGAGCAATATTTGCTTCACATGCGGGCTATTATCCGAAAGATTCACAGTGTAATTATGAAATTATGAAAAATAAATATTTCAAAAACCATCAAGAGAAATCTTACATTTAAGTTCTGTAAAAAGCTTCATTCGAGACAACTTACTGCATATTTTATCAATATATTTCCAGGAAAGTTTTGTATCTACCTCAAGGCCTAAAATGTTGATATTTTCTAGTTCATTTGTATCATCCTTCAGTACAAAACACATGACTTATACTTTATCCTGATTCATTAGAAAACCATTGACCAGAAACCAATGTTTGGCTAGATTAAAATTGACAGTAAATTTAGCTTGTAACTCCTAGGAGGTGTAAGTCCTACACAAAGAGAGGTTAAAGAAGGACTATTTAAATAATTACGATTTTTTTTTTTTTTTTTTTTTTTTTTTTTTTGTCCTTAAGGTGATACCATCTGCAGGAGGCTGGTGCATGTGTTAAGGAATTGTTTAACGTAATAGTTATTATAGTAATTAATATTATTAATTTTATTTTATATAGTGTTTCAATGTTGACACATCTTTCTCTGACTAGATAATCTTCTTTCTTCACTTATCCATTTCATTTCTTCCAGTCCTCTATCTCTCATTCCAGTTCTTATTTCCCATATTTTAGTTTCGAAGTATTCCTTTTCTTCTTCCAGGAAATCAATCTTCATTCTTCTAACATGTCCGTACCAACTCAGCTATTTATATCTTACATAGTCTAATATTGAGTTCTATTATTGATTTTTGTCTTATAACATTATTTCTTATTCTTTCCAATCTTGAAAATCTCGCTGATCTTAGAAAATCCATTTCCATCGACATAAGTTTTGATTCTAAATTATTGTTATTATTCTTCCTACTTATATGTCTGTTCCACAGGTCACTGTTCAGCATTGATGTTATAATTTTACCTTTATTGACCGTTTCCTGTTTATCTTCATCTGTTTTAACCCCAAAGATTTGAATGCTTCATATTCTCCAATAGAACCTTTTTGTTCTTCCGGAATTTAATCTTTTGTTTCTGTTCCACATCCCATATAAAACGTTTTTTTTCTAAATATATTTTCGGCCCCTATTTATCATATTCTTCTAGTAACTTTCTAAGCATAAATTCCATACTATTTAATATCATTATTAGGGCTAGGAAGTTCATGCATTTGCATGTTTTTTATAAAGGTTAAAAATGTATGCTTTTACATTATGTGCACGAATTATGGAATTTTCAGTTATTTGGACATGATTTTATGGTGCATATAACTGCATATTTTCTTGATTTTTCATAAATGCATATTATTTCAATATTATTGCCCCTATATTGCATATTTTAATGATTTTTTTTCCATCTGTATAATATTTTTCATATTTATAGCATTTCTGAGACAATTATTCCTTCCCATTGGTAGATAGATTTGTGTCCAGTACGAAGATAATTTTTGTTAAATCTCCTAAAAGAGTTAAGTTGTTTAGATCAACAGCACCTAATATCCGACTTCCTCCTGCACTAGTGTTAACTCGATGGGGAACATGGATCGATGCAGTTTTATATCATGCTGAGCACATAGAAATAGCCGAAGAGGTTGTTAATTCATTGGACTCGAAAGATGCATCAATAGAAACTGTGCAAAATATTCTGTCAGGCACTGGGTTAAAAGAGGATCTTGGTTTCATATCTGCCCATTTTTCTTTCTTACCAACAGCCATAACGGCATTGGAAGCTGTAGGATCTTCTTTGCATGAATCACTTACTGTGTTTGAAAAAACAATGTGTGATCTAAGTTCGGTTCCTGGTAGTATAGTAAAAAAAGTGAAAGAGAAAGTGAATTATGTAATTTCAAAAAATTCTGGTTATAACCAGATGTGCGATATTCGAGACATCCTCGAAAGAAAACCATCTGTCACACCAAGAGACTTGACTCTCTCTGTGAAACAGTTAACATCATTTAAATATGCCCCGATAACATCTTGTGACGTGGAGAGAAGTTTTTCACGTTACAAAAGAGTTTTGCGAAACAACAGGCGACGTTTTACAGTTGAAAATTCTGTAGTGTTGGTTGTGAACTGCAATTTAGCAGTTAATACTAGCAGCAGGACCACTTCTGCTTCAACCTCTAAGGAATAAGGTAACTTTATTTATTACTTACACTAACTCGTCTTGTCTACCGCAAAGGGACATTTATTGTTTTAATTCAATAGTGCATATTTCTTGGCATATTTTCAAGTTTTTAAGAGCATATTTGCATGCATATTTCAGGGTTTTTTAGGGCATGAACTTTCGAGCCCTAATCATTAATCATTACATTTAAAACAAAGGGCTTAACTTTGAGCCTTGTGGTACACTCTAGGTTAGCTGTAAATTAGTGTTATTCGAAGATACGTCTAATTGTCACAAAGAGAAGACAATACAGGTAGTTCAAGCACTTGTAACTTTTAAACAATCAAGTTATATTCATTGAAAGGACTCTAAAGCAGCAACCTAAGCCACTCATGTCCTTAATCCACTCTCACACTGAACAGCCAACTTCTTATCCATTGGATGCCTTAGAGAGCGAGGCAATTCATTTTATCAGCGGTATGGCGGGGTGCGGGGTGAGGAGTCTGCTAGAGTCTTAATTAATTAATGGGAATTGCACAGCACCCCGTTTACCCGCCCAGGAAGTTGATTGCGTGGAGGCAAACAAAAGGAAATGAAGACGCCGCTAGTGGCCCCCGTTTTCTTCTACTTTGAAAATGTTTCCTTCCTTTTGATGAGATGAACCCTTCGTCGTCAAACAACGTGTAACATTCCTTCTCCATATGAACCCGCTTAACCGTAAAGAGACAGTGTCATAATCGTCCAGCGATCGCCTATTGTCGGTTCTCAATCGTTCGCAAGTTCATTCTGCTCGTAAAGGGACTTTCCTCCCTTTGTGGTGAACAGAGAATGTGGCTTAGTCTCTTAATTATCTCCCAACATCACAAAGTGAGATACCTCCGCACCGGGAGATCCTTTGTTCGATCCCCATGACGTCGACCACTTGGTTTTTTTTCGCAGTTGTCCCTGGTTGGTACAAGAATGTTGCACTGAATTATATAGACTGTTAGAAGTATAACCAGCTATTTTTACTTTCTCTACTACGTCTATGAACAACATAACTCAAAATCGAAAAGTCGTTGGTATATAAGTTTAATGTCTTTTAAGGATGCGACACGAAGATTTTGAAGAAAATAGCCCCACCCTAAACTACCCTTTACATGGAACATTTTTCGAAAATTTTGATTTTCTTGAAAATGGCTCTAACGATTTTGATTAAAATGTCATTCGTTTGAGATATTTTGATGACAAATGAAATGTATATCTTGAATTTTCTGGCTATAGCTCATGAAGTCCTATTTGCTCTGGATGACTTTTGCAGAACTGGTAAACCGCAAGAGATAGACCAAATCATACTATACAAAAAATGTAGATCTTGCTAAAATACACAATTATGTTCCCATAAATTTTCTTGTAGGGTGAACCATTTCGGAGATATTCCTTGTTATTTGTGTGAGTTTTGGAAAACGTCAAGTGGAACATCGCTGTTCATTTTTGTATATGTTAACCGTGCAAAGAGAACGGAATTTGAAAGCTTTAAATTATTTGACTATCGCACAAAGCCTACTGTATCCTAATATTCCCCTGGCACCTACAAGGAAATAAGCAATAAGATAATTTGTACAAATATTTGTTTCAACTAACACGAAGATAGAGGAATAACATTGTAAGAATGGTTAGTACAAGTGTAGAAAAAGTCATGTGAGTGCAACACAATAATTTTACTGGTGGGTAATTGAAGATAACGTTGGGTTACCAGAAGTCCGGAATTACCCAGATATGCTCTACATTATAATCATTTGTCAGGCGTCCCGGGGGAATTTTTTTATAAGTCTCTAATATTCTACATTTTCAGAAAAAAAGCAGTGATCGTTTGAAAATGAACTGGCAACTGGGGAAACAAAGTACATTACGCTTATTAGTCGCAACTACAGTAAAATCTCTTTTAACCGAACCTCGTTAATCCGGATCAGATTTGATCAAATTTGATCACATTAGATACTTTAACTATGATAGAAAGGGCGTTACTATAATTACGCGAATATTCGCTTTTGAGCTTGATTCAACGTACAGTTGTGCAATAAATTATGGTAACAAGTGTTGTACTGTGCTGTAAAATGTTACCTGTTGAGTTTAAGAAAGATTTAGTGTGTCACACGGTGCTGACGCGGTATGTCTCACCAGCTATAAATAGCGCCGGAAGAAAGCGTTGACCTTGATCCCTACACCTGCCTCAATCTCCTCAGGTTTGTGATTGAACCGAATTGTTTTTCTGTCTTATCAAAGTGTTTGGGAGTGCAATTCAAACTTTGTTCAAACGCCACACGTGTTTAAAACAGAAGACTGTGGATCAATTTTTTGTTTAGAAATAATGCGAATAAGATTTTTATATTTGTAATGTCTTGTACACTGACTTCGACAATACAATCACTATTTGCTGGCCAGCCTGGTGTGTTGTGCGAAGTAGCTTAGCCCCAACCGTCCTTTGTTGTGCGCCCTGCCTGGAGTCGGAATATTTTAAGAAAATAACGAGTATGGGAAGAAAGAGCAAAAAGATAAGAAAACAAACAGAGCTGGATAACACGAACCAGAGAACCTGTAAATAAGGTGCCAGCATTTTGACCAGTAAGCCAGGAAACGCAAATTTTTGTAAGCTAAATACATTTATAAGCATTTATAAGTTCAATTTGAACTTGTAAATATATATTGTTAGTCTTATAACTACAGGAAAGGTTTGATTGTTTCTTAATTATTGCTGTTTTGTTTTTTGTGCCTGTATATAATGTTTTTATGCTCGACCATACCCAAATTTATTAATTATAAGTCTGATTAGTGAGGCTTTAATGGAACTCCTTAAGTTCAAACTTTCATTAAAGGACAGGTGTTCCACCAATCACAGAATTCCCGTGGTTTGGCAATGGCCAAAATGTCGGACAGTGAGATGCAACTTACACAAAACACACAACTTAACCTCAATACAGCATTTACTTCTAAGAATATTGCACTAACCACACTCCCACAAATTAATTTCACTAATTGTGCAATAAATAACTTATACATGAAATAAAGTTTCGTCTGAAAACCAATATATTCAATTTTCCGTTCCCTTTTTCAATGTTACGTAGCATTCCAAGGTTATTATGCAGCTGTGTCGTGCTGGAAACGGATCGATCGCTCAGCGCATGCGCAGAGCTGCAAATATCAGCTGATGCAATATGTAGGTCATTGTCCCTGGTGAGTGTAACAACTTTACAATATTTCAACTATTAAATTAGATATATGGTCGAGCATAAATTGTCGTGTGAAACTTAATTACTACCATTATAGTCTCGTTACATAATATGCTATTATGCGATAATGTACAGTTCAATTGACATGTTCATTGTTCACGCGCCTCCGTGGCTGCTTGTGAACTCGCTGAATGCAATCCAATCTAATCTAGTCTGCATTGTTTATTGCAGTTATTTGTCTAGCTCCATGCTGTTTCTTTATGGAAGCGAGTTCGCCACTGGCATGAAATGAACCCACGACTCTTGTCTAAGCAGCCCCCATGATCAGACGGGGAGAGATAAAAGCTATTAGGGTGGTCAGGTTGTGTTTTTGCCTGTGCATTACTCCACTTCTCCGACTCGCTTACACACGGCCGCCCTGGAGCAAGCAATTTAGCTACATTTGGTGCACCCCCAACCCACCGCCATTATACAAAAGAAAAGCATCTCATTAAGACTATATATATAGAGGGAGAGCTTCTACAGTTTAAAGTTGAAAAACTTTTTCTTTTTCCTTCACCGAAATGATGATTTGGCCATTTTCAAAGTACGCAATTAAAAGTTAAATGGAGGGAAGATTTCTGAAGAGAGCTGCTGTAGCAGGGATAATCAGAGCACTCTCCGATACAGCAGCAAAACTCAAGTGCTTCGTACATACCGGCAACATGGTAATGAGGCAGTTGTTGACATGTCCCGTTTCTGAGGTGGGGCGCCTTCCTTAAAGCCTACTGCAACCACAACGCACTCGTACACCAATCATTTCCTGCTAATATTAATCATTTTAATAGTTTTGCTAACAGCCACGTTATCCTTAGTCATGAGGAAGGTTTACAAAAGTCTATAGCGATGATTCCAACCTCGGTCTTTGGTGTATCAGCTGCTAAAGTGAAGAACTATCCGGTAGCTATTGTTTCAGTATGCCTGGATGAGTATGAGGATAAAGGGCCAAGCCTTGCCGCACAGCTGCTACGTCCCCCACCTCTGCCTACTACAGGCGTCATTGATGGGGTGCAGTACTGGAGGCTGGGACGTGGTCAATGCCCCCCCCCCCGAGTCCTCCCGGCCAGTTATACGGGCTTCTCGATCTGGGGTCGGTACTTCTCCATCAAGTAGCTCCTCAGTTGGTCCCTCCGGGACCTAAAGAGGCTGAGTGCACCCCGTGCCCGACCTCTCAGTGGGAGAAAAAATCCCTATCCCTAACGGGATCGAACTCGGGTCCTTTAATAATAACAGTAATAGTAGTAATGGTAATAAAAATAATAGTAATAGTAATAATAGTAGCAATAGTTATAATAACAGTAATAGTAATCATAATAGTAGTAATAGTAATAATAATAGTAATAACAATAATAGCAGTAATAGTAATAACAACAATAATAACAGGAGTAATAATAATAATAATAATAATAATAATAATAATAATAATAATAATAATAATAATAATAATAATAATAATAATAATAATAATAATAATAATAATAATAATAATAATAATAATAATAATAATAGTAGTAATAGTAAAAGAAATACGAAGTGTACGTTGCCTTCAATCACGGAAATGTTAAACTGAAGTTACTGCTAAAACCACATAACTCAAACGCGGTCTTTGTGCGCTACTAACTTCCGATATTGATCATAGTAAACACTTCTGTGTTACAGTAAAATCCCGATGGGTGGTGCACATATTTTAGCAATATGCATTCTGTTATTAACTGAAGTCCCCCAACATGGCTACCGTTACCAGCATTCCTACATAATGGTGCCAATACTTCGTATCTGAAACGTTCTTACTGTGATCTATGTTAAAACTACCAGAATTTCCTTTCCTCTATACTTTTCAGAATTTTATATACGAGCTTAGTAACCTCTACAATAGCTGAACATAACTGATTTCCAGGAACATCTTAACCTAATGGTATTCTGTCTACTCGTTTTCAACTTAACAGTAAACCAAGTAATTGCTTTTACTTGACCTAAATTGTATCGCTAATGACTTTCATCCACCTAGCTAATCAGTGGGGTCGGATTTCGATGACTGTATTTTTTTTTCTGATAATACTAGGCAGATGCTGTGGGGGAAAAACGTGACTCATAATATTTTGAGCGATATTAAATCCCTTTTCAATGTCATTTTTCTGTATCGTTAAACAGTTTTATTTGATAGGCCATTTTTTACAGGTTATAAGCCATTTTTAAGAACAAATCCAACTTTTTGTCAGTTTTCGCGTGTTTGGTTGCATTTTCCTCTCTTAACACATGTCATCTTTATTCGTTCTGGCAGAAATCTTGGGAAGAGATGGCTGTCACTGAATTAGGGACAATCAAGGACTCGGTACAACCCTGACTGACTTTTTGTAGGGATTCCCGTCGGTCAGAGGATGTTTTAACGCGGTTGCGGAGAGGTCACACGTGTAGCGTACAACTCTCCGTGTCGCACGTTTTGATTGATTGTCCGCGATATGCTCCAGTGCGCCAGTCCCTTGGCCTGGGTTTAGTCTGCGGTCCATTCTACATCACACCAGTCTCCATAGATGCGATGCTACGATTCGTCGCCGAAATTGCATTCGCAAACAACTGTCAGATTTGTCTTATTTTACTGTTTAGCTTTTTAAACTGCACTATTTTAGGATTCACTTTTTAACGTTTTAACTGCTTTAACATCAACTGTTTGATATTTTAAGTGTTTTACTGGTTTTTACTTTCCCTACTAACTAGTAGTTCCCTATTATATTCCACCCAAAAATTCGAAGTCTGTGTGTTTGTGGACAGCATAACTCAAAAACGGAAAGTCAGTTAAAAACCAAGGTTGGTATTTATGTTTAATGCCTTTCAAGGATGTGACACGAAGATTTTGTAGAAAGTTACTCCACCCTAAACTACCCTTTACGCGGAAAATTTTGATTTTCTTGAAAACGGCTCCAACGATTTTGATTGAAATGTCATATGCTTGAGATATTTTTATGACAAATGAAATGTATATTTTGAATTTTCTGGCTATAGCCCCTGTAGTCGTATTTACTCTGGATGACTTTTGCATAACTGGTAAACCGTAAGAGATAGACCAAATCATACTGTACAAAAATGTAGATCTTGCTAAAATACACAATTTATGTTTAAATAATTTTGTAGAGTGAACAAATTCGGAGATATTCCTTGTTATGTGTGTAGTTTTGGACAACTTATACTTCTGTCAAATGGAACATCGTTGTTCATTTTTTATAGGTTAAGCGTGCAAAGATAATCGAATCTCACAACTTTAAAAGATTTGACTATCGCACAAAGCCTACTGTATTCCCATATTCCCCTTGCACCTACAAGGAAATAAGCAATAAGATAATTTGTATAAATGTTAGTCACTCTATTAATAGAATTAAGCTTCAGATGTAGTAAGCCACAAAAATTATGATTTTGTGGAATTTCCAATACTCAATTGTGCGAGACAAGTGGGATTTACGAAAAAGTTGAATCTAGAAGAAAACTCCATTCATGTTATCTGCTCATAGCCTAAGCTCACTTTTGTGGTGAAATGCACATTAGAGTAACCACGTGATAAACTTTCAATTTAAACAAAAGACGGTACATCTGGTGCTAAAACTAAAAATCTGATGTGTTGCACTCACATGACTTTCTCTACTCTTGTACTAACCTTTCTTACAAACTCTTATTCCTATATCTTCTTCGTGTTAATCGATATGAACCACTGTACAAATTATCTTGTTGCAGATTCTCTTGTAGGTACAAGGGAAATATGAGAATACAGTAAGCTTTGAGCGACAGTCAAATGTTTTAAAGTTTTGAAATTCCGTTCTCTTTGCACGGCCAAGAAATAAGTTAATAATGACCTTCTATTTGAGAAAGTTTAAGTATGTATTGCAAAACTCACACAAATAACAAGGAATATCTCCGAAATGGTTTACTCTACAAAAAATGCATTTGGACATAACTGGTGTTTTAACGAGATTTACATTTTTGTATAGTAAGATACGGTCCCTCTCTTACGGTTTACCAGTTATGCAAAAGTCAGGAGTAAACTGGACTACATAGGCTATACTACAAAATTCAAAATATACATTCCACTTGCCATAGGAATATCTTAAACATATGGCATTTTAATTAAAATCACTAGCCATGTTTGAGAAAATCATAGTTTTTTAAAAATGTTCCATATAAAAAGTAGTTTAGGGTGGAGGAATTTTCTTCAGAATATTCATGTCGCATCAACTTTGGTTTTCGATTTTAGTTGTGCTGTTCACAAACACACGCAGGCGCGCGCGTGCGCGCACATGGAGCTTTTACTAAAACTGTTTTCGTTTTATTTAGGGGGCCTCAAAACATATTTCCAGTTAAATTTCGACATCAAATTTTTGGGTCGAATACAATACTTCCTCTGCTTAGTATGCGTGGCAGAGAAAGTAAAAGACGTTACTTTAGTAGTTTATTCAGCACATTCCTTAAGGTGTGGATATCTAACCCCCTTCAAAACCTACACCCTTTCATCCATTTCAGGGTGTAGGACCAGGCGACGGCGGTGAGTAGGTTGCGGCTGGGCGGTGGATGTGTGCTCTGTAAAGGTTCTATCCCTGGCGTCGGTTTAGACTGCCCAGGAGACGCCTCCATGTGGGCACAGCAGCGGGGACCACCGCGGTCTAGGGAACCTGTGAGCGGTTTCTGGTGCGGTTGTGTTCTTACTGGACACGTTAAGACCACGTTCATGCTTGCGCCCATCGTTAGCTCTCTCCTCATCCCTCCCTCCTAGGGGCCATACAGGGTCGGATGATCTACGTGCGTTGCTCTGCCCCATTTGTGGGAGCCGTTCCGTTCTATAAACCATTTTACTTTACCTTACACCTCTTCCAGGCTGACGACTAAATCGACTCTATCCAAGTCTTTATCTTTGAATGACAATGGTGTAAAAATGTACAAATTATATGAAAAAATATATAGTATTTCGGTCAGTTAATATAAAGGAGTTTTTCCAGTGAATTGTTCTCAATTGTTAACACTTTAGGCGTATTTCCACCTATAAAATTCTCTTTATGATAAAGATTTTAATTATCACAATACACCTTCGGAATTACACTGCCTGACAAAACAAAAAGTTAAACACCTGGAAGAAATAGTCCAATGTTGAAGCAACGTCGTACGTGTGCACGCCATCAGTGGCTATGTAGATGATTTTTTTTAAGAATAATCCATTTCAGAGATATTCCTTTTATTTTTGTGAGTTTTGTGGTACATATTTAATTTTTTCTCAAATGGGAGGTCGTAATTCATTTATTTCTGCCGTGCAAAGAATGGAATTTCAAGGCTTTAAAAGATCCCACTGTCGCTCAAAGCGCATTCCCATATTCTCCTTGCACCTATAAGAAAAAATCAATAAGATAATTTCTGCAAATGTTTATCTCAACTAACACGAAGAAGATATAGGAATAAGAGTTTGTAAGAATGGTTAGTACAAGAGTAGAGAAAGTATGTGAGTGCAAGACATCAGATTTTTTATTTAGTAAACCTCAAAATGTGTATTTGCAGTGAAATCTGTGATCGAATTTTGGGGAGGAATGCAAGACTCTTTCTATGTACATGGTAGAGAAAGTACAAAAAACATTAATTTTGTTAGGAAATCTTGTGTTTTCTTGGCCAGGTCGTGAACTGTTGGTACGCTCCTCCAAGTACTTCCCATCCAACCGGTATCGATTGCTTGTTCATCTCGCACATAGCATCGATTGTCTATCGCGACAGGATAAATTAGAATTGTAAGACGGTTACATATGTACAAAGCTTGTAAACAAGAATTAATTTATTTTGATTGAAATATGAGCTCTACTTGAATAGTACATTTATCACGAATATAAGAACTCATCTCTGAGTTCCAAGTAGAAAGCAGTGCATATATATTTTCTCAATTGAAATGATTTCCAACTTGTTTTTATACTTGAATTTGGACCAATTTGGCGGTATTTGCCTTCACCTACAGCAAATCCTAGCGTTTGTGCTCGCTAGGAGAAGAAGAATAAATGACGTAACCGGTACCGCGCATACGCGTACCGTACGTGCGAGAGTAGCAACATTAGAACACGTGCACTAAATTTTCGGTTTATCGCACAATCTTCCACTATTTATCACTTATTTATTCACCTCTAGCCAGCTGGTCGCTCCACAGGAAAGTGACCGACAAAAGCTTGTCTAATAATAATTATAAGTAAACTAAACTTTAAAAAATTCCATGTTTCATAAAAATATTCCTAGTACCCCTGTGTAGTGATATAGGGCAGTTAAATATAACAGCAATTATCGTGTTAAATATCGTATAAGCAAAAATCAAGACAGAGACAATTGGGAGTGAACTATTGAAAACAGGCAAATGGTTACTCTTAGGAATAATTTAATGATTATGGCTACAGGTGTCCCAAAATTAGACCGACAAACTTTTAAACCAGAGAAATGGTTGCTATCTTTGCGAGAGTAAGGCAGAATAGCACACGCCGATTCACTCTTTGTATTAATCGCAATGGGCGTGCGTTCCAACATATACTTGGAATATTAAAGCTGTGATTAACTGTAAACAATGAGATGTTTGTATTTTATTTTTGTGTTCTGTATTTGTTTCTTGGGTTAAGATTGTGTACCTTACTAAGATAAATGCAATACTAAGTTGCATTCTTGATTTTGCTGCAAATACTGAAACTGGGTGGGAAGCAGTAATCTATGACATTAACTCGTCTAGCGCTTTAACGAAGCACTACAGTAAAAAAACTTTACATAACAAAAAGTGTTTAAAATAATGTTATCTATCAGCTCCCAAAGTTTGTCGGCCTAGTTTTGTGATAGCTTGTTTATACTGTGCGCAACCATTATCTGTAATGGGTGACACTTGTTTAAAGAATTGTTACGTGTTTAGCAAAATGTTCCTCACAGAGCTATATGAGGCAGTTAAGTACAGAATTAACTGTCTTGCAAAATAAACATTCTTTGGAGATGTTATCCACATTAGTTCTTTTCTGCCTGTCTAGTGTGGTGGTGTCTACCTCACATTCCACAAGTCTCTAGTTCGAATCACGATTAGGGTGAATTATCCGGATGAGGCTCTGCAATGACATAGGTCCAAGGCCGTTGGTAATGTAGACAGCTCGATGTTGGGTTTATTGACGAAATGTGGAGGTACACCCATCTTACACTTGGATGCGCTACAGCGTCCAAACCGTGCATTTCCGGACTGGGGTTCCTGTTTGAAAACCGATCAGTTTGCCATCCCGCACAACATACCAAGCGTTGTCGGTGTTTGTTTTGGACACCCTATATATTATATATAACACTGGGGGATGTTTTCGCCCATTCATTCTTTTTTTTTTTCCGAATTTTGGGAAATTAGTTTTTGTTTTTTCGCACTATAAAGCTTTTTTTTTTATATTTAATATACATTTTAACGTATTACAGTTTAGAATGGAAGATGTGTAGTATGAAAACTGCAATAATTACAAAACAGTAATGTTATTTTAACTTTATTTCTTATTGGCACTATAATACTCTTAAGAAGTCATATTTAAAGGAAACAATGAAAAGCTTAAGTGTAAAGCGTTTAGTTTTCCGAGAATTCCCCACCCTTTTCTACTTCCCAAACCAGTACCATCTCTTCACGCTCAGTGTGAACAGGTAAAAAAGGGTCAATTGCCAAGAATGCTAATCTGTCCTTGATATCCGGACCATCACTTCTCTAATGACAAAATGGTCAACTTCAGAAAATGAACCCATCTTAATCATCAGCAATTACTGCGGTAATTTTGTAATTGAGGTATTTACTTTATTCTTTTTTGTAACAATTCACAGGAATTAACATAAAAAGGTGAGATTCAAAATTGCTGGGGTTTCGCGCATTTTTCCTCGAAAAATAAGGCAATTTCGCTTCAATCTACACTCATCGCTAAATTTGCCAAACTAATATTGATTTATTGATCAATATCACATAATTCGGAAACATAATGGGAAATCGCTTTAATATGTTTGTCACCTTTATCGTTAATGCGAAAGCGTGCCCCCTTCGAGTTCGTTTGAGCATCATCAGTGTTGCCACGTCTGCCGAAGTAAAAGCAGATAATTTGATTTGAAAAAACAGGAGAAAACAGTAGACTTCCTTAACCGGTGGTGGTGGCGGTGGTAATATAATGGTGATAATAATGATAATATTCGCTCTCTTGCGCTGTAGAGTTACTGCCACATGCAATGTCATTATTGCGCAATAGCCTCCATTCTGTGTGTGTGTGTATATATATATGTTGGATTTCTTCTGCTTTCACCAAATTAGGAAACCGAGAAGCAAGTGACTGTGCAATTGACTGAACTGTTTAGATTTTAGCAGGTTCTAACACTTCCAACATTGTAAGCAGAGGAACACTTAATGAAAAATCTGATGTGTTGCACTCACATGACTTTCTCTTCTCTTGTACTAACAATTCTAACAAACTCTTATTCCTATATCTCCATGTTAGTTAAGATAAACATCCGTACAAATTATCTTATTGCTTATATCCTTGTAGGTGCAAGGGAGATATTAGAATACAGTAGACTTTGTGCGATAGTCAAATGTTTTAAAGCTTTGAGATTCTGTTGTCTTTGCACATTTAACATATACAAAAATGAACAACGATGATCCATTTCACGAAAGTTCTAAGTTTTCCGAAACTCATACACATAACAAGGAATATCTCCGAAATGGTTCACCCTACAAGAAAATTTATTGAGACATAAATTGTGTATTTTAGCAAGATCTACATTTTTTGTATAGTATAATTTGGTCTATCTCTAACGGTTTACCAGTTATGCAAAAGTCGTCCAGAGTAAATACGACTACAGGAGCTATACCCAGAAAATTCAAGATATACATTTCATTTGTCATAAAAATATCTCAAACATGTGACATTTTCATCAAAATCGTTAGAGCCATTTTCAAGAAAATCAAAATTTTCGAAAAATTTTCCATGCAAAGGATAGCTTAGGGTGGCGCTATTTTCTTTAAAATCTTCGTGTCACATCCTTGAAAGACATTAAACTTAAATATCAACTTTGGTTTTTAACCGACTTTTCGTTTTTGAGTTATGCTGTCCACAGACTGACACACAGACACACACACACACACACACACACACACACACACGGGCCTTTTTCTAAAAATGCTGTTTTTTGGATTCAGTGGGCCTCAAAACATATTTCCGGTGAAATCTCGACATCGAATTTTTGGGTGGAATACAATACTTCCCCTACTTACCAGTAGAGAAAGTAAAAACGAGTTAGTATGTCGTGAACTGGCTCAACGTAAAAATCAACACAGCATAATTTGAAAACTTGTATATATTTCTGTGGCAGGGATGATTTTGTCAGAGATATTTGAACTTTGGCACCAAAATACATGTTTTCCACAGGAAGAAATACTTTTGGATCCCTATATCTATTCAACTTTATCTATTTCAGTGGAATTCAAATGTTCAGCAGTCAAGGATAGTTCACAATGCGGAAACAACAGATGTTTATGTATACAGGTGATTATATTAATGTTTTGTTTTTATACACGAGGGAAATGCCTTGCATTAAAATCTTTCTCGGAAGAGCGAATTATATGTAGGTAAGGGAAATAGTGTTTCAACATGGAAACTACATAAAAAACAGGAGATTTTGTAGTGAGTTTTAACCTCTGCGTGGTAGCGTGATATCTACAATAATACCGCTCAATTGACTCGAAGAAAACCATGTTGTTACAAAAGAGGCAGACGATGTTGACACAGACACAATTCCTCCACTGATACCGGTCGCGAAGTGACGTATGGACTCCTGAAATCAACTAAGGTAGGGAGTGGTAGCGTTGTGTTGCATAGTTTACACGGCGAAAGGTTCACGAATCACAAGGATTCATCAATCCCAAGTCTGACTTAGGAAAATTTAAGTTTAACCGTAGCTTATGAGTGTGGTTGAACATATGGTGGGAGAATAAAAGGACATGCTTTTCCAAATCTTAGCTATGGTTTTATTATCTGTAGCGCTTACTTGTGTTGGGTAGAGGGAGTATGATTGTATTGTATTTCACACTTCGGTCAAAGTTTCAACAGAATATCTTAAGGAGCTCTAAATTCGGAGAAGAGCACACAAGTGCACCGCAACGATTCCTTTTGCTTCTACCTGGATCCCTAGGTAGAAGATACCCGAAGGATGACCTAACGTTTACGCCAGTCACCGGAAGGGTTTGCCCGATGAAGCCTTACTCTAGCTCATTGCTTGCTTAGAGCCTCTGCGCGGCTCTCGCGTTACTTCAGTGGCGTGCTTTATTGATGACATTACTAAGCATACAGCATGCAACTAATAATGAACCAATATTCTAGATTTATAGCATTGCAAATACATGTATGTAATTATTAGGGCCCGGATTTTTAAGTTCTTAAAATTAACGTTTTAGTTATTTTTGTATCTTAAAAAAGTTTTTTTTAGTTCTTTAACCTCCTGAAATAGTTTTATATTATTATTGTTTATTAATTTTATTATTAATTGTCCTCTTTTTATAGCAATGTTGCTGATATGTCCTGTAGAGCCTTTGTGTTGCTCAAAATGCGATTTTTGGCCAGAGGGCTCCCGGAAAATACGTAAATAAAATTATAGTTTACACGCTATCTGCATTGTAATACGTATTTAATCCTTTATCTACACAGCACCTAGCCGCTTATTGCGACCGAATACTGTGGAGTATTGAAGGTGTTCAAGCTTTTGTGTCTGTGGGCATGGTTTCTTTCGCTTTTGGCAGATTTGGCAAAATATTACTTTGCCATCTGTGGTGAAGTTTGGATCGTTACCTATCCACTGGCGAATCAAGCACCTTCGAGATGAGCTGACTTTAGGCATGACACTGGCTCCTTAAATTACCTGCCTAATCTAAGGAAAATTGACTTCTAACGATGTAGTAATTGTATGCATTAACAATACACTCGATAGCGTGATGGTTACCGTGTCTGCCTCACGTTCAAGAGGTCGCGAGTTCGAATCTCGCTTAGGGTAAGTTATCCGGGTAGGTTTTTTTTCCGAGGTTTTCCCTACCCTGAGAAGACGAATGTCGGGTAACTTAAAGCTCCATGGACCTCGGGCTCATTTGAGCATCATTTCACCCATTTCATTTCATTCATTCGTCCGATATGACACAATGTTGGAGGACGTTAATTTAAAAAAGAGAAATACACGATAGTCGACTGTACACAAGGGATACTGTTTTTAAACTGATTGGTTTGAGTTTATTGCGGGTTCTTCTAATGACTCCTTTCCCCTCGACAACAATCCCCGCATTCCTTGCTTGCAACAATACAGAGCTTGGTCCCACACTGCTAAATACAAATCAGTTGTCTCTTGCATTGTTGGCATTACTCCTATAGGCATACATAAGCGAAAAGACGTAGCAAAGATGTAACACTCAAAGTCCATTCATAATTTCATAAACATTTCATTCTCCCATTTTAATTTTTTTTTTTTCATTTTAAAATAAATAGAAGATTTAGCCTCTTTTAGGTTTTAAAGTCTCATTTAGCCATTTTTAGGTTTTATAAGATTCAAGTATTTGGCTTCGATGATCCTGAAACAAATAATCAAATTAAATCACTGCAGTTAACTATCAAGGAATAAAATAGTTAAAAAACTAAGAATCCGGGCCCTAGTAATTATAGATATATTTATTCCAATTTATCACACGTAGTTCTGTGTTACACAGAATACTTTCGATCTGTTTATCTACTTGATGAATTTAATTATTGTGTGTGTGTGTGTGTGTGTGTGTGTGTGTGTGTGCGTGCGTGCGTGCGTGCGCGCGTGCGCGCGCTTTTCTACATTTAACTGATGAGCTCTCAAACGCAATAGGGAGGAAATTATATTTCATAATGTAAAAACCTAATACAGTTAGAACAGTTAAAGGTTTAACTGATCTGAAATTATAAGTAATTTATATAAATTATTAAATACAAGAAAATTAAACTAGAGCTTTCGTTATATGTTTTGGTTTTATATGGTTAGCTTTCTGTTGACCAGCCTATTAATATATTTGGAGTTATTTGATTCTAGGTACTGCATTAAGATGTTCATCAAAGGTCACTTTGATGTGCGCATTTTCTCAATTTTAAAACGAAGAACTGCTAACATGCATAAGTAGTACCGAACACACACACGATTTTAGCTCAATTATTATGCGGGCGCGGAAATCGTGAGTGAGGAAAACATTGGTGAAGGCGAACAACTTGTTTTACTTACATTTCAGTTCTGTGTCACATCGTAAGTCAATTTCTAACGGTAAGTCCACAGAAAAACACAATCAAAATTTACAGCGAATGGTGTAGAAAATATATCAAATTGAATTTGTAGACCTTGCAAGTCCTGGAAACATTTTTCAAGTTATTCAGTGACAGCCATGTCTTCAACAAAAACGCATTAGATGTACAGCTGTCCCAAAAGTTGAACCACCACTGCTAGCCACTGCTGTGACGTCACCGGTCGCTGCTCGGTAAGTAAGCTCTTTACCCCATCTTCTGCTCTGTAGTAGTGTACCTGCCAATGTCTGGTTTATAATTCGAACTCATCTGATGCCACAAGCCGCTAATACCTGCGTTCCTCCATGGTAAGGAAGGAAGCTGTTCGGACTGCGTTGGACTCGGCGCTAGCGTTATTAGCCAGTACTTGGTGCGCTAGATCACCGGCGGTTCCACTGAGGTAACCGCTCCCACCCTATGTGCTAGCAGGCGTTTTAGATTCTAGGCATTGCCCGAAGGAAAGAACCACGGAGAGGAAAGCCTCACGGATGGTGCCTTTCCCTTTTGTTTTAGAGGGAAAGCTTCGGCTTTCGGTAGACCTCGATCCACATCATGTGTGTATCTGTGTGAGAGAAAGGAGGAATTAGAGCCAGCCTGAGCGTTTGTAAATCTGTGTATCTGTCCATTAACAGTATAAATTTGAAGGCAAGATCGAGATATTCCAAGATAAGGCAGGAAGATTTTGACGAAATTTCCCCCTTCTGCTGAAAATCGGTTGATTATTTTTTACTTTCTCAAAAATTGCTTTGGACAGTTAGATTTGTTGTAGGTCCTGATACCACTTTCAGGGTATCCTAATGGGATGGTAATTGAGGAACGGATGAAAAAGGAAGACAATGGATACTGGAAGTGTTTATCAGGACACAATCACTCAACGACTCTTATCTTCAAAGCAGGACGCAACTACTGCTTAAAGGGGTGGAATTATTGCACGATATTGGCAGTTGGTCTAACAATAAGATACAATCAACAATCTCCACCAAGGCAGTCGAGCGAATCAAATAATCCCATTTGCTGTGTGACTCTGAAATTATCACAGTTTTTAACTTCAAATACCTTAATCAGGAAACCATACGATTGATCAACAAATGCATATTAAGACTTGCAGACTTTGGGGACTTAATAAAGGACAACGTCCAATAAGGAGACCATTTATCCTCAGCTCCTTTTGCTGAATGTTGTTGTTAGCTAATGCTGGATTTCTGACAATGAAGTCATTAATCCTCTTGCTCTCCAATATTTTTCACTGATGGATGGGGCACTAGAAGTGGTCTCAGTCCATTTCCTCTTGCAGATCACATAGAGGACAGAGTGGTGAAGAATATATCCCAATTCTGTCTAAATGTTTTACCAGACAATCATGTCCTGTAATCAACCTGAAGGTTGCAACTGCTGTTTTTCGAGGATACTCAGGAATTACTGTTTGAATGTTTGGTAGTTCCCATCTTTTATTCTTTGATTTTTCATCGTAATATTTTGCAATAATTTTTTTTGAATTCAGAGTTGGCTAATCTTTTAGCTGCATAAAATGGTAGATTAACTATAGATTTTTGTACACCGCTGGTACCTTTTTTTTGCAAGAAAATCAGCTTTCTCATTACCATTCAGTCCACAGTGACTGGTATCCATTGGAAGACTAGGTGTTTTTGAAGTGCTGTTAGATGGCTAAGCATTTTCCAACATTCTATAGTTGTTTGGTTTTTTTTTTTTTTTTGTGACAACTTGGAAGTAATTGCTATAATTGCTGCCCTGGAATCTGAGAGAATAACTGCTTGCTGAAAATGTGAAATTCTGTACAAAAGATTTTGTAGGGCCATTCGAATTGCTTCAATTTCTCCATCAAAGTTTGTAGTTCCATAACTTAAAGATTTGTAATAGGAAAAGAGGTGACATGTGACTCCAGCACCTGCTCCATCTTGGTTTGATATCAATGATCCATCAGTATAAATATGGAGCCATTCGTGTTCTGGAAATCTAGTATGGATTGTCTTTAATGCCAATAATTTTAGAACACTAGTTGGAGTATCACTTTTCTTCTGTCAGGTGTAAATAATATGTGATGTCTAATGTTTGTGTCGGATTGACTTTAGATATGAAGTTTTCCTTTGAATTAAGAAGGTATACATTCTTCTTGATGTCTTGAATTTTGGAAAGAAAGCTCTCCTGAGTCTTTAGTGTATGTGTAAAATTTCTCTTGTGCCATGTATTGAATGGGAGTCTGATCAACTTTTCGTGTTGAATAAGAGCCGCTTTTTCTATTTCATATTCAATGGGGCATTGGTTGGTTAGTATTTCCATAGCTGCTATTGGTGTGGTTTTGATAGCACCTGTAATTAATCTCAGACTTTGGTTTTGGAAGATTTGAATTTTTTGTGTGAATGTAAATACATGTTTTTGTTGCTTTTGCTGAGAGTTCAATCAAGTGTTTTGAATGATTTCGCTTTGGAATTTTTTTTTAATAGCGACTTATTTTTTGTGCCCTGTGTGTGCAAGAACACAAGTAGCACATTCCATAGAATGGTTCTGGGTCAATGAATCGAGTGTTAGCTCCTTCTTTGGCTAGGCTATCAGTAATTTCATTGTCTTCAATTCCATCATATCCTGCCACCCTCATTAACCTAAGCTTGTTGTGTTTTGCCAGGTGATTAGATATCTTCAGATACTCTTAATCGAGGTTTCTTTCGAGCCTTTAGGGGGAGGGCAGATTCATAATTAGAAGTGATATTTAGAATCAGAAGAAAATACCTGTATGACAAAAATGAAGAAAATAACTCCATCTGTGGTCGGCCACATGAGATCCCTCTAGCACCAAACAATTATATAGATTTAGTCATTGGAAGTCTAATTTCAAATCACTTCTGGAAGAAAGCAGCAGGTCCTGCGGCGGACGACTCTTCATCGAGGGAACCAAACCAGATCTTCGTTCTAAGGAGAATCACAGTGTAAGTCAAGATGCTGAACAAATTTCTAAGCCTGTTTCTGGCATACCAAGGTGCCTTCAGTATCAACCTTAAGGCTTTATTTATAAAGGTCTATAGAAGATTACGATTAACCGTTTAATATATGTATATGGCATATGAAGTGCATATCTTGACTTTTCTGGAATGCCCTCTGAAGTCCTCTTATTCCCAATGACTTCTGCATATTGATTAACCGTAAGAGATAGACAATGTCTTACTACGTAAACAATCTAGCACACCATTTCCAAGGTATTCAGAGAATATTAAATTTTCCAATACTTCTTGTTTTCTCAAATGATAAATAGTTATTTTTAGGGGTAATAAAACCATTTTGAAAATGTGTATCTCTACTAATGTAAATTAGAAGAATAAACCGTTTTAAGAATAGTTTGTTGAAGAATGGCAAGAGAGAGTCATATGAGTGTGTCATCTTCTTCAAATAGTAACTCGCCATTGTATTTAGAATATACAATATAGCGAATATACAATATAGGGACACGCTATTTAAAAAACTGACTATCGTTTTAGACTGGTGTATGCCTACAAGGAAATACGGAATGCAAGTTTACCTCAATTAACTAGCACTAGATAGCAGAATAAGCACTTGTAAGAATTGTTTGTACAAGGAATAGATACAATAGAGTAAATAGAACGTGTAAGCAAACAGTCACTTTTTTTAACTTTCTCTACTACGTAAGTAGAGGAAGTATTGTATTCCACCCAAAAATTCGATGTCGAGATTCCAACAGAAATATATGTTTTGAAATCCCCTGAATCCAATAAAAGGATTGTCTGTGTCTACAGTCTGTGGACAGCATAACTCAAAAATCTGATGATTACTCTGGATGACTTTTGCATAACTGGTAAACCGTGAGAGATAGACCAAAGCTTACTGTACATAAATGTATATCTTGCTAAAACACACACTATACGTCTAAATAATTTTTTGGTAGAGTGAACCATTTCGGAAAGATTCCTTGTTATTTCTATGACTTTTGGAGAACATATACATCTGTAAAATGAAACTTCGCTATTCATTTTTTTGTATGTTAAGTGTGCAAAGAGAACGGAATCTCAAAGCTTTCAAATGTTTCACTATCGCTCAAAGTCTACTGTTTTCTAATATTCCCCTTGCACCTACAAGGAAATAAGCAATAAGATAATTTGTACAAATGTTTATTTTAACTAACACGAGGAAGATATAGGAATAAGAGTTTGTAAGAATGGTTAGTACAAGAGTAGAGAAAGTCATGTGAGTGCAACACATCAGATTTTTTATTATATGCAACTAAAGTTGCATAAACGCTTTTGATGTGAAGGACTATGTAATATAATTCAATCGAAAAGTGTAATATGTGTGAAAAATCGATATTAACAATATTAAGAAGAAAAACATGCCGGAGATGTGCTAATGAAATGTTTCAGAACGTATCCTACGAAGGAAAGAAATTAAAAGAAACAATTGAATAAAACTTACCCAAAAATATTTCAAGAAACGGGTTAATTTTAATTTTCATAAACAATACACATTTGACATTTAAATATTAAAATAAAAAGTAACGTAAAGTAAAAGGATGTGATTGGATAACAATGTCTAAAACAGAAGAGGACATTTAGTATAATAAATTACTGACTACTCGACTATTTTAATTTTGAAGTGAAAGTGTTTATTTAGCACAAACTAATACGGCTATCCACAACAATTATTATAACTTTTGACAACAGAATAGTGAATTAATATGCTTGATTGCAAACTACCAACATTCGCTCCCTCGAAGAAAAAGGACTGTCGAGTCCCAAGATACATCGACCATTTTAAGCAATTATTGTACGCATAACTGTACACAAGAATAATTATTGAAAACATTACATATATTAGGAAATCGTGAGTGGATAAACAACAAAATACGAACTAGTAATGTCACGTAAATGCTAAATTCGATATTCTCAAATAACTTGAGATATTTTTTAATGTTATCTAAATACATATCAGTGGCAGGAGCCACTGGAACAATAAGTGGTGTTTTAAGTTTAGATTGACATTACTTTTGATTATTACATTAAATACAGACACACACTTGCTCTCTGATTCATACGTCCAGACCCTATAGAATAATTCTGGCTAAAGAAAAATTACCAATCAGCCGGGAATTGAACCCGGAGCATGCTAACCACCAGGCAACAGAGGCAGTCATAGATTTAGGTACTATTAGTAGCATTAAGATACATACATATTCAAGTAGGAACAAAAAAATATATATTTTTTTTAATTTGTTGCTAATGTTTAGTATAATAAATTAGAAATACTTATACTAAGAACACCTGAAAATATTTTTGGTAACCACAAATAAGTCGAAAGTTGGAAATTTCATTTTTTTTTTTCAAATTGTGTAGCATCTATAGAAATATAGATACTTCAGACTTTAACACGCCAATTTATTTCTCTCAAAATGTACAATGATTTGAACCTCTATTATATCAAGTAAACTGGCTTTTCAAGAAGTTATGAATTTTGCAATTAAGAATTCCTCTTTTTACCAACTGAATATTTATTTAAATGGCTACAGAGTTTTAATTATTTATATTACCACCATAGTTGTTTGTTTATATAATTCCCTGTCTAATAAGCTTCAAAATTATGTATCAATGAGGGGATTGGAAAAGATAAAAATGTTGACAATTTTGTTGAAGTTTCTAATATGTTGTGTCCAAACTAACCGGATTGTACAAATTGCTAAATGAAACGCATTTCTGGTAACAATTAGCATGCAAACTATATATTTTTGAAAACTAGAAATTCAAGGCTACTATATGGAATAAAAATTAAAAAGTTCAAAATTTTTCAAAAAGATCATTTCCAACGTACGGATGCACTTTAAAACAAAATTATCGAGCGGCTGCTTTAACCACTAAGCTACCATGGCCAACTTACCAGCATAACATTAATTCCCCAGCCGATTCGTACTTTCCCGGTAGACCTCAAGGGAATCTTACTGGTTACTTAAACTCGGGACATAAAATACTTATAATTGTAAGTCGCCCTTAGGTAATTATTTCTGATGTGAGATTCCCTTGTGGCATACCGGAAAACTATGATCGGCTGGGGAATTCAATGTCACACTATTAAGTTGGCCTTGGTTAAAGCAGCCGCTCGATGTGGAAGATCCGTGGTTCAAATCCCGGCTATGGCATTGAATTTTTCAGTACTGATTTCACCTCTTAAACAAAACATAACTGTTTTAATAATTTCAAAGAAGAATTATTGATACATATTAATACATTTTAATTTTACTGATAAAATAAACCCAAGAGTATTACTTAAGTAGACAGTATCCAATCCTTGCCACGAAGCAAACACAAGCTCTTAAAGACAAAAGGCAAAAAGCAAGAGCAAAAAAGCTATTTGCATAAAAACCTGCTGCAAATGGGAACACAGTAACAGTATTGTAAGACCTCAACATGGAAATGTGTTCGTGAACGTAACATTGGAATCGCCCTGTATATCCACTTTATGGCAAGTCGAGCGCAGGGTGGGGGGGGGGGGGGTTGGATGCTCATCACTAACGTTTACATCTTGAGTTGCGGTTCTCCCCCGTGATCCTTTGCAAAATAGCGTATATAATAGTAGACAAATTGCGTACCTATAGCTGCCTCTCTCTCCATTAAAAGGGCTGAAGAATGGAGGCGGAAATGACGCAGGCAGTTGCGCGGGAGGGGAGCACAATGCACGCGGATCGTTGGCAGACTGTGTTTGTGTGTGTATGTGTGTGCGTGTGTACGTGTGTGTGTGTAATGGTCGGGCCCTTGACTTGTGTGACTCGAATTTTCGAAATGCAAACCACCTCCCTTCTTTTCGTCTCAAAAAACAAAGAAACAAAGAAAGAAGCATGATGACGATGATGATGAATTAAGTTCATGTTTGGTGCTTTCAATGAAAAGACATTTTATTCTCGAGTTAGGGTCGCGGAGCACTCGAGCCAAACAAAGGGAAATTGCACTAGCCCTCGAGCTGCTGGTGTAGACTGTGAAAGGGCACGTAATTCTTTGAGAAGGTTGTGCCATTGTTCCAACAGAATGCACCAGTTTCCTTCAACTTTCCCAAAAACTCTGTTCGGAAAAATGGAACGAACAATTAAAGGGAAAATATTTATGTTGGCAGGTGTGAACGCTACAAGCATTCACAGCGCCAGTAGATCCTTGCTGAACGAACGGGACCGAGTTCGAGACAAGTGCAACGTGCCCGTCTGGTACACAAACCAAAACAATTCATTCTTATACTTTAGTCTCATCAGTAATTCTAAGGCGAGGTTTCACTGTTGAAGTGCAAGCTTTGATAACGTCTTTCCCAGTATGAATACCTTTAATGCTGTCTCCGTCATTTGACAGCTGCTACAGTTGGAAATTGTGGCATTTTTTTTTCCCTCAGGGTATGCGTGGGTGAGTGTCAAAATGGACAACACTAGTTAAGTTGACTTATTAATACAATAGAGCAACGACAAGATTTGTTGGTGATAATTATTTGAAAAGTTTTTTGTTGAATATTATACCAAAAATTCGCATTAATTTCGCACAAATTTTCGGGTAAAATTAATACACATACACAATCAGGGCCATTGCCCATCAATCAGCAAATTACAGCATGCAAGTTGTGACACTTTTATTTTTCATTGCCCTTCTGTGTGTTTCAACCAAGTTATATGTTTTGAAAAATCTGATGTGTTGCACTCACATGACTCTGTACTCTTGTACTAACCATTCTTACAAACTCTTATTCCTATATCTTCTTCGTGTTAGTTAAAATAAACCTTTGTACAAATTACCTTATTGCTTATTTCCTTGTAGGTACAAGGGGAATATTAGAATACAATAGGCTTTAAGCGATAGTCAAATCTTTCAAAGCTTTGAGATTCCGTTCTCTTTG
Organism: Tenodera sinensis; assembly: GCA_030765045.1. Taxonomy (NCBI): domain Eukaryota; kingdom Metazoa; phylum Arthropoda; class Insecta; order Mantodea; family Mantidae; genus Tenodera; species Tenodera sinensis. The sequence continues at coordinate 118,075,885 of CM060970.1, forward strand.
CACACTTAACATATAAAAAAATGAACAATGATGTTCCATTTCGCGAAAGTTCTAAGTTTTCCGAAAATAACATACATAACAAGGAATATCTCCGAAATGGTTCACCCTACAAGAAAATTTATTGAGATATAAATTGTGTATTTTAGCAAGATCTACATTTTTTGTATACTTCCCCTACTTACCAGTAGAGAAAGTAAAAAATCCAAGCATTTGATACTGGTAACCAAAGACATTGAAGGTATATTCCACAGAAAAAGTGGTAACATTCACCTTTTGCTTTGAGTGCTAACAGTGCTGTTACTATGACCTAACTGCTCAACAATGACACAAAGTGCTTTAAATTTATTGCGGCGGCTTTGATAACGCTGAAGTGTGACCTTGTGAAGTAACCTTTTATTGTGGCCTCGCCAATTACATTGTCGGAGAGCTTTCTTTGCCCTACCTATAATATTTATTTTGTAGTATTGTTACAAGTCGATTTGAAAAGAAGTCGGGTTATTGAATTGGTAAGATTAGAGTGAATTCTTTCATTGTTATTAAAACCAGCGACAATGAGTCAATGAGTAAAAAAGTAAATACTTCTCATTTATCGCTTAAAACACAATCTTCTGCAAAATATAAAACATTCGCAAAAATTCGCCAAAAAAAATCCTATATATCACATCTAAACTATTGCATGCAAAGCAATATATTTTAAATAATCACTTATATTCAATGTGTTAACTGTTATCTTCTTGTTATAATCATTTAATGTTTCTTTATATATTTTGAATCTTAATTTTAATCATTTTTTTTTTTCTTAAAATTTGACTTTCTCATATATCTTTGTATTCTGGATCTTTATGGTCACCTACAATGTCAGGCAGATGTCACAATTTTTGTTTGTGAAATATATATCTTGCCTCTGCAGATAAGGCTAATAAATGAGCCATTTGAAGGAAGTCGCCAACTTGTGAAGGTAGAGAATTAAACTTAGCGTTAGAAACTGTAACTATTGAAGTAGGTACTATATGTTTCCGTAATAACAATGAAAAGCGTAAGTTCCCGTGAGATACTGAAATCACGGTATGTTGAGTAATACGGTATCACCAGCTAGATGCGCAGTAGATCTCCGTGCTAATGACGTCAGCTGGAGTAGAAGTCACTAGCCGATTAGTAGCTTGCTCTGATTGAAGTGACAGTGTTTATGACGACTAGTGATAGCGTAGCTTGTGGAATCGTTTTAGAACATCTAAATATTTAAATGAAAGCTTTAGTGTGAGCCATCTACATCCAGTGGCATAGAATTAAAATGTAACCAACACGTAATTGAGTTGTTTTTCTCAAATCAGGGGTGTAGATAGATTTCATGATCATCCCTTACCAGCTAGCGTGAACCAGAGAATAAAATACTGGCTTCTTGAACGTAATTGTTCCGAGGTATTAAGTCTGAGAATGATGTACGGGTTATTGGCGTTACATTAAGTGCAGCGAAATTGAAAGTGGCGATAAAGAGGCAGAAGAAAAAAGGTAATTAAATAAGAAGGAAGCAGGAATATGAGAATTATGAGTTATTTTCCTGTGTTAACCATCTTATTGAATAACTAGGTCACATAGGTACAAGAAACAAACAGTAACACAGGCAACTTCCCAAAATGTGCAACTTTTAGAAATGTTGGTAGGCTATGTAGCATATAGATTAAGAAAATCAAAACCAGATGAAATTGCTTCATTGTATAGGACAAATACAAGCTACAATAAATCGTGGCTTTCGACGTTTTCAAGGGAAAGACTAAACCAACTGAACAGTGACTTCACTCCAGTATTAGTCGCCGTGAAGTGTTTTGTTAGAATGCGCACATTGATTAGGCTGAATATCAGAGATATGCCTGGAAACAAATGCCGTAATTGGCAAGAAAGAAATTCAAATAAGGAAAGTGTGTTACAAGTGAATAAACAAACCCATACGTTGTTAGAAAACACTACATTTCGTAAAGTATTTTATTGTATTATTTTTACTTTCTCTACTACGTAAAGTAGAGGAAGTATTGTATTCCACCAAAAAATTCGATGTCGAGGTTTCACCGGAAATATGTTTTGAGCCCCCTGAATCCCAAAAAAGACATTTTTAGAAAAAGGTCCGTGTGTGTGTGCGTGTCTGTGGACAGCATAACACATAAACGAAAAGTCGGTAAAAACCAAAGTTGGTATTTAAGTTTAATAACTTTTGACGATGCGACACGAAGATTTTGAAGAAAATAGCTCCACCCTAAACTACCCTTTACATGAAAATTTTGATTTTCTTGAAAGTGGCTCTAATGATTTTGATTAAAATGCCATATGTTTGGGTTATTTTTATGCAAAGGAAATTTATATTGTCACCGCGCCCGCCACATCTGATTGCCTACACTGGGGAGGGGGGACCCAGCCAGTCGCCTGCCTGGCATAACGACCTGCCGCCGACAACAATAGGAGCGTACGAGACAATAGCTATTACATGGCGGTGCGGTTTCTGGACCGTTCCGCTACAGGCACTCCCGAATATTCTACCTCCAGAACTTTCCCTCTGTCTAAGGACCGATATAAGTCGCTGCCAAGCACAAGAGAGAGAGAACAGACGTATGCAAAGCGTTGAGGAGTCGTGCCGACGAGAAAACAGACGTATGCGAAGCGTTGAGGAGTCGTGCCGACTAGCAGTTCAATCTGACAGTTCTTATTTGTGATTCGGCAGTTGTTCTGCTGCTCTGAGCTTGTACAAAAGTAATCTGAGTGTAACGTTAGCACTACGCTAACTGACTAAAAGGCAATAAAGTGTGAATAGCAGTAACTGATGTTTTCTCCATTTGTTACAATATCTTGAATTTTCTACCTATAGCCCATGTACTTCTATTTGCTCTGGATGACTTTTGCATAACTGGTAAACCGTAAGAGATGACCAAATCTTACCATACAAAAAATGTAGATCTTACTAAAACACGCACATTACCTTAAATAGTTATTTTTTGTAGAGTGAACCATTTCGGAGATACTCCTTGTTATTTGTATACGTTTTGGAGAACCTATCAAGTGGAACATCGTTATTAATTTATATATATGTTAACCGTGCAAAGAGAACGGAATTTGAAAGCTTTAAACGATTTTATTATCGCCTCGTACTGTATTCCCATATTCTCATTGTACCTACAATAAGATAACTTCTGCAAATTTTTCTCTCAACTAACACGAAGAAGATATAGGAATAAGAGTTTGTAAAAATAGTACAAGAGTAGAGAAAGTCATGTGAGTGCAACACATCAGATTTTTAAGTTTAAGGTACAAGAATCTGATCTGCTACTGTCGTATTACTTTCTCTGCTCACTCCTATACAAACTCTTCTTACAAAGGCTTTACGTCTATCTACTTCATATTAATCCAGAGACATTCCTATAAATGGTTTTATTACGCCTTGCCGCTTGAATATGTTTCTCTAGCGCACCATCGAGACTCTCTGCAACTGCCCGTCAGTCTTACAGAGCTCCTGGCGGACGATAAACGAGTTTTGAAGTTTTTGGCAATGGTAAACATGAACTTAAGGATTTAGAACTTTAGATATTGAAATTCCATGAATTGTTTTTAACTTTCCTTTAATTCTGGTTTTTACCTATTTGTTCAGGACATTATATATACAGATGGCTTATTAGCCTGGGTTCTATTTTACATCCCAGACTGTATTTTGCCTTTAATGAGTATTATAACTTGTATTTATCATTTGTTACAAGATTGTACTAATTCCACTGTTTTAGTTTTACAATTTAGTCAGAGGCTAAAGTGTTATCTACTACAAAATACTAATTTAAGGCTAAGGTTCTATTACTATATCTTCATAGACCACATAGTGTATAGTACAGAGTATTATTCAAGGTACATTACTTAATCGGTCAAGCATATACTCATCTACATAATTATGTCATTTTACTACTAGATATATTTACTTTATATTGAAATTTATTTCTGGCTTTTGCCATGATCCCTCCATTTTTTATAAGGGCGCTGATGATCAAATAGCTGGGCGGCCTTAAAACTACACCATATCACATTCCCTTATAAATAACACAATATGTTACACATTTTTTGAATGAACCATTTACGAGATATTTTCCAATACTCTTTTCTCCATTGGGAAGTAGTTATTCAATTTTTTATCTCTTGGTGAAGCAAAGAGAACGGAATTTAGAGCTAGCACATAGAAACATTTGCCTATCTGACTTGCTATGTTCTCCTTGCATCTACAAGAAACTTAGCAATAAAGTAACTTCAGCAAATCTCCATTAACATGAAGTACATGGAGGTATACGCGTGTTGACGAATAATGCAAGAGTAGGTAGAGAAAATCATATGAGTGCAACGCATCTGATTCTCTTCTTTTTCCCCCTTTTGTGGAGCCATATGCAGTAACAACGGATCTGCAAAATAAATGATATATTAAAACAAAATAATGATGATGATAATAATACCCAGTTCGCTTGTGTTTGTTTTCACTGAATGTTTTGGTGAATATGCTGGGCTTTTATTTTTCTATTTGAGAATTCAGAACTATCATGGCTATTTAGAGGTTAACTCGAGTGTTGTAAGTAAATGTTTAATTCCAAAAAGGTAATTTATTTCACTCTTTCTTTAAAGTTTAAACAAGTACACATTGGTTTTGGATGCTTCTAGACTTTGTTCCACAAATACGAAAAAGAAAATGTCTTGCCTTTGCCATAAGTTAATATTACTCCTGAAATGAAGTAACACGACTAATGTCAAGATTCGGGGGGGGGGGGGCCACTTAGCTAGAGATTCAAACTCCCCGGTGGCGACTCATATAACCAGTACCCCTTCCCAGGGGTGGACTTATGCATCCCTTGGAAGGTCTGGAGAACTCCCCGATCCGGAGGATGAGGATTTACCGTGGTGGAGGGCAACAGTAGCAAGAACCGTGACAGGTTGCCACAGAGGTTTTAAACAGGATGGCAGACCCCGGGACGCTACCCAACAACATTGCCAAGGATCGTACCACAGGAGAAATCATTCGATGGCGAAGTCTACCACATCCAGAGGCTGCTTCGAAGGAAGGTGCTGGCCGTACATCGGGATCGTCTGGCCAACTGCAACAATGCTGGCCGGGAGACCAACGCTGAGGAGGGACCAGTGAAACGCTGGGCGCGGTGCACAACAAAGGACGTTCGGGTCTAAGCTACTTCACATCACATACCAGGCCGGCGGGCAAACAAAGGAGCTCAAGGTCAGGGTATGTGAATAACAATGAGCGCGGTGCATAACAAAGGGTTGCTGGAACCTTTGAGGTGCATCCGGCGGCCGGGGTGTTTGCGGAAGTCAAGAAAGGTCCATTTACGTTATCCTCGCTATATAAGGAAGCGAGAAAAAGGCAGAGGAGTGAGTTAGACATGAGTCAGTTAGTTGTCAGTGAGCGCGAGACAGCTGTTGCGTGTCGTACTGTCGTCGTGAAAGATACGTCGCGTCGAAGTGAGGAAGTTTTAAGAGCGTCGAGTGATTGCATCGTTGGAGTTAGTGATTGATGAGAGAGAAGACAAAAAAGACAGTGAAAGGACTGAGTCAAGACTACGAGAAGATGACAGTTGTGAGTTGTAATATCACGAAAGACTGTGGACTGTGCTAACGTCGGTAGAAGATGACTGCTTTTGTGTAAAAGTTTACAAGAAAGATAATATGCATGCGTTGACGTTTTTCTTTCTTTCTTTTTATTTTTATTTTTTATTCAGATATGTATTTCCTATGCAATCTTGATATCAAATGTTTGGGTTGGAGGTATCCCCTCTACTTACTAAGTGCATGGTAAAGAAAGTAAGAACGCGTTTCTTTAAAAATCTGATGTTTTGCACTCACATGACTTTCTCTACTCTTGTACTAACCATTCTTACAAACTCTTATTCCTATATCTTCTTCGTGTTGGTTGAGATAAACATTTGTATAAATTATCTCACTGTTCATCTTCTTGTAGGTGCAAGGGAAATATTAGAATACAGTAGGCTTTGTGCGATAGTCAAATAACTTTGAGATTCCGTTCTCTTTGCATGGCTAACACATAAAAAATGAATAACGATCTTCCATTTGATGAAAGTTTAAGTATTCCAAAACTCACACAAATACCAAAGAATATCACCGAAGTGATTCAATCCACAAAAATGCATTTGGACATAAATTCTGTATTTTAAAGAGATCTACATTTTTTTGTATAGTAAGATTTGGTCTATCTCTTACGGTTTACCAGTTATGCAAAAGTCATTCATGGGTTACACCCAGAAAATTCAAGATATACGTTTCATTTGCTGTAAATATATTTCAAGCATATGGTATTTAAATCAAAATCGTTAGAGGCATTTTCAAGAAAATGACAATTTTCGAAAAATTTTCCATGTAAGGGTAGTTTAGGGGGGAGGAATTTTCTTCAAAATCTTCGTGTCGCAGCCTTGAAAGACATTTAAATAGTAACTTCAGTTTTTAATCGACTTTTCTGTTTTGAGTCCACAGAGTGACACACAGACATTTTTCTAAAATGCTTTTTTTAATTCCCATTGGTGAAATCTCGACATCGAATTTATATATAATACTTCCTCTACTTTACGGAAGTAAAAATCACATAAGATGTTCTGTGGGTTATTCATCGATATATTCAAAAGCCTGTAAACAGTTGAGTTGGAATTAAATAAAGGGCAACTATTGACGTCACTTCCTTCTCCGATGATGAAGATGTAGTGTGGACACTTTGCTGACATGGTGTGTTGAAGCTTGTCATCTTCCTGAACAGACCCTCAGTTCCCAATTACATCTGCAGCCTGAAGTCATAACGCCGTTATGACTAATATAACCGGGAAGGCTGAAGGAATTATGGGCCAATTTATAAGCAGCACCAGCACAAATATTCGTAGCTTGGAATGCAGTTATGACTATTCCTGTACTCCTGCCTGCCAACATAAACACGTTATTTCGTTGACGAGAACACTCAAAACATTGAAGTCTATAACCGTTGACATCCACAAACATTGTTAAACTTGTATCCAGCGCAGTTAGTTTATGAAACTGCGCAAGATAATTTACCTTGCATATTCTTGCTTTCTAACGTCTGTGCTTCTTTGCAACTCTACATTATAACGACAGTTGCACACTAAGAGCGTATTTTATGGACATAAAAATAGTTATTTATGTAACCAGTGTATAATCTTATTGCTTATGACACGATATATTTACGACTATCACAATGAAAAAATTATTCTTGTGTTACATACAGGGTTTAAACTTACGGGGTGGATGGGAGGATTTCTTCCGCTCATCAAAGAAACTGTTCTTCCTTGCCAGAGAACTATTTTATGTTCCCTATACTATACTCCATCCAGCCTTAGATCCGCCCCTTGTATCACTCCGCGATAACCTGATGTTATCACCTGCGACTAACACAGAACAAACACCACGTGGACTCATACCTCGTATTTATGTTACGTCCTGATATTTATTCAGGAATATTAGAAATATCACGTTACTTTTAAGTAGTCTTTACCAGGATTATCGCACCTCTAGAAAACTCATAGATAATCGCCGATATTTAAGGTACTATATTTTATGGTGTGCTTTGGTTTCGGCGTATTGCAAGTTCGTTGTTGATGGCTTGTGTTTACATCAAGTGCGGATCTAACGGTGGAGCGATTATAGATATAGTAATGTAGTGGAAGTATTGCATTCCGCCCAAAATTTCGATGTCGAGATTTCACCGGAAATACATGTTTTGATGCCTCTTTAATAAAAAAAAGAAGCATTTTTAGAAAAAGGTGTGCCTGCGTGTCTGTCAGTCTGTGGACAGCATAACTCAAAAACGAAAAGTTGATTAAAAACCAAATTTGGTATTTTAATTAATGTGATGGATGCGACACGAAGATTTTGAAGAAAATTCCTCCACCCTAAACTAACCTTTACATGGAAAATTTTTCAAAAATTTTGATTTTTTTGTAAATGGCTGTAACGATTGTGATTAAAATAACATATGTTTAAGATATTTTGAATAAATTGTATAGATAAACAAAATCTTACTATATAAAAATGTAGAACTGCTCAAAATGCACAATTTATGTCCGAATACATTTTTAGTAGTGAATCATTTCGGAGATATTCCTTGTTATTTGTGTCAATTTCGGAAAACAAACTTTAAAATGAACGGAATCTCAAAGGTTTAAAAATTTGACTATCGCACAAAGCCTACTGTATTCCCATATACCCCTTGCACCTACAAGGAAATAAGCAATAAGATAATTTGTACAAACGTTTATCTCAACTAACACGAAGAAGATATAGGAATAAGAGTTTGTAAGAATGGTTAGTACAAGAGTAGAGAAAGTCATGTGAGTGCAGCAAATCAGATTTTTATTAATTATTATCATCTCAAATGATTGTTGCTGTTTGTGAGAGTGACAGTAGAGGTATGTTTGAGCCTGAAACATTCGCCACTGACAAGCACTTGATACACAAGCCCACCCCTACGTGACTGTTTTGGGCGGATGCCGTCCCTACTAGAGAGGGATGAAAAATGGTTGTCATAGCGCGGGATGGCGGTGTTGTTTTGAGTTATGGAGCAGCTGGCAAAGCAATCCGTTTGCCAAGGTAAAGATGCCATCATCTTCAGCTTCCTGTACGGCCCCTGCACAAAACGCAATTCAACGTTAATGAGCCAAAAACAAGCAGGCACAAAATGAAGCTTAGCTTCTCAACATGCCTAGTTAGTAATACTGGCATCTACCCCACTGGTTTGATATACATACAGATAAGTAATGGGCAGAACATAACATAATGTGATATTAACAGTCACAAAAGTAATGAATATAAAGTAACTATAGCTTGTCTCACCCTTAGATGACAGTATGGAGTTAAATCTGTCTCTGTCTACCGCTTACGAGTTGCCGTTAGCTTCGTCCTTTTCTACTGTCGCGCTGCTGCCAGGTTCCTAATAGCATGTTGAAATTTATAACAACTGAATTTGTACAAGTTTGAACACATTATTCTATGCAGAATTGTTTCTCTAATAGGTTATATCCTTTTTAGGGTGATTACACACTTCTATAGGCCCACATTTCCACAGAAAACTTTTTTCAGCAAAATTTCGATATTTGGTGTTTCTATACTCACCACGCACTAATAAACTAATTGCTAGAATACGTTTATATATATTTTTTTTTCTTAGCTAGAGTAAACTATAGTTCCGCTACCTGCCTACTTTGAATTCTCTATTTTTACTCTGGTGTTACAATTTTTTAAATTAAATTGTTTTCGGAAATTGTTATATCTGTGCACTGCAAACGTTACGCAGTGGGAAACTTTTTTATTACTTAGTTTACATCGGGGTGAAAGCGAGAGCAAATGTTGAGGAGGGTTAGAGACAGTTTTTAAAATAAACCAGAAGCCTGTAACCTCTTTCTTTCATCGTGTAAGGCAAACAAAAGGTATTCACCTATTCAGCTAAACGGCGACAAGCGTTAAACACAAGGCAGCAGGAAAAGTTGACATCAGTTCGTAAAGAAGTGTGTGTTATTATACTATATGGAACCTGTGAAGTGCTTTTACGTTATTTACTTCACATTTTCCGTAAATATTTGTAGTTGTGGAGCGGGAAGAAAGGATATATTGGTAAATTAAGAAGGAACGCCAAATAATTATGAATCTGTTAGATTACTTTTTTCAAGTCAAATGTGTATTAATAAGGCCGTAAAAGTAACAGGTAAGGCTATCGGGTGTTCAGAAGCAGTAGTGTATAGGATTAAAAAGGAACTAATGAAAGGACCTCTAAGATCACCACGAAAAAGAAAGCAAAAATGGCAGAACAACACAAAACGCTAGGTTCACGCAATATGATGGAATAGTGCAAAGCGGAGTGCGGCGAATTGTTCATTCTTTAGTGTTTGAAAATATGCCACCCACGTTGAATATAATTGTCACAGTATCATCACGGTGATTATACCCTACCAAATTTCTCAAGGGCCACTCTGAGTCGGTTCTTATATGATTTGCGGTTCGAAGATGAAAGAAGGCATAGATATAGTACATGTTGCAACGTTGCGCCCCTCTTAACGTGTACTGTCTTCTAAGGTTGAGACGAGCTTTAGTTACCCAACAGGTCACCAGGGTCCCTAACACTTGCAGATTTATATTCCCCGGTGACAACACGTATGACTGGCTCTCTGCCCCTGAAGATTTACATATCCTCAGGGGTCAACAGAGACCTTAGTGCTAGGTAACAGTACTGTTTCTGTACGTAAGTCATATGGCACCATCGACATGTTTCGCAGAGTTAGGGAGCGAACCTTCATACAGGGAACGAAAGCTTGCGGAGTTTGGACTGTAGTTGGAGGGGGTCAGTCTGTCTCATGATCAGTACACTCGACGCACGAAAGTTTTAGATAAAGTGTTGCATAACAGTGCTGTCCCCGTTTACAGTAAAATATTCACTCCCAAATTTTTATAAAAATTCAGCAATACGTGAATATCTCGATTTTCGTGCTGCAGGTATTTTACTGTGTGCAACTAGTGAACACATTGGAGACACACTATGCACTGTAGGCAGCGTGCTTTGTGCTATCACTGTACTTGCGCAATGACATCACGCTCTGCCCATGTGACAGGCAACTTGCGATCGCCTTATTTCGCAATAGCTGTATAAAAATTCGAAGCCTACACAGAGGCCTTAGTGTTAGGCAACAGTATCTCCGTTTCTATACGTAAGTCAGTTGGCAACATCGACACGTTCCAAAGAGACCTTAGTGCTAGACAACTGTAATCTGCTTCTATCCGTATCCAGCAGATTACAATAGGGTACCTTCCAGTCCACCTGTTTTTATTATTATAGATAAGTGGCGACGCTTATAGTGGGCAGAGGTGGGGGACAGACGATGGGACAGGAAATGTGTGGTAGAAGAGTAACCCCGCCTCCAGCATTTTCATACCCACAAGGGGGAAACAAAAAAACAACCAAGGTCATGAAATGGAACCTGGATCCCCAGAATGCGAATCTCGTGCATTTCCGCAGAACCTTGTGATTTATTAAAGAAGATAAAAGTTTATATTTTCAAATCCACATGTTTCTTAAGATGTATCAACAATTCATTTTTTTTAAATATAACCAACCAAAGGGAAACGCTAACAGTACTGAGCTATTGCTTTTATTATATCGAAATTTTATTGTTACCTTCAACAGTTCCTCAGAAAAGGGTAATTTACATCAGAAGGTATCATTCAAAGGGAAAAACATTCAAAATAAAATAGGAGGAATAAACTCATAACTTTACAAAGAAACAGCCATGGTTAGAACAGTGATACCTTAATATGTATCCATTTCGTTCTGTTAGTTGATTTTTCTTTGTCTAACAGTTTTCCCACAAACCACTCACTAAGTTTACTACCTAAGGGCTTTTGCATGGTGCTAATTATGACACGAAAGGAACAACGTCTGCCGTATATACCATCCGTTTTGCTTTACTCTTCAGTAGGTGACCTACTGGCCTACGTACCATGAGGTTATTGGCCTTAGAAATAGCGTTGGAACTCTGTTCCGGTACACCTTTCGTTATCACGAGTGTGGCTCATTCTTGGTGATACCTTCTGTACCTTGCCTATTTGAAGGTTCTACCCAAACTGAAAACATATTACTCTTAACAAGTAAATATTATAAGTACCCAAATGAAGCAACTATTGGTGTAATATGTTCATTACATTGTCTTAAATTAGCAGTAAAAATATCTTTACTTATACCCATAACACCCTAAATATACGATAATATAATATAAATTTAACAAGGCAATTGATATTTTAAGGTCCAAAAACCCTAAAAAAATCGGTTTTGAATATTTCTGCCAGTTAGGTTTCCAGTAAATTATGAAGTATCATCATAATAAACAATTCAGCTTAGACAGTACAGCTGATCCTTCCATCTCTTCCTAGGACGTTTGGTGTTTCTTCTCCATTTGGGTTTATTTCACAAATATCCTTAGGAATGAGTTAATTCTTCATTCGTATCACACATTCATGCCACTTTTTCTGTATTAGTCTATCTACTTATTCCCACAATACTTACATAGTTACTTTCGAATTTCCTGGTTCCATTTGGGATCATGCAATCGGTAACCTGTCAATAATTCAGATAAAAATTGTGTGGAAATAGCCAAATACATTTGGATGTGCGCCATGGTGAGGTCTAGTCTGTTACTATTGCGCCTTCGTTGTTGTTCGAGTTTCGCAACACCAGTACTGACAACATAGTCACATACATCGTTGCCACGTTGAGGGATTTTTCAAGTAAAATTTTGAAATTCAAAAAGTCAAATTTATTTTTCTAGCACTTCTGCTTTTAACTAAGAATTTTTTCTCATTAGACGTTTCAGCATTAAATGAAAGTATTATTTACTGACAACTAGCTATAGAATCCAAAATTTAAGAGTCTGGCTAAGTAAATATAACGACCCTTTTAAAGCTAAATGCATGTGTTGCAAAAAGGACCTCCAGAGAGAAAAGTGAACTAGATAAACATAGTAAGACGTCTTTACACCAGAAAAATACATCACAGATAAAAAATGTCCCACTTATAAGCGGTGTGTTTGCGAGAACACCAGTTTGTGATAAACACTAATGGTTAAAACAGCAGAACTTAAAAGCGTGTTAGATATACTTGACCATGAATTGCTTCAGTAAATTACATCAGAGTGCATTGTCAAATTCCTCCATTGCATATGGTATGAAACGTAAACAAAAATCAAGTGTCTAAATTACAAATGCGTTAGCCTGGGTTGTAGAGGAACATAATATAGAATCCGTGAAAGGTTTTCACTCGCTTAGACTTGGTTAAAGAAATATTCCCACCCTTTCAACCGGGAATCGAACCCGAGACCTATTACACAGCAGGCAGGTACTCCACCGACTGAGCTAACAGCCAGCCAAACTATCTACTTTTATTTTCTAGATAAATATTTGTAAAAATGCTACTTACACAGTTGTTATACATAGATACAAACAGAATGGCAACGAGGTAAATGTAGCGTAGGGGAACACCACGCTCACTGCGACCTGGTACGGATCTATTGTGGATTACCACCTAAGGAGGAAGACATGAGGCGAAGGAAACCACAGGCAGGCAGAAAGCGGGAACGGACCGAAGTCACTGAGACGTGCGGAGGATTAGTTCCACAGCTAGCCGCTCTGCGCACCACGAACCTCCTTACTGCCACTCAAGAGGACTAGGCGCCCCTAGCAGCTGGACCAGACAAGTAGGGAGGAGGGTTTACACAGCGCAATCATTTCGTGGCCACTTATATTACACCATTGCATGTAGACCCGCTGGACATTGCGCTTCGACACACCAACAAATCCGGACATTTCACCTACCATATGACCAAACACAATTGCCCCCTTTGGCCATTCTGTCACGTCCTTACATTTTCCCATGTCACACTACACTGAATGTTTGACACCTCACGTCTCACACCTTGGTACCACCCTCTGATCTTGGAGCGACAGTGGGCGTGCAGTTAACCACAGTGCCATCTGTCGGGTCGTAAAGATTCATCGCTGATTTCTACAGAGGGTGACTAATTTTTTGTCCAGTGAGCTTTGTTTATGCAGAAAAACGTGTTTGAAATAAATTGTGTGTCAAGAGAGGGTTTTTTTTTTGGGGGGGGGGGGGAGTTGTACTTTGTTTTCTGTATCGCTTAAATCAGTTATAAAAAGTTTACAACACCGGATTCCTACGGAATAAAGAGGATTTCATTGGTTATTCCCAGAAAATTCAAGATACAGATGTTATTTATGTAAATAGTTTAATCGCATAGTCTAGATTAGTGACCAGTGGATATAAATTATTCATTATTCACTGTCGCGCAATCATTGTGTGAACAACTCTGTAATGCATTTCTAACTTAATTTGTATGAACTTAGTCACAATTTAATGTGGCTAACTCTCTCTTAGAAATTAAACTTTGTATGACTTTTTTTTTTTTTTTCATTATCTGATAAATTGTGACTAAATACATTTGAAGACATTATAGCACTGATAACACACAATGTTTGCGTGACAGCTAGCAAACTAATTAAACCATTATTTCCAGTCGTCAAAAGGCTATATGACTCCAAATATTTGAATAATACTACATCTATATTGCTTTCATTTGAGGACTTATAATTTTACTTATTCAGAGTAGTATGTATGTATTCGTGTTGGTTAGCACCTCTAAGAGGCGTGGCGCAGTGTGACCTGTCTTGTGACAACGAACGGTGTACCGGAACAGAGTTCCAATGATTTCTGCAGGGCCAATAACCTCACAATACCTTGCCCAGTAGGTTACACATTGAGGTGTGACGCAAAAGTAGTAGTTGTCTCAGAGGCGTTGTTCATTTCCCAGTACAGTTATCACCGTGAAAAAATATCAGGTACCAAACTGTGATTCGTTCGTGGGAAAACTGACGAGAAAAGACAACTAATACACACAATCTGATAATAATTATAATAATAATAATAATAATAATAATAATAATAATAATAATAATAATAATAATAATAATAATAATAATAATAATAATAATAATAATAATAATAATAATAATAATTAATAATAATAATAATAATAATAATAATAATAATAATAATAATAATAATAATAATAATAATAATAATAATAATAAGTTACCGATTGTCAACTTTATGCACTTATACCCCTAACATCTTGTATATAGAAATGCATTTCCTTTTAGCACTTGCAAAGGATTTTATACGATTCAGACAGCTTTCAAACAGAAAATAAAAGAATTAAAACCCATATTTATATTAAGTTATGAAGCTATGCAACAATTTAATTTATAAAATCGAACTATATTTCATTAGTAAGAAGTATTTCTCTTATGACAACTGTTTTTATTGCATTTATTGCCTGCAGCATTTAAATTCATCTATATAAGCAAATACATTTTACGAAGCTTTATTTGTTAAAAATGAGTAAAACGAAAACCGAAGAGCTCAAAAAGATTTTGTGACCGATTCATAAGTAGCAATGAAGAGAATTTTAAAAACATGAAAATATTTTAGCCAGTGTGGTCAAAAAAATATATTTTTGGATTTTTACTGCAAAAAATGCAGTATATCTTAAAGAAGATATCTAGGAAGTTATAATCCTCTAGGAAGGGGGGAACACGCATTTGGGCGCCATTGTTAAAGTGGTGCACTGGTACAATTACCCTCTACCTTTTAAATGGGCGTGCCCGCACTTTCCATATCTCATCGTGTGCACTTGTTCTTACTTCTGAAATAATTTATTGTGTTTGGGTGTAATTATTGATATATACATTGTATATTTCATTCATAGGAAAAATAAAGCATAATTTGTGGCAGCAGATATTTTGCTTTTGTTTCTATGAACAGACCACGTGTTGTAATCACTATATGTTAGATGTATTTTAAAATCACATATTGAATACTGTACTGTTTTAGAATGCTGAAAAGAAAGGGCAGTAGATCAACCTTATGCAAATCGATGAACTAAGACGGGGGAAAAAGATACTTGCATAGAGGTTAATGATGAATGTGCTGCTAGACTTTAAAGCTCATTTTTCTCGGAAACAGCTTTTTTTTTTTTTTTTTTTTTTTTTTGTTCAAAATCTATGTTCTCCCACAAAAATGTAGATAGAGGTCTAGACCTATTTCGAATTTAGTTAGAATATGGGTAGTCAAATGCCCGATTAGAATTTTTGATGTTGTTTATATTTTTTAAAAAATAATTAATATAACAATATGTTGTTTATATGACATGTTTTGCGATATTAAATTTCTTAAGAAAAACTGTTCATTATGTCAAGATTTTCATCCTTTTATTTGCTACAAAGGTAATAAAGGATATAATTTTAAAAAATCTGATGTGTTGTACTCGCATGACTTTCTCTACTCTTTTAGTAACCATTGTTACAAACTTTTATTCGTATATCTTCTTCGTGTTACTTGAGATAAACATTTGCAGAAATTATCTTATTGTTAATCTTCTTGTACGTGCAAGGAGAATATGGGAATACAGTAGGCTTTGAGCGATAAAATCTTATTGACAGAAGTTTAAGTTCTCCAAAACTCACATAATTAACAAGGAATATCTCTGAAATAGTTCACTCTAAAAAAAAAATTATTTCGATGGAAATTGTGTTTTAGCAAGACTTGCATTTTTTGTATAGTACGATTTGATCTATGTCTTACGGTTTACCAGTTATACAAAAGTCATCCAGAATAGGACTACATGGGCTATAGCCAGAAAATTCAAGATATAAATTTCATTTGGCATTTTAATCAAAATCGTCAGCCATTTTCAAGAAAATCAAAATTTTCCATGTAAAGGGTGGTTTAGGGTGGAGGAATTTTCTTCGAAATCTTCGTGTCGCATCCTTGAAGGACATTGAACTTAAATACCAACTTTGGTTTTTAACCGATTTTTCCTTTTTCAGTTATGCTGTC
The DNA here is from genome assembly GCA_030765045.1 of Tenodera sinensis. Lineage (NCBI taxonomy): Eukaryota > Metazoa > Arthropoda > Insecta > Mantodea > Mantidae > Tenodera > Tenodera sinensis. The sequence continues at coordinate 118,092,377 of CM060970.1, forward strand.
CACAGGCGCGCGCGCACCCACACACACACACGCGCGCGGATCTTTTTCTAAAAATGATTTTTTTTTTTTTTTGTTGGTTTCAGGAGCCTCAAAACATATATTTCCGGTAAAATCTCGACATCGAAGGTTTGAATGGAAAGAGAAAGTAAAAAAGCAACTCTGTAGTTCAACATCTCTTGCAGGAGTTAGATTTTGATTATATCCTATAAAATGTATATAAATTAAGAGATCAAGAATGTGATTAGATATTGGAACAACATTTGGTGCACACATTTCTTTAGTGATGGTAATGCCTATGCAAAAAATTAAATCTGTAACTTCAAGGCTTTTTCACTTCGGTGTATCCTTAGATGATTTTTTATTGCAGAATTTCATTCATGGCTGCAGCATTTAAATCCACTTATATAAACACATTCTATGAAGCTTTGTTCGTTAAAAATGAGTGAGCCGAGAGCCGAGTAGCTTAAAAAGATGTGACCGATTCATTAAGCCAGAACGATGGATATATTGCGGTTAAGTAGAGCTGAAGAGAATTTTAAAAAACTGAAAATGTGTAGCTTGGCTTGAGCAGACCGAGTTGTTTTTAGCAGGGAGTTGCACAGACATGAGGGTGGAACAGACGTCTGTCATATTGTTGTTGAAGAGTTTGTTGGGTGTTTGTCTTTGGGATCCACTACTTGCGCTGCTTGTTTCACAATGGCTGCCGCTCTGTATACTGAAACTTTGAAGTACGTAGTTTCAACAAACCCCCAGCACCCCCCCCCCCCCCATGTGGTGTTCCGGCTAGAAGCTGCTCTCGTACAGTGTGGTCCTCATGTGAGTCAACCATTCCTAAGTGTGTAAGGGGCACAAAATATTCAAACAACTGATATTTAGCATTTCGAAGTACTGAAGGGGCAATTTTTGTTTTCCTAGTTCCTCCCTGCTTGTGCATTTAATGATGACAGTGACACGAGTATGTTTTAACTTTTCAGAACTGTGGATAGTTTAAATAACATCACTCCATTGAAATGCCTGCCTTTCATTCTCCTGTCCTCCGAAAACAATGTCTATTGTTCCAAAATACTCACAGTTAGTGTGAGTGAAAATTCCTTCTCATCAGCTTCATAGGCTAGGCAGACGGAGGCGGGGGGGGGGGGGGGGGGTTGTAACTGTTGGAGCACATAGGCCATCCCAACAATATACCAACAAACAGCAAGTACTTTCTCAAGGTTCACTTTTTTGAGCATGAACAATTTCTGTGATTACATATCCAATTCAATGAGAATATACCTGTTACTTATAATAATAAAAGCGTAGTACCTTACGTGAGCATATGCTCATTTCGAAAGTCATCTTGCTCACTTAGATGTGAGCATATACTTAACTCAATGAGAACGTACTCGTTTTCATAAGAATACATACCTACCACCGCCTGTGAGCATATACTCATTTCCACAGCCATCTTGCTCATTTAAATATGAGTGTTTACTCAACTCAATGAGAACCTACTCCTTTTCATAAGAACACATACTCTGCAAGTATATACTCACCTCCATAGCCAAGACTATTTCTAGAAGTCTCGGGTACTTAAGTGTTTTTCTACGAAACAGTTTTCTTCTAAGTAATCTATTATGAAACATAATTTTAAGGTTAGGATTTTACATAGGTAAAATTTAGTATTAATTAAGCTTAGTTTTAAGTATGCTTATAGGCTATGTTTTCGTGAAGCAATAGAGTTTTAAAACTTCTTGAATGTTCATGGCAAAATTAGCAAAACAATAAAACTTCTAACAATGTAACTTCTAATTATGTGTTTCTGAAGCATTACATGATTATGAAATTTCTTCAATGCTCGAGGCCATGTTTGAATACTGTTTCATGAATACTCCGCAGCTTTTAGGAGTATTACCTACATACACCTCAGAGCAGCAGCCCATCAAGGGTCGAGGCTTGCCACCCGGCCACTGCGTGCGCCACCTCTGCCCACCTACAGGAGTCATGAGAGGGGTGCAGTACTGGAAGGTGGGACGTGGTCAGCGCCCCGAGCCCTCTCGGCCAGTTATGCGGCCTTCACAACCTGGGGTCGCTACTTCTTCAAGTAGTTCCTCAATTGGCCCCTCCGGGACTAACTTATTGAAGTGGATACATATTAAGGTTCCAATTATCAAATTTTCTGCGCTTATGTCTCTAATAGCCTGTATAGCTCATACATTCTGACATCTTCCGTTTAAAAGATAATGGTAGATAGACAACGATGGGACCCCAAAAATTACTGAAGCCCTTTGTTCCGCTATCACTAGCCTCTAAGAGGGAACGGTGAGGGTAAAGACCCGAACGGTGACCAGATCCGGATAAGGACGTACGCAAACATCGACGGGGCCCCTAACGGTTACAGTAGAAAGTAACCGCCACCACTCTAACCCTGTGTTCCCCACTAATGGTCCACTATAAAAGCGGGTCCTTACCACACTCAACCAGAACGACAAAGAAAAAACATTTACAGAGAGCATAGCCACCGTCCAGCCGAAACCCGTCGAACGCCGTCGCCTGGTCCTACAACCCTGGGGAATGGTGGAAACGGAAAATGGTGAGCAGGAAAGTCGTGGTTCGAGAATGAGTACCCCAGCATTCGCCTAAGTGACAAGAGGAAAACCACGAAAAAAACCCAAGTCAGAGCGTGTGGTCGGCGGGGATAGAACCCAAGACCACTTCCCTCGAGTCACATGCGCTATTGCCTGTGCCCCTCGCTTCTCTTCCGATTTGTAAAAAGAAATCAACATATACTCAGAAGTGAGTAGCATACTAGCTCTCAACATAAGAATAGGATGAACTTGTCAACCTGAGAATATATTTAGCTTTTACTCATACCTGACATAAGTACGTACTCTTGTAAGATGGGCACCTGAGTGTGTTCTATCATTAGAACGTGCTTCCAGTACTTGAATACGTTCTCCAAATGAAGTAAGTAGCTGATAATAGTTTTTCGTAATAGATTATACTGTTCATTAATTTATATTGTTGTGATATGACACGACTAAACATTGATTTGATTTTGAGTAGCACAAGTAAGCAAGTGATTATTAGTTATACAATGGTACAGTTTATTCACTGAATAGTGGTAATACTGTGACGTATAGGCAATGGACTAAAGTTGGAACGTAAATAGAAAGGCAGTGCACTGGAAGCGCTATCGCCAAATAACAAGAATAGTCTGGAAATTTCTCCATCTCGAACGTTCTGGAACTCTGGAAGCAAGTCAATGGAATAGGGAGTGAGCAAGTCTGTGGACGAGTTAACGAATGCTTTTCTGTTGCTACTAAAGGTGCCGTTCTCCGAATGAGTTTGTGACAACTGAGAGCTATTATTCCAAAGGATTAGAGAAGTCTTGCGTTCGACTCCACAGCGAGTAAACCGTCCGGAAGAAGAGGCTGCTTGGTACTGCGTATTTCGTAACGTTGCCGCGAGGAAAGTGGAGTGCTAGTTTAAAAACCGGATAAAGTGAAAATATATTCCATTTGAGATTACAAGTCATCAGAAAAATTCTAACCTCTCCTGATCTTTCAGCTGAGAATGGTTGGTCAGCAGGGTGATACATTAAAGAGATATGTCGCATAAATATGTGTAGTAATTTCTTGCTCATGGCTTTGATCCAAGGCTCAATTATTTTCTAGAGCACGGATTATTTCCTTAGTCAATCGCTGGTTGCCCTTACAGTTGAAAGTTGTATACACTTAAAAGTGGGGTACTGAACTAAGTAATCTTAAAGTTTCCTATACAATATATTATATGAGGGGATTAATAAACAGCTGAAGTCTAATATGAAACACATATCCTTATCGAAGGCAGAAGTGGCTGAGGTATCTTATGATCTTTGTCCAAACATATCTAGGTTTAGGCCACTGACTTTTTGGTTAGGTGCACAACATTTGGAAATAAACTTGCAGAATCCAGTACATGAAAATCACTAGACCTTCTCTACGCATTCATACGTCTTCTGAATCTCTATGCTACCAATCATTAATTTACAATATCCATCTCAAACTATTCGACTGCTCCTGACATATGACTTTCTCTATCCATTCTTTGGAAAACTATCCTTACAATGCTTACACTTTATCTACTACATGTTATAAGACCTAAGATGGATCTATTGTGTTTGCAACCCCCAGGAGGAACGGATGAGATGAAGGGGCGCGCCAACGATCAAGCATCTGCTCCACGTGTCCACACGACCAGCACTGCTTAGTCCCTTAGCCTTAAACCTGAAAAGGGAAGTGAAATGAGGAAAAGAAATTCGTAGTAAGTAAAGATTATTTAAAATATAAACACTGTATCTTCCAAGATAAAATATGCAGAGCGTTTCAGAAGCTTCGCATATTTTATCATACAGTTGAAACAGAACCTTTATTCATGTATCTCAACCGAACAATAACACCGCTAACAATAAAGTAAATAGGTTACAGATGCAAATGTTCAATCAATAAAATGTTCGAAACGTTTATTTACAATCAGCCAGTGAGAAAGATGCAGAACAGATCTCAATTCTCTCAGCGTAAATATATTATTTTGTATTAATTTTACAAATGAACTGCATCAATAACAGGAAATTAGACTATTTATTTGATGATCATAGCAACGTTTGTCATACAAAACAATTGATCGCTCGTACAATAACACAGTAACATCTTTGAGATGATTTACAAAACAATAGAGCACCTAATATCCTTACGCTGTCTTATAATAAACTTACTAAATTGTTTCTTTCACAATAAATAAAGCAGTAACTTCCATTGCTATTTAAAATATTTTAAAACTGTTTGATCAACATAATAAACTTTTTTGGTTTTAAAGTTAATATTGTATTCAAACTTTGAAACAAGAAATGCATGTTTATATTAAACTAATAAGAAACTAAACCACTTAACACTGGGATCACATCGTCCCTTTTATATGTATTCAAAAATTACCTTTTGAAAGTGTAAATGAATACCTGTAAGGTCACTAGAATTTGACTTATGCTTTGCGTTTCATATTGTAACGCTTTATATTTAAAAATTAATTGAAATACTCGTATCGTACCACTCTTCATGAAACAGCCATACTCGCCACTGAATGAACAGCACTGCAGGGAAGGTATGGCCGGTGGAGTGAGGCAAAATGTATTTCAGGAGAGTGACCCAGTGAGCCGATTTTGCCCATGCTTGTTATACTTAAAGGATAATTTGATACTGAACCACCTTTTCGGTTTTGAGTTATGTTTACAAACACATATGCCTCTTTCTAAAATTGTTTTTATTAAGAGTGTTTCCAAACTTCTTGAGGCAGTATTTTTGTGTAAGCCCTCTGAAATAATTCAAGTAGTAAATGTAGAGGCAACAAAATGCCCCCTGAAATAACCATATTAAAATATAGGCAGCGTAGGCTGACTTCTTTTGTTCTTGTGTGACACAATGAAGGAGGTAGAAGTGATTTTGGTCGATATTATAACGACGAGAAATATTAATCATGCATCGAAAAGTGAATAATTGTGAAATTTTGCGATACTCATAAAAAGGAACTATATCATCAATAATTGGTTGAGATCAATCGAGTGCGGCGAGATTAGAAAAGAACATTGACTTTTCAAAATCATTGTCTGGGCCTAGCCATTTTGTTTGTTAGCGAAGAAGTCCGCCATATTTAGCGAGAAAACAGTAAGTGTTTCATGAGAAGGATAATTATTTTCAAGTGTTAATAAGTTGTTCAAAACATTCATTAAAACAATATTTATTGTTCCATCTGTAAAATAGATCCCTGTGACAACAGTAATAGAATCGTATAGCTCTCAGAGTGATGCCAGGCCGTGAGTAATAAAACTTCGCAAAGACTTTCATTCCAACGAAGATTAATAAAAGCTACGTTTGTCTCATACCAACATCAACATATTAAAAATCGTTAGTGTATTTCCGGTGAATTCCTGGTATAGAATTTTGGGTGGAATACAATACTACTCACTGCAAGCATGTATTAGAGAATGTAAGAATTATACAATTTTCGCGATTTATAGGAAGTTAGGGGTGAGATTTGGCCATTTGATGTTGAAAAATTGTCATGTTTTGTCTATGAAAAAGTGCAATGACTTATGCCAGCGCCATTTTTAATGGTCTGGAGGCTATTTTTAAATAGTAGTGCATAGTGGTTAAGGACACTGGGAGGTCGATAGGTCGATTTTTTATTTTTTATTTTAAAACGATGTACAGTTCTTCAGCGTGGTACCAGACGATGTGTTCAGAGTAGAAAATACAGCGCCAGGAAACAAATATAAACAAGGAGAGCCCATAACTTGCAGAAATTGTCAACACAGGTGAGGAAAAGAGGTCATAAAGTGAAACTTATGCTACAATACAATTCTGATGAGATTAGCATTTTTAAAACTTCTTAGTTCAGAATTCTTAATAAATTCTTTTGAAAATTTCAGGATATGTTCTTATTGATATAAGGCTCCAAAATTATTCCTGTATCTTCTTCGTGTTAGTTGAGACAAATATTTGTATAAATTATCTTATTGTTTATTTCCTTGTAGGTACAAGAGGAATATTATAATACAGTAGGTTTTGTGCGATAGTCAAATCTTTTAAAGCCTTGAAATCCCGTTCTCTTTCCACGTTTAACATATAAGAACATGAACAACGATGTTCCATATTACCAATTTTAAGTTTTCCGAAACTGACACACATAACAAGGAATATCTCCGAAATTGTTCACCCTACAACAAAATTCATTTGGACATAAATTGTGTATTTCAGCAAGATCTACATTTTGGTATAGTATGATTTGGTCTATCTCTAACGGTTTACCAGTTATGCAAAAGTCGTCCAGAGTAAATACAACTATAGGGGTTATAGCCAGAAAATTTCATTTGTCATAAAATGTCTCAAACATATGACATTTTAATTAAAATCGTTAAAGCCATTTTCGAGAAAATAAAAATTTTCGAAAAGTTTTCCATGTAAAGGGAGGGGCTATTTTGTTCAAAATGTTCATGTCGCATCCTTGAAAGGCATTAAACTTAAATAACTTTTGTTTATAAGCGACTTTTGTTTTTTGAGTTATGCTGTCAGTCTGTCACACAGACACACACACGGACCTTTTTCTAAAATTGCTGTTTTTAGATTCAGGGGACCTCAAAACATATATTTCCAGTGAAATCTCGACATCGAATTTTTGGGTGGAATACAATACTTCCCCTACTTACCAGTAGAGAAAGTAAAGAAATGTATAATCTGTAAATAAACATAAATAAAAAATTTTCTGATACTAAAGCAATGTCGGTCTGGGTGGCTCAGTTGGGTAGACGCTGGCCTACTGTTCCCAAGGTCGCGGGTTCAAATCCGGCCTAGGCCGATGGTTTTTAAGTGTGCTTAAAACGACAGCTCCATGTCAGTAGATTTACTGGCATGTAAAAGAACCACTGCGGGACAAAATTCCGGCACACCGGCGACGCTGATGTGATCCTGGCAATTGACAGCGTCGTTAAACAACAAACTAATTTTTTTTTAACTGGTCTAAATTCAAAATCATGAAGCATCAGATCACTAAGTTTCAAGCCAAATATATAATAATTGTTGCGCTAGGAACATTTTTTATCGGAGTATCTTTAAAATCAATTAAAACTTTTTAAATTAAAAATCCTTTTTGACTTGTATGCTTCAAATTCAGTACAGCTGTATATGTAAACACTTAACCCTTTTGCTGCCCAAATCCGATTAGATCCGATTGATGCGGAATTGTCGGTCCTCCGTTCCGCTCTCCTACGCGGAATGCTGCTTTCTGGTGGTTTCTACTCCGGTTGCTCTGGCGTGTGATTTTAACCTCAGGGTATGCGTGGGTGTTTGCGAATAAAACCAGAACTCTCGTTTGAATACTTTTATTCTCACCAAAATAAGACCGCGTGAGATTTGCCGATCGTTATTAACAACGTTAAGTCGTTACTGTGTCTTTACTAATACCGAAGATTGTTACTATTAAATCTAATATATCCTCACACTCGAGGAACCGGAATGCAAGTCCCGTGACTGAAGTGCTCGTTCGGAGATATGGGCGATGAGTGTACTGACCCGTCGGGTTCTGGAGGGCAAGTCTAAACGACCCTTTCTCTCCGAGTGTCTGTGCGCCATCACGCTCTCTATACCTTTCACTTCCTAATTAGCAACAGGGTTTCGAAGAAACGACCATCCCTTGTTTTCCGGCTCAACGCCGGCACTGAACGATTTCCAGGTAAACTGGTATTACTATGTACCAGGCTGACTACCTGGAATTTACCACTGATGGCTTGCTAGCAACATTACGTGTCCCTTCTGACAATCTTAACCACAACTAATCCTCCAGATTCTGTAGCTTTATACGTGTAACGATTTTAAAATGTTCTGATTATTTAATTCCGCCATGTGATGCAGTATTATATCCATAATATGGCGTTCACAGTTTCGGCTTCACGATGCCAATTGCCTTTGAAATTTGCCATGATCCGATCCAATCCGATCCGTCGAGGTTGGTTTTTCGGGTTCAAATAATTTATAAATTATGCAACAGATGGCGTATGTGTCCACCTTTATCTAATCTACGATATGTAAACTCCTAGAATACAGATTGTAGAATTACCTAAAGTCATCCCCTTGAGTGATTTTTGCCACAGAGAGGATGCAGTCTTGCACGATGGATCGCCCTGTGACAGGCAGTACGACAGTAGATGCTCCCGCTCGCTTGCTCGCTATATTGGAATTTGTAGCAGCAACTTTGTGGATTTGTTCGCTGTTGTTGAAATGTGCGGGCTGCTTGCTTCATGTGATGCTCCAACCTAACACAAACAGAACTGCACCCTCCTCTTATCTTTCATCCTCTTGTACATTACCTCCCATACTTTCATCCACATTAATTTCTTATACACACAGCTCTCGTCTGCTTTAGCACGGCTCCACCTAAAAATACCTGCCTACCTACCGCATCTGTAAACTCACCTACCTACTCTACAATAAAAATTATATTCTCTACTCTTGTACTAACCATTCTTACAAACTCTTATTCCTATATCTTCTTCGTGTTAGTTGACATAAACATTTGCTGAAATTATCTTATTGCTTATTTTCCTATACGTGCACGGCCAAAAGATAAAGCAATAAATAACGACCTTCCATTTGATAAAACTAAAATTCAAAATATACAATTCATTTCATATAAAAATAGCTTAAACATCAATATTAATTTATTGAGTACTAAAGCATATATATGTGGGGTTGTCCATGAACTTGGGTCCTAGCCCCTCTGATTGTCTATGTAATTTTTTTAAGTGTTCTGTTTATTCTTTGACTTGTTCAAAACTGTCTTTCTAATTTCGTCATTTTGATTCTCTTATTTTCACCAAATTCTCTTACGCATTTCATTCTAAAATTTATTTCCCTCCTCGTTGTTCTTATGTTTCCTGATTAATAATTTCCTACACCTCACTTATTCACTTCGTGTGTTTACTTCACATTAACCCTAAATTCTTATTTCCATCCCCTCTACTATCCCAGAACACAGTATTAACACATGTTCATTATCTGATATCCACTTTTTTGATTTAATATTTTATACGAGCTGAACTTCTCTGCTCTCCCTTCTGTTGTTTCAATCTACCCACATACGTAATGGCTAACTCTCCGTTCTGCTATACCACTTGGTCATTCTCCACTTCTTGTTCACCTGGTTTTTTCTACTCGACTTAGGAATTGCCCCTTTGTGATCTTAAACATATGGTTTTAATCAAAATCTTTAGTAACTTTTAAAAAAGTAAAAATTCCATGCAAGGGTTAGTTTAGGGTAGAAAAAGTTTCTTCAAAATCTTAGTGTCTTATTAAACTTGAACACCAACTTGGTCTTTAACCGACCTTTATTTTTTAAGTCATGCTGTTCAGACACACGCACACACACAACACACACACGCACCTTTTCTAAAATCCTTTTTTTTTTTTTATTCAGGTGCCTTCAGAACAAGTTTCCAGTAAAATCTCGACATCGAAATATTGGGTTGAATACAATACTTCCTCTACTTAGGAAGCATTCACATAACTTTCTCTACCTCTTCTTTAAATGATACTAGTTGAAGTACCCGATGTTGCCCGAAGTTTGACGATTATCTCTAAAGTTTTCCGACTTAGGTTGTACTTGCCCAATAGCCTTGTGTTTCTTCGGAAACATTTAAAAATATTACTTAACACACTTAAATGTCGTAAAAACTCCTGGATAGTACAAGGAAAGTAAAATAAGCTAAATAAATAAACACCGGGCAGACACCATGCAAAAGCACTGTTGAACAACCACAATTACCACTGGAAGAAAAGCGAATAGAGAACCGTGTGAATGTAGTACGTTGCATTTCTATTTCAAACTTAGAAAATTATATGAAATGTATGTAGAAGTGAAAGTCGAGAATGAAATGCTGTGTTTTGTAAAAGAAAAATGACTAGAGAAACCCGTGTGAATGTAATACGTTGCATTTCTATTTCAGTCATAGATAACTGTATGAATTGTTTTGAAGGACATGTAAATGTGTGATGAAAAAGAAAAGCGCATAGAGAAAACCATGTGAAATTAATACGTTGCATTTCTATTTCGACAATATAGAAAAGTGTGTGAAGTGTTTGTAGAAGAGTGAATGGGTTAGGTAAAAGGAAAATGAGTTGAGAAAACCATGTGAATGTAATACGTTGCCTAGTAAAATGGATAGCATAAGCTCCAGATTTGCCAAATTTCATCGCATTCGGATGAACAAGCGTTCATTCATATGACTATATACTTACAAAAGATTATTCTTTCATCTAATCGAGATAAAAATTTGTGGAAAAAGTATTATTACATATTTCCTTGCACGTACAATGGGAATAGAACACAGAAGATTTTACTAGCGCTTAAACTTACTAAGAGCTGGTCGCTGAGTGATGACTTTGAAATTCCGTGCTATTTGTATAACCAGGAGAGGAAAAAGAATAACATTTCCCATTTGTGGAAAGTATATATAAGTATTGGAAATTTCAACGAATAACAATTGTAACGGATTTATTGCAGTGGTTCGTATTTTCAGGGCATATCGGTTTGCGAAAAGGGATTTAATTTAGCGATTAAGAGCTTTCATTAAAAACAATAACTTGAAAACTGTATGTCTGCAATGAGATTTCGTGCCGCCTTTGACAATTTAGTTCGAACATCTTATTTTATAGCCTCAAACAATCAGCAAAATAGAACAAAGTAATTTAAAAAGTGCTTATTTATCTCCTTTCTAAAAGGGGAGGCAGGATACACATTACAAAATAGTTTTTGAAGTGATAACAATTGAACCTAAGGTCTCTCAAATTTACATATACTTACCTGGCAAAATAACCAGGTTTATTCATCTTTGTCGTCAGAGAGCTGCATTCGCTTGTTATCTGTTTACCAGAAGAGCGAAATATTAATAACTTGGTGTACAGTCATTAATGAAACATAAATTTTCAGAAAGTGAATACGGTGAAAAAATAATTTTTAAAATCCTTAAATTTCAAAATAAAAAATATTTTATTGAATATTTTTAACATGTATTATATGAATATAGCTATTTTTACTTTCTCTACTGGTAAGTAGGGGAAGTATTGTATTCCACCCAAAAATTCGATGTCGAGATTTCACCGGAAATATATCTTTTGAGGCCCCCTGAATCCAGAAAAAGCATTTTTAGAAAAAGGTCCGTGTGTGTCTGTGTGTCAGTCTGTGGACAACATAACTCAAAAACGAAAACTCGGTTAGAAACCAAAGTTGGTATTTAAGTTTAATGTCGTCCCCACCCTAAACTACCCTTTACATGGACAATTTTTCGAAAATTTTGATTTTCTTGAAAATGGCTCTAACGATTTTGATTAAAATGCCACGTGTTTGAAATCTTTTTATAACAAATGAAATGTGTATCTTGAATTTTTTGGCTGTAGCACATGAAGTCATATTTACCCGTGATGATTTTTGCATAACTGGTAAACCGTAAGAGATAGACCAAATCTTACTATACAGAAAATATAGATCTCGCCAAAATACACAATTTATGCCCAAATAATTTTTTGTAGAGTGCACTGTGTGCGACAGTTGGCATTTAAGTTTAATATCTTTTAAGGATGCGATACGAAGATTTTGAAGAAAATTCTCCAACCTAAACTATTCTCTCAAAAAATGACTAAGGATTTTGATTAAAATGCCTATGTTTAAGATATTTTTATGGCAAATAAAAGGCACAACTTCAATTTTCTGGCTATAGCCTATGTACTAGTCCTGTTTATTCTCCATTACATTTATATAACTGGTAAACCGTAAGAGATAGACCAATTCTTAATATGCCAAAAAATTTAAATCTCGTTAAAACAAGCAAGTTATGTCCAAATATATTTTTTCTGTAGTGAACCATTTCAGAGGTATTCCTTCTTATTTGTGTGACTTTTGCAATACTTTTCTCAGTTGGAAGTTGTTATTTACTTTCTTATCTCTTAGCTCAGCAAAGACAACGCAATTTCAAAGCTTTAAAAGATTTGACATATATTCTGCAAATGTTTATCTCGACTAACATGAAGATGAAGGAATAAGAGTTTTAAAGAATAGTTAGCACAAGACAAGAACAAGTCATGTGAGTGCAACACATCAGGTTTTTAAAGTCATGGAATACAAATGTCAATTTTTGCGATATTTCTGCTAAACTTTAGCTGTGTATTCCCTTAACAAGAAACTCGGTATTGTCTGTGACGTCTTATGTTAAAACACTTGATGAATCGCTGCATATGTGAAACAAACAAACAAAGGGCAGTAAGAAGAATGACGCTGAGCAAGTCTCCATGGTGATGAGGGGAAGGAATCGATTGGCGGTTTCAGTGCTGTGAGTGAGCAGCCCAAGTCAAGCTGAATGTGTAATGAATGTGGTGAAGTCACAGCGTTATGCACTCCAGGGTTCGATACTCTTCCCCACACCACTCCACTTTTTCCTGGCTATCCTGCAGAAAACACAAGTCACATCCTTCACACAACTTTCTTATAATTCAACTAGCTGAAATACCCGGCGTTGCCCGTACTTTGACCAATTTATCCCTACTAGTAGAGGAAGTAACCAAAAATTCAATGTCGAGAATCCAAAAAAAGCATCTGTCAGACTGTGGACAGCATAACTCAAAAACGAAAAGTCGGTTAAAAACCAAAGTTGGTATTTAAGTTTAATGTCTTTCAAGGATGTGACACGAAGATTCTGAAGAAAATAGCCCCATCCTAAACTACCCTTTACATGGATAACTTCTCGAAAATTTTGATTTTCTTGAAAATTACTCTAACAATTTTCATTAAAATAAGATATGTTTAACATACTTTTATGACAAATGAAATGTATAGTTTGAATTTTCGGGCTATAGCCTATGTAGTCATGTTTACTGTGGATGACTTTTGAATAACTCGTAAACCATAAGAGATACACAAAATATTACACTACAAAAAATATATATCTCGCCAAAACACACAATTTATGTCTCAATAAATTTTTTTGTACACTGAACCATTTCGCAGATATTCCTTGTTATTTGTGTCAGTTTCAGAAAACAATACTTTCGTGAAATGGAACATCGTTGTTCATTTTTTTTTTTTTAATGTTAAGCATGCAAAGAAAACGGGATCTCAGAGCTGTAAAAGTTCTAACTATCGCTCAATATATGCAATATAAGCAAGTAAAAGGACAATTACTGAAGTGGTAAAAATCAAAGTATGTTTGATAATATTCTATATTTGTTTGAGGTGGAATCAGGACTGAAAAATGCAATGCCACAGACGGAATTTGAACCACGGATCTTCCACTTATCGAGCGGCTACTTTAACCACTTAAGCTAGCATGGCCAACTTGCCAATACGATATTAAATTCCCCAGCCGATTCGTACGTTTCCCCGGTTAGACTACAAGGGAATCTCACATCAGAGATAAATACCCCAAGGGCGACTTACAATTGTAAGTACTTTATGTCCCGACTTCTATATTTGTATTAATAAAATATTGTTAAGTTTAAGGGCATGAAAATGCTAGCGGCTAATGCCTTAAAAGTACATACTAGGAGAGTTTAATTTTTAGATCTGAATACGGAATAATTCATTTACCTGCAATGTCAACATAACCTGAAGGGTCATGAAATCGCACTATCCCCCAAAAATACATTATTAGTTGTCATCAGGACTCGGATGTTTATGACGTCACAGTTTTGTGGTTTTCTTCCTTGGAAAAGATAAGCTAAGCATAATTTTATTAATGATGATTAAAATTACCCAATTCTGATGGGTCATATAAACTTATATTTTGGCTTTTTAAGGTTTCCTGTCATTTTCCATATTATATTTCCTCTTACTTTTTCGTATTTTTGTCATTTATTTATATTCAAGTTTCGCATGTGTGTTTACAGTCGTCGCAAAAACCGATTTCTCACATTTGCTAATTCTTGTATGTATGTTTCCCGAATTTGGAGGGTAAGGTGTGTGTAGCTATTGTAATAATTCTTTTTTCTGATCGCCCTTCAAAACGTGACATTTAGTTGATTTTGTGCAGAGCTGACGGTTAGCTCTGGATTGAGCAATTAAATAAATTCAAAATGCAGCAATAAAATTAATATTATTTATTTCTTATCCAGTATGCTAGATTATTAAAGTAGATTTTCAATATAACGTTAACTTAAACAGCATTCAATTTTTTAAGATTTCGCAAATGTAACAAAGAAAAAATTTACGTAATATTTATCGTCATATTTTCTAATTCTTTTCGTTCATAAGTGTTTGCATATTTATAACATTTTTAGGTTAACCGTAAGAGATAGACCAAGTCTTACAACACAGAAAATGTAGATTTCGTTCAAACGCAACTATGCCAAAATTAATTTTTTTGTAGACTGAACCATTTCGGAGATATTCCTTGTTATTTGTAAGAGTTCTGGAGAACTTATACTTCTGTCAAATGGGGCATCGTTATTCATTTTTTATATGTTAAGCATGCAAAGAAAACGGAATTTGAAAGCTTTAAAGGATTTGACTATCGCTCGAAGTCTACTGTATTTTAATATTCCCCTTGTACCTACAAGGAAATAAGCAATAAGATAATTTGTACAAATGTTTATCTTAACTAACACGAAGAAGATATAGGAATAAGAGTTTGTAAGAATGGTTAGTACAAGAGTAGAGAAAGTCATGTGAGTGCAACACATCAGATTTTTAGAAGAAGGTGTGTGTGTGTGTGTGTGTGTGTGTGTGTGTGTGTGTGTGTGTGTGTGTGTGTGTGTGTGTGCGTGCGTTCGTGCGTGCGTGTGTGTGGATAGCATAACTCAAAAACGAAAAGTAGGTTAAAAATCAAAGTTGGTATTTAAATTGCTCCATCCTAAACACCTTTACATGGAAAACCTTTCGAAAATGTTTAGAAAATGGCTAACGATTTTGATTAAAATGCCACATCTTTAACATATTTTTATGACAAATGAAACATATATTTCGAATTTCCTGGCTATAGCCTACATAGTCTTGTTTACTGTTGACTTTTGCATAACTGATTAACTCATGTTAAATATTTTACTTCAAATTGCTATAAAATGCTAAATGTACAAATTAAAGTGCTAAACTTTGAAATAAAATGCTTTATATATTGAACATTCAGATAAGAGATGTGGAAAGTGATTTAGTTTTGCTCGTAGGATTGGTGCTGACAAAATATAACACGAGTTTATGTCCCTATTGTAAATAAGTATTGTATTTAAAGAAGTGCGGGAATAACAGTGTGGACAGCCCTGTGACTGCACATTATGGAGAACGAGTTGCCCAGGGATATGACTGTTGCTCCCTCTCTCGCTTTGTTGCAAATCCTTTGAACGCCGGACAACAGATGGACTAATGAAACATACTGATGGGTACTGTTTGCCAACGAGCTTGCCTCGCTCAAGGAAAATAATCATGGTACGACTCTGTATAGAGCTGTGTAGGGGTGTATGCACCGTGCACTCTGGCACTGGCTAGGCTTTCTTACAGGCGCATACCACGTGTGGCTACAAAATAACCGGACTGTGGCCTCAGATTGTATGTGTTGCACTCACATGACATAACCTATACCTTCTTCGTGTTAGTTGACACAAGCATTTGTAGATACCAGGGGGATATTAGAATACAGTGGGCTTTGAGCGATAGTCAAATCTTTTAAAGCTTTCAAATTACGTTCTCTTTGCACGGCTAACGTAAAAAATTAATAACGATCTCCCCATTTGACGAGTGTTTGTTTTCCAATTCACACAAATAACAAAAACTATACATTTCATTTGCCATTTTCGTGAAAATAAAAATTTTCGAAAAATTTTCCATGTAAAAGGTAGTTTACGGTGGAGCAATTTTCTTCAAAATCTTCGTGTCGTATTCTTGAAAGACATTAGACTAAATACTTTGGTTTTTAACCTACTTTTCGTTTTTAAGTTATACTGTCCACAGACTGGCACATGTTTCGAATTTTGGGGTGGAATAAAATACTTCCTCTGCTTACTAGTAGACAAAGTAAAAAATCTGATCTGTTACACTCACATGACTTTCTCTACAATTGTACTAACCATTCTTACACTCTTATTCCTATATCTTCTTCGTGTTAGTTGAGATAAACATTTGTACAAATTATCTTATTGCTTATTTCCTTATAGGTGCAAGGGAAATATTAAAATACAGTAGGCTTTGAGCGATAGTCAAATGTTTTAAAGCTTTGAGATTCCGTTCTCTTTGTACGCTTAACATATAAAAAATGCAGAACGATGTTCCAGAGGCAGAACTGGAGTTTGAAAATTCAAGCCGCAACTGGGATTTGAACCACAGACCCTCCGCTTACCAGGCGGATGCTCTTACCACTAAGCTACTGTGACAACCTGCCAGAATGACACCGAATTCTCAAACCAGTTCGTATTTTTTCCGATAAACCACAAATGCAGTCTCACATCAGAGACAATTACCTACCCCAATAGTAATCTCTTGTCCCCAATATCTTTCAAAGATGCGACACGAAGATTTTGAAGAAAATTGTTCTACCCTAAACTACCCTTTACATGGAAAATTTCACGAACATTTTTATTTTCTTGAAAATAGTTCTAACGATTTTGATTAAAATGTCATATTTAAGATATTTTGTGGTAAATAAAATGTATATTTTGAATTTTCTGGCTATAGCCCACATATTCTTGTTTACTCTTAACTTATACATAATTGGTGAACAGTAACAGACAGACCAAATCTTACTATACAAGATTTCGCTTAAACACACAAGTTATGTACAAATGCATGCTTCGTGCAGTGAACCATTTCGGAGGTATTCCTTGTTATGTGTGTCAGTTTCGGAAAACTTACTTTCGTCAAATGCAACATCGTTGTTAATTTTTTATGTTAACCGTGCAAAGAGAAAGGAATCTAAGATTTGACTATCGCTCAAAGCCTACTGTATTCTCATATTCCCCTTCTCCTACAAGGAAGTAAGCAATTTTCTGCAAAAGTTTGTCAACATGAAGAAGATATAGGAGTAAGAGCTTGTAAGAATGGTTAGTACAAGAGTAGAGAAAGTCATGTGAGTGCTACATATCAGATTTTTTGCAACATAGATGAGACGAATACAGCACGTATCTTTTAACTCAGATGTCAGATGTGTGTGGTTAGTTCATAACCGTTTGATCTAGCTAGAAATACGATAAAAGCTTTAGTTACTTAAAGAAAGAAAACATTCCAATTTGCAGTGTCCAGTGGAACGTGACAGATCTGAACACATGTACTACAACTGTTAGGTCGGTAGATATTTGAGCAGATCAGTGAAAATTATTATTTGAGTACAAACAGACCAGACCCAACCCAAAGGGGCTGCCGCCCGCCCTGGTTGTTGTCCGATTCGAGCAAGGGATTAAGTATTGTCAGAAGCAAGCATCTCGCAGTTCCGGTGTTTTTCAAACAGTCGCCGCTTTCCCACACGTTTAAACTTTAGAAATAATACCTACTCCTTGGTGGACTCGGCACAGAAGGGTCAACTGTAGGGGAGGAACAGTTCCCAAAACAACTTCATGTGCCACACAAGTGAACAAATTGTTGATAAAACACAAACTGAAGCCTATTCAGCCTTTTCTGAAGCTTCCGGCTACCTGCTGTATCCTCTGATTTTTCATTTAACATGTGTTTAAGGACAGTAATTGTTTGCAGTTTTCTTTTGTGTTTAAAAAGCAGAAACTATTAGGCTTTAAAATATTTATTTCATTTTCCGGATGCTTTTTACCTTCTCTTCTGCTTACGTACAGTAAGAAAGAAGTAAGGAAAGAAACGGAGAGAAAGAGAAAAAGGAAGAATGAATGAAAGAGAGAAAGGAAGGAAAGAAAGGAAAGAAAGAAGGAAAGAGAAAGAGAGAGCGAAAGAAAGGAAGGAAGGAAGAAAGGAAGGAAGAAAGGAAGGAAGAAAGGAAGGAAGAAAGGAAGGAAGAAAGAAAGGAAGGAAAGGAAGAAAGAAACGAAGTAAGAAAAGGGAGAAAGGAACAAAGGAAGGAAAGAAGAAAGGAAAGATCGAAGGAAAGAGAGCGAAAGAGACAGAGAGATAGCGAATGAAAGAAATGAAGGAGGAAAGGAAGAAAGAAAGGAAAAGACGAAAGGAAGGAAAGGAAAGAAAGAAAGGAAAGGAAGAAAGGAAAGAAGGGACGAAAGGAAGGAAAAGAGGAAAGGAAGGAAAAGAAGAAAGGAAGGAAAAGAAAAAAGGAAGGAAAAGAAGAAAGGAAGGAAAAGAAGAAAGGAAGGAAAAGAAGAAAGGAAGGAAAAGAAAAAAGGAAGGAAAGGAAGAAAGGAAGGAAAAGAAGAAAGGAAGGAAAAGAAGAAAGGAAGGAAAAGAAGAAAGGAAGGAAAAGAAGAAAGGAAGGAAAGGAAAGAAAGAAAGGAAAGGAAGAAAGGAAAGAAGGGACGAAAGGAAGGAAAAGAGGAAAGGAAGAAAGCTAAGGAGGAAGGAAAGAAGAAAGGAAACAAAGAAAGTAGCCAACTGTAAGTAGAAGAATTGTATCCCACCCAAAAATCAGATATGGACATTTCACTGGATGTGAAGCTTTGAGGTCCCTCAATCTGATGTGTACGTTCACATTACTTTCTCTACCATTAAAATTATTCTTATGAAATCCTATTTTTCAATCTACTTCAATTTAATCAATGAAACGATTTACAAGAAAGGGTTATATTACACAATTCGTAACAGCGAAAGTCAGAAATTTAACAATTGGACGCAACATGCTGACATAACTTTCATATTCTTTCCATGCAATCGCGAGAATCATCGAGGCTGGCCCCGTAGGTCAGTCGGTAGGGCACCTGCCTGTCGTGCAAGTGGTCCCGGGTTCGGGGAATTTTTCTCTAGTCAAGAATATTGCCTAAGCTTCCCAAAGTCTGGACGAATGAATGTGTGTGAATTTTATGTACAAAGACGCCAAAGACCTAAAACGAGCTAACACCGTTGTGTATAGGCAATACGAGATGTGTTCCAAAGGACCGGGCGCCAGAAAAAACGTCAGGACTTATAAAAGAATAACAAAGTATTGAATAATTCCAACTATTAATGGGAGATGTCTCGGAAAAGCTATTTCAAATAACTTGTATGTCGTAAATATATCAACGGTTCGCCTAACACCTAGGCGGCGCGGGTTCGATCCCAGGGACGAAGCGGCGTCTGGGCGGGTTTTCTCCGGGCTCTCCGGTTTCCTCTGCCACTCATTCCACCAATTGCTCCATAATAAGCTTTCTATTCATTGATTTCGCCTAAATTTCATATCATCCTCTTTCTCACCATCATATCTTGTGCTTGGCTGACCACCCGCTTCCAGTTCTTCACTCTGTCAGGTCCAGAGGTTCCTCTGCTCCCCTACAGGCGTCTGACCCTAGGCACTGGCTTTAAGTCCTACATAAGGGGAGAATAATCAGATAAAGAATAATTAAATATATAAACATCTGTTGTGCGGCTTACGTTGGTCACTTATACAATATTATGCAAAATCCCTTTCGAATGAAGACGTCTAGGCTATTCATAAAGCACTCCAGACATTGTACATTTTATTTTGATCTAAATATCTATAATTGATAGTATTTTGATCAAAATCATTAGAACCAGGTTTGAGAAAATCAACAATTTGGAGAAAAAAAATTCTTAGGGTAGTTTGAGTGGTTCTCTTCAAAATATTTGGATCGCAAACTTAGTAGATACATCAAATATCTGTTATAGTCTGTTATCAATACATTGCTTTCATACACACACGCACTACCTTCTTTTTATTGAAGGAGCCTAAAGATATGTATATACTACTAAACACCGGCGCGACAGCCCACAAGGCCTACCGCCCAGCCACTGCATCCCCCACCTCTGCCCACTACAGGCGTCATTGGTGAGGTGCAGTACTGGAGGGTGGGACGTGGTCAGCGCCCCGAGCCCTCTCGGCCAGTTATGCGGTCTTCTAGACCTGGGGCAGCTACTTCTCCATCAAGTAGCTCCTCAATTAGTCCTAACGAGGCTGAGTGCACCCCGTACCAGACCTCCCAAAGGGGATAAAATTCCCATGCTGGTACCGGGGATCGAACCCGGGTCCTCCGCGCCAGAGGCAAGCGCGCTACCAACTGCGCTACGGAGGCGGTCAAAGATATGTATATAGCGTGAAACATTAACATCGAATTTTTGACTGAAATGCGGTACTTTCTCTACCTATTATGTGCTACATGGCAGAAAAAGTAAAAAGCATAATTAAAAAACGAAAAGTCGGTTACATGCCAAAATTTGGTATTTAAGTCCAGCATTTTCCAAGCATCAGACACGAAAGTACTTTCATATTCTCAAAAACGCTCTAACAATTTTTATTAAAATACCACGTATTTAAGAAATTTACATAATATGTATATCTTGAATTGTGTATAACAGTGTATGAATTCTGTTGACTTTTGCATAACTCGTGAACCGTAAGACAGCGCTGGCGCCTGTGATTTTTCTAGCGTCCCTCACAAGCAAATGTTTATTCCGATATTAATTCATATTTCAAGACAAAACTATTTCTTTATGAATATCTTCACAGTACACGCCCATGAAGTATGTTTTTGCACACCTAAAGCTGTATTCGACCGCCTTCGTAGTGCAGTGGTAGCGCGCCTGCCTCTGGGGTGGAAGACACGGGTTCGATCTCCGGTACCGACATGGAGAAGATGTTAGGAGGAGCCGAAAGGATGTGAATATTTTCAGTTTTCCAAAGTAAAGCATGTAAAAATTTTCTTCATCAAATGATACATTTACTCTTGATAATGGCAGGAGATATACGTCATAACAGGTTCCAATAGCAACATTTGGTTTCAGTTATTTTAAACCTAAGTTATTTTGTGTATTTTCTATGCTTATCCTATATTGATCTTTATGTCCTTCCTCGCAACTTTGTACAACTTTTGAGCAACCAATATAATATTAATGCTATTATATTAATTATAGTACATTTTAAGCTCCTATTTTACTCAATAGCTAAGTATTTATTTAGCTAATTGTTAGTACCTATTCTGCTCATTTTAGTGCGTTTTTTGCCACACATTTTAATGCCTATAAATTCGCCCTCTAATTATCAACAAGCACTCTTTTAGTTAGTTCTTCTTCGGTTTGCATTTTCACGTAGAAGGTGAATGAAGGAGTAAAATCGGATGTGGGAGAATATGTACGTCGGAACTGCTCTTTGATGTTTACAAAGCTTTCACAATCTCTGGCGGTTTTCTTACCCGAAAGGATTTGGGCCGAGATTTCACTTTCTGGGTTTAACAGCAGGTGCCCACACACGCACCTGACTACCACCCACCTCCATTCCGAGGGTAAAACGTGTAGGGGAGGGAGTTAAACTGACCATTTCTGAACACACACCTCATCTCCAATAGGGCACCGGCAACCGCGTATTAGTGCATCTGTGACGTCATTTCCCATTACAGCTTTAAATATATCTCTTAATCAGATTTCTAAGCACAATAAAACATGGAAAATGACGAAAATAAAAACCAAATTAACAACAAAAAAAAACGAATATGATAGTTTCACAGAGCTGTTCCAAAGCGGCCCGGGTTCGATCCCAGACAACCGCATGTGGGATTTGTAGTGGACGAAGCGGCGCTGGGGCGGGTTTCCTCCGGGTTCTCCGGTTTTCCCCGCCATCTCATTCCACTGGTGCTCCATCTCCACTCCAAGTATCATCAGTGTCACCGCCTGCGGTGCCGTATGTAGTAAAACCGGGCGTTAAACACTACCAAAAAAAATCTGACGTGTTGCACTCACATAACTTTCTCTACTCTTGTACTAACCATTCTTACAAACTCTTATTCCTATATCTTCTTCGTGTTGTTTTATGTCCAAATAAATTTTCTTGTAGGGTGAACCATTTCGGAGATATTCCTTGTTATGTGTGTGAGTTTCGGAAAACTTAAAACTTGTGAAATGGAACATCGTTGTTCATTTTTTTACGTTATGTGTGCACAGAGAACGGTGTCTCGAAGATTTAAAATATTTGACTATCGCTTAAACACTACTGTATTCTAATATTCCCCTTGTACCTATATGGAAATATGTAATAAGATAATTTGTACAAATGTTTATGTCAACTAACACGAAGAAGATATAGGAATAAGAGTTTGTAAGAATGGTTAGTACAAGAGTAGAGAAAGTCATGTGAGTGCACCACATCAGGTTTTTCAGTTTGAATTGGACCCAAGATTTTCCTTAAAATTGTTCTTTCCATCCTTTCTAATACAGCTATTTCTCCTGTTTTAAAGGAAAACACACTTTGTAGCATATAGACATTGCAGTTTGATTATTGTGTTATAGTGTCAGATTTTGGTTTTATTTGAGATGTTTTTCTTATTGTAAATATCCTTAGTTAACTGATATGCAAATTCCATGTTTCTCAATCTTGCTGTATTTGCTTCTTTATACAATCCATTAGTTTGAATTATTTCACCAAGATACTTAAATTTATCAACCTTATTTTTTGCTTCCGTTGTCGCTAATAGTTTTGCTGCTTCTTTGATAGTTGTCTTTTTTTTTAATGATATTTTGAGTCCAATTTCCTCTGCAGTTTCCTTAACCTGTTCAATTGCGGTTTCCACATTTTCATCGGCGAAGACTAAGCAATTTACCTCTATCCCCTGGTATTTTGATCCTAATCTAATCTGATGGCAGATTCCTTCGTTTTGTCTTTTTTCCCATACTCTTATTACCTTTTCCGGGACACAATTGAATAAAATTGGGGAGAGTTCGTTTCCTTGTGTTACACCCGCATTAATTTTAAATTCCTCTCATATTTCACCCCTAAATTTTACTTTGGACTTGGTGTCTGTAAAAGAGTCTAGTTGTATTAATTATTTTTGAATGAACCTCAAATTCTTCTAAGACGCAAATTACTAATATTCTATCTACCAAGTCATATGCTTTCTTGAAGTCCACGAAGATGATTACATATTTTTTTCGTTTCTTGTTATTCTGTCCCGAATTATTATTTTTAAATTTAAGACCTGTTCTGAAAGAGTGGACGCCCAAAGAAGACTTGGCTGTAAGGAGTTGTAACAACAATGAAATCCAGGGATTTGGAAGAAGAAATGTGGGAGGGTAGAAAAGAGTGGCGCTTGTGTACAAGAGGGTGACAGCTTTATGACACAGGAAGATAGATTATTATTATTATTATTATTATTATTATTATTATTATTATTATTATTATTATTATTATTATTATTATTATTATTATTATTATTATTATTATTATTATTATTATTATTATTATTATTATTATTATTATTATTATTATTATTATTATTATTATTATTATTATTATTATTATTATTATTATTATTATTATTATTATTATTATTATTATTATTATTATTATTATTATTATTATTATTATTATTATTATTATTATTATTATTATTATTAAGAAGTGGTTCTTCACGGTCAATGCTTCGTACCTCTCTTAGTCTCCCAACACCTGAAACACTCTTAAACGAGCCACTCTCTCTCCCAAGCGTTGGTGAATTAGTGAGCATATTCCTAAACAAGATAACTACCTATCGGGGTATCTTTCTGCATAAAACGCATATGCTTGTGATATATTCCCATCAGCAAAGTCGTATTAACCTCTTCTACTGTTTAATTTGAGGGGAGGTTCCCAGAAATTCGACACCAATTATTTTCTCTTCGCGAAATTTGTTACATAGATTGAAAATAAATTCACTAGGAAGGGGATTTTGGAGGATAAGAAATCGATATTAATAAGTCTCATCCCAGAATAACTCATTTTTAGACAATTTATAAGGAACATTATTTTACAACTGTAAATCAACAGAGGCAAAACCATTGAAAGCAGCCAGTCATGGTCATTATTTCATACAAAGAAATATACTACTTTTAAACCATTTAACCTCGCATTATTACTGTTATCTATAATACGGTGTCTTAGCAAATTCAAGGAAGCCATCATATCTGTAAGAGTTAAAGGATATTTTATTACGGAGAATGCAACTGGTTGATAAGTTGTATTAATTAATATTCTGTGCAACATTAGTTACATTAGTTGGGGATAATATGGTATGTTGATTCCGAAAATTCCTCCAGGTGGTCACGCGCTTTGCAAATGCAGATGTAAAGCTGCCAACATGACTAACAAATAAGGCCAACTGATTTGGCGTAGCCCAAGAATTGAGGGTGCTAAGCCACAAAGCGTAGCGGTAGCCCAAAATATTACTAAACCAGCGGATTTCGTTTCTCGTTTAGGTTGACATTCCCCGTCGCGCAAACGCAGTAGCCGGAAGATGGCCATGTTTGTTTTCCTTGCGCTATATTTTGCTGTAAATTAAAACACACCAAAAAGGGGGGCAGATGGGTTCCAGGTTGTAGGTATCACTGATAACATCGACCCCAAACGACGTTCATATGATAATTACGTCTCAACTTATATGTTACCGGCAGCATTTAAATGTAAAAAAGAAACAAAGACGATAATGTTGTCTTTATTTTATTTTTTAAAGAAGCTGTCCATTTTCGGGGTCGTATAGCATCAGCTGGTGTGTCGGTATTTAATCCCACAAGAGTAATTTTACATGCCAGTAAATAAGACCATCATGGCAATACTTCTGTCCTCTTATGCGATCATTAATAGTATTCCGGAAGTAATTCATAATGAAATTGAAATGGAATTTAACTGTTAAAATGATTGTCAGTTTCTCTGTTTTACATCAAAGCGCCAGAATAAACATCATTAAAAAGATTTTTTCGGGTTTGTTTTATTTTATTGCTCAAAGAAAGTCCTGTAAAACATAGTACCGAAATTCTGACTGGTAATATTTCTAATTTTTTAAACGAAATGATAGCTAAATAATTGCACAAAATAATGTCCATATGTTAAAATTAATGCATAATATAAGAAGCACAAATTAACATCTGCAAGCGAATAAGTTAGCCAGGAAAATTACGGGTTAAATAAAAGTGATTAGTTATAAGTCAAGTGTAGTTAAGGCAATTAGGCGTTCCGAAGAAACCAGTCAACAAGAAATGCATTATCTCAAATAACGGGTAATTGGAACTTAGTACGTTAGACACTGATATTCAACCTGGGGTACGCGAAGACTTCAAGGGGTACTAAAATTTAATTTAATTTAGTTTAATCCTTCTTTGTGTACTATTAAATAAATTATAAATCGTATCTATTTTAGATATGATTGGATATAATTTTAATTAAGACCAACACTTTGGAACCGGCTCGTAAGTTTTTTGTTCTCCCGTTATATTTCTGGAGTGTGTGTGTGTGTGCGTGTGCGTGTGTGTGTGTGTGTGTGTGTGTGTGTGTGTGTGTGTGTGTGTGTGTGTGTTTTCTCCACCTTTGCTTTATCTGTGAATTGCATTAAATTACACGATTTCTCATAAACTACTTAAGATAACTAAATGAAATTTTAGGATGATAAAAATAAAGTGCTGCTGTGTATATAATTGGAACTTAATATATAACAGTTGTTTACGTTCCACTTTCTCTGCCGCGTTCAATCTCTACTTCTTGCATCCCAACATAAATTTTCATATCGAGGTTTCACCACAAATATACTTTTTGAGGTCCCTCAACGCAACAAGGTATTTTTAGAAAACATCCTTTTGTATACGTGTGTGTGCGTGCCTGAAAAGAAAAACTCAAATCGATAAATCGGATGGCTACCCAATTTGGCATTTAAGTTTACCACTACCAAAATAATTATTGTTATTAATTTGTATTTCAAAATGCTTATACTATTTCAAATGGGAAGTCGTCATTCGTTTCTTTTTCTTGGCCCTGTAAAGAAAATTTAATTACAAAGCCGTAACATAGTGGCCAGCTCTTAAAAGATCTATCACTTAAGCCGCGGATCTCTTATTCTCCTTATAACTACGAGAAGATGTGTAATAAAACCATTTCTACAAATGTTTATCTCGACTAACGTAAGTAGATAGAATAATAAACGTTTGTAAGAATGGTTAGTACAAGAGTAGAGAAACATATAAATGAAACACTTCATATTTTTCTACATTTACTTAAATAGAAAGTAGAGGAAGTTTGTATTCAACCCAATAATTCTATACAAAGATTTCACTGGAAATGCATGTTTTGAGACTCTCTGAATCCAAACGAGCATTTTTAGAAAAATAGTTTTATGTGCATGTTTCATGTGTTGCACTCACATGACTTTCTCTACTCTTGTACTAACCATTCTTACAAACTCTTATTCCTATATCTTCTTCGTGTTAGTTGAGATAAACATTTGTACAAATTTCCTTGCAGGTGTAAGCGGAGTATGAGAATACATTTTGACTGAATTTTATGTAAAGGTTTATTCGTCATAAAAGTCCTTTATAATTAATATTAAACTTATCTGTCATCGCTTATTCAAGGGTTGGTATAATTGAATGCGAACGAGGAAGATTTGGTATTGAAAGTCACATCAGATTTGTTGTACAAATTTGCTAGACGGAATGAAGGGTCTAGAAAGGACCGGATAAAGATTTAAATCGGAATGAAAACAGAGGCCGTATCCAAAAAGAAAGGAAATTAACCGATCACAAACGGTGATGCGATAGATGTTCCTCGGTAAATATTATCATAAGAACGTGCGGGTCCCACATGGTCGCCTGCTATTTAGATTACCCGCTCGACTCACTCGCTTGGTGCCCCAGCTGAACAAGCAACTGTTTGTCTGTCTGGATCTTCCCACTGCTAAAGCTCTATGCTCCATATTCCAATATTCTAGTCTACGTAATAGAAGTCATCCACGACTGTTATTCTGTGTATTGCTGCTGGAAGAACAGGCAACATAGTACATACGTGCATCTTTGTCTTGCAAATGAGATCACTTGCGAAATAGACCTTTATGTGTCCGAAACAACCCTGCGTAGATAATACTTGTCCTACTGCAAAAAGATTATACATTTGTAGCATTAAAACATCCTATACTTTTACCTGCTTACTCTTGAACAAACTATTCTTAAAAACTCTACATATAGTTGAGTGTATGTGTCTGTGAACAGCATAACTCAGAAACAAAAACTCGATTAAAAACCAAAGTTGGTATTTAAGTGTGTCTTTCAAGGATGCGACACGAAGTTTTTGAAGAAAATTACTCCACCCAAAACTATTCTTTAATGGAAAGTTTTATTTTCTCAAAAATATTTCTAAAGATTTCGATTAAAATGGCATATGTTTAAGATTTTTTTTATGACAAATGAAATGTATATTTTGAATTTTCAGACTATAGCACGTGTAGTCCTATTTACTGCTAAACCATAAGAGATAGACCAAATCTTGCCCTACAAAAAATGTTGATCTGTTAAAACACGCAATTTAGAAACTTTCCTCAAATGGGAGGTCGTTATTCACATTTTATCGATTGGCCGTGCAAAGAGAACGGAGTTTCAATGTCTTCATTTAACTATCGCTCACAGCCTACTGTATTCCCATATTCCCCTTGCACCTACAAGGAAATAACCCATGATTTTATTTCTGCAAATGTTTATCTCAACTAACACGAAGAACATATAGGAATAAGAGTTTCTAAGAGTGGTTAGTACAAGAGTAGAGAAAGTCATCAGATTTTTTTTTCTATCTACTTC
Organism: Tenodera sinensis; assembly: GCA_030765045.1. Classification (NCBI taxonomy): domain Eukaryota; kingdom Metazoa; phylum Arthropoda; class Insecta; order Mantodea; family Mantidae; genus Tenodera; species Tenodera sinensis. Next base: position 118,120,550 of record CM060970.1, read on the forward strand.
ACGTTAATCGAGACAAACTTTAGTAAGAATGGATTCAGTGTGAAATTAACGTGTCTTCCTAACATTCAAGAGGTTCCAAGTTCGAGACTCGGATAGAGTGATTTACCTGGAAGGTTTTTTCCGGGTTTCCCTTATCCTGAAAAATGAGTATCTCATTTGAGTATCATTTCACCCATTTCATTGTCCAGTGTTATCTAACAGGTTCATGGACCTTAAGCCTAATGTTGTTGGCTTAACAGTCAAATATTTTAAGAGCTCTTCGCTATGTGATGTTTTTTTGGTATTTCGTTCTCTTTGTATGGTCAGAATATTATTTGAGAAAATCATAACTGGAAAATTCAAACCAATAACGAATAAGCTTATACCTTGTAGAACCTGTGAAGTGTTAAATTAACATTTTCTGTAAATATTTGTAGTTATGGAGGGGAAAGCTAGGAAGGGACGATATATTGCTAAATTAAGAAGTAAGGAACGCCAAATAATTATGAATCTGTTAGATTATTTTTCAAGTCAAATGAGTTAGTAAAGTAGTAAACGAAATACCCTACCAAATTTCCCAAGGGCCACTCTGCGTCAGTTCTTACATGATTTAGGGTTCGAGTATGAAAGAAGGCATACATATAGTACATGTTGCAACGTTGCGCCCCATTTAAGGTGTACTGTCTTCTAAGGTTGAGACGCGCTGTATATATAGTAGAGGAAGAAAAAGAATGGGACATTTCCTTCAGCTTAGATCTTCAAACCTATTGAAGACAACGACTCAGGATTAAAAACTTCTCTCCTGGGAGAGCAAACAATTACAATGAATATTCAGTATGTTTTAAAAACAGTCCATGAATTGCAACTCATTTCCCATTTACCTGTATCACATTTTAGTATAAGTTTCGCATTGTGAGACAATTTCACACTTTATTACATTTGAAAACACGTTAAATGTTGGTTTGCAGTTCTAGAAAAATGAGAAGCCTCTATGAACATTTCACGCAGTATTGCATTTGCGAAAAATCACCATGCCTAGTGATTTCCCGTCCTCCCCGGAGTCCGGAAGTATAAATGCGTCTGAGTGAATTTAATGTTTATAAAATAAAACCAGTGTAAACTAAACCAAACATACACAATAGAAACAAGTGAGCATATTAACAATAAGCAGCTGTTTCAAAAAGTAAAGCTGCTGATACGACCTTGGTGTTAAATATAGCATATAAATGAAACAAAAGATGGTCTGATGTGTTACACTCATATGACTTCTCTGCACGTTCAACAAGCTTTAGTATTCTATTAGTATCTACTTCACGTAAGTGAAAATAACATTTGTAGGAATGCTTCAATTAGGGTGGGGCTATTTTCTTCAAAATCTTCGTGTCGCATCCTTGAAAGACATTAAACTTAAATATCAACTTTGGTTTTTAACCTACGTTTCGTTTTTGAGTTATGCTATCCACAGACTGACAGACTGACACACACACACGGACCTTTTTCCAAAAATGCCTTTTTTGGATTCAGAGTGTCTCAAAACATATACTTGCTGTGAAATCTCGACATCGAATTTTTGGGTGGAATACAATACTTCCCCTACTTAACAGTAGAGAAAGTAAAAAATGAAATGTGTATTTTGAATTTTCTGGCTGTAGTCGTATTTACTCTGGACGACTTTTGCATAACTGGTAAACCGTTAGAGATAGACCAAATCATACTATACAAAAAATGTAGATCTTGCTAAAATACACAATTTATTTCTCAATAAATTTCCTTGCAGGGTGAACCATTTCGGAGATATTCCTTGTTATGTGTGTGAGTTTCGGAAAACTTAAAACTTCCGAGAAATAGAACATCGTTGTGCATTTTTTTATATATTAAGTGTGCAAAGAGAACGGAATCTGAAAGCTTTAAAACATTTGACTATCGCTCAAAGCTTACTGTATTCTAACATTCCCCTTGTACCTACAAGGAAATAAGCAATAAGATAATTTGTACAAATGTTTATCTTGACTAACACGAGGAAGATATAGGAATAAGAGTTTGTAAGACTGGTTAGTACAAGAGTAGAGAAAGTCATGTGAGTGCAACACATCAGATTTTTTCTTTATGCTCTTCACAGGCAGATTCAATATTTTCCCTACTGACTAACGTAGTAGAAAAACTAGAAAATTCCATTAATAGATAATACGTACAAATACAGCTGCATGTTCTGCTAGCTAGTAAAAGTTTTATTTGTTACATTGAGATAATTCTGGGAACTTCATAACCAGCCCCATGTACGAGATGATACCTTTATGAGTCGTGTGACTGGTTATATGACAACCGCCACTGAAGCAGTTAGCCAATAGGGTATCGAGATTCAGCAGCTCCATCTGGGAGGTGTTTGCTACCCCTTTACCTACCCTCGTCACATTGTGAAAGTAATTCATAGGGACAGTGTAATAGCCCTATCAACAGCCGGGCCCTTTCATACCGTCAGCCCTTGTTTGCCATCTTGCTGCAGATCCTACCTCTCTAAATAAACTAATAACTCAAGAGCCTGTTAATGTTATCTTTTAATATATCGTGACGTCATCTACTTATGTTCGTGCTCAGACCTGGTTAGATCAATGGGAAAGGTGTGTACTGCTGCTTGTCTTTTGTCAATAATTCATTTGTGTTGTCCACGTTGTTGTTGTTCTTATTATTATTATTATTATTATTATTATTATTATTATTATTATTATTATTATTATTATTATTATTATTATTATTATTATTATTATTATTATTATTATTATTATTATTATTATTATTATTATTATTATTATTACTCCCTCACACATTAGACATTCCTGTTTCTAGCATTCTACATATTTTATTGGTGCCATCTTTTACTTGGCCTTCTAACATTTATTTTTCCTATTGGTTTGTAATTATTAAAATGGAATAGTAATCGCTCTCTATTAGTTCTTTTAATCACTTATCCGCTTAATTTTATGTTCTTCGACGTTTTCATTCAGATTGTATATATCTAACTCCTTTCTTATATCTTCATTTCTTTTGTGGTCTGTTTCCTTATATCCTGCCGCTACTCTTGGAAGCTTCATTTCGCTTAATTCGGTTCTCCTTTTGTTTTTCTCTATCATAATCCATGCTTCACTCCTATACACTAATTTTGGCACTAACATTACTTTATACAATGTTGGTATTGTTCATTTTCTAGTTTTGTTTTTCCAACATATTTTCATAGTACCTACCAATTAGATAGTTACTTCTATTTTTACTTTCTCTATTGGTAAGTAGAGGAAGTATTGTATTCCACCCAAAAATTCGATGTCGAGACTTCATCGGAAATATGTTTTGAGGCCCCCTAAACCCAAAAAAAATGTGTGTGTGTGTGTGTGTGTGTGTGTGCGTGCGTGCGTGTGTGTGTGGACAGCATAACTCAAAAACGAAAAGTCGGTTAAAAATCACAGTTGGTATTTAAGTTTAATGTCCTTCAAAGATGCGACACGAAGATCTCGGAGAAAATTACTCCAACCTAAACTACCCTTTACATGGAAAATTATTAGAAAATTTAGCTTTTCTTGAAAATGGCAAACGATTTTGACTAACATGCCATAAGTTTGAGATACGTTTATGACAAATGAAATGTATATCTTGAATTTTCTGGCTATAGCCCCTGTAGTCATATTTACTCTCGATGCCTTTTGCATAACTGGTAAACTGTAAGGGATAGACCAAATCTTAGTATAGAAACAATGTAAATCTTGCTAAGATACACAATTTATGTCTGAATAAATTTTTTGTAGAGTGAAGCATTTCGGAGATTAGCCTTATTTGTGACAGTTTTGGAGAACTTATACTTCTGTCAAATATAACATCGTTATTAATTTTCTTATATGTTAACCGCGCTAGGGGAACGAAATTTGAAAGCTTTAAAATATTTGACTGTTGCTCAAAACCTACTGTATTCCCATATTCCCCTTGCACGTGCAAGAAAACGAGCAATAATTTCTGCAAATGTTTATCTCAACTAACATGAAGAAAATAGAAGAATGAATTTGTAAGAACGATTAGTACAAGAGTAGAGAATGTCATGTGAGTGCAACACATCAGATTTTTATATTTTATCCTAAATAGCTAGGTATATTGGACCACCTGTTCCACAATTTTATCTTTCATAACAATTTTTTCTCGTATACATTCTTTTCCTTTGAACGCCATTACTTTTGTTTTTGTTGAAGTTCTTTTCGTATTTATTCAGAGCATAAGTTGAGTTCCAATCCCGGTTAGGGTGAATTATCTGGATAAGATTATTATTAGGTTTTTCCTTATCCTGAGAAGACAAAAGTCGAGCGAAATGAGTCCGGATTCCATAATCATTTCAGCCCAATTCATTCATTTAAACATTTACGCAGGAATTGCTATGAGTTAAAATTATCTTAAGGCTCCATTTAATGACTAGCTATAAACACGTATTCAAAACAGAATATCAACAGAAACACAAGAGTAATTGAAATCTGGAAATTTCGATATAACCATTCATACATTTCTACTTCAGAAAACTTGATTTCTTAAAAAGGGTGTAAAGATTTTAAAAATATTTTTCCGAGAAAAAGTATGAAGCACTGATCGGTTATCTAAGAGCTGTTGGAAAGATTTTAAAATGTCATGTACTCGAGAGTGAATTCATTCTTGGATACCTCGATAGGGAAGATTTTAAGAATTTATATTAATTTGAAAGTTTATTTTTGTGAAGATAACCATTTTGAGCTATGGTTTGTTATTAGATTGAATTTTCCAATGCACGTTTTACTATTGTATTCGACCCAAAAATTCGATGTAGAGATTACAGCGGAAATATATGTTTTGGGGCCCCCTGCATACAAAAAAAAAAAAAAAAAAAAAAAAAAAATAGAATGTCCGCGCGCGCGTGCGTATGTGAGAACAGCAAAACTCAAAAACGAAAACTCTGTTAAAATCTAAAGTAGGCATTTAAGTTTAATATCTTTCAAGGATGCGACACGAAAATTTTGAAGAAAATCCCTCCACCCTAAATTAACGTTTACATGGAAAATTTTTCGAAAATGTTGATTTTTTTCAAAAATGACTAACAATTTTGACTACAATGCCATTATGTTTAAGATATTTTTATGCCAAATAAAATGTAGGTATATTTTGAATTTTCTGGTTATAGCCCATGTAGTCCTGTTTGCTCTGGATGACTTTTACATAATGGGTAAACCGTAAGAGATAGACCAAATCTTACTATACAAAAATGACCTTACCAAAACACACAATTTATGTCCAAATGCATTTTCATGTAGTGAATCTTTAGGAGATTTGTATGAGTTTATATTTCTCTCAAATACAAGGTCGTTATTCCGTTTTTTTTACATCTTAGCTACGCAAAGAGAACAGATTTTCTAAGCCTTCATATGGCCACCAGCTTTGAAAGATTTCACTATCGCACAAAGCCTACTGTATTCTAATATTCCCCTTGCACCTACAAGGAAATAAGCAATAAGATAATTTGTACAAATGTTTATCTCAACTAACACGAAGAAGATATAGGAATAAGAGTTTGTAAGAATGATTAGTACAAGAGTAGAGACATTCTTGTGAGTGCAACACATCAAATTTTTTCCCCTCCATTTAGTCTTCCCTTCCGTTTCTTCAAGAGCGTTTCAAGAGGTACTATTATGAACCTTCTATCAGTAGTCAGCTATGAAGTAGATATCTACTTGCTATTTAACTCGTGGCCAGTTTCTTCAAGAGGTGCCTGAAGGGTTTCTAGTCACCTGCACGTTAATTTATGCAACAGCAGTTTGGTGAATTGGATGCCTCTTTGTCCTAGAGTTATGAGTAATTTGTGGTTATTATGAAGTGAATTTGTCCAGCAAGGACCTGCCAATTTCTGCTTAACAGTTCCTGGTTCTCTCACAGTTTTAGTACATTTCTTTCGAATTTATACCATTTATTTGCTGTAATAAATACCAAGTTTCAGCGTTTTAGTTCTAATGCTTTCTCCATAATTGCAAATGATTGTTAAAAATTAATGCATGAGACGTGTTTGCACACCTTTTAATACAATAATTGGCTTAAAACTTCCTGTCCAAATAACAAAAATCTGATGTGTTGCACTCACATGACTTTCTCTACTTTTCCTTAACTATTCTTACAAACACTTATCCCCCTATCTACTTTGTTAATCGATGTAACATTTGTAGAAATTATTTGTCTTATTTCTAATTTTGTTGTAGCTGCAAGGGGAATGCAGTACGAACTAAGCGACAGTCAAATGTTTTAAGAGTTGTCGCTATAGGTATGATTACTTTGAAACTCCGTTCTCTTTGCATGACTAAGAGATAAAAAAATGAATAACGACCTCCCATTTGAGAACGGTCTATAAGTATTGCAAAATTCTAACAAATATCAAGATCATATGAGATAAATTATATGTTTTAACGAGTGTTTAGTAAGATTTGGTCTATCTCTTACGGCTCACCAGTAATGCAAAAGTCATCAAGAGTAAACACAAGTACATGGGCTATAACCAGAAATTCAAAATATAGTTTTCATTTGTCATAAAAATATCTTACACATATGGCATTTTAATCTAAATCGTTAGCCATATTCGAAAAAATCAAAATTCTCCGCGTAAAGAGTGGAGGAATTTTCTTCGAAGATATTAAACTCAAATACCATCAATGGTTTTTAACCAAGTTTTCCTTTTTGAGTTTTGCTGTTCAGAGAGACACACATACACATACACGGACCTTTTCCTTAAAGTGCTTTCTTTGGATTCAGGGGGCGTCAAAGCATATATTTCCGGTGAAATCTCGACATCAAATTTTTGAGTAGAATACAATACTTCCCCTACATACCAATTCTTAAAATTGTTTTTAAAATTTCATGCAGATTAATGGAAAATTGCATCGTCAGGATCTTTTGAAATTAAGAAAGTGTAGAAAATGTGGAAACTGAGAAAAAAGGTTAAAATGTGTCAAAATATGTTAAAGTTCTAACCTCTTCTTGTTACTCTGTTGGCATGTTGATGAATCTTGTATGGGAATATCTGTTGAAGCTTTTCATTTTCATCATTTTCTTACCCAATCGGCGTCTCTTGATTGGTATTTACGTTTATTTATGTTATATTTCATCGTATACGTGTTATGTAATTAAACCAGTCTAGACCCAAAAGTAACCTAATTTAGTGGAACTATTCACCTTAAATTATCCAGCAAGAGTCTTAGGTGTCCAGGAACAGTTTGAAGCAGGGTTGAAGCTTGATTTCCCGTGCATATCATACACTTCTGGGTAATTTTCTTGATATAAAAGTAATTTCATTAAGTTTTGATTACTGGGGTTCAGTTAACAATTTTCTGTTTACCTGGCTGTTAAGCTTTTCTGGTATTCTGGAGTTTAATTTGCCACAAACTTTTACTCATATATGAAGACCAAGTCATTATTGAATATCTCAAGAAAAACATTTTAAATATTGTCTACTATTTTGGAAATTCGTTTCACTAGGCAGGGAATCTATGAATAGTTCCTAGATAACTGATGGTTAGTCTGTTTGAGAAGTGTTGGAAGGATTTCTAGTTACAGCAAAAGTTAGGTTAGTTGGATGCCAAATTCTCCCAGAGTTATACAAGGAGTGTCTAGTTATTTGGAGATAAACTTGTGCAGCAAGAATTTCTCCGTTTTCTCCAGAAAGTTGAACAGTTCTTGATCCTCTCAGATATAATTTATCCTGAAAAGGTTTTAGCTTCCCCAGAAAGGGTTTTAAGCACAGCTGAGAACTGATTCCTCCAGGAAGAGTTGATACTCGCTTGGGGGGCTGATTTCCCCAGGAAGAGTTTGAGACAGATTCTGGTTACCTGGAGGTCCATTTCCCCTAGACTTGGACTGTCATCTCCGCTATCCCTCCCCCCAATTATTTCAGCCCCATGAATATAATCGCAAGGGCTCAGCTGTTGCCAGCATATAAACAAATTGGGACATGATCGTCATCTTTGTGCACGGTTCTATTGTAGGGGAGTAGGCAGGTGTGTGGTAGCCAATCAGAGCGCGCCAGCCCACGGTCTATTCACTCACATAGGCTCTTCCCCCTGAAAAATCTTCTTTTGATAAATTCACAATGCAAACACCAAGCTTCTTACGGGACCGTTCTTTATACAAATGTCAGTTCGATATGTTGCAGTAGTAAATACGGCAATTAAGTCGTCAAAACTGCTCTGGCGGCACCTTCCAACAAGTGTGCCCTACTCTAACTTTGTTCAATATTTTCAAATTCTTCTTTGAAATTTCAGTTACCTTTTCAAAACAATTCCCTTACTACTTTCTCCACTACTGTAGGCAGTCCACCTAAGACCCCCATATGTGGAGATTCCAGCGCAATTATACGTTTTGAGGTCCCCTAAATAAAACTCACATGACTTTCTCTACTCTTGTACTAGTTATTCTTGCAAACTCTTATTCCTATATCTTCTTCCCGTTAGTCGCAATAAACATTTGCAGAAATTGTCCTATTGCTAATTTTTTGTAGCTGCAAGAGTAGGTTTTGAGCGATAGTCAAACGTTTTAAAGCTAGTGGCTATATGAAGGCTTCGAAATTCCCTTCTCTTTGCACAACCAAGTGAATAACGGCCTTCCATTTCGGGACAGTTTGAAATATTGGAAAACTCGCACAAACAACAAAGAATATCTCCAATATGGTTCACTCCACGAAAAAAAAAATGAATTTGGACAAAACTTGTGTGTTTTAACGAAGCTACGTTTTCTATACACTAAGATTTGGTCTATCTCTTACAGTTTATCAGTTAGGTATACAAAAGTCATCAAGACTTAACAGGCTATAGTAAATAATTCAAAATATACATGTCATTTGTCATAAAAATATCTATAACATATGGCATTTTAATCAAACTCGTTAGCCATTTTTGAGAAAATCAAAACTAACCAAACATTTTCAATGTAAAGGGTAGTTTAGGGTGAAGAAATTTTCTTCGAAATATTCGTGTCACGTCCTTAAAAGATGTTAAACTTAAGTACTAATTTTGATTTTAACAGACTTCGTTTTTGAGTTATGCTGTTCAGACACACGCACACGGAAACTTTTCGAAAAATGCTTTTTTGGGGATTCAGGGGGCTTCAAAACATATTTCCGATGAAATCTCCACATCGAAACTAGAAAAATAAAAAAGGGTTGATAGAAAACCCTGATTAAATGTGTGTGTGGGTGTTAATAAATTGCATAACGCAAAAATCTAATGTTACATTCACATGACTTTCTCATCCCATTCTTCAAACTATTCTTAAATAAGCTTAATATTTTATCTACTTCCGTTTAAGCGATAGTCCAAACTTTTAAGAGCAGGTCGACCTATTTCTATGGCCACGAGAAAAAGAAAAAAAAAAAAGTTGACTGCACTCTCTACCCATTCTTCAACAAAGTTTTCTTAAATAACCCTATTCTTCTACTTTGTTAATCGAAATAAGGAGTTGTAGAATTACTTGTATTACATTTATGCAATGCTAGCATTAAAACGGCTTATTGTGCAGGTATAAATCGTGCAACATTACCCTATTTCTGGCACCAGTGGCAGAAAATGAATGACGTAATTAGCATGGCAACAAAGCAATGACGTCATCAACGCCACAACAACATAATTTTTTTCCAATGTGTGCCTGTAAACCTGAAAGGTCACTCTCGTAAACTAACGCATTTTTCGTTTCTTAATACACAAAGCTTTTCATATTATTTTTCGTAAACATTATTTAATTTTTCTGAAATTAATAAATTCCCAGCATTCTTGGCTTCGTTCAAAATGTCAAGCCGAATATGATCCATATTTTCAATAGTTTTTATCATTACCTTCCATTTTCCTCTGTTAAGTGTTGAAACAAATGAAACATCTGCTTAGCAACCATATTACGTCATACATCTCTGATCTCTTATTTTACATTTAGCAAATTTATTAATTATTTTTGCGTATTTTAATTGTATAGAACGTTGTATGTAATTTTCATTGTGACACTCGTAAAAAATTAGCATGTAAGCGGAACATACACCCGTGTCAGATTATACACTAGTTACATAAATAAATAATTTCCTTTTAGATACAATAGCAATAGACTTAAGCGATAGTCGAATATATTAAGAAGTGGTCGCTATATGATGGCTCTGAAATTCTGTTCCCTTTTCATGATCAAAAGCAAAAAAAAAAAAAAAAATAAATAAATCAATAATGACTTCCCATTTGAGAACAGTATCTATACTCGTCCGGCCTTAAAGTGTGTACAGATGTCAACACTGCGCCTCAGCACAACTTTTAGAGCGAGTGAAATAAGTGCGATTAAAAATAGTTCCTTATTACATTGCGATACTTTCGTTTATTTGAAACATTCAAGTGATGAATGGTTTGAATAAATACTGTAATTAATAAATACTGAAATTAATTAATTAGGTGTGCATATTTAATGAGACAAAATTTAAAACTATCAGTGTACTTATTTTTAAGTTCTATGTCAGACATTTGAAAGCAAAATGCGTTTTTGAAACAATCCATTTTTATAAGTTTTTGTTCAAAAATTAGCATGTCACTCTTTTGGGCTCAAGTCGTCTACTTTTTCAGCCATGCTGTGCTAAATAGCCTCAGAGAAAACTGTTGCAGGAGGAATACACAAATATTTAGCGGCTAACTTTCTTAGTTTTGGAAGTGACAAATTGTCATTGAGATATGCAGTGATTTCTTGTTGGGAACTGTAAACTGGCAGTGAATCTGACACACGGTTATTTTCTTGCATAATGTTACTGTACAGGTGCCACATTGCTGGCAATTTCTCGGGCTTTGCAGCAGGTGATATCTAAAATAAAATAAAGAAAAGTTTGTGAGCTCATCAATTTTTACGAGTATGTCAGTATCACAAGGCTATACCTACATAAGTATCCGAAAGTCCGAAAAAAAATTAAAAATAAATTTTACTTTATCATTTTTTGATGAAGGAAGACATTTCTAGTTATCCGCTGACAAGAAACACTAGAAAATTCAACTCAACATATAATTAGTCAGGTTCTTGGTCGATTTGCAGTGAGGTAATTAGATGCTTGGGTTTACATTTGCACTGAATAAGTAGGCCGGTTGCCTCTATCACTTTAAAATGTCCTACTTGTGACAATAATATATTGTAATTTAAAAATAAAATAAAAATTGCAGAATCACCACCGAAGTATCGTTCGATGTCAATACTATTCAAGTATCGTATCAGGTATCGCAAATATAGGACCCATTCCTCATTCAAATATAATATTTCACTTTCATTTATTATCACGTGGTACTCGGTACTTCGATTGCGTTATTTACTGCAGTGAAGCGATGAAAAGACTTGTATTAACTGTGTTGGACTGTTTCTTCTACGTCATGACAGCATGACCATGAAACCAAATTGACGTCTGAAGGAACTAATGTGTCTATGAACAGCATTTCAAATGTGAGAACAGAAACGAAACAAACATGAGCTGTAAAAACCCCTAAAAAGAACAGGGCAAAGGATAATTTTCTTAAAAGTTCTATTCACTATAAAGAAAACCACGTTACACAGTTTGCTAAAAGACATTGCGTTTTAGCTTGCAAAAAGAAACAAAATTAATGTGATAATTGATCGGGAAAACATTGTGGTATCAGCTGTGCGCAGAGAACGTAACATGTGTTTGTTGGCGGAGTGATACAACTGAAATGTTTATGTACGTCTCCAATTTAAGCCCGGAGGGACTATAAGTATTGGAAAATTAAAGCAATAACAAAGAATAGCTATGGAAATATTCCACCCACAAGGAAAGTGTATTTGACGTAAAATGTAGATGTTTTAAGTAGATCTATATTTTTTTCTGTTGTAAAACTTCGAAGGATATTCCCAGAAAATTCAACACAAGCATTTGAATTGCATTAAAAATATCTTGAACATATCGTTACTTTATGCGGAATCGTTAGAGCCATTTTGACAAAACCAAATTTTCGACAAATTTGCCAAGTAAAGGGTAGTTCAGGTTGGAGGAATTTTTTTCAAAACTTTTATGTCGCATCCTTGAAAGATAATAAACCTACATACTAACCTTGGTTTTTAACGGAATTTTCGTTTTTGCTTTCTCTAACACGTGAAGTAGATGAGTTACTATATTCCACCCAAAAATTCGATGTCGAGATTTCACCGAAAATTGTTTTGAGGCCCCCTGAATCCAAAAAAAGGATTTTTAGATAAAGGTCCGTTTTGTGTGTGTGTGTGTGTCTGTGTCTGTGTGTGTGTGTGTGTGTGTGTGTGTGTGTGTGTGTGTGTGTGTGTGTGTGTGCGTGTGCCAGTCAGTCTGTGGCAGCATAACTCGAAAACGAATGGCCGGTTAAAAACCAAAGTTGGTATTTATGTGTAATATCTTTTAACGATGCGACACGAAGATTTTAAAGAAAATTCCACCACCCTAAACTACCCTTTACATGGAAAATTTTTCGAAAATGTTGATTTTCTTGAAAATGGCTCTAACGATATTCATTAAAATGCTATATATTTGAAATATTTTTATGACAAATGAAATGTTACTTTGAATTTTTTATTATAGCCCATGTAGTCCTTTGAATTCTTGATGACTTTCGCATAAATGGTAAACCGTAAGAGATAGACCAAGTCTTACTATACAGAGAATTAGATCTTGCTAAAACACACAATTTATGTGCAAATAAATTTTTTGTAGATTGAACCATTTCGGAGATATTCCTTGTTATTTGCGTGAGTTTTGGAGAACTTACTTCTGACAAATGAAACATATTCATTTTTTTTATATGTTAACCGTGCAAAGAGAACTGAATTTGAAAGCTTTAAAAGAGTTGACTATCGCCCAATCTTCCCATATAAACATTGTACAAATGCTTATCTCAACTAACACAAAGAAGATATAGGAATAAGAGTTTGTTAGAATGGTTTGTACAAGAGTAGAGAAAGTCATGTGAGTGCAACACGCACGACAGGATCTTGTCCTGAAAATGCTTTTTTGGACTCAGGGGTCCACAAAGTATCTATTTCCGGTGAAATCTCGACATTGAAATTTTGGATGAAATAGAGTACGTACACATAATTTGTTATTTAGGGAAGACGCTGTACTGCAGGTATCGGTTTCACAGGCACGGGAGCGTACCTACCTCTTTCTCGGTGGTTGCATTATTTAAGAACACACGATGGGAGTCGGTGGCCTGTAAGTAACACTTCTCTCATAAAACACACCCCTCTCCAGCTTTATCTCACCCCTCACCACCACCACCACGAGGGAGCTTCAATAATATGTTCCTGCCTACTTGTTGCCACTTGGGTTCCCACCAAACTACCAGACTAAGCACCAATTATTGTTTTATGTCTTGGTCATTTTACTTCCACGTGAATCTGTCCGGCAATTGTCTACGGCACAAAGTGCGGTAAGTTGGGGAAGTATTGTGTTCCACACAAAAAATCTAAGTCGAGTTTTCTCCAGAAATATATGTTTATAGGCCCCCTGAATCCTAAAAAATCTGATGTGTTGCACTCACATGACTTTCTCTACTCTTGTACTAACCATTCTTACAAACTCTTATTCCTATATCTTCTTTGTGTTAGCGGAGACAAACATTTGTACAAATTATCTTATTGCTTACTTCCTTGTAGGTGCAAAGGGAACGTTAGAATATAGTAGGCTTTGTGCGATAGTCAAATGTTTGAGATTCTGTCGTCTTTGCACACTTGACATAAAAAAATGAACAGCGATGATCCATTTCACGAAAGTTCTGTTTTCCGAAACTCACACACATAACAAGGAATATCTCCGAAATGGTTCACCCTACAAGAACATGTATTTAGACATAAATTGTGTATTTTAGCAAGCTCTACATTTTTTTGTATAGTATAATTTGGTCTATCTCTAACGGTTTACCAGTTATGCAAAAGTCGTCCAGAGTAAATAGACTACAGGGGCTACAGCCAGAAAATTCAAGATATGCATTTCATTTGTCGTCAAAATATCTCAAGCATGTGACATTTTAATCAAAATCGTTAGAGCCATTTTCAAGAAAATCAAAATTTTCGAAAAATTTTCCATGTAAAGGGTAGTTTAGGGTGGGGCTATTTTCTTCAAAATCTTCGTGTCGCATCCTTGAAAGACATTAGACTTAAATACCAACTTTGGTTTTAAACGACTTTTCGTTTTTGAGTTATGCTGTCCACAGACTGACACACACACGGACCTTTTTCTAAAAATGCTTTTTTTTGGATTCAGGGGGCCTCAAAACATATATTTCCGGTGAAATCTCGACATCGAATTTTTGGATGGAATACAATACTTCCCCTACTTACCAGTAGAGAAAGTAAAAAGACATTTTTAGAAAAAGGTACCTGCATGTGTATGTAGAACAGCATGATAAAAACGAAGTCACTTAAAAACAGTTAAACATATTTTAAGGATACGACACAAAGATTGTGAAGAAAATTGCTCCACCTTAAACTGCCCTTGGAAAACTTTTAGAATACCTATTTGATTTTCACAAAAATGGCCACATGTTTAAAATATTTTTATGGCAAATGAAATGTATATTTTGAATTTTCTGGCTATAGCCTATCTAGTCCTGTTTACTCTTGATGACTTTTGCATAACTGGTAAACCGTAAGAGATAGACCAAATCTTACTGTAGAAAAAATGTAGATCTTTCTGAAACACATAGTTTATGTCTAAATAAATTTTTAGGAGATATTCCAGGTTATTTGTGTGAGTTTTGGAGAACTTATACTTCTGTCAAAAGGAACGTCGTTATTCATTTATTATATGTTAACCGTACAAAGAGAACGAAATTTGAAAGCTTTAAAAGATTTGACTATCTGCATTTCACCAACGTTTTCTTTTCCGAAACTGACACAAATAAGGAATATCTCCGAAATGGTTCTCTCTAAAAAAAATTATTTAGACAAATTGTGTGTTTTAGCAAGATCTACATTTTTGTATGGTAAGATTTGGTCTATCTCTTTTAGTTTACCATTTATGCAAAAGTCATCAAGGGTAAACAGGACTACATGGACTATAATCATAAAATTCAAAATAGGTGTACACTTCATTTCGATAAAAATATCTTAAACTAATGCCCCATTTTTGAGAAAATAAAAATTTTGTAAACATCAAAATCTTTGTCTCGCGTCCTTGAAAGACATTGAACTTAAATACCAACTTTGGTTTTCAACCGAATTTTTAGTTTTGAGTTATGCTGTTCACAAGCACACGCGCGTGCGCTCACACACACACACACACACACACACACACACACACACACACACACACACACACACACATGAACTGTTTTCTAAAAATCAATAGTCAAATGTTTTAAAGCTTTGAGATCCCGTTCTCTTTGCACGCTTAGTGAGTAAAAAAAAAATTAATAACGGTGTTACATTTTAAGAATGTTTTTTAAGTTTTCCGAAACTGACACAAATAACAAGGAATATCTCCGAAATGGTTCACTCTACAAAAAAATACATTTTAACATAAATTTTGTGTTTTAACCACATCAACATTTTTGTATGGTAAGATTTGGTTTATCTCTTATGGTTTACGACTTATACAAGTCATCCAGAGTAAACAGAACTATATGGTTAGGTATAACCATAAAATACAAAAATATACATTTAATTTCTACGACCAATTTTTGAGATAATACAAATTTTGCGAAAATGTCCCATGTAAAGTGTAGTTTACGGTGGAGGAATTTTCTTCAAAATCTTCGTCTCGTATCCTTGAAAGATATAAAACTTAAATATCAACTTTGGTTTTTGACCGACTTTTCGTTTTTGAGTTATGCTGTTCAGACACAAAACCTTTTCTACAAATGCTGTTTTTACTTTCTCTACTGGTAAGTAGGGGAAGTATTGTATTCCAAAAATTCGATGTCGAAATTTCACCGGAAATATATGTTTTGAGGCCCCCTGAATCGAAAAAAAGCATTTTTAGAAAAAGGTCCGTGTGTGTGCCTGTGTGTCAGTCTGTGGACAGCATAGCTCAAAAACGAAAAGTGGGTTAAAAGCCAAAGTTGGTATTTAAGTTTAAAGTCTTTCAACCGTGTGACACGAAGATTTTGAAGAAAATTTCCCCACCCTAAACTACCCTTTACATGGAATTTTTTTCGAAAATTTTGATTTTCTTGAAAATGGCCCTAACGATTTTTATTAAAATGTCATATGTTTCAGATATTTTCATGACAAATGAAATGTATATTTTGAAATTTCTGGCTATAGCCCCTGTAGTCGTATTTACTTTGAACGACGTTTGCATAACTGGTAAACCGTTAGAGATAGACCAAATTATGCTATACAAAAAATGTAGATCTTGCTAAAATACACAATTTATGTCCAAATAAATTTTCTTCTAGGGTGAACCATTTCAGAGATATTCCTTCTTATGTGTGTGAGTTTTGGAAAACAGAACTTTCGTGAAATGGGTCATCGCTGTTCATTCTTTTATATGTTAAGTGTGCAAAGACAATAGAATCTCAAACATTTGACTATCGCACAAAGCCTGCTGTCTTCTAACATTCCCCTTGCACCTACAAGGAAATAAGCAATAAGATAATTTGTACAAATGTTTATCTCAACTAACACGAAGAAGATATAGGAATAAGAGTTTGTAAGAGTGGTTAGTACAAGAGTAGAGAAAGACATGTGTGCAGCACATCAGATTTTTTTCGACGTTGAATTTTGGGTCGAATGCCATACTTCACTTGTTTACTGTGCGTAGTAGAGAAAGTAAAACTTGCATGAATGAAGGTACAAAGTGTGTTTATGATATTAGCAGGGAGTTTGACTTAGAAGAAAAGAAGGTTTTGCAGTGGAAGAAGTTGGGTGCGAAGTCTCGCGTGTTTCCCTAACAGAGGCAGGCAGTGTCTACATTACACGAAGCCTTATGTAGCTACGTATATCCGTCTTGGTGTCAACCTAACCTCTCTCTTTCCTTGTACAGCTTCTTGCAGTCAGGGGCTTCTACTTCGTCGTGTTTGTTCAAGAATGAAAATGTTTGGGAAGGCTCGGATTTTCTTGCATGGCTTCGCTCGCGCCAGAGTCCGTCCGTCCTTTGTTACCAGTGCGGTTACGCATCCAAACGCTGGCCGAGCTCAGTACTACTTCAAACTAAATTAACATTTGGATAAGCCAGCGAAACTGGTACCCGCCATTAATCACGCCCCCCGTCCTTTGTTGCCAACTGTTGGTTCCGTCCCATTGGTCGGAACGCTGGGGTCTACCGGTCCGTGACTGTCCCCCAAGCAAGCCGTGCTTTCCATTTATCTTCACCTAATCATCCAAGTTTCTTCACCAGGCAAAATCAGCCCTCAGTGGCGGACTCTGCTTTCTCTACTACGTGCAAGTATTGTATTCCACTCAAAAATTTGATATCGAAATTTCACCGAAAATACACGTTTTTAGGTCCCCTGAATCCAAAAACTATTTTTAGAAAAAGGTTTGTCTCTGTCTGTGGACATCACAACTCAAAAACGAAAAGTCGGTTGAAGACCAAAGTTGGTATTTAAGTTTAATCTCTTTCAAGGATGCGAAGAAAATTGTTTCACCCCAAACTACCCTTTACATGAAAAATTTTTCGAAAATTTTAATTTTCTTGAAAATGATTTTGATTAAAATGCCATATGTTTAACATATTACTTTCTCTACTGGTAAGTAGGGGAAGTATTGTATTCCACCCAAAAATACAATGTCGAGATTTCACCGGAAATATGTTTTGAGACCCCTGAATCCAAAAAAAAGCATTTTTAGAAAAAAGGTCCGTGTTTGAGTGTGTCTGTGTGTCAGTCTGTGGACAGCATAACTCAAAAACGAAAAGTAGGTTAAAAACCAAAGTTGGTATTTAAGTTTAATGTTTTTCAAGGATGAGACACGAAGATTTTGAAGAAAATAGCCCCACCCTAAACTACCATTTACATGGAAAATTTTTCGAAAATTTTAATTTCCTTGAAAATGGCCCTAACGATTTTGATCAAAATGCCATATGTTTAACATATTTGTATGACAAATGAAATGTATATCTTGAATTTTCTGGCTATAGCCCCTGTAGTCGTGTTTACTCTGGATGCCTTTTGAATAACTGGTAAACCGTTAGAGATAGACAAAATCTTACTGTACAAAAATGTAGATCTTGCTAAAATACACAATGTGGAGTGGGCCATTTATTCCTTATTTGTGTAAGTTTTGGAGAACTTATACTTCTGTCAAATGGCACACCGTCTTTTTTTAACCGTGCAAAGAGAACGGAATCTCAAAACTTTAAAACATTTGAATATCGCTCAAAGCCTACTGTATTCCAATATTCCCCTTGCATCTACAAGGAAATAAGCAATAAGATAATTTGTACAAATGTTTATCTCAACTATCACAAAGAAGATATAGGAATAAGGGTTTGTAAGAATGGTTAGTACAAGAGTAGAGAAAGTCATGTGAGTGCAACACATCAAATTTTTCTTGTTTCCTGATTAATAATTTCCTACACCTCATTTATTCACTTTCTTCTTAGCTCTATATAACTTCCACTTCCTTTCCTCACTTAACTTTCACTTTGTTTAAAGTGTGTGCCTGACTATTAACCCTAAACTCTTATTTCCATCCCTCCTACCATCCCTGAACACAGTTCACTTGATCACTTGTTCTTTCTTGTCACAGTTTATAAACATGACAATTTTAAAATAATGTTGTTTTAAAAATTACTGAGATATTTTGTTACCAGCGCTGGTGACCTTCGTTGCCCGCCTCTGTAGCGTGGCGGTAGCGTGTCCGCCTCACGTCCAAGAGGTCGCGAGTTCTTGGGTGAGTCATCCGGATAAGTTTTTTCAAGGTTTTCCCTCTGAGAAGACGAATGTCGGGTAACTTAGAGCTCCTTGGACCTCGTGCTCATTTGAGCATCATTTCACCCATTTCATTCATTCACCGTCCGATATGATACTACGTTGGAGAACATTAACAAAAATCTGATGTGTTGCACTCACATGACTTTCTCTACTCTTGTACTAACCATTCTTAAAAACTCTTATTCCTTTATCTTCTTAGTGTTAGTTGACCCTTATGTCACCTAGCGTCCCTAGCCCAAGTTCCGGCCAGCTTCTTTCCAATGTTATTCGCGCTGTCGCTGCTAATTTTTCTTAATTTCAGTTGTAAACTCATATGGTCACTAGTGTTATGTCGGAAGTGAAGAGAAAAGTAATGTAGAAGTAGATAAAGCCCCACTTTGGTTTTATTAAACCCCACTGCCCCCATACATGGGTGATATCTCAATCCCGTAGCACAAGCTTGGATCAAGGTAAAATAAATACTTAAAAGAAATATAACAGCTGACTTATTGCACTATATAACGCTATTTTGACCGAGTTCGAAGCCTAAATCTAGCGTGAATACACATTCCAAGGTTGGTAGCACTATCGTAAGCGCGACTCGAAGCACGACTTATGCTTTAGAAATCGCTGTGTACCTGGAATTGTTTACTGACGTACTCGCTGCATTCCTGCCAGGGGCCATGACTGGTGAACAAACAGTAGTTTGGCGCGGTTGTAAGTGAATGCTATATGTGCTACTGGTAACAAATGACTGCAGGTAGTTAAGTATTGCCCGTTATTTAATTTTGTCTTTCTCCGCCACTATGCTGAATCATTGTGGTTTAGTTACACATATACTAGGGTTACGTTTTGTCGTCGCTTCACTCCTCTTCTATATGTTGGCTGCACTTTCCGGCTCGTCATTCGCGTACACGTGGTGCTATTTGTTAGTGTCATGTTAGCATCCCTGCCGTTGTGAGCGAGATGGCGAGTAGGTAAACAAACAAGATAACAGATGGAGCAAGCACTTAATGTAACTAAACCCTTTTTCTTGTAACCTTGCCCCACTGACACGTATTATTCCGCGTTGCGTTTCCTTCCCCTTTCCCATGATTGGGCAATGTACGCTTTCACTGATATCAAACAAGCCTTGTGCAATGCAAAGTCAGGCAATAAAGTCGATATAAACATTATCATAATAGGCCAGGACTGGGCAACTGGTGCTCACACTGTGAGTGACTGGGTGGGTGAGTGGGTGAGTGAGTCAGTGTATTAAGGGCCCGTTCAAACATCATTAGGTATTGAAAAGTCCAAACTAAAAACGAATATCACGAAGGTGTCAGATGCCTCGACAAAGTTATTTGAAATAAATCAGGTGTTTTAAAAATATCTGCATGTTTTGTGCGGTAGAGAAAATTCTATCTAGGTATGTTTTACGAGCTGTAAAAAATGAACAAAAAGAACAAAGTCCTTCCAAATGAAGTAGACTTGTTAAATTATTCCTAAAAAATTCAAGATATGCATTAAATTTCAGATGAAACACCTCAAATATATGGCATTTTAATCGAAATCGTCAGATCCATAATCGAAAAAATAAGAATAAGGGAAACGTTCCATGTCAAGACTAGATTTGGGAGTTTTCTTGAAAATCTTCATATCACGTTCTTGGAAGCTGCTAAAATTAAATACCAGTGGTATTTATCCGGGTTGGCGCCGTGGTCGAGCTGTTAAACCGTTCGCCGTTCAGAAGGGGACCAGGGTTCGATCCCAGGGACCCGCATGTGGTATTCGTGTTGGACGAAGCAGCCTATGGGCGGGTTTTCTCTGGGGTCTCAACCATCACTCGTTCCACTAACTGCTCCATCATCAGTTTCCCTTCGTCAAATTCGCCTGCATTTCATATCATCCTCTTCCTCACTCTCATACCTGCTACTTGACTGACCACCCGCTTCCAGGTCTTCACTGTATCCTGTCCATAGGTTCCTGTGCTCCCCAACAGGCGTTTGACCCTAGAAACTCGCTTGTAAGTCCTACATAAGGGGGGGGGGGGGGGGTAATCAGGTAAAGAAGAAGGTATTTATCTGTTTTTTTTTTTTTCTGTTGACAAATACACAAACGTTTATTAATTAAAAGGTTTATTAAATTTAATACCAAGAATAGCACTTGGGTGGTTTTTAGTTTCATATTATAGCATAGCAGCCCCTCCATCTTTAAATTTGTTCGCAGAAATTGATTTATTTAATAACAGAGTGAGTTGAATATGAATAGTGATATTGTTCCTTTTGTTAAGACAGTGCACTTGTAAAAAACCTAAAAAAATGTACAATTTTTATTTGAACGGTCTGAAAGCTTTATCCAATATGCCTATACTCGTATAATATAACCATCTCATACAGCATTTCAATGGAATGTCTGTATTTTTTTCACAGATATTGATGTTTTTTTCTAGATTTAATTAATTTAATTATCTTAACTAAAAATGCCCAATGTATCAAACGGTTATTTACATTCTATTGGAGAGTTTATTTTGCTTAGACTATTATAAAGAATCCTACATTGCAGTTCTTTTTAATTCAAGTTAAGGTATGCTAGAAAAGAAGAGTAATCCTTTTGCACTTTGGTATTTTTCGATTTTATTAATATGAAAATATTTAACAAAAATCACGTAATTATAAAATTTTAAAAATGGTTACGTTAGTGTCTCCAGTAATCCTTTATTTCAGTGAAAATTAGAAGTTAGTTAATAATAACCCAAGGCGCAGCAGCCCTTTTCGGGTCAAGACCTACTGCCCAGCCGCTGCGTCCCCCGCCTCTGCCCTCTACGAGCATAATGAGTACGTGGTCAGCACCCCTATCCCTCCCAGCCAGTTATATGGTCTAAGAAGTTACTAGTAATAGTGATATTTATTCCAACAATTCTAATTCTACAAATAAAACCTTAGCTACTGGAAGCCACAGTACTCCAGCAGGAAACCAGTTAGACTTAATTTATTAGTATAAGTGCTATGTTAATTTACGAACGGTTTGCCTGATATTGACCCTAGCCATTCATACAGGGCCATAACAATTACAAAATTTCCAAAAATGTCACCCTTCAAACTGTTCTGACCATTTCCATTTGTTTCCTACATTCCATGAAAGTTTCCCAACACTTGTTTGCTCCGATTGATCATTTTCTACAAATCAGCTATTTCCTCCAGCCATGGCTTGTACCTGAATATGGATATCATTTTTCCTACCACTACATATTGGACATTCCCTTTACCACATTCTTCCTTTCATTTCTGAATTTTCATATTCCCAATCAAACCTACGCAATCCCTTCTCTTTCGTTCTTTTCACAAACCTTAAGATAACTCTTTTCTTAATTCATATTTCCAATCCTTGCAAAAAAAAACTAAGTGATATTTTGTGTTTTATTTGAGCATATCAAGTTTGCCCATCCATATCTTTTAGTCTTTCTCTTATTTCCCAAACTCCCTTTACCGATTTGTATCCTGGGGCCCACATATCCCCTATGATCCTTCTGAGTCACGTAACCACGTGATTAATAAGTCATTCCCAGGCACCTCCTGGATTCTAAATAAATATTTTAATATTATTTCAATTACTAGTCCTCAACACTCACTTTTCCTAGCTCTGACACACTCTCTGCATTTGTAGTATTCTGGGGACTCCTGACATAGATTTGCAGAACATTCTGATTATTCGATCCCCAACTATCCAACCATTATTAATTTCCCATTCTTCAATTCCATATGCCCACCTTGATTCCACCAAAGCAACAGAAATGCATTCGTGCCATTCGAAAGACATAGTAATTGCAATTTCTCACAGTTGGCTACGCCAGCTAGTCTATGACTCCCGCCATTCGACTTTGACTCCCCCATTTCCAATCATAAGTTAACCCCTAAATAATCAAATTATTTTACCACCTCTATTTCCCGTCTAAGAAGTTCATTGATCAAGCATTTTAACAAGTGAAGTAGTTTCAGTGATGAAAAGTACTGAAAAAGTGAGCTTTAAGTCTTGAAAAGATTAATTGTATTTTTTACTTTTCTCTACTAGTAAGTAAAAGGAAATATTGTATTCCACTTAAAAATTCGATGTCGAAGTTTCACCGGAAATGTTTTTGAGACCCCCTAAATCAAAAAAAAGGTCCGTGTATATGTGTGAAAATTCGCTCAAAAACCAAAGTTGGTATTTAAGTTTAATGTCTTTCAAGGTTGAGACACGAAGATTTTGAAGAAAATAGCTCCACCCTAAACTACCATTTACATGGAAAATTTTTCGAAAATTTTTATTTTCTCAAAAATGGCTCTAACGGTTTTGATTAAAACGTCAGATGTTTAGCATCTTTTTATTACAAATGAAATGTATATCTTGAATTTTCTGGCTATAGCCCCTGTAGTCGTATTTACTCTGGATGACTTTTGACTAACTGGTAAACCGTAAAAGATAGACAAAATCTTACTATACAAAAAATGTAGATCTTGCTAAAACCATAATTTATGTTCAAGTGCATATTTTTGTGGAGTGAGCCATTTCGGAGACATTTCTTGTTATCTGTGTGACTTTTGCAATACTTCAACGTTATTCACTTTTTTGTCTCTTGGCCCTTGCACGTACAAGAAAATCAGCAATAAGATAATTTGCACAAATGTTTAGCTCAACTAACACGAAGATGGAGGAAGAAGAGTCTGTATGAATAGTTAGTACAAGAGTAGAAAAAGTCATGTGAGTGAAACACTTGGTGAAATCTCCAGGTGAAAACTTTGGGTGGAATACAATAGCTGATGAAGAAGGTAAAACGACATTCAAATTAAAGTGTGTATTATGAAAGTCAGAAAGTGATTTCTACACGCTCTTGAATTAACTTAGTCTTGGCGATGTGGAACACGTGGTGTGGGAAGATATGCCAAAACAATGTGGTCATGGAAACCTCCCTTGAGACATGATCGCGAGAGTCTGCTGGGGTTTATAGCCCTCTAACACAAACAAGGTTATCAACAAAACAAACTGACGACCACATTCCTGGCGCGTTCGTGTTTAACATGATGTAAATCAGGGCCCGTGTAATAACAAATATGTTGGCTGTGTTTGCTTCTCTTGCGGGAAATTGGCGGTTGTGCGATGATAATGGGCTGCCAACGGAACCTCTGTGTGTGTACTTTCTCAACGCTAATTTGTTTGGCTTTTAAACCAACATTACAAGCTTATCAAGTGATTGCAGGCCCGCAGTATCTCAGCTTGTTTTGACAGGTACCTTCCTAGACAGCCAGTTAAGAGAGAGATGCTGGTTCGACTCCGCACCCAGCGTGAAGCCAGTACTGTCTGATAGAAGCCGAGGTCGTAAAGGCAGGGGCTAGTGAACAGGAGCTCCGCGGTTCAAACCCCGCCAGAACCTTCCTCCTTGACTGAAGTTTTCTGAGCCTTTTAGGAGGATTAATAACAATAAATGAATGAGGTTTTTATATAACATTTGTTGAAGCACTATCTTGTAAGCTTAAACTTGCATATGTAGTCATTAAGGTTCTAAAAAAGTATTAAACTTTATTAGTTGAGCTTAAATCTACTGCACTATTCTGCCATATTAGATAATTACTTTGTACAAGACTCAAATGCCGAGGAGATACGCTAAACTTAGTGGTACTAATTCAAATAAATAAATCTGACATTCTAATACTGTATAGGAAGTTTCATAGTAATTCGTTCAACTACAATGTTGGGCAAGGATGATAATAATAATAACTAATAATGATAATAGTGATAGTAATGATGATAATAAAATAATATATAATTAATAATAATAATAAAAAGAAGAAGAAGAGGAAGAGGAGGAGGAAGCGGAGGAGGAAGACTAAAAGGAAGAGGATGAAGAAGAGGAAGAGGAGGAGGAAGAGGAGGAGGAAGAGGAGGAAGAGGAGGAACAGGAGGTGGAAGAGGAGGAGGAAGAGGAGGAAGAGGAGGTGGAAGAGGAGGAGGAAAAGAAGGAGGAGGAGCAAGAGGAGGAGGAAGCGGAGGAGGAAGACTAAAAGGAAGAGGATGAAGAAGACGAAGAGGAGGAGAAAGAGGAGGAAGAGGAGGAGGAAGAGGAACAGGAGGTGGAAGAGTAGGAGGAGCAAGAGGAGGAGGAAGAGAAGGTGGAAGAGGAGGAGCAAACGGAGGAGCAAGAGGAGGAGGAAGAGGAGGAGGAGGAAGATGAAGAGGAGGAGTAAGAGGAGGAGGAAGAGGAGGAGTAAGAGGAGGAGGAAGAGGAAGAGGAGGAGGATGAAGAGGAGGAGGAAGAGGAGGAGGAAGAGGTGGAGGATGAAGAGGAGGATGAAGAGGAGGATGAAGAGGAGGAGGAAGAGGAGGAAGAGGAAGTAGAATAGGAAGAGGAAGAGGAGGAGGAAGAGGAGGAAGACGAAGGAGGAGGAGGAAGGAGGACGAGGAGGAGGAAAGGATGAGGAAGAAAAGAAGGAAGAGGAGGAAGAGGAGGAGAAAGAGGAGGCGAAAGAGGAAGAGGAGGAAGAAGAGGAGGAAGAAGAGGAGGAGGAATAAGAAGAAGAGGAGGAGGAGGACGAGGAGGAGGAAAGGATGAGGAAGAAGAGAAGGAAGAGGAGGAGGTAGAGGAGGAGAAGGAGAAAGAGGAAGAAGAGGAAGAGGAGGAGGAAGAGAAAGAGAAGGAAGAGGAGGAGCAGGAGGAGGAAGAGGAGGATGAGGAAGAGGAAGAGGTGGAGGAGGAGGAAGATGAGGAGGAAGAGGAAGAGAAGGAGAATGAGAAAGAGGAAGAGGAGGAGGAAGAGGAGGAGGAAGAGGAAGAGGAGGAGGAGGACGAGGAGGAGGAAAGGATGAGGAAGAAGAGAAGGAAGAGGAGGAGGAAGAGGAGAAGGAGAAAGAGGAAGAAGAGGAAGAGGAGGAGGAAGAGGAAGAGAAAGAGGAGGAGCAGGAGGAGGAAGAAGAGGAGGATGAGGAAGAGGAAGAGGTGGAAGAGGAGGAAGAGGAGGAGGTAGAAGAGGAGGAAGAGGAAGAGTAGGAGGAGGAAGTCTTCGGTGGAGGAAGAGGAAGATGAGGAGGAAGAGGAAGGGGAGGAAGAGGAAGAGTAGGAGGAGGAAGAGGAGGAGGAAGAGGAGGAGTAAGAGGAAGAGGAGGAGAAGGAGAAAGAGGAAGAGGAGGAGGAAGAGAAAGAGGAGGAAGAGAAGGAGCAGGAGGAGGAAGAGGAGGTGAAGGAGAAAGAGGAAGAAGAGGAGGAAGAGGAGGAGGAAGGGTAAGAGAAAGAGGTGGTAGAGGAGGAGCAGGAGGAGGAAGAAGAGGAGGATGAGGAAGAGGAAGAGGTGGAGGAGGAAGAGGAAGAGGAGGAGGAGGAAGAGGAGGAGGTAGAAGAGGAGGAAGAGGAAGTGGAGGAGGAAGAGGAAGAGGTGGAGGAAGAGGAAGATGAGGAGGAAGAGGAAGAGTAGGAGGAGGAGGAAGAGGAGGAGGAAGAGGAGGAGTAAGAGGAAGAGGTGGAGGAAGAGGAGGAGGAAGAGGAGGAGGAGGAAGAGGAGGAGCAAGAGGAAGAAGAAATAGCTTAGTACGTGAGCTATCAAAAAAATCAAGTTGTGCAGGTTTTGTCTGTAGAGGAGACGGAGAGAACCGGTTCCCCACACTGTTCCGTTGCACTACGAACGCGCATAACTTGGTTCCTCCTTAAGGGACTTAAATTTCGACCAAAAATTGTCACCTTTTTCACTTACAAATGTACCTAGGAACTTCAGGAATCAGGTGAATAAATAAAATGTCAAGTTCCGCTATTTTTAAGCGTCAGTGCACTTTTAAATACTTATATTATTAATAGTATTCAATATGATCATTCTTATTATCACTATCATTATCATATCGATGCCAATATAAACCCATAAGAAATACATATGTGCTATATTAACCCACAATGTGAGAAAATTCATGAAAGCGACTGGTTGGAGCAGTTAAGAGCAAGAAAACAATCCGATGTATTGCATTCACATGACTTTCTGTATTCTTGTACAAAATCTTCTTACAGACATTTATTTTTCTATCTAGTTCATGTATTATATTGTTTTAGAAATTATCTTTCTTGAATATTTCCTTGCAACTGCAATGAGAATAGCAATTCAGAAGGCTTAAGCGATTGTCAATGTTTTAAGAGTTGGTCTTCGTGCGATTACTTTGAAATTCCATTATCTTTGATGGCAAAGGGTTTAAACTACTTCATGTTAATCGAGATAAACATTTGTAGAGAATTTTAATTACTTATTAGCTTATAGGTACAATGGGAACAGGGGTATACATTAGGCTTAACAGATAGCCAATTTTTAAGAGCTGCTCGCTATGTAGTGGCTGTAGGTATGCCACTGAGAAAGGTGAAAATCCAAACCATCACTATTGCTACTCGCATTATGGCACAAACTAATTGCGTAGCCAAAATTTGTAGAAGCGCTTATTTTTAAAAAGTGAATACTATCAAATAGAACGATTGCGATATTTTCTGCCCCTTCAGAACGTTTGATTGTTAAGCCTAGGCTGGGATAGAAAGTTGTCTTTGGGAATACGCGGAGAAAAATCTGATGTACTGCACTCGCATGACTTTCTCTACTCTTGTACTAACCATTCTTACAAACTCTTATTCCTATATCTTCTTCGTGTTAGTTGAGATAAACATTTGTACAAATTATTGCTTATTTCCTTGTAGGTGCAAGGGGAATATTAGAATACAGTAGACTTTGTGCGATAGTCAAATGTTTGAGATTCTGTTGTCTTTGCATACTTAACATATAAAAAGATGAACAACGATGACCCATTTCACGAAAAGTTCTAAGTTTTCCGAAACTCACACACATAACAACGAATATCTCTGAAATGGTTCACCCTACAAGAAAATTTATTGAGACATAAATTGTGTATTTTAGCAAGGTCTACATTTTTGTATAGCATGATTTGGTCTATCTCTTAACGGTTT
The DNA here is from genome assembly GCA_030765045.1 of Tenodera sinensis. NCBI lineage: Eukaryota > Metazoa > Arthropoda > Insecta > Mantodea > Mantidae > Tenodera > Tenodera sinensis. The sequence goes on from CM060970.1 coordinate 118,148,342, forward strand.
ACCAGTTATGCAAAAGTCGTCCAGAGTAAATACGACTACAGGGGCTATAGCCAGAAAATTCAAGATATACATTTCATTTGTCATAAACATATGTGAAACATATGACATTTTAATCAAAATTTTAGAAAAATGTTCCATGTAAAGGGTGGTTTAGGATGGGGCTGTTTTCTTCAAAATCCTTGAAAGACATTAAACTTAAATACCAACTTTGGTTCTTAACCGACTTTTCGTTTTTGAGTTATGCTGTCGACACACACACACACACACACACACACACACACACACACACACACACACACACACACACACACACACACACACACACACACACACACACACAGACACACACACAGAGGAGCGCGCTTGCACTTTTTTCTGAAAATGCTTTTTCTGGATTCAGGGGGTCTCAAAGCATATTTCCGTTGAAATCTCGACATCAAATTTTTGAGTGGAATACAATACTTCCTTCTAGTTACAGTAGAGAAGGAAAAAAAGGATCAATAACACTGGTTTATCGCTCTTCCTTGACAGACACTTCAGTTGACCAACGTACACTAGAAGGTATCTGGCTGGAAATGGACTACTAACGCAAGTTACGCGTATTTAAAAGCCAAAAGGTGATTTGTGGTAACCCTGTAGTTCTGGCCAGAACTCTGGTCACTTATGTCGGCAGGTAGGTGCTTACTTTCCTGCACTTCCCTTTGCGGTGCCTTGCTCAAGTGGCCATTGTGAGGTACAAGCTGATTATATCTGCACTTGTTCAAGTGGGATCATCGCTTATCTTTGTGTCTAAGCAATACTGCACCAGAAAGAAGCATTCGAAACTGATATCTAGTCCATTAAACACTCTGATAGGTTCAGGATCTTACGATACCACCACTACAACATTCCTAGTTATTGAATTAACTATTTAATATATATCTACATTACAATATTTTATAAAAAAAATCTTAAATGTTGCATTTGCATGGCTCATTTTTTCCTTTCTCTACTACATATGGTAAGAAGAGAAAGTATTGTATTACACCCAAAAATTCAATGTCGAGATTTCTAAAAAACCATTTTTAGAAAAAGGTTCGCGTGCGTCTGTGTGTCTCTCTGTGGGCAGCATAACTCAAAATCGAAAAGTCGGTTAAAAACCAAAGTTAAAAGTTTAATGCCTTTCAACGATGCGACACGAAAATTTTAAAGAAAATTTCTTCACCCTAAACTACGCTTTCCATGGAAAATATTTCGAAAATTTTGATTATCTTGAAAATGGTTCTAATGATTTTGATTAAAATGCCATATGTTTGAGATATTTTTATGACAAATGAAATGTATATCTTGAATTTTCTGGCTACAGCCCATGCAGTCGTATTTACTCTGGATGACTTTTGCATTACTGGTAAACCGTTAGAGATAGACCAAATCATACTACTCAAAAAATGTTGTTAGCTAATGCTGGATTTCTGACAATCAAGTCATTAATCCTCTTGCTCTCCAATATTTTTCACTGATGATATTGAAGAGAGCAATAGCAGTAATAGTAACCGCTTTTTAGAGAGCACCATATTTTTATGTTTTGGCGGTCACATCGCTCTCTCACAACCCCCAGAATGTCTGGAGGACCACACCTGTCGTTGGTTTACGGGTCTTACCGACCTGACCAGGAGAATTATCAAAATAAATTCACCGACCATATCCTCTGATCACCAATCAGAGGACGTATTACATGCCATGACAGGTCAGCATGTTTGGGGTTAAGATTTTATAGAGAAATGGAGAGGTTGGAAAAATAAAGACTCCCTAGCCCTCGGGAACCCTAATAGCATCGGGGTCGGAAGAGAACAAGAGATGACCAAGGTCAGGTCAGATAGAAAAGTTACAGTGCGGAGCAAAACACCAGTAAGTGGAAGTAATGTTCTGCTCAGCTTGGGTACCTTATGGTCGCTATTCACATATCCCCTAGACACCAGTAAGTGGAAGTAATGTTCTGCTCAGCTTGGGTACCTTGTGGTCACTATCCACATATCCCCTAGACACCAGTAAGTGGAAGTAATGTTCTGCTCAGCTTGGGTACCTTGTGGTCGCTATTCACATATCCCCTAGACACCAGTAAGTGGAAGTAATGTTCTGCTCAGCTTGGGTACCTTATGGTCGCTATTCACATATCCCCTAGACACCAGTAAGTGGAAGTAATGTTCTGCTCAGCTTGGGTACCTTGTGGTCGCTATTCACATATCCCCTAGACACCAGTAAGTGGAAGTAATGTTCTGCTCAGCTTGGGTACCTTATGGTCGCTATTCACATATCCCCTAGACACCAGTAAGTGGAAGTAATGTTCTGCTCAGCTTGGGTACCTTATGGTCGCTATTCACATATCCCCTAGACACCAGTAAGTGGAAGTAATGTTCTGCTCAGCTTGGGTACCTTATGGTCGCTATTCACATATCCCCTAGACATCAGTAAGTGGAAGTAATGTTCTGCTCAGCTTGGGTACCTTGTGATCGCCATGCACATATCCCCTAGACACCAGTAAGTGGAAGTAATGTTCTGCTCAGCTTGGGTACCTTGTGGTCGCTATTCACATATCCCCTAGACACCAGTAAGTGGAAGTAATGTTCTGCTCAGCTTGGGTACCTTGTGGTCACTATCCACATATCCCCTAGACACCAGTAAGTGGAAGTAATGTTCTGCTCAGCTTGGGTACCTTGTGGTCGCTATTCACATATCCCCTAGACACCAGTAAGTGGAAGTAATGTTCTGCTCAGCTTGGGTACCTTGTGGTCGCTATTCACATATCCCCTAGACACTAGTAAGTGGAAGTAATGTTCTGCTCAGCTTGGGTACCTTGTGGTCACTATCCACATATCCCCTAGACACCAGTAAGTGGAAGTAATGTTCTGCTCAGCTTGGGTACCTTGTGGTCACTATCCACATATCCCCTAGACACCAGTAAGTGGAAGTAATGTTCTGCTCAGCTTGGGTACCTTGTGGTCGCTATTCACATATCCCCTAGACACCAGTAAGTGGAAGTAATGTTCTGCTCAGCTTGGGTACCTTATGGTCGCCATTCACATATCCCCTAGACACTAGTAAGTGGAAGTAATGTTCTGCTCAGCTTGGGTACCTTGTGGTCACTATCCACATATCCCCTAGACACCAGTAAGTGGAAGTAATGTTCTGCTCAGCTTGGGTACCTTGTGGTCACTATCCACATATCCCCTAGACACCAGTAAGTGGAAGTAATGTTCTGCTCAGCTTGGGTACCTTGTGGTCGCTATTCACATATCCCCTAGACACCAGTAAGTGGAAGTAATGTTCTGCTCAGCTTGGGTACCTTGTGGTCGCCATTCACATATCCCCTAGACAGAGACCCCTGAGTCACCATTTCTAATGTAAACATCTTGATGTTGGGTTTATTGACGAAATGTGAACATACACCCATCTCATACTTCCATGCAATACAGCGTCCAAACTGTGCATTTGCAGACAGGGATTCCTATTTGAAAACCCATCAGTTTGCCTTTCTGTACAACATACTAAGCATTGTCGATGTACAAAAAATGTAGATCTTGCTAAAACACAATTTATGTCTAAGTAAATTTTTTTTAGAGTGAACCATTTCAGAGATATTCCTTGTCATTTGTGTCAGTTTTGGAAAACAACACTTTCAGGAAATGGAACATTGTTGTTTATTTTTTATATGTTAAGCATGCAAAGAGAACGGGATCTCAAAGCTTTAAAAGATTTGACTATCGCTCAAAGCCTACTGTGTTCCCATATTCCCCTTGTGCTTACAAGGAAATAAGCAATAAGATAATTTGTACAAATGTTTATCTCAACTAACACGAAGGAGATATAGGAATAAGAGTTTGTAAGAATGGTTAGTACAAGAGTAGAGAAAGTCATGTGAGTGCAACACATCACATTTTCTCTAAAAGTGCTCCGATAAATTTAATATTTTGAAAGACAAATGCTACTAAAATTAGATATAAAATGTATTATTATTATTATTATTATTATTATTATTATTATTATTATTATTATTATTATTATTATTATTATTATTATTATTATTATTATTACTATTACTATTACTATTACTACTGTTACTGTTATTTTTATTGTTATTGTTATTGTTATTTTTATTGTTATTGTTGTTGTTATTGTTAATATGATCATCATCATTACTATTATTACGATTACGATTACTATTACTATTATTATTAGTATTATTATTATTATTACTATTACTATTACTACTGTTACTGTTATTTTTATTGTTATTGTTATTGTTATTGTTATTGTTGTTGTTATTGTTATTGTTAATATGATCATCATCATTACTATTATTACGATTACGATTACTATTACTATTATTATTATTATTATTATTATTATTATTATTATTATTATTATTATTATTATTATTATTATTATTATTATTATTATTATTATTATTATTATTACTTTTACTTTCTCTACCACGTAGGTAATTAGAGCTAATAGGGAAAGTATTGTATTCCACCCACAAATTGGATGCCAAGATTTCACCGGAAATACTTGTTTTGAAGCCCCCTAAATAAAAACAAATTTTATAAGAAAACCGTTTGTATATATGTGCCTGTGTGTCAGTGAACCGTGTAACTCAATAACGAAAAAGCGGTTAAATACCAAAGCGAAGTTCTGCATGTTCCAAGGATACGAACGTGGATCATCAAGAAAACTCCCCACCCCTAACTATCCTTTACATGGAAAATTTTTCAAACATTTTAATCTTCTTAAAAAGACTTAACGATTTTGTTATATGTTCAAGTAATTTTCATAACAAAGGAAAGAGTGTTTACATTTTCTGGGAGTGTTGAAGTCTGGATGACTTGCAGAACTGGTAAACCGTAAGCAATAGACAGAACCTTAATACACCAAAATATAGATCTCGTTAAAACATAAAATGTATGTCAAACGCACTTTTTCTTGCGGAGTTAACCATTGTTAGTGGTTTATATTTTCAAATACTCACACTTCTCAAATAGAAAGTTATTCTTTCTTTCCTTCCTTCCTTCCTTCCTCCCTTCCCTTCATCCTTAATTTCTTCCGTCCTTCCTCCATCCTTTCCTCCCTCCCTCCTTTTCTCCCTCCCTCCTTTCCTCCCTCCCTCCCTCCTTTCCTCCATCCTTTCCTCCCTCCCTCCCTCCTTTTCTCCCTCCCTCCTTTCCTCCATCCCTCCTTTCCTCCCTCCCTCCCTCTTTTCCTCCCTCCCTCCTTTCCTCCCTCCCTCCTTTCCTCGCTCCCTCCATCTTTCATTTCCTCCATCGATCCCTTCCTGCCTTCCGGCCTCTCTCCCTCTCTTCCTCTCTCCCTGTCTATACTTCTTTATTTCCTTATTCATTTGTTTATATTTAATCTCTTGGCTGTGCAAAGAGAACGTAATTTTAAAGCGTTTGCAAGAATGGTTTGTACCAGAGTGGTAGAGAAAGTCATGTGACCGCAACACATTTTTGTGTGGGTACTTCTAGTTAATGAGATAAATCTTTGTACAAATAGCTTCATTACACCTTTCGTTGCAGGTACAAGGTGTACACAAGAAATTGAATCGCTAGCCAAATATTTAATAGCGAATGGCAATATTTGGCCTTGAAATTTCGTTCTCTTTCAATGATATCGTAAGAAGCAATCGAAAAGCGACAGTCCTAATAAAACATTGAAAAATGTTCCTTATTAATAAAGAGGACTTCACAGATTTTTCCCAGAAAAAAAATCAACGTATGTTTCATTTACCATGTATTTTAAACAAAACCGTTACAGCCGTGTATGAGAAAATGTAAGGTTTCTCAAGTAGGTTGTGCCTGTGCTGTTCCGGTGATGGGTGGTGCTCTGTGGTCGCTGTCCTCTTGAGGGGGTAGGCTTGTCGACACCGGGATGTTAGGGACTTCAGTGCGCCTCTGTGCCCTGTCTGCCTGTGACCCTTTTGCCTCCTGAGTTCCCTCACTTCATCCCTTCCTTCTGGGGCGTGTTAGGTGTGGAGGTCGCAGTGCCGAGGCGTCGCCCTTTGCCTTTTAAATACTATGTTTGGTAAACAAATGCGGATCTTTCTCTATATTGTTCATTGTTCAGGACGACTCAAAACTTGTCCTTCTAATGAAATATGTATAGATAGGTATCATTTTTACTCTCTCTACTACGTACAGTAGAGGAAGTATTGTATTCCACCCAAAACTTCGATGTCGAGATTTCACTGGAAATATATGTTTTGAGGTCCCCTGAATCAAAAAAAAAAAAAAAAAACATTTTTAGAAAAAGTTCCGTGTGTGTGTCTGTGTGGACAGCATAACTCAAAAACGAAATGTCGGTTAAAAACCAAATTTGGTATTTAAGTTCGTCTTTCAAGGATGCGACACGAAGAGTTTGAAGAAAATTGCTCCACTCTAAACTACCCTTTACATGGAGAATTTTTCTTGAAAATAGCTCTTAACCATTTTGATTAAGAGATATTTTGTTTGAGATATTTTTATGACAAATGAAATATAGATCTTGAATTTTCTAGCTACAACCCCTGTATTCGTAGTTACTCTGGACTCCGGTAAACCGTTAGAGAATGACCAAATCTTAGCACACACAAAAATTTAGATCTTGCTAAAATACACAATTTATGTCAAAATAAAATGTTTATAGAGTGAACCGTTTCGGAGATATTCCTTGCTATTTGTGTGAGTTTTGGAGAGCTTATACTTCTGTCAAATGGAACATCGTTATTCGATTTTTATATATTAATTGTGCAAAGAGAACGGAATTTGAAAACTTTAAAACATTTGACTATAGCTACAGCGAACTGTATTAACATATTCTCCTTGCACCTACAAGGAAATAAGCAATAAGATAATTTGTACAAATATTTATCTCAACTAATATGAAGAAGATATAGGAATAAGAGTTTGTAAGAATGGTTAGTACAAGAGTAGAGAAAGTCATGTAAGTGCAACACATCCGATTTTTTAGGTGGAATACAATACTTTCATTTTCCAGGCTGCGGATTTGAAACTGAGTCAAGGTTATCTGACGAACAAACCAGTCAAGGGTCCTTGTCCGATATACATTTTCTCAAGTGTCCTAGTTTATTAAATCAATGAAAACTGAGGCAGATGGCTCCGTGCTAACCTGTGAGGCTCGCATTCGGAAGGTCCTGGATTCGATTCCGCCTTATCTTTCGTGTGCGCTTTTAGGTTTCGTTGGGTGTGGTGTAGATATGTATCTTACAAGCAGGCTTAAATCTCAGGGCCCGCAATAATAATAATAATAATAATAATAATAATAATAATAATAATAATAATAATAATAATAATAATAATAATAATAATAATAATAATAATAATAATAATAATAATAATAATAATAATAATAGCACTAGCACTAACACTAATAATAATTTTCGAAGTTTTCCATGTAAAGGGTAGTTTAGGGTGGGGCTATTTTCTTCAAAATCTTCGTGTCACATCCCTGAAAGACATTAAACTTAAATACCAACTTTGGTTTCTAACCGACTTTTCGGTTTTGAGTTATGCTGTCCACAGACAGACACGCGGACCTTTTTCTAAAAATCCCTTTTTTGGATTCAAGGGGACCTCAAAACATATTTCCGGTGAAATCTCGACATCGAATTTTTGGGTGAAATACAATACTTCCCCTACTTACCAGTAGAGAAAGTAAAAAGGAATACCTAGTTAAATAATGTTTACCTTTATAAATATGACAAGATATTTCTAATACCAATTTTAAATTTTTTACTTTCTCTACTGGTAAGTAGGGGAAGTATTGTATTCCACCCAAAAATTCGATGTCGAGATTTCACCGGAATTACATGTTTTGAGGCCCCCTGAAGCCAAAAAAAAAAAAAAAAAAAAAAAAACATTTTCACAAAAAGGTCCGTGTGTGTGTCAGTCTGTGGGCAGCATAACTCAAAAACGAAAAGTCAGTTAAAAACCAAAGTTGGTATTTAAGCTTAATGTCTTTCAAGAATGTGACACGAAGATTTTGAAGAAAATAGCCCCACCCTAAACTACCCTTTACATGGAAAATTTTTCGAAACTTTTTATTTTCTTGAAAATGGCTCTAACGATTTTTATTAAAATGTCATATGTTTGAGATATTTTGATGAGAAATGAAATGTATATCTTGAATTTTCTGACTATAGCCCCTTTAGTCGTATTTACTCTGTACGACTTTTGCATAACTGGTAAACCGTTAGAGATAGACCAAATCATACTATACAAAAATGTAGTTCTTGCTAAAATATACAATTTATGTCTCAATAAATTTTCTTTTAGGGTGAACCATTTCGGAGATATTCCTTGTTATGTGCCTGAGTTTCGGAAAACTTAAGAACTTTCATGAAATGGATCATCGTTGTTCATTTTTTATATGTTACGTGTGCAAAGAGAACGGAATCTCAAAGCTTCAAAACATTTGACTATCGCACAAAGCCTACTGTGTTCTAATATTCCCCTTGCACCTACAAGGAAATAAGCAGTAAGATAATTTGTACAAATGTTTATCTTAACTAACACGAAGAAGATACAGGAATAAGAACTTGTAAGAATGGTTAGTACAAAAGTAGAGAAAGTCATGTGAGTGCAACACATCAATTTTTTTTTTTAATTGCTCAGAGGGTGGTCCCAAAGTAACCCCCACCATTGCTAGGGTTATGCATTGCCATATGACAATCCTGTTTCAGAAATGCTAAAAAGGTCTAGTTGGGTGCCAGTAGTGATATCCCAGCTGAAAGTTTAGTTGATTTTGTCGACACGCCCGTTGTAAAGCACAAAACCATCCATTTATGACAGTAATTGTGAGTGAGATGATACTGTAATTAATGTGCAATATTTCTGCATCCAACTGCAAATAAAAGTGACATTTTTACCATTCTAGCTAGCATATCCCCTAGGGTCTGTTTTCCGCTCGACTGAAGCCCAGCATGTTATTGTGTGCCGGAACAAACCGACCGGAACATACTGCTTTGTAAGGCCCGCAGATCCTCAACCCCCCCACCCCTCCCTGCTCAAAAAAATACTGCAAGGGTAGCGGCTCAGGGACACATTTCTGAGCCAGTGGCAGGTTCGATTCCCCATCCCCTACCTGCCTCGAGCTGTCATCATCCAATTCATCATCTTGTATCATCGGCCATGGACATTTATGACGAGGGATATGCGGGAACAATAAATTTATTATATCAAATAATACGTAACGCTGAGTGGGTGATATTGTTGTGGTTTAACAATGGTACTCGGCGGTTTGCGAACACCTCTCCATCACAGCTGGTGACAAGCTGCTAACTTTGTTGTGACCTTCAAGAGAGTTTAGCCCTAAATTGCTGTCGCCCGGTTTAACAGCAATACCACCGCCTTACAAAGCCAAAGTTTTTTGTTCCTCCTTGAGGAGAATGTAAAAAGGTTGTTTCTTACAAAAAGACGGGGTAATCAAGGGCTATTCCAAGCATGCCTTTACTTACCTTAATTTACCTGCAAATGTTGAGGTAGGACCATGGAAGTCAGTATCGCAGTCCTCGAGAACAACGCCATTATTATCTAGAAATCCCAGTGTTTTGTTCCATTCATTTGTCATCAGCGGCGTTCGCTTTGAAACAATTGCTCGTCAGCAATGGGTTTCCTCATTCACTGTTTGTGTTAAGGCAAACAGAAATGTCAACATGAAAAAATAATCCGATGTGTTGCACTCACATGACTTTCTCTACATCTTATTGCTTGTAGGTGCAAGGGGATTATTAGAATACAGTAGGCTTTGAGCGATAGTCAGATCTTTTAAAGCTTTGAGATTCCGTTGTCTTTGCACGCTTAACATGCAAAACAAATGAACAACGATGTTCCATTTCACGAAAGTTGTTTTCCGAAACTCATACACATAGCAAGGAATATCTGCGAAATGGCTCAACCTACAAGAAAATTTATTTGGACATAAATTGTGTATTTTAGCAAGATCTACATTTTTTGTACAGTAAGATTTGGTCTATCTCTAACGGTTTACTAGTTATGCAATAGTCGTCCAGAGTAAATATGACTACAGGAACTATAGCCAGAAAATTCAAAATATACATTTCATTTATCATACAAATATGTTAAACATATGTCATTTTAACCAAAATCGTTAGAGCCATTTTCAAGAAAATCAAAATTTTCGAAAAGTGTTCCATGTAAAGGGTAGTCTAGGGTGGAGGAATTTTCTTTAAAATCTTCGTGTCGCATCCTTGAAAGACATTAAATCTAAATACCAACTTTGGTTTTTAACCGACTTTTCGTTTTTGAGTTATGGTGTCCACAGACACACACACACACACACACACACACACACACACACACACACACACACACACACACACACACACACACACACCACACACACACACACACAGACCCTTTTCTAAAAACACTTATTTTGGGTTCAGGGGGTCTCAGAACATATATTTCCGGTGAAATCTCGACATCGAATTTTTGGGTGTAATACAATACTTCCCTACTTACCAGTAGAGAAAGTAAAAATTGTATGCAATACACGTGTGTGTTAAATGAAAAGTTTCGACTGCGTTTCGTCTTATGGAACTTTTCCTTGGCGCAGTGCAAATCACTTGTGACGCAATATGAAGCTATGAAACTTGCGATACGCTTGCAAGATTGTCGCATGCAATTTACGGATGTAGAAACCAGTGTCAACTTCTTGTGTTATGTTTATGTTTCCTTTGTGAACGGTCTTGGCTCACGTCTGCCCTTACACTGCGTTACGTCTTCATTCTGAATAGAGGGTTGTGCCTGATGGAGAGCTCCAAGCTCATGTGAAGCCTTTGGGATTGTTATTTGCTCAGCTTGATTATTTGAGCATTTCCCCCTAATCGATACATAAGCTGGAGAATAGGCGTTTCATCGCAGCGCATTATCCTCTGTTTTACTTCCATCGGCATGTTCTGGTAGCTTCTGCTGCAGTATTCCATATTTCTCACTTCTGCTGGTTGATTCCACTTCGAGGGTTGCAATATGGCGTGCACTGCGTTATACCGGGCCATACCTTAACCAGGGATTGTAACAAATATATCCAATACAATTATGGTTAATTATCGCCAAAAATTGCTTTAAATATTTGGAACTAGCTAGCTTGATTAATGCATATAAACGCTTTATTATTCAACTGTCAAGCGAATACTGTGTGAACAATGATTTATGGGATTCTTTTTTCACCAATTTTTGCGAATTTTTCATATTTTCGAAAATATTGTGTTTCTCAGCGAAAAATGATAAAATCTACTTTTTACTTTCTCTACTGGTAAGGAAATATACTATGTTTTGAGACCCCTGAATCCAAAAAAAAGCATTTTTAGAAAACGATCCGCGTTTGTCTGTCAGCCTGTGGACAGCATAACCCAAAAACGAAAAGTCGGTTAAAAACCAAAGTTGGTATTTAAGTTTAATGACTTTCAAAGATGCGACACGAAGATTTTGAAGAAAATAGCCCCACCCTAAACTACTCTTTAGTTGGAAAATTTTTCGAAAATTTTGATTTTCTTGAAAATGGCTCTTAACGATTTTGATTAAACTAGCATATGTTTAAGATATTTTGATGACAAATGAAATGCATATTTTGAATTTTCTGGCTATAGCCCCTGTAGTCGTGTTTACCCTGGACGACTTTTGCATAACTGGTAGACCGTTAGAGCTAGACAAAATCTTACTGTACAAAAAACGTAGACCTTGCTAAATTACAAAATTTGTCTGAATAAAATTTAGCCTACTGTATTCCCATAATTCGCGTTGCAGCTACAAGGAAATAACCAATAAGATAATTTGTACAAATGTTTATCTCAACTAACACGAAGAAGATATAGGAATAAGAGTTTGTAAGAATGATTAGTACAAGAGTAGAGAAAGTCATGTGAGTGCAACATATCAGATGTTTTAAAATTTTGCCTAGAAAAACAAGTTTTTTATTCATTGACTTACTGTCGCTGGTGTTAAAGTTTTCATTTTAATAACAATGAAAGAATTCACATAATTTTTAGGAATTCAATAACTCGGCTTCTTTTGGGACCAACTTGTAACTATACTACAAAATAAATATTGGCAGAGACAAAGAAAGTTGCCCGACATGCAATCCGTGAGGCTAGGATAAAAGGTTATCTGATACATTTCCGCATTAATAAAGCCGCCGCAATAAACTTAGAAGTGGCTTGTTGTGACGTTCAGAAGATTTTGTTTTCAGACTGGCGACTGGATAGATTCTGTCGTGTGTGTATTAAAGATCAAAAGCAAAAGGTGGATGTTACCACCTTTCCTGTGAAAAGTCTCTTCAATGTCTTTGGTTACCAGTACCAATGCTGACAGCGAGAGATTTTGTTCTACATATAACTTGGTTGTAACAGACAGAAGGGCAACTATGAAAAATCTGATGTGTTGCACTCACATGACTTTCTCTACTCACTCACATCAATATCCCTCCTCTTGGCAATGCAAAGAGCACGGATTTTCAAAGCTATCACACAGCGAACCGCTTTTAAAAGATTTAACTATCACTTAACCCTACTGTGTTTCCTATTCCCATTATAGCTACAAGAAAATATGTATTTCTGCATGAAGTAAATAGAAGAATAAACGTTTGTAAGAATAGTTTGTAGAAAAGTGAGTAGAGAAAGTAATGTGAGTGAGACATCGGCCTGGTTCCTTTAATGCACACAAATGCCGCTTTACTAAAGACCAGCATAATTGTTATGTTTACTTTGTGTGTAGAAGACACGCGCTTTCCTTTAAAATGAAGAGCGGAAAAACAAGAAAGAATCTGAACAGTTGTATCGACACAAAAGTCGACCTTAAGGAACTTCATAAGCCTTAATTGACTGTCTCTTTCCTTTAAGAGGCCGCAGGTAGGGTTGAGTTTCGGCTCACACACACACAGATGTTTTGGAAGATCTTAATCTTGCTTCTTCACCTGTATTTCCTCTCCATTTGTCCTCTTTGACAAACGTCTCCGGATACAAGTGCAACCAGCGTGTTTTAACAACTGTGAAGGACCAGTAATCGTTTCACATTTGTGGAAGAAAGCGCTCCAAGACCACAACTGGACCAAGATATTCATGAAAGTGAGAAGTTAAGCCCTCGACAACTGCCTGATTTATACTCACATGGCTTCTACACACTGCTCTTAGCTCATTTTTACTTTCTCTATCACGTATAGTAAATAGCGAAAGTATTGCTAACATTTCCATTTCGAGGGAAATATGTTTTTGGCCCCATGATTCCAGAAAAAAGCACGTTTAGAAAGTGTATGTGTGTGGGCTGGCCCCGTAGCCTCCCGTGCAAGGGATCCCGGGTTCGATTCCCGGCAGGGGGATAGGAATTTTTCTCCAGCCAGGGTTATTCCTCATCTTTCCCTGAGTCTGGAAGTATAAGGGCGTGGCTGAGTGGTTGGACCACTCGCCTAGCACCTAGGCGGGTCCCGCATGTGGTATTCGTTGTGAACGAACCGGTGTCTGGGCTGTTTTCTCCGGGTTCTCCGGTTTCCCCCGTCATTCGTTACCCCAATTGCTCCATTGTCACCCTTCCAATCATCCATTTCGCCTGCATTTCATATCATCCTCTTCCTCACTGTCATACCTGGTGCTGAGCTGACCACCCGCTTCCAGGTCCTCACTCCGCCTGGTCCAGAGGTTACTGTGCTCCCCGACAGGCGTCTGACCCTAGGCACAGGTTTGTAAGTCCTACATAACGGGAGGGTAATCAGGGAAAGAAAGAAGTGTGTGTGTGTGTGTGTGTGTGTGTGTGTGTGTGTGTGTGTGTGTGTGTGTGTGTGTGTGTGTGTGTGTGTGTGTGTGTGTGTGTGTGTGTGTGTGTGTGTGAACAGCATAACTCAAAAAAGAAAAGTCGGTTAAGAACCAAAGTTGGTATTTAAGTTAAATAGCTTTCAAGTATGCGACAAAAGGATTTTCCAGAAAGTTCCTCCACACTGAACTACTCTTAACATGCAATATATTTTTCAAAATTTTTGAAAATCTTAACGATTTTTATTAAAATGCCGTATGTTTAAGATTTTTCATGGCAAATGAAACGTATATTTTGAATTTTCTCGCTATAGCCCATGTAGTCCTGTTTACTCTTGATGGCTTTTGCATAACTAGCCAACTGTAAGAAATAGACTGAATCTTGGCATAAAAAAGTGATCTCATTAAAATACACTGTGTCCAAATGCGTTTTCGTGCGGTGAATAATATCGGAGATATTCCTTGTTATTCGTGAGAGGTTTGGAAAACTTAAACTTTCATCAAATGGAACAATCGCTAGATCTGACACTTCCTACTGTTTCCTGTGGTGTTGTATGAAGTATAGCATTAGTGTAGTGTCAAAGGGGGACCTTATTGCTCGAGTCCAGGAAGCAACCAATCAGTTTGCCGTCCCGCACAATATACTAAGCGTTGTCGGTGTTTTTGGAACACCCTGTATATGTAATAGTGCATATGATTCCAATCGGATGAGCCATTTCCGAAACACATTGAAACAAAACGTACTATTACTTTCCTTCAGTATGCATGGGTGCAGATGGTACTGTGTGCACGTGGACTGCGGAAGGAGAATCTGAATACATACCTATATTTTTTCCTTTCTTGTGCTCTTTTCTAAATCTCCACCCTGCATAGACCGATGAAACCCGATGAAAGAAAAGATGATTCGTCAAACAAGTCTAGGTGTACTAGTATGTACTACACCACACCTGGTAAAAAATATCTGATGTGTTACACTCACATGACTTTCTCTACTCTTGTACTAACTATTCTTACAAACTCTTATGTCTATATCATCTTCGTGTTAGTTGAGATAAACATTTGTACAAATTATCTTATTGCTTATTTCCTTGTAGGTGCAAGGGCAATATTAGAATACAGTAGGCTTTGTGCGATAGTCAAATGTTTTAAAGCTTTGAGATTCCGTTCTCTTTGGATACACATAAAAAATGAACAACGATGTTACATTCCGTTTTCCGAAACTCACACACATAACAAGGAATATCTCCAAAATGGTTCACTCTACAAAACAATCTATTGAGACATAAATTGTGTATTTTAGGAAGATCTACATTTCTTGTATAGTAAGATTTTGTCTATCTCTTACGGTTTACGAGTTATTCAAAACTCATCCAGACTAAACAGGACTATAGAGGCTATAGCCAGAAAATTCAAGATATACATTTCATTTGTCATAAAAATATCTCAAACATATGACATTTTAATCAAAATCGTTTGAGCCATTTTCAAGAAAATCAAAATTTTCGAAACATTTTCCATGTAAAGGGTAGTTTAGGGTGAGGCTATTTTCTTCAAAATCTTCGTGTCGCATCCTTGAAAGACATTAAACTTAAATACGAACTTTGGTTTTTAACTGGCTTTTCGCTTTTTAGTTAGGGTGTCCACAGACTGACAAACAGACACACAGACGGACCTTTTTCCAAAAATGTTTTTTCTTCTTGATTCAGGGGGCCTCAAAACATATATCTCCAGTGAAATTTCGACATGGAATTTTTGGGTGGAATACAATACTTCCCTACTTACCACTAGAGAAAGTAAAAAATCTAAAATATTGTACTTACGTGACTTTCCCTACTGTTGTATAAACTGTTTATACAAACGCTTATTCTTCTACCTGCTTTGTGTAAGTTAAGCGATAGGCAAATATTTAAAGCTGGTCTGTGGACAAAAGGAGCTTAAAAAGAATTTAATAAGCAAAGATGAGATATTTAAGATTACTAAAGGGAAGTGACCCTCAAGACAGAATTTCAGAATGTGTATCTAATAAATTAACATGTTATTGAGACATTTGGTTAAATCATTTGGAACGAAGTCAGAAAATAGAATTCCTAAAATAACAAAGAAATATCAACCAATAGGAATTCGAGGAGTAGGTAGACCAGGAAGAGATGGAAAGATACTGACATAAACTCAGGAGAATGTCTTTGTCCTTGAATGCGCAATCGCGCTGTGGAGTGGGGAGTTTCTTGGTACGATGTAAACAATAACACCAGCAGTTCACAATTACTGTATACAACGCAGTTGGATTGTAAGCAGTGCCAGCGTTGTTAGAATATTATATGGTGTGGTTTCACCAGTCTCCAAAAAACATTAATCACTAGTGATATTATTGAAAGTATGATCATAATTGCTTTGTTTTATGCGCTAATATAATGTATTAGTGATGCTCTTTCGCGTAATATTTATTTTACCGGGAAAGAAAGGATTAGTCACTTTTGAAGCAGGTTGTACGTCACATGAGAGGGAAAAACAGCAGCGCGATATCTCAGGTTCGCTTGCCAACCACAACTAAACTACGATAAATACAGAAGTGTGGGATCGGGCATACCTACGTTCTAATCCAACGATGTCTGTCGTTTGCGAAAAAGGGGGAGGTTTCGTTTACCTCCTTCCACTATACGCGGGCTTTGCCTCTCTTTAACCCCCAGCCGTGCATTGTATTGCAGTGGCGGTTTGGTTACACATATTTGCGTTTTATTTACGAAAGCACTTTCAAATCTTATAGGATAAACCTCTGTTCATTAGTGGCTTCTTTGGTACTACTTACGTTTAAGAAGTCAATATTTGGTGACAAAGTCGAAGTGCATAGCCTTAGAAGATCCACCAAGTGATCGTCGCGTAACATATTGCGATACAGACTTTTAATATAGTCCAATTTGGATACTCATACACACTATTCCTGCAAATGCTTATTTCTCTATCTGCTACATTTTAATCGACATAAGCTTTCTCAAAAAGTATCTTATTGTTAATTTGCTTGTTGGTGCAAGATGAATATGTGAATACAGTAGGCTTTAAGCGATAGTAAAATGTTTTAAGAGCTGGTTGCTATGCGATGCCTTTGAAATTCCATTGCAAGGCCAAGAGACAAAACGAATAACATATTCCTCTTTGAAAAAAGTATAAGTACAAATCCAAGCAAATAGAATATCTCGGAAATGGTTCACTCAAACGAAAAACGAAGTATTTGACATAATTGTGTGTTTTAACCAGTTACACATTTTTTCAGTATGCTTTTGTCTGTCTCTTTCTGTTTATAATTTATGCAAAAATCATCCAGGATGAAGAGGTCTTCTGGGAACATTGCCAGAAAATTCAAAGTATGACTTAGAAACGGCCATTTCCATTTCGCCTGTTTGTGTCCGTACGTGGATACTGACTGTGAGCTGATTCACCCTCCGACAGAAAGAGTGGAGTGGGGTATGACCACTCATTACGTAAAGTTCTGCAAAGAGACAAGGTTGGACATCCCTGGTCTAATCCATGAGAGGAAGAACAAGAACAAGAAAATGGGTTATATATTTAGTATATTTAACATTGGTGTAATGCAACTTTTAATATCCCCTTAGTAATAAAATGTTATCCAGCTTGGAGCGAATTTAATTCACGGTATCAAACTGTGACCGTGATTTGTTTTTTCCCGCACGATCTTAAAATGTTAGCCATAACATTTGAATTCATAACAACCGCAAGAGTTTGCAGTACTTGTGCTTCTGTCCCTCTTAGGTTAACTATGTTCTCGTGCAGGAATAGCAATGTGTAACTATGTGACTGTAAACAAACCCAATACTGCATAAAGTAGGGGGTTGTGACATTTCTTAAGACACTAAGCGGATTTCCGCTGTAAGTCAACAGAGACCTTACAACTGCCTCTATTTCTGCGTCCATTCCCTTTACCGTAAATCACTGTGTGGGTTTGAAGAGTATTTCCGCCAGCACAAAGAAAGCTACAATGTAGACATCGGCAGCATTAGAAAAATACTGTTCAAATTAACTTGCTTTTCAATGTGACTCTGGAATATCTAGGTGCATTACGCAGTTCAGCTTCACGTGCGTAGCATCAAATAGTTGAAGTAATAGGTATATATATCAAGGCCCGGATGCTTATGAAATGTCACAGCTTTTCTTTGTTTTCTCTTCCATGAAAAATATAACCGAAGCACGATTTTATCTACGATGATTAAAATCAATTCTGATGGATCATAGTGATACTTTAGCTTTTTTAAACGTTTTTTGTCATTTTCTTGCAATTTTTACTTTCGCTATTACGTATAGTAAATAGAGGAAGTACCTATTGTTAACTCTGGATTGAGGAATTAAATAAATTAAAAATGCAATAATAAAATTAATATTATCAATTTATTCTTGAGTGTGATAAATTTTTAAAGTAGATTTTGTAGATTTTGAAAATACGCTCAAAAATTAGGTCATATTTTCGTCATATTTTCTAATTAGTCGCTCATAAATGCTTGCGTGTTTCTAACATTTTCGGGTCATAAACATCCGAACCCTGGTATTTATTATACACGAAAGTGTTAAAAGTAGGGTTTCATTTTGGGAGTAGAAATGTTTGTAAAACAAGGCGTAGGTCGTGTATAGCAATCTTACGAGCAAAATAACATAATTTTGAATATGTATGGCATACAGTACTATTAGACAGCTCTGAACTTTTTAAAATAATACTACTTGTAATATGTTTACTTCAAGCACGAGTAATGGCGCCTAGAGTGAAATCAACAAACAAGTGAAGCGAGAATGTGGATGTTCTGATGTTTCGCTAACAGAGCTTGCATCAATGAAGCGAGTATGCGACAAATCATACTGTTTTCTGGGTTTTTGTTAGTAATTCCAATGTTATCATTTACGGAGCTCCCAGAATTTCGTCCATATTTGTAATTGCCACCATTTTATCGACTATTGAGGTCATAGGTAAAAGGATAACGACTTATTTCAAAGAAATACAAGGCTGCCAACACAAGGAACAGATTAACTGGACAATGTAATCGATAAATTGAAGTATTATGGCTACATAGGTATATGAACTGTGAACAGATAATGCCACCGATGTGAGAAATGAATCATGAAAAAAGACATAGGAATGAAATGTAAATACAATAATCAAACCAAAAGACATAGGAATGAAATGTAAATACAATAATCAAACCAAGTCGATTTATTAAACAAGAGCAAATACAAATAATTGGCATGTGATTGGACTTGAAACCAATGTTGGTAAATTTTTAGCCCAAACTATTCTTTCAACATATACTTTTAAGAAAAAGTTTTGCATTCCACCCCGGTAATACACGTTGAGGTCCCCGAAACTCAAAAAGGTATTTTCGCTGCTTTTTGTGTACATAATTCAAACCAAAATACCCTTTACAATGAACTTCTTTGTTACTTTTTTATTTTCTCCGAAAATTACTATCGATTTTGACTGAAATTACATATACGTAAGATATTTACATTACAAATAAAATTTATATTTTGAATTTCCTGGGAAAAGAGTCCTCTTCATTTGGAAGGGACTTCATGGAATTTTTGTAACGGGAAAATAAAAACTTGAGCACAGAAAATGTAGATATCCTTAAAACACACAATTTATTACAAATAACCCTTTATATAGCACCTGCCATTTCCTAGATATCCGTTACTATTGGTTTCAATTTTTCATATGTTATCATTTTAAGTGCGTCATGCAAACATTTTCTGAAATACTTTTATTGCACATTTCGTTTCAGGTAGAAGAGGGACAGAGAAAACCGAATCGATGGTCAGATGGTCTTTGAAACTCCATACTCTTTCGATAGAGCAACCTTTAAGAAAATCGACATCATAAATTATTTCTATGTAAAGGGTAATATCCTTAACTATCACATTTTTGGAAGAAATTGAACTTACATAGCCAGTTTGGTGTTACTCTGATTTTTATTTTGTTTTTGGTTACGCTATTCACAAATATATGCTTAAGAATTTTCTACATATGATCTCTACAGATCAATATAGCTGGAAACATGTATTTTCGGTGGTTATACACACACTCACGCAGACCTTTTTCTAAAAATGCTTTTTTTGGATCCAGAGGGCCTCAAAACACATTTCCGGTGAGATCTCGACATCGAATTTTTGGGTCGAATCTGATACTTTGCCTATAGAATGTAAAAATGCATAGACAAGCTCCCTATAAAATAAAAACAGCCTCACTTGAAGTTAATCATGATCCCCAAAGAAATATTGACATGCCCACACGACAAAACCATGCAGATGCGTGAAATTTACTTCATTGCAACAATACAACTAATGCATGCTCTTGTAACCGAGCGGAAACCTAGAGCCATCTAGCGGACGTCTTGGATAGGCTAAGGAGCGAAAGCGCTGTTGCGGCAGTAGCATTAACTACCTACAAATCGGTAACAAAAGAAGTGCACCTGTTTGAAACTGCTATTTCAGAAAACTAGGAACAAACTGGCTTTTTCCCATTTCATGTTTGTACTTGCTGAGCCATAAAATATTGCGGCTCACGTTATTAGTGAGCAGAAAAAGAAATTGTTACAGCTGTTATTTTGGCCAGTTAAAATAATTGCTTCTTAATGATTTAGTCCTTTAAAACTGTAGAATTCCGTACATGAGTCTATATAGAATAACACTGCGTTGAAAGACTGTTTTCAAATAGTGTTACTTACCTGCAATACAAATAAAATATGCCTTAAAAATAGATGAATTTATTATGGGACGGGAACTACAAAATCTGACTTGTTGCACTCATATGACCTTCTCAACTCTAATATTATTGCAAACTCTTATTCATCTACCTTCTTTATGTTAGTCGAGATAAACATTTGTACAATTTATTGGTAATTTTCTTGTAGTTGCTAGAGGAATATAGGAATACAGTAGGTTTTGAGCGAGTCAAATCTTTTAAAGCTGGTCCCTATATGAAGGGACAAGACATAAAACGTGAACAACGACCTTCCGTTTGAGAAAAGTGTAAGCATTGCAAAACTCACACAAATAACGAGGGACATCTCCGAAATTGTTCACTCCACAAAAAATGCATTTGGACATAACTTGTGTTTTAGCAAGATCTACATTTTTTTTTTTTTTTTTAAAGATTTTATCTCTTAAGATTTACCAGTTATGCAAAAGTCATCAAGAGTAAACAGGACTACATGGGCTATAGCGAGAAAGTTCAAAATATAGATTTCATATGTCATAAAAAATAACTTCCATACCAACTTTGGTTTTTAACAAACTTATTACTTTCTCTAGTAAGTAGAAGTATTGTATTCCACCCAAAACTTCGATGTCGATATTTCACCAGAAATGTATGTTTTGAGACCCCTGAACCCGAAAAAAGCATTTTTAGAAAAAGGTCCGTCTGTGTGCGTTTTTTATTGTTTGGTAGTGTTTAACGCCCACTTTTACTACATATGGCACCGCAGGCGGTGAGCTGGTGATACATGGAGTGAAGATAGAGCACCGGTGGAATGAAATGGCGGGGGAAACCGGAGAACTGCCCCAACGCCGCTTCGTCCACCACAAAATCAACATGCGGTTGCCTGGGATCGAACCCAGGCCGCTTTGGTGAGAAGCGAATAGTCTAACCACTCGGCTACGGCGCGTGTGTGTGTGTGTGTGTGTGTGTGTGTGTGTGTGTGTGTGTGTGTGTGTGTGTGTGTGTGTGTGTGTGTGTGTGTGTGTGTGTGTGTGTGTGTGTGTGTGTGTGTGTGTGTGTGTGTGTGTGTGTGTGTGTGTGTGTGTGTGTGTGTGTGTGTGTGTGTGTGTGTGTGTGTGTGTGTGTGTGTGTGTGTGTGTGTGTGTGTGTGTGTGTGTGTGTGTGTGTGTGTGTGTGTGTGTGTGTGTGTGTGTGTGTGTGTGTGTGTGTGTGTGTGTGTGTGTGTGTGTGTGTGTGTGTGTGTGTGTGTGTGTGTGTGTGTGTGTGTGTGTGTGTGTGTGTGTGTGTGTGTGTGTGTGTGTGTGTGTGTGTGTGTGTGTGTGTGTGTGTGTGTGTGTGTGTGTGTGTGTGTGTGTGTGTGTGTGTGTGTGTGTGTGTGTGTGTGTGTGTGTGTGTGTGTGTGTGTGTGTGTGTGTGTGTGTGTGTGTGTGTGTGTGTGTGTGTGTGTGTGTGTGTGTGTGTGTGTGTGTGTGTGTGTGTGTGTGTGTGTGTGTGTGTGTGTGTGTGTGTGTGTGTGTGTGTGTGTGTGTGTGTGTGTGTGTGTGTGTGTGTGTGTGTGTGTGTGTGTGTGTGTGTGTGTGTGTGTGTGTGTGTGTGTGTGTGTGTGTGTGTGTGTGTGTGTGTGTGTGTGTGTGTGTGTGTGTGTGTGTGTGTGTGTGTGTGTGTGTGTGTGTGTGTGTGTGTGTGTGTGTGTGTGTGTGTGTGTTTGTTGCTAACCTACACAATGTCTGAATAAATTTTTTGTAGAGTGAACCATTTTGGAGATATTCCTTGTTGTTGGTGTAACTTTTGGATAACTTACACTTCTGTCAAATGGAATATCACTATTCATCTGTTTATATGTTAACCGTACAAAGAGAATGGAATTTGAAAGCTTTAAAAGGTTTGACTGTCACTCAAAGTCTATTGTATTCTAATGTTCCCCTTGTACCTACAAGGAAATAAGCAATAAGATAATTTGTACAAATGTTTATCTCAACTAACACGAAAAAGATATAGGAATATGAGATTGTAAGAATGGTTAGTACAAGAGTAGAGAAAGTCATGTGAGTGCAACACATCACGCACGCAGACAGCACGCGCACACTTACATACACCGACAGTTTTCTAAAAATGCTTTTTTTTTTTTTTTTTTTGGATTCAGGGGGCCTCAAAACATATTTCCGGTAAAATCTTGACATCGAATTTTTGGGTGGAATACAATACTTCCCCTACTTACTATACGTAGTAGAAAAAGTAAAAAAGTGTTATTTCACATAAATTATGCTATATCATCTACATTTTTGTGTGTATTAAGATTTGCCTACTTCCAATCGTCTAGAATGAAAAGGACTACAAAGTCTATTACCATAAAATTCAAGATGTTTCATTTTTCATGAAAATATCATACGATATATTTTACCAAAATTGTTAGCCATTTTTGAGAAGACCCAATTTTCAAAAAATTGTGCATGTAACAGGTTTTTTTTCCCACGGCATTAAGAATTGGAACATGGAATATAATAACATTAGCTAGAAAGTAGGTAGAAGGGTTCGGGATCAGTTCAGTACGCAGCAGCGGATATGTTAAAATTTTGGTAGCTAATTTTTGCGTGGAATACAATACTTCCTTGACTTAGAGTAATTTAGGCAGAAGAAAAAGTAAAGAAATCTGATGTGTAGCACTCACATGACTTTCTCTACTCTTGTACTAACCATTCTTAAAAACTCTTATTCCTATATCTTCTTCGTGTTAGTTGAGATAAACATTTGTACAAATTATCTTATTGCTTATTTCCTTGTAGCTGCAAGGGGAGTATTGGAATACAGTAGGCTTTGAGTGACAGTCAAACCTTTCAAAGCTTTCAAATTCCGGTCCCATTGCACGGTAAACATATAAAAAATGAATAACGATGTTCCATTTGCCAGAAGTATCAGTTCTCCAAAACTTGCACAAATAACAAGGAATACCTCCGAAATGGTTCACTCTACAAAAATATTCGTTTAGACATAAATCGTGTTTTAGCAAGATCTACTTTTTTGTGTACATCTCTAACGGTTTACCAGTTATGCAAGTCGTCCAGAGTAAATACGACTACAGGGGCTATAGCCAGAAAATTTAAGATATATATCTCATTTGCCATAAAAAATATCTCGAACATATGGCATTTTTATCAAAATCGTAGAGCCATTTTCAAGAACATCAAAGTTTTCGAAAAATTTTCCATGTAAAGGGTGGTTTAGGGTGGGGCCATTTTCTTCAAAAGGTTCTTCACACACACACAAGGACTTTTTTCTAAAAGTTTTTTTTTTTTTAATTCAGGGGCCTCAAAAAATATATTTCCTGTGAAATCTCGACATCGAATTTTTGGGTGGAATACAACACTTCTTCTACTTTAGTATACGTAGTAGAGAAAGTAATTAAGAGAAAATTGGGTTACTTTAGAACAATAATTGAAACAATGTAATGTTTTAAAACATAACCAATAAAAACTATTAGATAAACAAGGAGACAAAAAACACTACATAATTATCTAAAACTGCAATATATCACATGAGTGGAAATCTTATAAACTGTAGGAACAATGATCTTTTCTGTTAGGTCATTTTGCTCCATCTATTTCTCTAAACTGGCAGGATAAAAAGATCCAACATGGTAATTCATTATATAAAAGATTATAGCTTCAAAATCAGGAAAATATAGATTACCTTAATCAGCAAAAAATGTGGCAAGATGTTTATGCAAATAATTTAGTTGATTGTGCTTACTCTAAATTTCGAAACTCTTTCAGACACTATTACGAAATGGCATTTCTTGTTATTAAAACAATAAAAGAAATACTGAAAAATGACTATTCAAAGGGATTAAAACATCCTGTAAAAATCTAAATTCTACAATGATGTAATAAAAACTAAAGTAGTTAGGAACAGAAATATTTGCATGCAACTCAATAGAACAGCGAAAAAACTATAGTCGCTCCACTCTAAGATCCGCCCTTGGTGTAAACACAAGCTGTCAACAACTAACCCGCGATTCGCGCGCGAAACCGAAGCACGCCACAAAATATAGTACCTTAAATATTGGCGATTATATATGACTTTTCATGATGTATGACACTCAAATATAATTTGAAACTTTTGATTAATATAAAATAATAAATAATATTAATAAGAGTAAAGGAGATTATAGCTTCCGTTTAATTGCGTCCAGTTAATCCCCTCTCACGCATCCACATGACAATGGTGAGTAATCAGTAAGGTGATAAACATGGATGCTTCTACAAGTGCTGCTAGCCTGGTTAGTGAAAATAAAGGTGAAATAGTGAAGCACTCTAAAGGTAAGCCCTTAAAAAGTGGTGAGAAACAGGAACATTGCGGACACCAAGGAAGAACAGAAAAAAACGGAAGCCAGAATTAGAAAAAGCAGATGACTTTACTAAATGTGCTGTTCGTAGAAAAGTGCACCACTTTTTCTTCAAGAATGAACCGCCAACATTAGAAAAAGTCCTAAGTAGTGTTAACAATGATCCAGCATTACCTTCATTTAAGCGATCCACGTTTCACAAATTATTACTAGAAATTGGATTTAGTTTTATGAAGAGAAATAAAGTGAATGTCATAATCGACAGAGAAGATATCGTGCTATGGAGGCGGCGTTACTTGCGGAATATGCGCCGATACAGAGCAGAAGGTAAGAAAATCTATTACCTTGATGAAACGTGGGTTAATGAAGGGCATACTACATCCCGTTCATGGACTGACATTATGACGGGCTCAAAAAAGGATGCATTTCTTTGTGGAGCGTCAACAGGGCTCAAAAATCCTACAGGGAAAGGAAAACGCCTTATTATTGCGCACATCGGCAGTGATTCCGGTTTTGTGGAAGACGGTGTTCTGATCTTCGAGTCAAAACGTACAGGTGATTACCACGAGGATATGAATGGCGATGTTTTTAAGGAGTGGTTTGAAAGTGTACTTCCGAAACTTGAACCCGGTTGTGTTATCGTAATGGATAATGCACCTTATCACAGTGTCAGACTGGAACGTCGTCCCAACTGTTCGTGGCGAAAACAAGAATTTGCCGATTGGTTGACGTCACATAATTTGCCCTTTTGTGAATCAGATGTGAAAGCAGAGCTTCTAAATCAAGCACAAAAGGTTGCCGATAACAGTGAAAACAAATATGTTATCGATGACCTTGCTAGAAAATCTGGTCGACACATAGAGAGGTTGCCCCCTTATCACAGCAACCTGAACCCAATAGAAACAATATGGGCCTTCCTCAAGGGATTCGTAGCCAGAAACAACGTAACCTTCAAATTACGGGATGTTCGCAAATTGTTCGAAACTGCAATATCTCAGGCGACACCTAATATGTGGCAAAATAATATACGTCATGCAATTGAGCAAGAAAATGAGATGTGGGTGATGGACGGGCTATCAGATGCTATTGTAGATCGTCTTGTGATTAGTGTGGGTGTTGATTCTTCTTCTTCCCCTTCTTCTGATGACGATGACACCACAAATGATGGAGATGCAGATATTACACCTCTTCCCGACAGTGATGCAGATTAATGTGAGTTTTATTTTAATTATGTTACATTTAATTTCGGCTCAGCTTTTACTTACGAATGTTGGTTAATAATAATAATAATAATAATAATAATAATAATAATAATAATAATAATAATAATAATAATAATAATAATAATAATAATAATAATAATAATAATAATAATAATAATAATAATAATAATAATAATAATAATAATAATAATAATAATAATAATAATAATAATAGTAATAGTAATAGTAATGTTATTGTTATATTTGAATAATATTACTCAGGACATAAATCCTAGCGTTGTTTACTTGGAACAAGGCAGCAACAACCCTGATAAAGATTACATGAATATAACGCGATAGCAGCGCTATTCCTAAAGCTCCCAAGTATCATTCTACTGCATCTTTAAACACAAGGATTGAGTCCACGTGGCGTTTGTTTATTTGTGTTAGTGGCAGCTGATACGAGCACGAGGTTACCGCGGAGGGATACAAGGTGCGGATCTTACGCTGGATGGTAGATCATGCTAGAAGAATTGAGGAACCCGAAAATAAACAACCATGTGGAGTGTACTTAAACACGAAGGAAATATCAGGAATTGCTCTTGGAAACTGTTAAACTAAAATGCCAAAGCAAAACTGAGACGCATACCAAGCAGATAGCCGACGTATTTCACCAAAATTTTGTGGAAATTAGAAAAAAGATTCAAAATACAAATGACCATGAAGAAAGTGGAACAAGTTTTACTAATAATGAAAAATCTATAGCTTGTCTCACCCTTAGATGACAGTATGGAGTTAAATGGGATATATCTGTCTCTATCTAGCACATACAAGTTGTCGTTAGCTTCACTCTTTTCTACTCTCTTGCTGTTACCAGATTCCTAATGGCATGGTGTAAATCAGGGGAAGACAACTTCGGGCCGTGTGACGTATTTGAACGAAGAGCCAGCTTGTACGTTCGTGTGACGTCAGGCGAGAGCGGTGTATTGCTATGCTGCCTAGACCAGCGGCACTACTTGCACGAAACTGAATCAATATGAAAAATGTTATTTGGGCATGTTTACAACATGCCCTTGCTATTTAGGGAGAAAGCCTAGTCTGAGGTTTTTTATTTGTTGTGTGAGGGATCTTAACGGCGTTAGTGCGAATTTTGTTTTTATTTTGTGTTTTTGTTGACGTTGTGTAGTGTTGTGTGTAGTGGTTTTGTGTTGTATTCAGTTCCCCGTGTTTCACACTAGTTTGAGACCAGGCTTCAAGATGTAGGGTTGCCAACTCGTACGATAATTATGGGGGCATACGATAATTTTAATGTTTGTACGATGGTTGTCAACCCGTACGATAATTTTAATGTATGATAGTTCGATATCGGCGAAATATCTTTTTCACTGGTCTGTCACTCCAGCGAAGTGAAACTAATTACAAATAACACCACTTTTGTCCTCATTGTCTGTCTCCACCTCATAGCTACTAAGCCTGCTACCCTTTATCCTCTTATTGCCAGTGTGCCCAGGTCTGATAATCTCAATGAAGGCACTGTTCAGAAAATTGACGATCAATGTAGAAAACTCGGAATACGTGCTATTCCGTGTGAAATAAAGAACATGCCTGAACCTGGCAGTTTCTGGAGTGCTGTTAAACATGTCACTTGGTGGAAATACTGATTTCAAAGAACTAGCGGCCTTTCCATTATCAGTGGTTTCCTTGCCCTACAGAAGCACTTCTTGTGAAAGTTTTTTTCCCTCCTAAACTGTGTTTAATAAAAACCAAAGTTAGAAACAGATTGGCACTAGATACGGTAAATGAACTCATTTTGTCGTCGAACGTGGTAGATCTTAAAATCTGCAAGTCACCGAGATGTTAAGGTTTATCTCAACAACAAATTTGTACAATGCTGCAACGGTTGAGGAAGCTGAACTTTCAGATGAATAGTGCGAGAAACATAAATGCTAAAGTTATAATATTTGTTGAGGTCATCAATCTTGTAAGTGGATATAGTGAACATCATTACTCTTATATTTTCATAAGTATTATATTGATATTTTTATTATTGTAGCATTTGCTTCATGATGTACGATAATTTTGAATCCAAATCTATAATTTTGAGTGGCTGGTACGATAATTTTAGTTTTAAATGTTGGCAACCCTGATAGAAACATTGTCAACTACGTTTCAGATTTTTGCGACCCCGTATTCACTGGATGTTAACAATGTTTCTAGCAGGTAGCAAATTGAATTGATAAATTTACAGTGCGACGATTTGCTGAAGGACAAATATAAACACAAGACTTGGCTGATTGTTATAAGAATGTTCCTCAAACCAGATTTCTGAGGTTGTATGCCCTTGTTGCACGGATATTATGTATGCTTGGTTCCACGTATGTGTGCGAACAATTCTTTTCTGTTATGAACCTTTCTAAGTCAAAATCCCGAAGCATATTGTCAGATCACAATCTAACATGCAGTCTTCGGTTACAAATGTGCCGTACATTACGCCCTAACATTAACAAATTAGTTAAAGAAAAGCGAAACAGCAAATGTCGGAAAATGTCCACCTAAATGTTCTGTATAGCTCTCCTCTAGCTCAGGCAAAATAGTTATAATTCCTGTTCTATTTGCGTTATAACATGACTGTTCACATAAACTAGAGTTTATATATATGGCATAAAGCCGAAATGTAGTTTATTTATAATCTGCGACTATTGCGTAATTGAAAGTCAGCATTAAAATTGCCATATCGGTCTGGGTGGCTCAGTTGGTTAGAGGCTGGCCTACGGATCCCAAGGTCGCGGGTTCAAACCCAGCCTAGACCGATGGTTTTTAAGTGTGCTTAAAAAAGACAGCTCCATGTCAGTATATTTACTGGCATGTAAAAGAATTCCTGCGGGACGAAATTCAGGCACACCGGCGACGCTGATGTGATCCTGGCAATTGACAGCGTCGTTAAACAAGCAAATAATTTGGTAAGTGTAGGTCGTTTGTACCTGGCCGTGTACGCGAAAACGTTCAACTGGCCGTCGTTGCGAGCATGTGAGCTGAGTGGGCTGACATCACAGCAGCGATACCTGTCTTCCCCTGGTGTAAATATTCTGTTATAAATTTCAGGTTTTAACACATCCCCCGTAGCGTAGTTGGTAGTGCACCTGCCTGCTGTGCAAGGGGTCCCGGGTTCGATTCCCAACAGGGGGTAGGATTCTTCCTCATACTTCCCTGAGTCTGGAAGTATAATGGCGGCGCCGTGGCAGAGTCGTTAGACAACCTAGGCGGGACCCGCATGTGGTATTTGTGGTGGACGAATCGGCGTCTGGGCAGGTTTTCTCCGGGTTCTCCGGTTTCCCCCGATTCATTCCAATTGCTCCATTATCACACTTCCAATCATCCATTTCACCTGCATTTCATATCCTCTTCACTATCATACCTGGTGCCTGGCTGACCACCCGCTTCTAGGTCTCTGCTGCCCGACAGGCATGTGACTCTAGGCTGGTTTGTGAGTCCTACACAAGGGGAGGGTAATCAGGGAAAGGAGAGCATTATCCTATACAGAATTTTTGTCGTCGTTATACATTTCTATAGGCCCAAAACTTCACAGAAAACATTCTTTTCACTAGAAGTCCGACATTTGCTGTTTCTATACTCACACACTAACTGCTGGAATACGTTTATTTTTTTTATTTTTTTCTTAGCTGCAGTAAACTATGGTGCTGCTACCTTCCTACTTTGAATTCTCAATGTTTACTCAGTCAAGTGATACAATTCTTTAAATTAAATGTTTTCGGAAAACTTTATGTCTGTGCAATGCAAAAGTTACATTGGGACCAAGCGAGAGCAAATGTTGAGGAGGCCTAGAGACAGTTTTTAAAATAAACCAGAAGCCTGTAACCTCTTGCTTTTATCGTGTAAGGCAAACAAAAGGTATTCACCTATTCAGCTTAAACGGTATCAACAGAAGGCAGCAGTAAAAGTTAACATCAGTTCGTAAAGAAGCGTATGTGCTTATACCTTGTGGAACCGGTGTAATGTTATAAATGGAAGTAACCCAAGATACATGAAGCTAATATTTATAAAGGAACTCCAGAATATATTCTCTTAAATGGCATAACTGTTTACACATCCATTTATATATGTAGCTAAATGATAACACAGGGTCCACTACGATGTAGGTTACCTCTTAATTTGAGTTTTGTTACGAGAAATCAGTGATACATAGGACAAAAAGTGAATTATGTAATTTCAAAAAATTCTGGTTATAAATAGATGTGCAATATTCGAGACATCCTCGAAAGAAAATCATCTGTCACACCAAGAGACTTGACTCTCTCTCTCTGTGAAGCAGTTATCATTTAAATATGCCCTGATAACATCTTGTGATGTGGAGAGAAGTTTTTCACATTACAAAGTGTTTTGTTTACAAGACAATGTTTTACAGTTGAAAATTTGTGCAGTGTTGGTTGTGAACTACAATTTAGCAGTTAATACTAGCAGCAGGACCACTTATGATTCAACTTCTAAGGAATAAGTAACTATTATTTATACTAACTCGTCTTGTCTACTGCAAAGGGACATTGTTTTAATTAAATAGTGCATATTTCTTGGCATATTTACAAGTTTTTAAGAGCATATTTGCATACATATTTCAGTGTTTTTTAGGGCATGAACTTCTGAGCCCTAATCATAACAAATTCTGGAAAATAGGAGGTTTGAAGACATAGAAATCCAAAAACTGTTTGGTGGTATAATGGAAAAAAGGTCCCTGGTAGATTACAAATCAGAAAACATGGGAAAGGGAAACATGTTGATAAGGGAAACATATGTCGATAAGGTAAACAATGAACAAAGGGAGGCAATAGCATGACTGAGAACTGATGTTTGGAGGTTGAGAGGATTAAGAAAGGGTATCCCTCAGAGTCCGTGTCCTATTTGCGGGGGGAAGGAAGATCTGGAGCACATAGTCTTTGAGTGCCAAAGAATGGACGCATGGAGGAAAGAATTTCTGGGGCAGAAATGGGAGAAGAGATAGGTTAACAGCATTTAAGAGAATTTTTAGAAAGGTCAGGAACTTAGGTCAGTTTTTAAGTAGAGTTAAGAAAAAATGGAATTGGTCTGTACAAAGAGAACAGAATTAAAAATTTTGTGACAATTATAGAGAAGCAAAATGTATGTATAAGAAATTATGTTGGGTGGATATCAGACTAGCTTGGGCTAAAGGTCTGTCATATTCAAGTATGTATTAATTAAAAGTCACATGTCACCTCTTTTCCTATTACAAATCTTAAGTTATGGAACTACTAACTTTGATGGAGAAATTGAAGCAATTCGAATGGCCCTACAAAATCTTTTGTACAGTATTTCACGTTTTCAGCAAGCAGTTATTCTCTCAGATTCCAGGGCAGCAATTATAGCAATTATTACTTTCAAGTTGTCACCAAAAAACCAAACAATTATAGAATGTTGGAAAATGCTTAGCCATATAACAGCACTTCAAAAACACCTAGTCTTCCAATGGAAACCAGCTCACTGTGGACTGAGTGGTAATGAGAAAGCTGATTTTCTTGCAAAAAACGGTACCAGCGGTGTACAAAAATCTATAGTTAATCTACCATTTTATGCAGCTAAAAGATTAGTCAACTCTGAATTCAAAAAAATTATTGCAAAATATTGCTATGAAAAATCAAAGAATAAAAGATGGGAACTACCAAACATTCAAACAGTAATTCCTGAGTATCCTCGAAAACTGGCAAAACATTTAAACAGAATTGGGATATATTCACCACTCTGTCCTCTATGTGATCTGCAAGAGGAAATGGATCAAGACCACGTTCAAATATGCCCAGCCACTTCTAGTGCCCCATCCATCAGTGAAAAATATTGGAGAGCAAGAGGATTAATGACTTCATTGTCAGAAATCCAGCATTAGCCAACAACATTAATTCTCACTTTCAAATTTTCCCAGTATATGTTCCGAAGGCTAGCTTTCCTCCATTATCAACCAGACATCGACTGAACTGTAGAGGCTGGTCCACAGGACTCATATCTCCTGTAGACTGCTCTGGTGGTGGTTTTAGACACTTGTATACTGGATCGCTTTGTGGTATATCAAAATTGAAAACTCCTGTACCTCCGTTGACAATTCTTGGTTTCCTGACGTTTTAATGATTTTGGATCCGGATTAATGCAGTTATTTTCTTTTCAAAAATGGTTGGCAACTGATGATTTTTCTAAATGATTTTATACATCTGAAATGTGCTTTTGTTCAAGTTTCCAAATTCCTCTTAGTTTTTCTTAAATACAACTGCTTGCAGTTATTGCATTCTATTTGGTAGATTCTAGATTTGCTTCATTGCTGTCTTTATGAACCAAGTAAAAGCATTGCAGCAAATAAATCTTGAATCTACCAAATAGAATGCAATAACTGGAACCTGGTGTATATAAGAAAAACTAAGAGGAATTTGGAAACAAGAACAAAAGAACATTTTAGATGTATAAAACACAAATATTTAGAAAAATCAGCAGTTGCCATCCATTTCTTGAAAGAAAATCTTTACATTATCCAGACCCAAAATTATTAGAACACATCAGGAAACCAAGAATTGTCAACATGGCAACAAATAATCTGGAAAAACAAAGACAGTTTCAATTTTGATATACCACAAAGCGATCCGTTATACAAGTTCGTAAAACCACCAACAGAGCAGTCTACAGGAGATACCAGCCTCTACAGTTGTCGATGTCTGGTTGATAATGGAGGAAAGCTGGGCTCCAAAACGTACTGGGAAAATTTAAAAGTGAGTGTTGTTTAGTGTTATTAGTAGACTCAAAAATTCATATTTTCACTGATGGATGGGGCACTAGAAGTGGCCAGGCATATTTGAAGGTGGTCTCGATCCATTTCCTGTTGCAGATCACATAGAGGGCAGAGTGGTGAAGAATATATCCCAATTGTTTAAATGTTTTGCCAGACAATCATGTCCTGTAATCAACCTGAAGGTTGCAACTGATGTTTTTCAAGGATACTCAGGAATTACTGTTTGAATGTTTGGTAGTTCCCATCTTTTATTCTTTGATTTTTCATAGTACCTAATATTTTGCAATAATTTTTTTGAATTCAGAGTTGACTGATCTTTTAGCTGCATAAAATGGTAGATTAACTATAGATTTTTGTACACCGCTGGTACCCTTTTTTGCAAGAAAATCAGCTTTCTCATTAATCCTCTTGCTCTCCAATATTTTTCACTGATGGATGGGGCACTAGAAGTGGCCAGGCATATTTGAAGGTGGTCTCGATCCATTTCCTGTTGCAGATCACATAGAGGGCAGAGTGGTGAAGAATATATCCCAATTGTTTAAATGTTTTGCCAGACAATCATGTCCTGTAATCAACCTGAAGGTTGCAACTGATGTTTTTCAAGGATACTCAGGAATTACTGTTTGAATGTTTGGTAGTTCCCATCTTTTATTCTTTGATTTTTCATAGTACCTAATATTTTGCAATAATTTTTTTGAATTCAGAGTTGACTGATCTTTTAGCTGCATAAAATGGTAGATTAACTATAGATTTTTGTACACCGCTGGTACCCTTTTTTGCAAGAAAATCAGCTTTCTCATTACCACTCAGTCCACAGTGAGCTGGTATCCATTGGAAGACTAGGTGTTTTTGAAGTGCTGTTAGATGGGTAAGGATTTTCCAACATTCTATAATTGTTTGGTTTTTTGGTGGCAACTTGGAAGTAATTGCTATAATTGCTACCCTGGAATCTGAGAGAATAACTGCTTGATGAAAATGTGAAATTCTGTACAAAAGATTTTGTAGGATAAGTTTGTGAGACCACCTGCACTTCATTGTAAATGTCTGGTATTAGATCTTCTATTAATATGTTTTGGTTCTCGAGAAGTAGTCCCAGCCCAGAGATCCAAATGGGGGACTATTTTAACTCTGGAACATTTTACCGTCACATTTCATAAATATTGAAGAAACTTAGCAGTAAATGTAACCGCTTTTTTGAGAGCACCATATATTAATGTTTTGGCAGTCACATCACTCTCTCACAACCCCCAGAATGTCTGGAGGACCACACCTGTTGGTTTACGGGTCTCACCAACCTGACCGGGAGAATTATCAAAATAAATTCAGTGACCATATCCTCTGATTACCAGAGGACGTACTTCATGCCATGACAGGTCAGCATGTTAGGGGTTATTTTAGAGAAATGGAGAGGTTGGAAAAATGACTCCCTAGCCCTCGGGAACCCTAATAGCATCAGGGTCGGAAGAGAGCAAGAGATGACCCAGGTTAGGTCAGATAGAAAAGAAACCACCAGTAAGTGGAAGTGATGTTCTGCTCAGCTTGGGTACCTTGTGGCTGCCATCCATATATCCCCTAGCGGGAGACCCCTGAGTAAGTATTCCATAATATAAACATGTGACATCACTGTTGCGTTGTGTGCTTGGATTCAATAAGGTCAT
This sequence comes from Tenodera sinensis, assembly GCA_030765045.1. Lineage (NCBI taxonomy): Eukaryota > Metazoa > Arthropoda > Insecta > Mantodea > Mantidae > Tenodera > Tenodera sinensis. Next base: position 118,182,850 of record CM060970.1, read on the forward strand.
ATGCCCTGTGGTAAGCTGAAGCCAAGCAATTGTGATCTTAATGTACATGCTTATTGCAAAACTTTTGAATCCAATGCGTTAACAGTGAGATGACCTTGCACTAATAGTCACTAATTAAAAAAAGTTGTCTGTAATGGTCTTATGCAAAGAAAATTAAATGTAGGCTTTGAAAAGCACTTAGATCCAATAGATCATGTTGTGTTTATCCAGTCATGTGTTCTAGCTTTTGTATTCCAGTACATGTCTGAAATGCCCACCATCTGAGGCCTATGTCCCTAGTCAAAGCTGAATAATCTTTCGAAAATAATAGGTATGTTAAGAGGTTAAAAAGATTGTAATCCTAACATACATCAAAGTTGTGAAAGAACTATGAATAGTACAAAAGACCAGGACTGTTGAAATCTGTATCATGGTCCCTAAAAATGTGGATTAGCTGTGGCAGTGTCTTTAACAAGCCTGGAATTATTCATAAAAACTGCAAGGAAGGTGTTCATTTTGATAACTTAGGTAAGACTAGTTACGGTAGAAATACATGTACTAAGGGATTGACTTTTGTATAGTTCGTAGTATATGCACCCAAGTTTGTTGAATAATTATTTTACATCAAGCATGTTTACGTAAACAAAAAAGAAGCGACTGACATTTTGAATGGTGAGTGGAAACTGACATGAGTGTGTATATACAAAACGTTTTTAATTTCAAATTTTTTTATCTTATAGAAAATTAAAAATAGAATTTTCTAAGCACCTTTACCTCCCAGTGTCTTGAAGTTCCATAGGCATATCAAGGACTTTGACTTGAAAAATAATTTACTGATGTTTTAACTCATGACAGTAGTGATTAGCTAATTAAATTAACCTTGAACACACATTAATTCCAACATATATACTACCAGACTCACAGGGATAGGATATGTTTCAGGATAAGGATAATTCCTCTGCTAGAAATCCAACCCAGAACTTCTTGGTTGAGAAGCAATGAATATGGATCCCATAATTTCAAAATAAAAGGCTGACACCAACTTTAAAGCATATAATTAAAAAAAAAAAATAATAATAATAAGTCAAGGTCATTTCCTGCCTTATGAAGAGGCTCCATGATGATAGAACTTTGAGGCTGGAGATTTATCTGGCAGTTTTGAATGGTATTTCTGCCACCATGACTGATAGAAAAGACACCCTCGCACATGATACTGGTAGAGATAAACATCTCCAAACTGCTGTGGTTTGCCTGTCAGCATCCTCAGCACTTGTCTGCCGCTATCATAGAAAGGCACAGATGAAACCATACACAATTTTTAAACTTTTAAAAACCAACCAAACTGACCAACCTTATGAAACAATGCTTAAACTGAGTAAGATTTAAAGCTTTCACGGCACGCGTTATTAAGGCTTCACGGGTGATCAGCCGTGTTAGGTTAAAAAACATTGAGCTTTCGGTCATTGTAGACTCTATGGCCTTCATCAGAATGAAAAATGACCATTTCAAGTTTCAAGTTTATTTTATTGCAAAGTATTTGCCTGGTGCCGGTACATTGGGCCCGGCTTACAGGCTATAATTGACATCTATATACACTTGGCTTTGTTCCCATTTACATCTTTTTTGTGGTATATACAAAACCATACGGTGACCATCATTAGGTCACTGAGAATAGTTTATTATTGTCTTTTTAATGGCCGTTAGCTTTCTGCTCCTCATATAAATACAATGTTAGGTGGGAGGGGGTTGCGTTGCCCTGGCCAATGAGTGGGTGACGATTTGTGATTGGGCCTGCTGTTTCGGGCTATGTGTGTCACCGGACACTGTGTTTTCTTGAGGGTCAGTCAGATTCTGGACCAAGTACTGACTCTCAAGAAAACACTGGCCGGTGACAAACATAACCCGAAACAGCAGGCCCAATCACAAATCGTCACCCGCTCATAGGCCAGGGCAACGCAACCCCCTCCCACCTAACATTGAATATATATGGGGAGCAGAAAGCTGTCATTTTTCATTCTGATAAAGGCCATAGAGTCTACAATGTCCGAAAGCTCAATGTTTTTGAACCTCACACGGCTGATCACCTGTGAAGCCTTAATTAATAAAGCTTAAACTGATCACTGTCATACATACATGTTTTAGGCAATTCTGTAGTAAACGATCACTCGCAATGGTTCACGTTGAGAAATTCTGTGCATTTTCTGGTGGGTATTTTGATTTAATTCTTCCAGGGTATGTGGGTTTGTCTTGTGCACTTTATGTTTCAAGTTATCCCAGGAATAGAAATCGCTTATTGGAGCTTAGAGAAACCTTTCTCCAATATTGCCACATCATACACAAAATTTTTCATTATGGAGGGTTACTTCATGGAGGGTTCTGGGTTATAGGTCCAATTTTTTGAGTCAACAATTGATGCCCATAGATACGTCCATACAGTTTTGCCCACCCTCAACCCCCCCCCCCCCCCTTTTTCTTTGTACAAACAGAATAGACTGGGAGCATGATTTTAACCTTTTCAACAACTCTGGAACAGCCCATTTGGGCAATCCTTCGACGGGAACAATTGAAAGTGTATTTCAGGGCAGAAAGATTGGTGGCCCCCGCAATTTCTATATCTGGGATAACTTAAAACAAAGTGTACAAGACAAATCCCCACACCCTGGAAGAATTAAAACAAAATATCTGCCATGAAATTGCCAGTATTTCTCAACATGAACTAAGACGAGTGATGGATAGTTTACGATAACAGTATCGTACATACACAGTATCGATAACGACTGTGACCAGTTACATCTCCTTACATAAAGTGTGTAAGTTAAGTCTTTAAAGGTAGTCTAAAAAATGCTGTATGGTTCCATCCATGCCCTTCTAAGATAGCACCAGATGGTGAGTAGCGCAAAAAAGTGGACAGGCAAAACACCACATAGCCAGTTCAGAAGTATTTTGCTCTCCCGGTGCATCTCACCTAAACTGCAGATTCTTCATAATCGATAAATGAACATTCACATTTTGAAACGTCTGAAAATATGCTTCCTTTCATGAGTAGCCAACTGTGCTTTTCAAATGGGGAAAGTTCTGATCTGCAGCCAATGAGATACGTTTACATGCACAGCATTGCAAGCTCATTACCCTCACTCTTCTTGTTTCCTTCTCTCTCGCACACTGTTCTACTTCGTGCAAGTCTACGTGGTAAATATGACAACACAGCAGGACTCTGATTGGTTGCCAGCATGGAGGTGTTCAAGTCAGCTATGCTTCGGTTCAAAATTGAACTTTGAATTGTGTGGACGTCACTGGTTTAGTTCTGCAATAGTACTGTTTTATAGATATACACACGTAAGCCACACCATCTCACAACAATATATTACAATAAAGGTACCTAACATACTTATATTTGATTTTGTAAATTTTTGCGCAATTTCTTGCCATATGTGGAACCATTAAAAGAACTTTAGGTTGGAAAACAAGAAAAGACTAAACTTAAATTATATAAAACATTGGCTGTTCCTCTCTTGCTATATGGAAGTGAAAGTTGGATAATAAAAGCAAAGGATAGTAGTAGAATACAGGCAGCGGAAATGTTATTTCTGTGGAATGTGGAAGGATGCACAAGAGCAGATAGAATAAGAAATGAGTCAACAAGAGAAGAACTAAATATTTATAAATTAGAATTACTATTATTAAGCATTTACATTGTTGGATTCACTAAACTGGACAAAAAGTTCAAACTTTTGTCATCTAAAGTCTCTCATACGTTTGTTAATGTCAGCACCATTTTCTCACAAAGACTAACATAATTTTGTAATTTCTGCATAATTTATTGTAATATATGATGTAAACAGAATCAAATATTGGTATTAATAATTCATCAAGCTTTTAAATTGTTATATTCACTAAAGTGGACAATAAAATGCAAGATTTTGTCGTCTTAGTCTCCCAGATGGATGTTACCGTTAACGCCATGTTTTCACATGTTACCATTTAATGCTTACATCGACAAGAGCATGAAACTTTCTAAAAGGACCAATGTTAGTCCTATTTTGGGACACAGGAATAAAAAAAAATTGTGGTGGCTTTTCTTTGGGGGGGGGGGGGGGGGGGGGTGTCTAAAACGACATTTAGACAGCTACAAATTTACTTAAGTGAATTAATGTGTGAATTGGCAAAAGAACAAGCATATTCAAAATATAAAATGTTGTTTTTTGGAGGGTTTGGGGTTTAGGGGACTTTAGGAGTAGTAACATATATGATATCTTGGGACTACATAAAGTTTTTATGGGTTTTTTAAACCTATCATCGATATAAAGTACACGAGAGAAAAAAAATGAGCAGAGAATGCAGAAGGTATGAAACAAGATATCATTGGTCGTGATCAGTTCAACACATTCACAAGAGAGAAAAAAATCTAAAACCTGAGGTATCATATATGACACCATAGGACGCAGGAGGTTAACCAGAATATTGACACCAAACCATAGAGGTAGTTAATAACCTCAATGTCATGTTTGCCAAGTTAGGACACACTTCTCTTTGTTTATGTTCTATAATTGTCTTTTGATTACAAAGTAATTGAATATCGTAACATACATGTCAAGTCTTACAGGTAAATTATACAGTGCTATAAACTCCTTAGCCTAAAGTACATTAATAACCATGTGAAGATGTAGCTTCGGACTCCAATGACTACGACTCCTTGCTTACACTGAACTGCCTCCACCATTCTCATCATTATCATCACTTTTTTCTTCACCTTTATCTGCCGCTATGGGAATCCCAAAGGCATCTCTTACCTTTCGAACTGCCTCCTCAGTGCTCATAAAAGGATGCAGCAAGGGTTCTCCTACTTTATTCCCTTCCCCCTTGCTTTTACCTGCAGGAGAGTGAACCCCTAATGTATCTTGTAGCTTATGAAATTCCTCCCTTATTTTCTTTTTGTGAACAGCTAATACGTTTTCAAATATGATATCATAGTCAAGATAATCTTGCAATTTATTGCGAGCAAAGTGAGGTGTTCTAGCTAGTGATGACCCAGGGAATATGCTGGTGATAAACGTCCCCAACCTGCCTAAGTAACATTCAATCTTACAGTCGTCATAATCTGCCCTTGGTTTCCCAGTTAGGTATTGTGCCTTCATGTGGTAGCTCGCAGGTGTCTCTTTGATTTTAGAGTAAATGTCTGGGATAATCATGAAATCTTCCACTGAAGGGCACATTGCTGCAAATTGTGTTTGCAGTAGTTTTACTGCAGCTTCATAGGCTACAGCTAACCTCTGAGTACCTGCCGGAAGTAAACTGAAGCTAAGTTTTGCATCCTTTGACATAGTCAGTTCCTGCTCGCCTGGCAACCTAAATGCTGTAAAAGTAGGGTTTCCCAGTTTCCCAGCTAGGTATTGTGCCCTCATGTGGTAGCTGGCAGGTGTCTCTTTGATATTAGAGTAAATGTCTGGGATAATCATGAAATCTTCCACTGAAGGGCACATTGCTGTGAATTGTGTTTGCAGTAGTTTTACTGTAGCTTCATAGGCTACAGCTAACCTATGAGTACCTGCCGGAAGTAAACTGAAGCTAAGTTTTGCATCCTTTGACATAATCAGTTCCTGCTCGCCTGGCAACCCTACTGCTGTAAAAGTTCTCAAACCTTTAATACCAGCAACACTTAAAATTTTAATAGTACTTGCCCAGTGCCCCATGGTTTGTGCTGCTTTTGAGAAGTCCTTGTATGGGTACTTGTTAACATGGCCTATCATGATACCTGACCCTGTGTGGCAATTCTTAGTCCACCAATTAGCTTTAGTAGCAATGATAATGTCGAGAGCAGTAAGCAGCGACTTTGAACAATGAGTGTCTTTGGGAGGAAGTTGTGTGAATTCACTCCTAGCAGTAGCTTCTTCTCTCCAGTCACCATCTTTGTCTTGCTCAACAAACCCACATAAGCCATAGAGAACACATGCCATGGCACCTGAAGTTAGCAGGTTTCTTGCATTGGGTGACATGTGAGCAAAGGTTGCATATGCCCAAACACCAGCATAAGTGGTTCTTGTATATAAGTCCCCATTTGTCAGAATTGGTAGCTTGTACTTTTCCTCTAATGTGGGATCACTTGAAGTATATAATCCAGCCACGAGTACGCCTTTCTCTGGCAGAGGAAGCATAGACCATCCACTCTCTGGACCTGTGAACAACATCGAACAAAATAAATAACCCACAATACTTGAAAGCTGATACTTAAAATAATGTCAATTTAACGGTATCAATACCAACAGGAGGGGTACTTTATACCCGCCTTCTGCAATTTTTAAAGCAAAGTCTCATAATTATTTGATTAAAGGTATGCACTTAATAGTTACTGTCAATCACAATTTCAATTAATCAATTCTGCCATTGTTACAAAGTTTTTGTTGTTAGTCTTTATGACAGTGAAATGCCAAGGTATTCAGGGTTGTCAATTTAGTGCACCAGATCTGGCACTTTTTAAATGAATCTGGTGCCAGATTTATGTAGTTGAATGAATGATTTACATTCAAAACAATACAATTAAACCAACTTAAAATAAATATATAAAAAACGTACCTACAATACCCTTACTTTCAATTGAATATTTTTCCTACCTTGTAAGTTGCTAATTTTGTTCTTTGGCCCATAAATACATTTTAACTCTCTGGTTGGGCCCAACCTGTTCCACATTATTTCTTTTCAGTTTCCTATACCATTTTTCTCTTATTCTTGCCATAAATTCCCCTAATAGCTTTATATCACCTTCCTTACTTAGCTTCAGTATCTTAATCTTATTAACCTCTTTATTATTCCTTCCATTTCTTTGACAAAAATCGTTCCCTCCACAACTGTTTCTTCACATTCTGATAAGTAATAAAAATCACTATCCTGTTCCCCTCAAAACGGACATATGTCCAAGCTTACACCCTTTCTCACTCTTAATCTATGCCCAGCCACCTCCTCCTGCCCTGTTTCATACATTCACATACTTTTCTCTAACCCACTCCTCCTTTAGTTGACCATAAGTTTTCTTTTCTCCAAGACTTAGAAATAATTCCTCTCTTCCTATATCTTCCACCCTCTTCCTTACCTCTTTCCAAAAAACTCTAGCCAATTGCTCCCTCTCTTCCCATGGATTCCCCATTCCAATTTTCTGAAGAATTCTCTTCAATCCCTGAACCCAATTCATCCCATTAGGGGCTGTCCTGCATTATCAAATATCAAATATTATCAACTGTAAAACATTGTCTGTTGTCTCGCAAAACACTTTAGTAACGTGAAAAACTCCACGTCACAAGATGTTATTGGGGCATATTTAAATGATGTTAACTGCCTCAGAGTGAAGTCCCTTGGTATGACAGATGGTTTCCTTTTGAGCATGTCTCGAATATCTCACATCTGTTTATAACCAGAATTTTTTGAAATTACATACTTCACTCTCTCTTTCACATTTTGTAGTATGCTACCAGGAACCGATCTTTTTCAAAACAGTAAGTGATTCATGCAAAGGAGATCCTACAGCTTCCAATGCCGTTATGGCTGTTGGTAAGAAAGAAAAATGGGCAGATATGAAACTAAGATCCTCTTTTAATCCAGTGCCTGACAATATTTTCCACTGATTCTATTGAAGTATCATTCGAGTCGAATGAATTAACCTCTTCGACTATTTCTATGTGCTCAGCAAAATATAAAACTACATCGACCCATGTTCTCCATCGAGTTAACACTGGTGCAGGAGGAAGTCGGATATTAGCTGCTGTTGATCTAAACAACTTAACTCTTTTAGGAGATTTAAAAAAAAATTCTCTTTGTACTGGACACAATTCTACCTGTAGGAAAGAATCATGTATTGTCTCAGAAATGCGATGAAGAGTGTGTGCCAAATAAGTTATGTGAATTTAGTTAGGAAAAATACCTTTCAGAGTTTGTCCTGATTTTACCATATAAGGACCTGTATCAGTAACAAATAAGTAACCGGTCGTATTTGATTGCACACGCCCATAGTAATTTCGAAGAGTCCATCACAAACTGGGTCAGTTACATTGTCAGTGGCCGACAATTCACACCCATTAAGAATATAGGGTGTACTCTTTAGTTCATTATTTAAAGCACCCACGGTTATATTCGCAATAGAATGGCGCTCAAAATCAGGGATTTCGTCAACAGATAACCATACAAACTGAACCGCTAAGTCATTTTGTATATTTGACAGTATGCTATTGTAACAATGTCCTATATAAGTCTTACGCAGTGTACTTTCTTCAGGTACATGTTGTCAAGTGTACTTGACAAGAAGATTGATATAGGTTTTTAAATGTCGGACTATTAATTTTGATGGGAAATCAGCAGCTAAAAATGCACAAGTCAAAGGAAAAATTCAGTAACCCTACTTCCTAAACACTCTACTAGCTGTTTTTGAACAGGTTCTTTGCAAATTTTCTGAATAAATTCTCCTTATGCTTTGCTGGTTTGTGTGCTGAACTGTTTGAAATCTTTTCTCACTTCCTATATTTTACTCACGCGCTCCACAAAACAGTACCCTATCTGTAGATATTAAATCACTTGAAAACTCTTTCTGTAAATTAGTTAATCTAGCTCTCGAAGTTGGTCTTATTTTTGGCATTTGAAGAGCTTTTTAACATTTTATGTGCCTAATTTAATTTGGTGTGAACCAGTTCACAACACTGTTACCTTTGAAGACCACGACATGAGCAGGCAAGTGTTGCTATAATTGTGCTGCTCAAAGTGTTGACCTGCACTTTATCTTGGTTAATATAAACCTCTCAGATATCGCACTGATTATTCTCTATGCACATGCATATAACGAAAGGATGTAAGCGGGATTCACTTCATGACAACATGACTTAACTCTAGTTCTCGCCACCTTGCGAGCTGTATCATCATGTGCAATACCACCAATATGAAAAATATTATACAGATGGAAGAAATAACTCATTAAAATATGCAATATAGGGGCTATAATATTGAAATCTTATGCATTTATCAAAAATCAAGAAAATATGCAGTTATATGCACCATAAAATCATGTCCAAATAACTGAAAATTCCATAATTCGTGCACATAATGTAAAAACATACATTTTTAGCCCCTATTGCCTACCACGCACTACTGAAACTCCTCAAATTTGTTTGAGGTCATTTTGAGTCACTTTTTTACACTCACCTTCACTTAAATTGAGGTCCTAAGAATAGCAAGGGCACATTCGCCAAAAGCTGGTTTTGAGAAAAATGCTATTGAAGTTTTACTACACAGTACATATTAAAATCATTTGTTCTTTCCTGGCACAACTCTACTTATCTTCAATATAAAATTCAAGGACTTCTTCCACTACTGATGATTAGTTGTGCAATTTTTCCTTCTGCGCACTAGTCCCTTTGCATTCCAAATCATGTCAACTGATGCAAAATGTTACTATATTACTTTTTATATGACAGAGAGCTTTAAATTTGCATAGTTTGTGATCAAGGTACCGTGTATACAGGGTTTTTGTACAGTCGTGATCAAAAAACACATTATGTTCATTATAAGAATGGCGTATCATAAGAATGGCATATCATTTATAAGTATTTAGCTTAATTAACGAGATAATGTTCTCTGGACACGCACATAAAATGTCGTATATAGGACAACTACAGAATTCACTAGTTTTTTGTATGACCAGTCTTCATACACCTTCAACTTTCATACTTAGAACTGCTACTAGAAATGAAACTATAGTTTGAATACTTACCTTTTGCACTTTCTGCCATTGAATTTTTCTGTTTCCTACAGTGAAATAGAAATCACCCAATTCTGCCTTGCTGCTCCTGCCCACTATCCTGAAATCAATGTATATAGATTTCAGAATAGAGAAAACAAAATGATCTAGATATGCCTAACCTCCAGAAAAACTCACCAGCGTAACTTATCTAAAGAAATATGGTAGAGGAACAATGAATTCAGTAATGTTTAAAAGATTAATATTACCATTGTGTAGGGTACATAATGTGTTGTTCATCACATTTAAATTATTGATTAATAAAAACAATTTTAAATATGGTTTGTTTGGATCTAATGTCGAGCAATTGAGGAGCGTTTTCTCAAAACTTGATAGATGCACAAAATGAGTTTCTGAGAAAAACTGTTTTTTCTATTTATTGGCAATACTAATTGGCTAGCACAGCAAATATATTAATCATTCAGTTCTCCTTCCTGATACTGTCTCATTGAATGTGAAAAACAAATAGCATAGTTAATAGGTGTAAATTTGGGGTTTGAAAATGTGGAGTTTTTTCAAAAGCCGATAGATGCTGATTAACTTTTCTGCGTGAGTGAGAAATTAAGACATGAAATTTCATTATTTTTGTCATTTGTTGTTTTTGTTGCTTTTCATTTATGCATTAATTTGTTTATTTTCAGCTCTTTATAATACATAATGTACTATACAGCCAATATATTAATGTTTATATTATTGTTTTATTAGGTATAAACTTGGAAACTAAGTACTGCTACATTCACAGTAACATTGTTTTTATTTATATAATAAACTAATTGAATACACAAAGAAATTTCGAACAATATGAATAAGTAAGCTTTCACCTTTATTAGTGCTTGTGCAGTCTGTACATGGTTCTTAGTTCATTTCTCTTTTGCACATCTGCCTGTCTTCAGTCCCATTTTGCAGGTTGAGCAAGTGTGTGTGTGGTGTATGGAATGAAAGATTGAAGAAGTTGTAAAATATGTTTTTATATTTTGACAATGACAGACTGGTATATTTGTTAATCTTCTTTCATTGCAGAGGTTGGTCCACATTTTTCAGATATTAAGTTCTGGAGGTAAATAACCTCTAATTAATTTTGCTCTTCCATTGTGGCTTTCTCTACATCTGTACTTCCTAATGTGTTGCTTTATAGCAGCAGTAATGCCCTTCTGTAATATTCCTGTTGTCACCTCTTCTGGTTTCCTTTAGCGCATTCCCAGATAAGTGAAATTTTCCAGTTAGGAAAGATCATCCTTGGAAGCTTTAGTTTTAGGATTTCGTGGAGTGCTCGAGACCACGTGAACATTTAATTGCTGGAGTATGAGCTTTCCTCGACTTGCATTTTGATTTCCTTTCCTTGTTTTTGCAATTCCTACCTCCCGCGCATTCTACAACTGGTACAGTTTCACAATCTGAGCTCCTGTCCATTGTGCATAGTACAGTGGAGTGTCTCAGCTAAGAATAAAAATGCCATGTAAGTATAACGAAGCTTGTAGAAGCACCTGCCTGCTGTGCAAGGGTACCGGGTTCGATTCCCAGCAGGGGGCTAGGAATTTTTCTCGAGCCAAGATTATTCTTCACCCTTACCTGAGTCTAGAAGTATGAATGAAAGTGTGAATTTGTGTGTGAATTCAACGTATATATAAAAAAAAAACAAAGATCGAAAACCCACTGTTAAACGGGTAACACCATTGATAATAGGCAAGGTCGCCGATATGACCTCTGTAGTTAAAGGCGGTATATAAATGGAACAAAAAGCTTGCAGAAATTAATGTGAAATCCAAGCGCACAACGTGAGTTCGCAGTTATTTCCAACAATGCAGCAATGTGTAAAGCTTGCAGAAATGATTGAGAATTCCAAGAATCGCAAGAGTGAGATGGCAGTCAATGCCAACATACATTTCATAGAATTGAGGTTGCTACACTTTGGATTATTAAATCATAAAATTGCATCTATTGACCTTTGCTTTAACTGAGCAGTGCATCTATCGAGTTTTGAAAAAACTCACTGATATTCCCTAGCTTCTACACACGACAAAAATTGGATTTTGCAAAATCTGACTTCACAGAACGATGCAAAAGTTGAAAATTATACCGATACTATATATAACTCAATTTCGTAAAATTTTGCATCGAGTTTTGAAAAAACGCTCAATTGGCAATGAAGTCTTTTACTTTCTAAGCATATCTAAGAAAAGTTAGTACAGTAGAAACTCTACAACCACTTGTGGATACATAGCAGAAACACTTGTTCGGAAGGTTTGAAGGTTGCTTTAACCAGTACAAAGGTACTAATAGACATGATAACTGTGCAGTAGTTTATGATCGATAAGGCTCAGATTTTTAGATGCTAAAAGCTTGGAAAATAATTTTTAAGTGCCAAAAAGGTGAAATATATGCAATAAAGTAAAAAAATATGTGCTAAAATAAAATATTTAAGATCTGAATGGCTGAAATAATATAAATGCACCTGTAACTCACCAGACATTTCTCTTGAAAGGGATCAAGTACTGTAGAATTATAGTATAGATTGCATGATTCCTGAAATTTTCCAACCCAAAAGATTTGCAGACTGTCACGAAAAATTGTCTTGTATTTCAAAAATTAATACTCAATGTCACAAGTATAGCAACACTGGCTTCAATAATTTAATGTTGCCCATCCAACACATTTGAAATGTTAGTCTGTTAAATCCACTATTAGTTTCTAAAACTTCCTTGCATTTACAAAATGCCCCCACATCCTGTACTACTTGAACTGTTTCTCCCAGACATTCCAACTCGTTCCAGTTTCTTTATGGGATCACAGAGAAAACAGAGTTAAGGAAAAGTATGTGAAGTCATTTTTTTAAGTGTCCTTTAAATTTTGTAGTATATTGATAAACTATAAGGCGTACGGTATTAGAAGGCACTTGAGGTGGAGCTCGAGAGGGTTTGCCTAGAGCGACTGTCCTATCAAAGTCGTGCAGCATTACCTAGTTCGGAGGCCAGAGCACAAGCATGAGCAGAGATTTCTTCTTTATGCACCCAAAATTACTGTAAATTCAACATTCTAATATGTCTTGGTGTATGTGGCAGCCTGTACAAAGACCATTTTTCTATGACGCATGGTTCTAGAGTTATCGCCTTGAGAATAAACAACTGACTCCATGTTTATGCTTATGTATGCAACTTCCAATCTTTTCAGTGTGTGTTATTCCTTTTCATTACGCAGTTATGGAGTAAGACTTTAAGCAGTTACGGAGTAAGACATTACGCAGTTATGGACTAAGACATTACAAAGTGTGTTAGGAACTGCACAGTTCATAAATTAGCTGGCCACGGATCACTGCAGTCACACGCAAATTCTTTAGTTCGGATCAAGGCCAATCTGTAACGCAAATTGTATTAACAATGTCACTTTCAAAGCCTGGTAGCAGTGGCGCAGGTACTAACGGTAAAGTACTCTGCTCTCAGGCCAGAAATATTTTTAAGTGTACAGCTTTTTTAAGGAATTGGCATCTGAGGAAGTGTGTGTAACTAAGTACGTTAATACAGAGTGTTACAGTTTGATATCTTCATTATCCTTTGCTGCATAGGTTCATGTTCTGACAATTTGTGACACAACAAATGTTTCTTTCCTCGTTCCCTCCCCATAACTTCCACTCTCTGACGGATCACTTGGCAGCAGTGCAGCTACTGTGTGCATCCATTGGTTCAGCTCATGTGCCTTCTAAAACTGTACGCCATATAGCACAACTTTTCACTCCAGACATCTTTAATCTAGTGTGAACTCAAAATTGTTGACATGTAATTTCCCAACACAACTAGAACGTTGTATAATCTTTGTGGATTCACAAATGACTTGACTATACAGTGAAACAAGTATCACTGTATATACTAGACAGATTGGGAAGCGATAACAGGTGTAACTGCAATAACAGGAGAGTTCTCACATATGTTAATTTTCAGGCACTATTACCCAATCATGTGTAAATATTTGTAACTTGATAAGATTTACACTGCCAGCATTTGTATTTAATACTACTTGGTAAAGCCATGAGGCGATCAGCAAGAATGTGAAACTGCCGAGCTTATCCCACAAACAGCAAGACACGGTACCTACACGTCTCATAAATCGGCATCCATGAGAGATCTATTTGTGTTTCAACACTGACTATACACCAGATTACTATTATTTCGCTGTTCGAATACACAAGATACACAATCGTAGCACCTGACAGCCAAGATCAATACACCTTGTCGCTTTGCCAAGTACTACTTCTGATTGGTTTCTCTCAAAGCTCATAATTTCAGTCTCTTGTTTTGAAAAAAGTATTCAAGTATTCTTCACATATGAGGTCATTTTGACTCACTTTTTTAACTCACCTTCAGTGAAAATGATTTAAAAACGAAACGTTTTCAGGATCGTTTGATCCTACCATCAGTCACCCAATAGCTGATGGGATAGAATGATCCTGAAAACATTACCAGTTTTTAAAACATTTTAAGTAAGGTGAGTGTAAAAAATTACTCCAAATGACCTCAAATATAAAAAAAATTCTTCTTTTCTGCCATCACTCGACTTAGTGTAAAAATTGAGGACTTTTTGCCCTGCTATTATTAGTCTTTTCCACCCTTACACTCATGTGTTGGCAATCTTTATAATTCACAAGAACTGTTCTGCTTACTTCAGTATGTTTTGAAATACAGTTGAACCTGCCTTATGAGTAACCCACTTCTAAGTAATATGGACTCATATGTAAATTTTTGTACGTCCTGGCAAACTGTAATTCACAAGTGTTAATAGAATACTATTTATACGTATTAAATTTCAATGAAATACAACTGAATTTTAAGTCGCTTAAATAACATACAGCATATGCTATCTTAAAAGAAACTCGAGGGATATTTTCCTTAATTCTGTTGACAAAGATTCAAGCTGAGCGGGTGGCTCGCAGACACAGAAACAAAAGACTAAGGTGCTTGCTGGTAGAGCTGACAAATTTCAGCGCAACAAAGTTGTAGCTACACACAAGATAAACGTTTATGGGTATCTGGTGTTCACTGATTAACAGTTTCAGTTCTCAATTGCTTTTAATGAGTCCTGGAGAGCAGAAAAAGGAAATGGTACTTACTAGATTACAAAGTAAAATTCGTATAAGGTGAAACGTAGTCCACACAAAACAAAAACTGAAATTGTTTCAGACTTAGGAATTCCTTATACCATGCTACCTAGTCATCAGTAACAAAATGAGATGCATAAACTTAATGCAAAAGTTTGTCCAACTAAGGCCATCAGGTGTTCAGAAGCAGTAGTGAATAGGATGAGCCGATATATGGCGCTCAAATTAAAGCAACCATAATCATCGTAACTCCTGCTGACAAGGAGTTTGACAAGGAATTATAGTTCACCGTTGCCTCCAGGTGCTTAGCAGAGCTTCACATCGCAGTCGCTGGGCAAACTACCTGCTCCCCCTCAGCAACTGGCCGAAACTTCCGCCGCATGCGCATCAACCGAAAATTCTTTTACATCGGACCCAGACCTGTGACGAGAGAGCAGCTCTTCTGGCTTGCAAACTCGCCGGAGGACGTTCTACCAGCTGACAAATGGGGGGACTGGCCGGAGAGGGATTGCCTCTAGAACATGGAGTGTAAGTTTTCTTACAAATTTATTTGCTTTTCTTTTGGCTTATACACATTAAAATAATTTGAGTGAGGGCTTTAAGCGTGAATAATTGGACGAAGTGACAGTGAGTGGCCTAATCTTTTACAAGTCAAGGTGCTATGTTTATGCTGTAAAGTGTTGTTGTTGTTTACTAGTGCCGTGCATCTGGCAATGAAGCCATTAGCAGTCGTGCTTTCCAATACTTTTGAACTGTAGTTTCTTCTGATCTTAATGCTTCACAGGTCTTCAAGTGTTCTTCATTCATTTCTGCTGGATCGTTACACAGGACACATATTGGTGAGGCTGAGATACCTATTCTGGAGAGATGACTTGCCAAGCAGTCATGATTTGTCAATAGTCGGAAGGCTCCAACCGCTGTTTTCCTTGGTCTCTGGGGGATTATATCTGGGTTGGAAAGTAGTGTAATCCATTTTTTATCTTTGGCATTTGTTTCTATTTCTTGTAGGTATAAATCAGAAAATTTTTTAATGATCAAGCGTTTTATTGAGGAATATGCGAAATTGAATTTAGATTTTTCTTTTATTGTTGTGCCTTTCTTTGCAAAGTCTGCAGCTTCGTCCCCCATGACTCCACAGTGTGCTGGAATCCATTGGAGATGAACAGTCTTATTAACTTTTTGGAGTTGTGTTAACATTTTGTAGCATTCTCTAATTTTTGTTGACTTCTTCGTAGTATTTGAACATATTCCCTGAATTGCAGCTTTAGCATCCGAAAGAATTACTGCCTTGTTAAATTTATTTAAGGGAAGATTTAATAATTGAGAGCAATGAGTATAGCCTCTGTTTCTCCATCATAATTTGTTGTCTGCCAACAATGATAAAAGGAAAAATGTGAACACGTAACTCCAGCTCCAGTAAGGTTTTACTTGGAGGATCCATCAGTATATATGTGCAGCCATTCTTCTGTGGGATACCTAGTATTGATTGTTTCCAGAGCTAGAAGTTTTTGTATTTCTTTTGGTGTGTCTGATTTACTTATTTCCTCTATTAATTCCAAATTGAAGGTAGGTTGCAATAATTCAAATGGATTTTCTCTTATAAGTAGATTTTCTCTGGTGTTAGGAATGTTCAATTTGGATTTAATCTGTGTTGCCTTTTCTAGGAAACTACTAAGAGTTTTAAGGATTGAAGGGGGGAGGTTCTCTTCTGTCCATTTAGAGTTTGGCAGTCGTAACATTTTCTCGTGTTGGAGCAATGCTTTTTCTTCTAGTTTTGTTGTTATTGATGGGGTCCGTGTTAAGGCAAGCATGGCATCAATAAGTGTGTATTTAACTGCTCCAGTGATTAGGCGAAGAGCCTGATTTTGTATTTGTTCAAGTTTATTGATGTTAGCATTTGCTGCTGTTATTAAAGCTTCAGAACAGTACAAGAGGTTTGGTTTAATATACATTTTGTATGTTGTGTTAAGGACTCTCCTTGAGCAGCCCCATTTAGCACCAGCTAACCTTTTAAGGATTTGCAGTTTCTTTTCAACCTTTTCTGAGATGTTTGTTATATGTTTTTTCCAAGTTAGCTTTCTGTCGAAAGTGATGCCTAAGTATTTGGCATCATCAACTGCTTTGAGTGGTTTACCATTATAATTTATGTTAATATTAACTGGTTTGTATTTTAGTGTAAATAATAATTTGTTTTTTCCACATTGATAGTCATGAGGTTTTTGGAGCTCCATTCATGTACTTTGTCTAGGGCTGTTTCTATTCTGTCTTTAATTAATTCAGGTTTTTTTGGAGAGCCTGAAGTCCAAATGACTACATCGTCAGCAAATAAAGCAATTTTGGTTTCTAAAGTTTTTACTATTGATGGAAGGTCATTTATATATATGTTAAAGAGTGTTGTGCTCAGAACAGCACCTTGTGGAAGTCCTCGGTGTGTTTGTTTATATTTGGAAATGTATGTATTATATTTTGTGGCACAAAATCTTTGTGAAATAAACTGAGTTATCCATTTAAGCATGTTACTTTTCACACCTATTGATTGCAACTTCTCAATTAATTTGTTTCTCCAGACTGAGTCATATGCTGATTTGAAATCAATGAATACTGCCAAGGTATCCTCCTTTCTATTGAAAGCTTCCTTGATGTCTTGGCTTAGTAGGAGTACATTTTCACTTGTACTATGATTCTGCCTCAAGCCGGTCTGTGAACTATTAATTAAGTTGTAATATTCTAGGAACCAGTTAAGTCTAGATGCCACCATTCTTTCCATCACTTTTGCAATAACACTGGTCAAAGATATTGGTCTGAAACTATTAATATTGTTTGAAGGTTGGTTTTTCTTTAAAATCGGGATGATAATGGCTTTTTTCCAGTTGGAAGGTACAGTCATTCTCCAACACGTGTTAAACAGTTTAAGTAGGATTTCTTTTCCTTTCCTGCCAAGGTGTTTAATAAACTCTGGGTGGATCTTGTCAGGTCCTGGAGATGTTTTGTTCTGTAATTGTTCTATTGCTAAATCCAGTTCTGTTTCGTTAAAATCCTGAATAAAAATATCATTTCGTATACCTTTTGGCTTATTAGTTTCTCTGATAGTTTTTTTGGATAGCCTTATCTTGTTTTTTATACGCTTGGGGTATTCTTTGTGACTGAGCATAAAACTTGTTAAGGGATTCTGCTATTTGCCTATCTGTAGTTAAGCTTTTGTTATTATGTTTTAATGGTTCAGTTGTATTTTTTGATAATTTTGTTTTATTAAGGAATTTGTATATTTTATTTCCATCTTTCCTATAGTCCATATGTTCTACAAAATTTGTGAAACTGGCCCTTTGCTGTAATTCTTTCTTAAAAATGGCTGCTTTTCTTCTCCAGTTTTGGACATCTTCTGGACACTTGGTTCTTTCGGCTTTGACTCTTGCTATATTTCTTTCGTGTTTTAACTTAGATAAAGCTGGAGACCAAAAGTAGCTATATTTCTTTAACTTTCCTTTGGGGATATGTGTTTTGGCTGCTGTCAATAATATTTCACAAATTTTTTTTATTCATTTCATCTGTTGACTTGAACTCTGATTCTAACGGTATATTACAATTCCCTTCTATCTCATTTTGGAAACTGGACCAATCTTCTTTTTTAAAATTCCAAGAAGTTTTAATTTTTTATTTGTTTTATTTATTAGACCTCTTATGGAGTTTATAGTGATTCTGTGGCCTGAACCTGGGTCTTCTATTATTTCCCTTTTTGTATTGTCAATTATGTCAGATGACACCATCAGAAGGTCAGGATTTGTACCCGAACCATTATAATGAAGGTAAGTGGGTGGATCATTTGGATTAAATATTAATTCCATTGTTGATGAGTTTAATAGGTCTTCTATGACTCTTCCTGCTGAATTTATATCTCTGTAACCCCACCTAGGGGAGTGTGCATTAAAATCATCTATTAAAATACTTTTGGGTTCTATGGGAATAGAATTTAGATCTAGTGTATTGTCTGGAGGATTGTAGATTCTGTAAATTCTATAGTGGTAGCTATTTTTCCATACTTCGATTTTAACTATTTCTGATTTATCTTGTTCTTCCATTGTTTTTTGGATTTGGATAGTAGCTTTCATATTTCTTTTAATTCCTGTAAGAATACCACTTGCTATTTGACGAGCCTTTGGAAGTATATGTGTAGTGTACTGATCCATTTCAAAGTATATTTCCTGTTCTTCTGATATATTGGCTTCTTGTACTGTGAAGACATCTATATCTTGGTCTTTTAATATTTTCATTAGCTCTTGTTTTTTAGGCTGAGACATGCCTCCTGCATTCCATTGTAGAATTCTTAAAGTATTGAAATTGTGATGAAATTTGCCTAAAGATGTCCCCACCCGGAGATCCGATTGGGGGACAGTTTTAACTCCGGAATATTAATCTTTAGGACTCATATTCATGTATGTGGCTTTCATGTAACCGTTTTCTTAATGGGCACCAGTTTTACAATGTGGCAGTTACATCACCCGACTTAAACCCCCATTGTGCAAGGAGGACCACACCTATCGGTCAACGGGTCCATCAGACCTAGCCGGGAGGACTAAATAGGTGGTATTTAGATCCACCGACCTTCCCCTCATGTGCCTCTGAGGGACGCTGTTGTGCTGTGATAGGCCAGCACATATGTAAATGACATTTCCTCCATTTTAGATGAAACAGTTATACCGCTGTGATTCTGTCCCCAGAGCCTCATCTGTTAAAAGCAGGGTGCACCACGGGCAGGATGAGGATGGGAATTGGGTAGGAGAGGCTATAGGAGGCGCATCACTACCCCTTACTACCCCTTATGCTGTGAAGTTGAAGTTATTAAAAAAAAATGTAACTTTTCCTTGCAGTTCAAGTATAACAATTATTTTAAAAATATCCACAGATCATACTGGTTTTATCCTGGTCCTATTTAGTAAATTATTCCGTATCAGTGGGTTGTAAGACCTAAGTGAACTATCGTTCTAAACACCCCGGTATGACAGTGCAGATTAAAAAGGAACTAATGAACGGACCTCCAAGACGCCACGAAAAAGAAAGCAAAAAGAGTGTGACAACATAAAACCGCTAGCTTAGTGCAGTATGATGGAATAGTGCAAAGCAGAGTGCGGCAAATTGTTCACTCTTTACTGTTTGAAAATATCCCACCCACGTTGAAAAAAATTTTGTCATTGGATCATCACTACCAAATTTCACAAGTGTCACTCTGCGTCGGTTCTTACATAATTTGGGGTTCAAATATGAAAGAAGGCATAAAGTACATGTTGCAGTGTTGCGCCCCACGTAACATGTACTGTCTTCTAAGGTTGACATACGCTTTAGATGGGATAATGAATGGGGTCTGCTGCAGAAGACATCAAGGCATACAGTGGGGCTTAAATGAAAGAATGGAAAGTTTAGAACATGCAGATGACATCTGTATGTTAGCTGAGGTTCACAGACATAAATGGAAAATTATAAGTTTTAAATAAATTAGCATCAGCAGCTGGTCTGAGTATGAATAGACACAAAACAAAAGAAATGAGAATAAATAATGTGGAATATAATTTGTCAAATAGAGGTAAAATAGAAGAGGTCAAAAAATAAATGTACTAATGATATCTAAGGAGAAGGATCAGATCAAGACGTACATGCCAGAAATCAAAAAGCCAGATTCTCCTTCATACAACTTAAATCCATTTGGAAATCCAAACAAATTTCCCCGAGGGTCCAAATTAGAATCTTTAACATCAATGGGAAATTCATTCTACTGTAAGGCTGAGACCTGGATGGCAACCAAATTAACAAAGAGAAACTGCAGGTATTTATAAATAGAAACTTAAGATTCATTTTAGCAACATGGTGGCCAAAAACAATATCTGTGGAAAATATCAGATCAACTTGAAATTGCGATAGAAATAAAATATAGGAAATGGAGATGGACTGCGCACTCACTTAGAAGGGAAATAGGAAATATAACAAGAGCTACCTTTGAATGGAACCCCCAGGGTTCAAACACAAGACCTGGCAGACTCCCGATAACTCGACCTTATGTGGACTGAGAGGTTGTCAAGATACACAAATGCTGAGTTTTACGGAATAAGGGGGTCTGTTGTTCACAACCCATAAAATAACACTGAAAATTACACAAATGGGTACTCTAGTACAATGTATGGAAACAAAAGTATGTTGTTAGCTAATGCTGGATTTCTGACAAGTCATTCATTCTCTTGCTCTCCAATATTTTTCACTAATGGATGGGGCACTAGAAGTGGATTTATCCCAATGTAAGACATTGAACTCTCATGGAATTGTTATTGATGTTAAACCGTTTTAACAAATACACATGTGTATTTAATTTAGAAGTTATGTTGTAACTATGGTGCAATCCTAGAGTACTGTGATAAAGCAATGCTTTACTTCAAAGGTTATAGCAGTCTTAGATGAAAGCACTCATACATTATAAATACTATCATTCGGTTATATTTTGAAAAACTGAATTAACAGTAAAGTGATACAATTCAACAAATTATAACAAATATCTTAGAGACTATGAGCTTCACTTATCTTAGAATGTGCTTAAAATTCTTGAAATTAAAAGCACACTTTCTTGTTATTCAAAATTAATATCTTTCCCAAGCCATTAAATCTATGGCTCCATTTAATGGTTTTAATAATTTAACCTCTGGATTTATTTCATGATTAAATCACCAAAACTGATCTGCCACAGCTGATTTATCAATCTGGTTACATTTACATTTTACTCAGGAGTCTCCGTCTAGGGGAATGGCAACCACAAGGTACCCAAGCTGAGCAGAACATTACTTCCACTTGCTGGTGTTTTGCTCCTCACTGTAACTTTTCTATCTGACCTTACCTTGGTCATCTCTTGTTCTCTTCCAACCCCGATGCTATTAGGGTTCCCGAGGGCTAGGGAGTCATTTTTCCAACCTCTCCATTTCTCTGATTTCTCTATAAAACCTTAACCCCTACCATGCTGACCTGTCGTGGCATGTAATAGGTCCTCTGATTGGTAATCAGAGGATATGGTCGGTGAATTTATTTTGATAATTCTCCCAGTCAGGTCGGTGATACCCATAAACCAACGACAGGTGTGGTCCTCCAGACATTCTGGGGGTTGTGAGAGAGCGATGTGACCACCAAAACATAAAAATATGGTGCTCTCTAAAAAGCAGTTACATTTACTGCTAAATCTCTTCAATATTTAGGAAACAGAATACTTAACATCATGTATTACATTTTAATATGTTCTCGTATGTTAGATCTCTTAACACAGTCAACGTAATTGCCTTGGCATTTTAACTTTTCTTCTCATTCAACATTTTCACTGACACAAACAATGTACTACAATACTAGCAGTATGCCTGAAATCTTAGTTTCACTGTAACCAGAAATATGGAACAAAGTTAAGCTTACAACATACACAGGTACAGTAGAGTCTCGATTATCCGACCTAAACTGGACCTTGGCAACGTCGGATAACCGAAAATGTCAGATAATACAAAATACCTGTATTAAGCCCGAAAGAAATCTCTAACCTTAATGCAAAATACGTTGGAAAATGGACTAAAACATAGGTATACTGTATTACCAAAACAATTGTTTGTTTTTCGGTATTTACTGAATAATCAAACCAATTGTACATATAATATTGAACAAAAGAACAAAAAGAAGCTCCAAATCTCTTAAGAAAAGAAACTTTTCAATGAAGTCTGCTTGTTTGCTGAATGACGTTTCGATGATGCACATTAATAGCACAATTTACTCCTCAGTGTTGTTAGCCTAGTGTGTACACACTTTTATATAAGACACCGTGAATTCCAATTACTTTATTTGTATTGAGAACAAACTACCTTTGTTTTGATAGTAGGCTACTAGAGATTACATGTACATGTTTTCGCTACCATGTGATAAACCCGAGCGTTTGTTAGTGTCGAGTATCGAGTGTTACTGCTAACTAGTTGTTGACAAAATTGAACCTCTCCACGAGAAGTTGACCTAATAATTTTAGAGATTGTTATTTGAGAGATGTTTTTTTTCTTAATAGGTATAGGTATGTCGGATAATACAGAATGTCGGATAACCAAAGGTCGTATAACAGAGATTCTACTGCATTTTGTACACATGGAGACTGAATGTGCACGAGTGACTATCATGCAAATTGAAGATGTGAGTAATGTCTGTTTACTTCCATGACATAGAGAAAACATCACTGATAATGTGAGATGGCACTGTACTTAATCATGCACAATCCGTGGAAGTCGGAAACATAACATACCACCACAATGGTCTTATTGCACATTTCTCACGTCTAAGAATACCTTTGTACTGCTTAAAGAAGTAAGCCTTCCAAACAAGTGTTTGTGCTATGTATCCACATTAGTGGCAAGCTTTTGGTTTCATGACAATGGTCTGGCAGTTATGTTCTGATTAGATCTCCAAGGTCAACACATGGTCAGTCCTTTTGTCACTGTGGGGGAGAAGGTGGTAGCTTGTACACATACAGTAATTAAAATTTATCTATAAAATTCATACCATAAACTAAGATAATAGAAATTACAGTCAAGTTAAACAATAAAAAAAAATTTTAAAAAAATGGGAGGTTGTTGAGTTACACAGAATGTCAAGTTATCGAAAGTCAAGTTATCAGGCTAACAATAGAATCTGCTGGCATGTTTTTATCAAGGACCTATGCTTCCTAGAGGAGTAACACGACTACTACTCTAATTGGTACTTACTGGACTTTTAGTGTAATGCTGTACAGACTCGTGCAACAACCTTTTGCTAAAAATTCTGCTTTTCAATTCAGAGACCTCCAAACCTTGATTTCGACTGAAACCTCAATAGCAGATTTTTGGGTACAATGCCATAATTTCCATGCCTTCTAAGTAGATGGTAAAGAGAAAGCAATAAGCCATTGTAAGGTAGGTGTTTATGTCCATTAAAAAGATACAAGACAGAGAAAGTCATATGAATATAACATCAGATATTGATGTTCCCAAATAGTCTTAGGGACAGTGTAACAAAGGGTGCCAACATATGAGAAATCAAAGTAGCTAACAGTAGCACACAAGTTAACCGACATTGGGATTGTGTAGTTGGCAATATGTGTATAAAATCCAATGAAGGTAAATTCCGGCGAAAGTTGCACGTAGAGGGTGGGAAGCACTCCGTGGGACTGTTTTCATTCAGTAGTGGCATTTTACTTACTCGTACATTCGTTAATCTAACCCTAATCATTTTACAAATATAACTCTGAGCACCATAATTACAGAATAATTGAGAATCCCTAAACATTACGATGAAACATATGTTCCATGACCTGAAATAACTAAGAAATCATAAGTTCATGCAATTGTGCAGTAGGTAAATAACCTTGGATGGGAATATTTCGAACATATATGTTTATAAAAGAAATACAAAGTTGCCTTTGTGGCCGCACCGCAGCCGAGTGGTTAGACCATTCGCTTCTCACCAAAGCCGCCCAGGTTCGATCCCAGGCAACTGCATGTGGGATTCATGGTGAACGAAGTGCCGCTGGGGCGGGTTTCCTCCGGGTTCTCCGGTTTCTCACCACAATCTCATTCCACCAGTGCCCCATCTTCATTCTATGTATCATCAGTGTCACCACCTGTGGTGCCATAGCAGTAAAAGCAAGCATTAAACACTACCCAAGAAAAAGTTGCCTTACAGAGGCTGTAGGGGAAGGTGGGCGAATTCTGCGCAGGAGGGTAATTCTGCGCTGATGTTTCTCTGGTCCTGCTTTGAATTCCTAGTTCTGTCCTGTGTCGCCATCTGCTCAACAGTTTGACTAACTAGTGTGTTGAGGAAGATGCCATTACAGCTATTCGTCTGCAGTCAGTGAGCTGCAACACTTTGGGCATATATTTCTTGTTACAGATTTCCATTAAAGAGCAAGGTAGACATGGCATGGGTATGGTGTAATTGTTCTCATCTATCTATTACTATTAAATTAGAATTGTTTATGCTTGATATGTCTGCAAAACATGCTTGAAATAAGCATGTTTTGAAGTATCCACGGTAGATGGAAGAATGTATGCCGTGTCGGGTAATTCTGCGCTTATTATGGCAGGTAAATTTGCGTGGCGCGCAGAATTGTCCCTCGTGTATTTAAATACTAGTAGCACCAGAAACGAACTTCTATCCTTCCTCTGACAATTTGGATCTGCAAGTTGAAGTAGTTGAGGAGGAGACTCAGAAAGAAGACTATCGACATAATATTCTAGCAGCTGCTGTCCTGTAAACGACAGTTGGATTTCTCAGATAGCAAATCTGATGCCGATGAATTCAGTGAAAAACAACTGTGTGGTGGTGACGATGAGAAAATGATGATGTCGCTCCAACACCTAAACTATGACGTGTGATGAGTTGGGACGTGATAATGAGATGTGGTACAGATGTGTAGAGTACGGCAGGTGGTCCGCGAAGAATGTAGCGCATGGGATTCAGCAGAAGATAACTTCTGTGATCTCTGCCTCAGAAAACAAAAACAAACTAAAAAGCAAAATAAGAGAGCATCTTGAATAAACTAAAAAGCAGTTTAAGTGAAACATCTGGACGGTTGATTTGAGTCTATAATAGGAGTTAGCAATTGATATAATATTCTGTAGCATTTAGTTAAACATTAAAGATAATTATGACACATATATTCAAGTTCATTTCAAGCATATACGGCACGCACAATTACCCGTCCAGGTAGGTTAATTCTGCGCATTGTATACTTTCAGTTTTCAATACCTAACACCCTTTCAAAAGTACAAGATGCCTTTGGAATTGCACTATTTCGAGAGCTTATTTAATGAAGTTACAGGTGAAACAAAGTCTGCAACTTAATAACATTTCTGTTAGTCAGTATGGCTGCTCGACCTTAAGTGCGCAGAATTCGCCCACTCTCCCCTATAACCTGAAATAACTGGAAATTATAAGCTCATGCAGCTGTCCAGTACATACCTCAAATTGTAAATATTTCATAATGTACATTTATGGAACAAATACGAAGTTATAAGAGTTAATTATGGCAGGTGATTAACAAACAATCCTTTGAACATTGAATTTCACTGAAAATAGCCACAAAATAACTGGTGATTTTAACATTTCAAATGCACTTTCAATTATTGACAATAACTTTACTTTGAAAGATCACCACTAACAAAGAAAGACATGTTACAATAACACAAACGGTGCTGGCCCAAAGTTTAGATACAAAACCAGGTTGAATACATACCCACTGCAATATTTGCCCTTGAAGTTTCTGCTTCCTACTGAAAATAGAAACACACAATGCTGCTTGCTGCTACTACTTCAGAGTAACCTGTAATCAAACAATTTACAGATTTCACAATCAAGGACAAGGTAATTGTCTCACATCCAGAAAAACTCATTAGTGTGACTTAACAAAAGAAATAGCATAACAAACAACACAATGAGTTTAGAGATCTTTCAGACAATAGTATCATCCTGTGCGGCACAGTATTAGAGTTGTAATGAAAGCAACCTGTAGGTTCAGGTGTTGTTTCTAATAATAATTGCCAAACAACTTTAATAATTAAATGGTGCAATAAAAAATATTCAAATTTTACCTTAAGTGTAGACATGATGCAAACATTTCAAAACAATATAATAAATAGCTCCTAAGGTGTCATGAACAGGGCCTGGATGTTTATTACCTAAAATGTTAGAAATAAGCAAGAAAATCTTGTACGCTCAATAAAAAATAATTTTATTAAAATGTTGTTAGCTAATGCTGGATTTCTGACAATGAAGTGATTAATCCTCTTGCTCTCCAATATTTTTCACTGATGGATGGGGCACTAGAAGTGGCCGGGCATATTTGAAGGTGGTCTCGATCCATTTCCTCTTGCAGATCACATAGAGGACAGAGTGGTGAAGAATATATCCCAATTCTGTTTAAATGTTTTGCCAGACAATCATGTCCTGTAATCAACCTGAAGGTTGCAACTGCTGTTTTTCGAGGATACTAAGGAATTACTGTTTGGATGTTTGGTAGTTCCCATCTTTTATTCTGTGATTTTTCATAGTAATATTTTGCAATAATTTTTTTGAATTCAGAGTTGACTGATATTTTAGCTGCATAAAATGGTAGATTAACTATAGATTATTGTACACCGCTGGTACCCTTTAAAATATGTATTTTGAGTCAATTAATAACACTAACCAACACTCACTTTAAAATTGTCCCTGTACATGTTTCGGAGACAAGCTTTCCTTCATAATCAACTGGACATCGCCTGAACTGTAGAGGTTGGTTCGCAGGGTTGATATCTCATGTAGACTGCTTTGAAATTTCGATTTTTATATACAAAAAGGTGATCTGTTAAAGAAGATGCTAAAACTACCACCAGAACAGTCTACAGGAGATACCAGCTCTGTGAACCAGCCTCTACAGTTCAGCTGAAGACTGGTGGATAATAGCCTCCAAAACATGTACCGGGAAAATTTAAAAGCAAGTATTGTTTAGTGTTATTCATTGACTCAAAATTCATATTTTAATGTCATTCCAACACTGTCATCAACTTCCAGTATTCATTATTAATAATTTTGTTGTATTTTTAATTTGTTTGCCTAACCTAGAGCTCACACTCAGGTCTGCACAGAAATGAAATAAATGTCATATTTTAAGGGCAATATCACAGACAAGAATTAAGAGATGTGAAAGATTAGCCTTTGGGACAACTGCAAGCACATATGCGAAACTGGAATATGAATATAAAAATCTGATGTGTTGCACTCACACAACTTTCTACACTCTTGAACCATTCTTACAAATTCTTGTTCTATTTACTTAGTGTTAATTGAGATGAACATTTGCAGAAATTATCTTATTCGTTTTCTTGCACGTATAAGGGGAATATGGATATACAGGTGGCTTTGAGTGGTAATCAAATCTTTTAAAGCTTCCAAATTCTCCTTGCACACCTAACATACAAAAAGATGGCTAGTGCTGTTTCATTAGACTGAAGTTTAAGTTCTCCGAAATTTAAACAAATAAGAAATATCTACAAAATGGTTCACTCTACAAAAAACTTGATTCAGACAAATTGTGCGTTTTAGCGAGATCTACATTTTATGTAGAGTACTTATGGTTCACGAGTTATTCAAGTCATCCAGAGTAAACAGGACTACATAGGCTATAGCCAGAAATTTCAATACATTTCATGTGTCATAAAAATATGATAAACATATGGTACTTTAATCAATATCATTAGCCATTTTCAAGAAAATCAAAATTTTTCCATGTAAAGGGTAGTTTTACGTGGAGGAATTTTCTTTAAAATCTTTGTGCTGCATCTTTGAAAGACATTAAACTTAAATATCAACTATGGTTTTAAAACAGACTTTTCGTTTTTGAGTTATGCTGTCCACAGACTGACACAGTAGGCACACACGCACAGGCCTTTTTTCTAAAAAGCTTTTTTTGGATTCAGGGAGCCTCAAAACATATATTTCTGGTGAAATCTCGACATAGAATTTTTGGCTGGAATTTAATACTTCCTATACTTAGTAGTAGAGAAAGTAAAAATATGACAAAGAAAAATTAGAGAAAATGACTATATGAAAAAGACTAGAAAATCATGAGTAAAAACAAAAGCCAAAATAAGACTATATGACCCACAAGAATTGCATTATTTTAATTACCATTGACAGAATCATGGTTCACTTACATTTTCCATGGAAAAAAACCAAGAAAAACTATCATAAACATTCAGGCCCTGGTTCCTGAATTTAGCAGATTTAATTACTTTTGATCTCCCCTTAATGCAAACTTAACCCAAACTAATTGGCTTGAAAGTCTTGTTACCTGATACACTGCCAAAATTCCTCTGTTGGTCTGCTTCAGTTTCTGGAGTTCATTTCCCAAAGCTTTCATCTTTTGTTTCTGCCTTCGAGATTTTTATTCACAGTTAAAACAAGTATGTCTTCATAGTCATTTTTCAATTAATAGAGCTTTGCAGAATCAGCAACTTTAGCACCCATATCTTGTAATTCCTTATCTCTGCTTTCAATTTAATCCACACAATTTCACTTTTTAACCCATCACCTTTACTCAAAGTAGATTCCAATGCAGCTACTTTTTCAGGTTACACTCTGCAGTTCTTCAAATGCAATGTCTTTAAACTCCAAGTCCGTGGACAAAGAAGAATGGTCTGCAACAAGCTTGACAGAAGATTTAAAAGCTATTTTTCTTCATTTAACACTGTATTTGGATTTTTCACCTGCATCTAACTTGTTAATGTTACTTTGGGCACTAGTTTGTTGCTCTTGTAAATTTTGCATGTGTGATTGAGTCACCAGATTATTTTTTTCCTTACACCTTTATAAATAATGCACTAGTTTATTAATTTGATCCTTAGTTGCAGTCCTTTTAAAACCTTTGTCAGATTTGGCTTCATTTACTGCTTCTTGTAGTTGACATATGTATCTTAACCTCATGACTATTTAGTCTGGTAGCACTTAGCTCTATCCACAGTGCGTTGGAATGCATTTACTTTGTTTCACCTTCAGTTTACATTGCTGCTTAGTCAGAGGCCAGCAAAAAAGGCTCTACCCCTCATTAACATAATAACCTCTTCTTCTGGCTATATCAGCTTTATATGGTTGATATTCCATTTCAGCTTGAAATTCAGGCTCAGTTCTCAGATGCTTCACGTTGATTAACAATTGGTTTTAGCACAATCATAATAGTCAACATAGACTATGCAAACTGTCAACTTTGAGGGACTCTGCTGTAGACTTAATATTAAACTGATCTGTAACTTTCCACTGCTTATATCAGATCATTCCACTCTTAACATAAAGTGTTGAGCTCCTACAATATATGAATTCATAAGAGTTGATAGATGAACTGGCTGTGTTCCCAGAGCAGGGCACTTTTCGCAGGCAATAATCCACTCAAAAAAGCAAATAATATCCAACATAGAAACGTTTACACTAAAAATATGGACACTAAGCCTACTGAAGAATCAACACAAAAAAACCACCTATATGCAATGACAACTGGAAAAAATTAGGTCAGAAATTGAAAACAAAAAATTTAATGTATATTGATGAAACCTAAAATTAAAGTTTCTAACATACAGGAATATTCTTGACATATTCAAAATTACAATATTGAGTGAGAAGTCATATATTTATTGGTATGGAAAGAGCTGCAGCAAATAAAATAATCAACCTTATGAGATTACATAACATAACAAAACAAGGAGTTCAAAATTCAACTACGCTTTTTCACAGATAGCGTACCATAAATAAGTAATTTCTGTGAATTTACCAAAAATGTAAGACAGTTGTGTAATTCATGCTCTTACGTTATGTGGACGTAATGGATACTTAGATTCAAACGTGTACAACCTTGTAACAAATGGCAAAACGTAAGTCACCATTGAGGATTAATCCACTCAAGAGAAATCTCCAATCTTTGTGTTTCCGCTGTGCCATTAACACATGCTAAGTGCAGTTTTGTACTATGGACCGAACTTTGAAAGGTCTGCATCTGTTGTAAATGAATTGGACAGAAATAACAAGTCATGTAATAAAATACTTCAAGACACCCAATTAAAAATTCATTGATATATCTACAAATCTTAAATTTACATGAGGCTCCATACATAAACTGCAGTGCAGTGAAACACTGAAGAGGTGCAGCCTGTTAAAATGAAAATTACTGTACTTGCCAGCGTATAACACACATTTTTGTTCCTTCGAAAATCAACCCAAAACAGGTTGCATCTCACATGCCAGTAGCAAATTTAAATAGGCACCTTTAACCCCTTTTTTTTTTTTTTTTTTTTTTTTCAAAATTTGTTTCGGCTTGAAGCAGATCATTGTCAACTTCCTTGCAAATTTTGAGCATACCTGATGAAATGAGTTCAGTGGTTGCACTGACAACCACCGATAACAGTGTTGTGTAGGATGTCAAACTGATTGGTTTTAAAATTGGAACCTCTGTCCGGAAATGCACAGACTGGATACTAGAGGTCGAAGTTCGAGAATGACTGGTTGTGACAATATGGTAACATTTATTTAGGTACCTTAATCCGGAAGGTATGCAACCCTTTGGCCATCTGTGTACTGGGATGAACGACTTAACCAAAACGTTCCTGTGCATACGCTAAGTTCTTCCAGAGTCCTTGGTGCACATACTACTGCGTTATTTGTGTAGTTCCCAGTATTGCCATTTTTTAACAGCAGTGCGACCTGAGCCCCAGCACAGTTTAATGTAAATGTGCAGTATCACCTCAACATCGCATACTCAAGTCGATCTATTAATAGTAGAGGTGAGCCTCTTCCATGGCCAGCACGGTTGCCAGATTTGACACCTCTGGACTATTTTCTATGGGATTGTAAGAAGAGTGGTGTGCGGCACTCCTGTAACTCAGCGAAGACCTTATAGCTCTAGTCTAAAGTGATTAAAAATCATCTAAGTTAGTTAGGCACACAATCTTAATCCAAGAAACAAACACAGAACACAACATCTAATTATTTACATTTAATCATAGCTTTACTGTTCAAAATTAGACCGATAACTTTTAAATCTGAGAAATGGCAGTCTTTGCCAGAGTATGGCTGAATAGGGCACACAGATGCACTCTGTTAATTGCAATGGCCATGTGTTCCATTTCCTATGAATAGTAAAGCTAAGATTAACTCCAAATATTGAGATGTTTGTGTTTTGTTTGTGTTCTGTGTTTCTTGGATTAACATTGTGTGCCCCACTAAGACAAATGCAATATTAATTTTCATTGTTGATTTTGCCATAAATACTTAAACTGGGTAGGAGGCAGTAGGTAATGACATTAACTCAACTAGCACTTAAACAAAGCACTGCAGCAGAAAACTTTCCCGGATAACAAGTGTAAAATTATGTTATCTATCAGCTCCCAAAGTTTGTCGGTCTCATTTTGGGACATCTGTATACACATATACTAAAGTTGATTTACAGTAGATGAATAATGAATAATGCAAACAATTTTTTCCCTAAGAAGGTCTGTGTTTTATAAGGTGGCAAATACAGTAATTCACTGCCAGGTCCAAAAGAAAAGAAATTTTGAAACTTGTTGCAGATGTGATGTAGAAACATTGCTATTACGACAATCAGTATGCATTCATAATGAACTTGTGCACTGCAATTTTAAGGGAACATATTTCTGTGAATGTAACAAAAATCTTTGAATATCTACACTAAATATTTACTTTCTTCCTTCTTTTGTTTTTCACATAAAAAAATCCTCTCCCTATTTACCAGATACCTTGATCACACTTTCAGCATTTTGAGAGGTACCATCGCATCCTGTTGGGGTCTCTTGAGGTGTCTTAATTTTGCAGAAAGTGTTTCACATACACAGTAAATTGGATTTTTTTAACCAAATTTATCTATATTGGTACCAGGGGTAACTCAAAGATTGTGGTTTGTGGATTGTTTAATTTGGTATGGTAAATTCATTGTAATTTTTGGGGGGAATTGTTGACGGGTTTCTTTTGCTTGTTTTGTTTATTATCAGAACAAAGGAGGTAATCAATATAAAGTTATGTACATACAATTGTGATAACGTTAAGCTGAAATAAATTATATATTAAAAATTGGGCTTTAGTTCAAAGATTCTATTTCGCAACAACACATCTATTAATTGTGGTTTTCTAATTCCTTTACTGCATCTCTTTCTGTATCTAATTGATTTCTCAGCTTGGTTAGTTGATTATTTGCTTCCTCCAGAGATAACTGTAATTTTTTGTTTTCTTCTTCGAGTTTTACATATGCACAGCTTTTCGCTTCATTTTCAGCTTGTAGGTCTCTGTATACTATCTTCAGTGAACTCAGCTCTCCCTCCCTCTCCGAAAGTTGATATAGCGCACCATCCAGCTTCTGTTTCAGTTGCACAGCATTATTTTTGCTCTCATCTCGCTGCCTACATGCATCCTTCAGATCGCTTTTCAACAATTCTTTAGCTACTACCACATATACCAGTTCTTTTATAAGTTGGTTTCTCATATTTCCGCAGTCATCTCTCTCTCGTAAAGCTTTTTGCAATTGGTTTCTCATATGCTCAATTGTATTTTTACAGTCATCTCTCTCTCGTAAAGCTTTTTGCAATTGGTTTTTCATATGCTCAATTGTATTTTTGCAGTCATCTCTCTCTTGTAAAGCTTCTTCCAATTGGCTTTTCATTCTATGAATAGTGTTTCTGCAGTCATCTGTCTCTTGCAACTTATCTTTCAACTCCCTTTTCATTTGCTCCATTGTATTTCTGCAGTCATCTGTCTCTTGCAACTTATCTTTCAACTCCCTTTTCATTTGCTCCATTGTATTTCTGCAGTCATCTGTCTCTTGCAACTTATCTTTCAACTCCCTTTTCATTTGCTCCATTGTATTTCTGCAGTCATCTGTCTCTTGCAACTTGCCTTCCATTTCCCTTTTCATTTGTTCCTTAGTATTTCTGCAGTCATCTGTCTCTTGCAACTTTTCTTCAGATTGCCTTAGGAACTGACCGGTGGTGTTCAAGTCATCAACCACTCCTAAAGCATCATTCTTCTCATATATGTTGTCCAGGTTCTTCTCAAGTAGTGCTACACCATCATCTCTCATTTGGCTCAATCTTCTGAGGATCTGAAACTGTAACATTTTTGCATTTTTTAAATTGCCCTGCAGGGCACATACATTCTTCTCTGCACTATTAAGTTCTTCATTGGTACTGTCACAACTGTATCTAGATGCAGACTTCTCCTTCAATCTATCCAGCTTAGAATGCAGTTCAGACACTATATTCTCACACTGGGAGATCATTAAGTCATGCTGTTCAAATGCAGCTTCCACTGAATACACCTCAGGGTATGACTGCACCTCAGCTTCTTGAGATGGCATTTCAATTTTGTATTCCTCAGATTCCTTTCTCGTTCCTTGCTGCTCAGACATGGCACCACTGTCTTCTGCAATAAACATAACATAACTGTTTAGGTTACACAAAATAATTCCTTCAACAAAATAAGAGGGGTACTACAAAAGTGAGAAAATAATTGATCCACACAATTGGATGCAGGATGGGATAGTCCCATCCATTGCGAGTAAGCTCAATCAGGTAGTAACTCTCGCACTCCAAGAATTCCAGCAGCAGAAAGGATGAAACCCATTCCACGCTGGTAGCCAATCCCTGCAACGGAGCTAGGAAGCGAGCATTTTCGTCAAACACTTTTTCAAGATTTGAGAAGTACATTAAACCAGTGTTCGGATAAGTCTAGAAGATTTACCACAGGCTTCTAAGGTCATTGTTCCTTCCCATGCCAGTTTTCTGATCCTTTCAGGAATTGAAAAGGACCCAAAAATCTTGGGAAGGAGAAGGAGAAAGCATCCAACCAGCAACAGCAGTGATTGGGGAAAACACTGCAGCGTTGAGAAAAATGCTTCACAAAAATAGTTGTAAAACATTTAAAGAAATTGAGGCAGCATTATGGGTTGGTTCGCCAGCAGTTTAGAAAATCCTCCATGAATTCCCTCATATGAGCATCATATCCAGATGGGTGGATCACAATTTGATGAAAGAACAAAAACACGCCTGTGATGAATGTTGTAAGAAAATACTGACAAGATCCAAAAGAGAGGACTTCAGACGGGTTTCCCACATCACGAACTATGAAACCTGACTTACAGTTGAACCTGATTTATGAATCAAGGGGAAGAGGGAAGATTGCTTATTTCTCAGTTACTTAAAACTGAGATCTTCATAGTTCATTATACTTTTTAAACAAAGCACAGTGGATAAAATTTGGTAAAATTGTGGTAAAATTTTACAAGCAACAAATGTAAGAAGAAAACGTTTTGAACTTGGTCCCCCTGAAAGAAATCAGTTAATTTGGCTCGTTTCTCTGTTTGCATTAAGTGCATATACCTCATTTTGTTATTGATGACCAGATACCAGAACTTAGGCAGTGTCATTTTAAACATGTCAAATATATCTTCAATTTGAAAGTGAATCTGTACGAATTATACCTTTTGTGATTGAAACCCCAATTTTATGTTGCCTTTTTCTGCCTTTTTAAACATAAATGCATATTTTACTTCTGTTTTTGGCTTTACATCATTATTTATATATTATTAATTAGGAATTAAATATTCCCTTCAGGTACATTTTATTTAAATAACCATAAGTCCATAACAATGAGTTACTTTGACAAATGTGTAGTATTGTCATTAAATTGCAGAGAACATAGGCATCCTTCGTTCAGTTCATTATTTTCTTGGCAACAGTGAGTGCTGTCGTGCAAATAAATGTATATAAAACAGAAAGCGTTTGAATTACGTGTTTATAAAAAACACAGCGAGTGTAGGTTAAACTTACTTTTTCTTTCAGTTTTCATTGTAATGTAGCTAGCAGCTAAGGCCATGAAAAGGCCATGAAAAGCCCATGAAGAGTCAAGCTTTACCACCCAGCCGCTGCGTCCCCCACCTCGGCCCACTACATGTGTTTGGTAGGGTGCAGAACTAGAGGGTGGTACGTGGTAAGCTTCCCAATCCCTCCCAGCCAGTTGTGCGGTCTTCACGACCTGGCTTAGCTAGAGCAAGATGCCAAAATTCAGTACTTTATGCAGTAATTTACGAAGTTACTTTAATGCCTTTGGATCCAATGTATTTTGAACAGATGGTAAAATACGCACATGCAAAATATGCACTCAGTGAACTCTGTAAATAAGTAATTTATATCACAACATATCGGCACAATCAAACAAAAATACATACTGGGAAGATTTCTTTGCTTCCAACAGTAATTGTAACATTAAGAGTCGAAAATCCCAGTTTGCACTTATGAAAAGAGATAAAATGCTGTTAAAAGCACCTTGAATAACTGGTAGATTCCAGTTGCACTTTCACTTTGTGCTAATCTCTTACACTGGTGTTTCACAAAATAAGCCCTCGTTAGCATAAGTAGATAAACAAACAGCTGTACACAATTGAAGGATAAGATGGTTATTGACTTGGCATGTGCTAACCAAATGGTTCATATTCCGTGCTGCTCCATTCTTTTATTTCTTAGTTAAATCTGCTAATCCCTGCACTTTAGATACTTGAACCAATCAGATTCATTGATGGGCTAGCTGCCATCTGGGCATTGACGGTGACGAATATATTACAATATGCTGCAAACCCTATACTCTCTCCTGTGAGCCTAAAAGGTTGCAGTGGTGGCATGTCATTTTTCAATATTTCTTAATAGTGAACGGGTGGAATATATTGTTGTTGCTAATGCTCTTCTAACTGGATTTTCTCCATTTTTCTATGGTCTTCCCAATAATATTTACATAAATTAAGGAAAAATTGAAGCTATTAACAGTGAAGCAACAGAATCTACATAGTTGAACTGGAACGCTGTCATTAATTTTTGAGTGAGTGAGAGGGTGGAGTTTAAGGACCCTTCAATAGCTAGGTCATTTGGGCCCCAAGTCAAAGATTGAAGTCTAAAACACAAAAAGCTAAAAAAGCGGTTAACAAGTAAAATTAAAAAGTAAAAGTCTAAAACAGTTAAATCGTAAAAACAAACAATAAAACTGGAAGTCATTGTCTAAAACCATAAAATAACAGAATACTCGGGGGTCTCCGTCTAGGGGATATGTGAATGGCAACCACAAGGTACCCAAGCTGAGCAGAACATTACTTCCACTTACTGGTGTTTTGCTCCTCACTGTAACTTTCCTATCTGACCTTACCTTGGTCATCTCTTGTTCTCTTCCGACCCCGATGCTATTAGGGTTCCTGAGGGCTAGGGAGTCTTTATTTTTCCAACCTCTCCATTTCTCTAATTTTTCTATAAAACCTTAACCCCTAACATGCTGACCTGTCATGGCATGTAATACGTCTTCTGATTGGTAATCAGAGGATATGGTCAGTGAATTTATTTTGATAATTCTCCCGGTCAGGTCGGTGAGACCAAGGCCATCTTTATCTAACAGGCCTGTATACGCAAAGAGATTACGTTATTGACGTCATCACGGGAGGCTTATGTTTATCACCTATTTGTTTATTACGGGAATGCAACACATCAGTACGTGGTTGGAACGCTAAGAAGTTGCTTGTGCCTTACGTGTCAGTAAACAATTAAGTGAGCGAACAATTAAATTACAAAGTGGTGTAGTTTTCAATAAAAAATGCCTAGGAAGTGTTGTGTGCCGGGTTATACCTCAAACTATAAAACAAGTGTAGAAAAGTATGTTACAGTGTTTTCGTTTTCAAAGGATCTACACACGAGAGACCAGTGGGTACGTGCTATTGAAGGGATATTTATGAACCAGATGTGGTATGTATTAAACATTTTTCTGAACAGCACATAGTGAAGGAATTTCCTGCTACGGGAAATGATGGAAGCGTTTTGTAGCACCCAGAACAACTCCTAAACTTACTGAAAATAGTAAATTTAAATGGATTCTCGGTAAACAAATGATATTGGATAAATGGTCTAAATTTGATGCTCTTTTGGTTCACAATAGCAAGTGAACAAACAGAACATAAAGTACTTCAGGCCGCCAACATTTTAAAGGAATACTGGGAGGACATGAATGAAGATTCCACAGAATATCTAAAACCTAAATTCCTAGAAGAGCAGGTAAAACTGGTCATGGGCGTCGCGAAGGGGGGGGGGGGGGGGCCACGGCCCCCCCCTGGAAGTTGGTTAACTTAATGTGCAATCAATTACTGACTATTAAACTACTATTTTAAAAGATCAATTTTTATTTAGCACGAATTAATATGGTTATATGCAACAAATATTATAAATTGTGACATTAAATTAAGAATTAATATTATCTGTTTGCAAATTTCAAACATTTGGCCCTCCCCTGGAAAAATGTCTGCCGACGCTCATGAAATTGGTCAGTCAAAAGCCAATTAAATATACGCCCGATACCCTGTTATGGACGTGTTCAATTTATTTTTCTCACCCAGCAGCTTACAGACAGTTACGTGATTCCAATGTTCTTTCTTTACCCCATCCTGATTACCTCAGACAACTTTCTCAACCCTTCAGTCCTGATAGAAACTCTTGCATTTAAAATATTTATCAGAGAAGGTGAAAATGCTTGGTGATCACGAAAAAGTAGTAAATTTGTTGAGACATATGAACAAGCATTTCTTTAAGTATAAAACCAGAGAAACTTAATTCTACATTTAGGTGCTGAGACATGTGACATTAATAATATCGGTGTTGACTGTAATGCTAGTGATTGCAAGTTACTGGGTGCTATTTTGACGAGGAAAATCATAAAAGTAATAACCAACATCCTCTTGAAAAACTACTGCATTATTAAACAAGACAGTTTGGTATTATCTACAGGAAAAAGAAAGAAAGAAAGAAATTGGAGATAAATTCGCATTGCGAACATAAGTATGCTCTGCCATCAACTACTATGCAAAGCATGTTTTCCACTAACATACTAATACACAGTAACTTTTAATACGAAATGTGAAAATATAAATGAATGCACGCTTCTTCCAGCGCAGAAATGCTGTAAAACATGTGTTTATTCCGTATGAATTGCTTGGAACGTCAGCCTCACGCTGTGACGTCACGAATCGCATATCCAGGCCTGTTACTTAGAGACGGCCTTGGTGAGACCCGTAAACCAACGACAGGTGTGGTCCCCCAGACATTCTGGGGGTTGTGAGAGAGCGATGTGACCGCCAAAACATAAAAATATGGTGCTCTCTAAAAAAACTGTTACTATTACTGCTATTGCTCTCTTTTTTATGAAATATGACTCGAGGGGTAAAATATTCCGGAGTTAAAATAGTCCCCCATTCGGATCTCCGGGCGGGGACTACTTCTCGAGAACCAAAACATTATATTAATAGAAGATCTAACATCAGACTTCTACAATGGAATGCGGGTGGTCTCACACAAACAAAAAGAGTAGAACTGAATAAAATTGTATTTGACTACAACATTGACATATTTGTAATACAAGAAGCAAATCTAACAAATGACCAACTTAAATGCTTCAATTTTACTGGATTTTTACTGCACTTACTACCCAAAAATAGACAGATAAGTAGTGGAATATTAGTTGGAGTCAAAAAGGATATTAAAACCTCCTTTGAAATTGTAAAAGAAATGGATAACACAGATAAAAGTGAATTAATAAAGCTAAATTTTTGGGATAACAAAACACATCTACATTTATACAGTATTTACAATCCTCCCAGGAATGTACCGGATCTCTCACTTATTGACCAATTAAATAAAACAATCGTATTTGGGGATTTCAATGCCCATTCCAAAAGATGGGGTTATGAAAAAGTGGATTCTACAGGGAAGATAGTGGAAGAATTTTTGAATACCACAACTTTTGAACTGATTTATAGTAAAGAAGATCCCACAACCTTCATACATTATTCTGGAGCGGGTAGTAACCCAGACCTCTTGTTAGCTACAACAGATATTGTTTCAAAAATTAAAAAACAAGTTATAGAAGATCCAAGTACTGGTCACAGAGCAGTAATTGCTGATATAAAACTAGAGAACACAAATAACAGTCAAGGTCTTACGAATCTGTATTGGAACTTCAAAAAAGCAGATTGGAACAAATATAAAACTGAATTAGAACATAAATTTAAAGAACAAACAAACTCACAGCTGCATGACCAACCAGATCATATGAACAAAGAATTCTGTAAAGTCATCCTAGAAACTGCAAAAAAACATATTCCTCGTGGAAGAATTAAAAATTTCAAACCCTTTTGGAACCCCCAGTTAGAAGAACTGAAAAAGCAAAGGGATATAGCTAGAAATACAGCTGAACAAACAAAAAACATATCAGATACACAAATATGGCGGAAGAAATGTGCCTCATTAAAAAAAGAAATTAATACTGCTAAAAGGAATCACTTTAATAATTTCTTAGAAAAA
The DNA here is from genome assembly GCA_030765045.1 of Tenodera sinensis. Lineage (NCBI taxonomy): Eukaryota > Metazoa > Arthropoda > Insecta > Mantodea > Mantidae > Tenodera > Tenodera sinensis. The sequence continues at coordinate 118,222,625 of CM060970.1, forward strand.
ATGGATTATAGGACAGATGGTAACAAAGCTCATAAGTTCATAAAAAATGTCAAGGACAGGAAAGAAAACAACAGCACACCTATCATACACAACAATAAAATGTTAGTAAATGATGCAGTCATAGCTGAAACATTCAATAAATATTATGCTAATGCACACAAAAGTAACAAGAAATAATAAAAAGGAACGTAAAGAATTTAAGAAAGATTCGAAACAAGAAAGAGAATGTAATCCTAACACTCAGTGCAATATCTTTTTTCAAAATTTTAATATGCAAGAATTGAACATTGCAATAAATAATCTAAAAAACAAAAAGTCTCCTGGACCAGATCACATACATCCAGAGTTCATAAAAAACCTTGGAAAAACAGCAAAACAACTACTACTGAAACTCTACAATCTATCCTGGAAAACCACTGTACCTGCTGAATGGCGAAAAGCAATAATTGTCCCACTCTTGAAGAAAGACAAAACAGCATCAGAAATAAAAAATTATAGACCAATAGCTCTTACCAGCATAATAGCAAAAGTGATGGAAAGAATGGTGTCAAACAGGTTAAATTGGTTTCTAGAATCACAAAATTTAATATCCCCATGTCAAGCTGGATTCAGAGAGTTCCACTCTACAAATGAACAAGTCTTACTTCTCAGTCAAGAAATCAAAGACTCCTTCAATAGAAAAGAAGATAATTTATCAGCTTTTATTGATTTCCAAAGTGCATATGATTCTATATGCAGAACAAAACTACTAAAGAAAGTAAAAAAAATAGGGATACAAGGTCAAATGTGTTCATGGCTATATCATTTCCTAACACAACGCTTTATTGCAACCAGATATGGAAGAAATATATCTAAATATAAACAAATACACCGTGGCTTGCCACAAGGTGCAGTGCTCAGCACTACACTTTTTAATATATTTATTAATGATCTACCACAACAAATACAAGAATCAGGTGTGAAGTGTGCACTATTTGCTGATGACTTGGTAATGTGGACTTCAAAACCAAAAAGCAAAAGTACAGAACTGGAAAAAACCATACAACAATCCTTAACCAACTTACAGAGGTGGACCAAAGAAAATTTAATGACTGTTAATACAACAAAATCAAACTACCAAATCTTTTCACTAAGAAAAAAACCACTAAAAATAAAACTAAATTTTGAGGGTCAACAATTACCAGAAACAAAGGAAGCAAAGTATTTAGGAGTTACATTTGATACCAAACTTACATGGACCAAACAAATAGAAAATGTAATACAAAGAGCAGAGAGGCGCCTTTCACTGTTAAAACGTTTAACAGGAATGAAGTGGGGATGTTCCAGAGCAACGCTTAACACAACAAAAAAGATATATATATATAAAACCATTGTTTACTTACTGCAGCGAAGTTCTTGTAACAGCAAACACAAAAAAAATTCAAATCTTTCAAAACCAAAGTCTGAGATTAATTACAGGTGCTATCAAAACCACACCAATAGCAGCTATGGAAATACTAACCAACCAATACCCCATTGAATATGAAATAGAAAAAGCGGCTCTTATTCAACACGAAAATTTGATCAGACTCCCATTCAATACATGGCACAAGAGAAATTTTACACGTACACTAAAGACTCAGGAGAGCTTTCTTTCCAAAATTCAAGACATCAAGAAGGATGTACACCTTCCTAATTCAAAGGAAAACTTTATATCTAAAGTCAATCCAACACATACATTAGACATCACATATTATTTACACCTGACAGAAGAAGTTAAAAAAAGTGATACTCCAACTAGTGTTCTAAAATTATTGGCATTAGAGACAATCCATACTAGGTTTCCAGAACATGAGTGGCTCCATATTTATACTGATGGATCATTTATATCAAACAAAGATGGAGCAGGTGCTGGAGTCACATGTCACCTCTTTTCCTATTACAAATCTTTAAGTTATGGAACTACTAACTTTGATGGAGAAATTGAAGCAATTCGAATGGCCCTACAAAATCTTTTGTACAGAATTTCACATTTTCAGCAAGCAGTTATTCTCTCAGATTCCAGGGCAGCAATTATAGCAATTACTTCCAAGTTGTCACCAAAAAACCAAACTATTATAGAATGTTGGAAGATGCTTAGCCATCTAACAGCACTTCAAAAACACCTAGTCTTCCAATGGATACCAGCTCACTGTGGACTGAGTGGTAATGAGAAAGCTGATTTTCTTGCAAAAAAGAGTACCAGCGGTGTACAGAAATCTATAGTTAATTTACCATTTTATGCAGCTAAAAGATTAGTCAACTCTGAATTCAAAAAAATTATTGCAAAATATTACTATGAAAAATCAAAGAATAAAAGATGGGAACTACCAAACATTCAAACAGTGATTCCTGAGTATCCTCGAAAAACAGCAGTTGCAACCTTCAGGTTGATTACAGGACATGATTGTCTGGCAAAACATTTAAACAGAATTGGGATATATTCTTCACCACTCTGTCCTCTATGTGATCTGCAAGAGGAAATGGATCGAGACCACCTTCAAATATGCCCGGCCACTTCTAATGCCCCATCCATCAGTGAAAAATATTGGAGAACAAGAGGATTAATGACTTCATTGTCAGAAATCCAGCATTAGCTAACAACAACTTATGTAAAGCTTTCCTCAGCACCAGAATGCTTATGAGGAAATTACAGAATCCTACATTATCCCAGTTTTTGGAGAGGTGGACTAACCAATCTGAACCTAACGAGTCAAGTTTCTGACAATGTTACTTAGCCACATGAAATGACACAATAAAAATCATATAAGACAAAATGAAAAATAAGATCTGGATTTCTACAGACAAGTCAACTGATACCATGGGTCGTTTCATTGCCAATGTTGTTCAACTATTAGATCCTGCAGAAGATGAATCAATGAAACCATTCCTGCTTACAAGTGTTTTGAGAAAGTTAACAATTAAATTATTGCGTAGTTGTTCACCAGTTCATTGAAGTTGCTGATGCCTGAAGAGATTCAATACATCTAGACATCAGTGATGCACCATATATGAAACAGGCTGGAATAACATTAAAAGTGCAATTTTCAAACACGCTTCACATGACCTGCACAGCACAACTTTCACATAGTGTCATAAGGTTCGATGCTTACCAGATGTTGACAAAGTAATTTCCGGTATTAAGAACATCTTTGTGGAAGCGCCATCAAGAATCCTGACATTTAAATCCGTTGCACCAGATGTATCCGCACCCCCACCACTCCCAAATATATAATGAAATTGGGAACATGGATCTGAGCGGCACTCACTATGCCTGAAGTTTCCAGAGTATAACTGGAGGATGAAGTATCTTCAATTGTAGCAGCCAAGAAACTTCTCAACTCTTTGGAAGTGAAAAATGACAACTTTCATTGCGGCCAAGTTTAGGTTCCTGCCTCAAGCGATCTGCCAGTAACAAGAAAGAGTACAACTTTTTAAAGTCAGTGAAAATTGTGGATGATTCTGTGAATCAGGGAAACAGGGTTCTTTACTTAGCCAAAAGTGTAAAAAAGTGTTATCAAGAAGTTGTGATCTCAATTAAGCTTCGAAACATTTCAAAAATTCTAGGTGACAATTCTGTTGATGTTCGAATGGATGCTACAATGATGCTATGTTAAAGATTTGCTGCAATAACTTCAGTCGATGTTGAGAGGTCATTTTGTCATATGAAAACTGTGATATCTAACAGGAGACTCAACATGACCCCAGAGAACTTAAAATAGCATTTAGATGTCATGCAATGAATTAGGCATTGCAAAAATATTTCATTTTTGTGCCAATTAGAACACTAGCCTATTGTTTAAAACCTAGAAGATTTTTAAAATGTCAAAAGAGTTACTAAACAGTGTAATCTAAGGTTTTTGCCTTTTATTACCTGTCTTAGCTAATTATGTATTTTTGCCTGTTTTTTATGACTTCTAATGCCCAAACTTCCAGTCTGCTGATGACTGTAAATAATCTGGTATAAGCAATTCCTAAATCTGAAGCAATTCCACTTTTGATTTCATGTGGATTACTCTCTGATCAAGTGTGCACCATATCCTATTTCTGTTCTCCATGGGTGATAAAAAGCAATTGAGAACTGAAAGACAAAACCGCTGTTCACAATAAACATCAGATATGGAACATATTTATGTTTACTTGTTTGTTGCCAAGACACTGTCGTGCCGAGGCCTCAGGGGTCTCCGTCTAGGGGATATGTGAATGGCAACCACAAGGTACCCAAGCTGAGCAGAACATTACTTCCACTTACTGGTGTTTTACTCCTCACTGTAACTTTTCGATCTGACCTTACCTTGGTCATCTCTTGTTCTCTTCCGACCCCTATGCTATTAGGGTTCCCGAGGGCTAGGGAGTTTTTCCAACCTCTCCATTTCTCTAATTTCTCTATAAAACCTTAACCCCTAACATGCTGACCTGTCATGGCATGTAATATGCCCTTGGTGATCAGAGGATATGGTCGGTGAATTTATTTTGATAACTCTCCCGGTCAGGTCAGCGAGACCCGTAAATCAACGACAGGTGTGGTCCTCCAAGACATTCTGGGGGTTGTGGGAGAGCGATGTGACCGCCAAAACATAAAAATATGGTGCTCTCTAAAAAACGGTTACTATTACTGCTATTGCTTTCTTCAATAGCATTGTGAAAAATATTGGAGAGCAAGAGGATTAATGACTTCAATGTCAGAAATCCAGCATTAGCTAACAACTGTCGTGCGAAAAGCCACCCGCACAGCTTGTGCCTTAGTCAATAGAAATAAGGAAATATGCCCCGAGTTTCCTTAAAGATAATGCATTCTGTATGCTCATGATAATTACGAAAAACTAAAGTTGTATTACACTGAAATTAATACGTACAACAGCAAATTATAATAAATGCATTACATATAAATAAGGTTTTATTAACATGTTGCTAAATTATATTTTTCCCGGACCTACAAAAATTTACATATAAATGCGAATTACATAGAACTGGGTTACATATAAAGCAGGCTCAACTGTGTTTGAACCAAAGGCCTAGCAACAATCAGGGATGTGGATCTTTTCTGATGACAATCCATCTACAAAACTGCACCAAGAATGGTGACCACGCACAAGACTGCAAGGTTTCCTCCATCATGACAACGCATCCTCTCACGCATCCATTCCGTTCCTGGAGCCTACAGAGAAACTTATGATTCATCTACCTTGCCCCAACTGACTTTTTTTTTTGTTCCCCATGATAAACTGAGTGCCTGGAAAGATGGAAAATGTTCTGTTCTAAGCTCCATTGCAGACACTAGCTACCTGAATACCATTGGCTGTTCATCCTTGAGCTGGGGAATTCCTGAAGTGGGGCAGTTACCACCTGATACCAGTTTACACAAAGGGGGCTATTACATTCAGCTTCCAATTCTAGTGGATCAATTTTTACTTTCACAAATCTTAAAACTTTCATAGTGACACTCGTAGCTACGTAAAAATAAAATCTATAGTTACATACACTCTTTCCCTTCACACTACCCTTGATCTTAAATATTACTTCAACAAAGTATTCATACAAAAGCATAGAAATACAGCTGAACAAACAAAAAACATATCAGATACACAAATATGGTGAAAGAAATGTGCCTCACTAAAAAAAGAAATTAATACAGTTAAAAAGAATCACTTTAATAATTTCTTAGAAAAAATGGATTATAGGACAGATGACAATAAAGTCCATAAGTTCATAAAAAATGTCAGGGACAGGAAAGAAAGCAACAGCACACCTATCATACACAACAATAAAATATTAACAAATGATGCAGCCATAGCTGAAACATTCAATAAATATTATGCTAATTCACATAAAGTAACAAGAAATAATAAAAACAAACAATTCAAGAAACATTTGAAACAAGAAAGAGAATGTGATCCTAACACTCAATACAATATCTTTTTTTTTTTTCAAAATTTTAATATGCAAGAACTGAACATTGCAATTAATCTAAAAAACAAAGTCTCCTGGACCAGATCACATACATCCAGAGTTCATAAAAAACCTTGGAAAAACAACTACTACTAAAACTCTACAGTCTATCCTGGAAAACCACTGTACCTGCTGAATGGCGAAAGGCAATAATTGTCCCACTCTTGAAGAAAGATAAAACAGCATCAGAAATAAAAAATTATAGCTCTTACTAGCATAATAGCAAAAGTGATGGGAAGAATGGTGTCAAACAGGTTAAATTGGTTTCTAGAATCACAAAATTTAATTTCCCCATTTCAAGTTGGATTCAGAGAGTTCCACTCTACAAATGAACAAGCCTTACTTCTCAGACAAGAAATCAAAGACTCCTTCAATAGAAAAGAAGATAATGTATCAGTTTTTATTGATTTCCAAAGTGCATATCATTCTATAGGCAGAACAAAACTACTAAAGAAAGTAAATAAAAATAGGCATACAAGGTCCAATATTTTCATGACTGTCATTTCCTAACACAACGCTTTATTGCTACCAGATATAGGAGAAATATATCTAAATGTAAACAAGTACACTGCGGCTTACCATAAGGTGCAGTGTTAAGCACTACACTTTTTAATATATTTATTAACGATCTGCCACAACAAATACAAGAATCAAGTGTGAAGTGTGCACTAGTTGCTGATGACTTAGTAATGTGGACTTCAAAACCAAAAAACAAAAGTACAGAACTAGAAAAACCATGGAACAATCCTTAAAAAACCTACAAAAGTGGACCAAAAAAAATTTAATGACTTAATACAACAAAATCAAACTACCAAATCTTTTCACTAAGAAAAAAACCACCAAAAATAAAACTAAATTTTGAGGGTCAACAATTACCAGAAACAAAGGAAGCAAAGTATTTAGGAGTTACATTTGATACCAAACTTACATGGATCAAACAAATAGAAGATGTAATACAAAGAGCAGAGAGGCGCCTTTCACTGTTAAAATGTCAAACAGGAATGAAGTGGGGATGTTCCAGAGCAACTCTTAACACAACATACAATGTATATCGCACCTCCCAAAGAAGAAGATCGTAACTCACTTTGTTTTTCAGCGGAAATTATGAAAAAAGTCACATTACAGTAGAGGCTTTTTTATTAAAAATAAAATATAGTAATCTCAACTTGCAGCAAAGAACAGCTTTAATTGTATCAACTCTTAGTACTTGTCAACACAGTACAAACATAAAAAGGACACATTTTTAAAAGTACTGCCCAACTGAACTGAACATTAAGTTTTACATCACACTCTACTTCTTCCTCTGCAGTTCGTCATCTGCAGATTCTGATTCAACTCCTGTATAGCTGTGCTTTAGAGAATAGTAGAAACAGCGATAACATTCAGGAATGTTTCTACTTTTGCACAAGGAAATGAGATCTTTATATTATGCAGTTGATATTGGAATAGTTCTGCTGTAGATTCTTGATAAAAGTTTTGCATTCCATGGCAGATCTACCTTTACTGTGTTTTTGCAAAGGTAGAGTGCGATAATCTTCATCAAATGAATATCTGAACTTTGGTTCATGAAAAGTTGCCAAACAAACGGAAAATTCTCTGATTTTACTCCACATAACAGAGTTGCCTGAAGAATCAGTTGACCAGTTTTGGAAACCAACAAAGATTTGAAATAAAAAAAAAATCTGTGTCATCTGTTTAACTTTATAGGAATTTCCCGTAACTTTTTCTCACTAGCGTAAACATTGCTGTAGTGTGAGAATTTCTAATCCTTTCTTTCTCTTTTCAATTAAGGCATGCATGCTGTCTCCCTCATTCTGTGTATGTCATTTTTCTAAAAAGTTGTGTGAAATCTTACAATACTGGGATGCAAAAATGTGATGGGCAAAAACAAACCTATTCCTATTTTGACCCCGCAGTTGTCAGAGAAGGTTATTTTGTTTTTCCCTTCTTCCTTTTTTTGCTTCACAAAATCAAACAAACAGCTTGCGACCTCATTTGCTTCACGTTTAGCAAGACTCGTGCCACATGTAGCAGTAACCGTCTTTACTACCCAAATCATACACAGTGAAATTATATGTGCTTAACTTCCTTGTATAATAAAAAACGCTGACATCTGACATTGGAGTTTGAAGCACGTTTTGAAAATCAAATACCAAGCTAAGGAACAGTTATTTATGGAATTTTGTTAATCAACTTCCTTCTGTTTTCTAGCTAATTCTTTGTTGTATTTGTGTTTCTCGTAATCTTCTTTCTGCAATAATTTTTGATCGGTAGTTAATTTCATATAGCTAGCACAAAGATCACATTGATCTTTTTTAGGTTTAAAAATACCCATGTTATATTCGTTGTTAACAATTTCTTGATACTGCCTGCATGTGGCTGGTTTAAAAGCATATGTTTGAGTGAACCATTCAGAGTAAAGTCTGTACAATTTTGAGAAATTTAGATCAGCTTCCAGAAAAAGTCTACTAGTATTCCTACGCAAGTAATGGGACTCAACTTTTGGAATCAGCTGAATGTGAACCCTCACAGTATCTTTAACAGAATCACTTATTGCATGAGGTCTGTCACTATGGTGACCATGGTTATCAGGAGATAAACAAGTACAAACAACCAGTGTTGAAAAGCAGTTCTGACATACATGTCTGTTATTGATAATATATTCAGGAACATCACTTTACAAACTTAGATAGGAAAATCGTTTACACAAAAGCAATAATTAAATATGTTGCTCCTCCTTGAGTTTCTCCCTTTGCCTGTAGTAACTTGTTTCTTGTCCAATTTACTGACATTTTTTGTTATAAAATCCCATCTGCGAGTATGGCTGCCTATTTTCCAAAACCTTTCGAATATCATTTTTCTGCCTTCATTACTTATTCTACTATGGCATTTAAACCTACATCCAACTCCACAACAATTCCCCATCTCCTTGGAAATTACCACATTTCTAGCTCTGTTTGTGTACTCCAATCCCAAATTTCTTTTTGTTTTCTTACATCTTTCCATGAACTTTCATCCCTCTTCCTCTATTTACCTCGTCTTTTTTTCAGAAGAATCACGTTTCTTACAGTGACTTTTTTTTCATTTTAGTAGTTGCCTCTGGATTGACAGTAAAATTTAGTATCTGAAAACCCAAAGGCCCAGGATAGCTCAGAACTATTTTGTCATATGCTGGTGCAACTGGTTCACTTTCAAAATCAATGCATTTTCAACAATGCAATATGTCATTCTTGACACCATCTCGACTTATAACTTTCCTTTTTCGTTGATATGTTGGTGTTTCTTCATCACTGTTAGTATAAGATAAAGCAAGGCAGAAACGCTAATTATATTTAAAAATAACGATACAGAATATGAATACTATCATAGTAATTATTGTCACTAAGTTTTGTAAAATTTGGAGGTTATGTTTGGTCCCAGCACCTTATAATTTATGTTCACCAATGACTATTGAGTGGCACAATAAATTATATCAAAATAAAACTTAAATTTGATGGTTCACAAACAGAACAGTCAGGGCTGAAGTCCTCGTCTCCTTGCTGGTGTTCAGTAAGCCTGGGAACTAGCCAGGAGAATTGATTGTTCCTTTAACTGTTATAGAAATTACCAATCGTTGTTTACCAGTGAAATATATAATATGTAAGAAGTAAATGTTTCCTATCTGATGATAAAGCCATCTGCACTATTCTCCTTGCTCCTTCCATTGTGGTAAAATCAACAGTAATTATTGAGAAATTAATGCACAAGTTTACCAACATCGTACCAGGTTCATTACCTTCACAATGTTGAAGCTGCATAATCACTGTGCCAAATTCAACTGCCATAACATATTTCCCCTTTATTTAATTGAACTTACGACTGCAAATCTCCTTGGAAAACAAACGTAACTGCAGTTAAATTAGGAAGAAGGCAACAATGTTAACCTGGAAAGGTATTTTATCTCAACATACGATAGTTTTCCACGAATAATCCAATGACCTCAAAGATACAGCATAAAACAATTGCTTAAAGCTCATCAACAATCAAAGATAAAAATATGATTTTTATACACAAGATGCTCTTTCACCTACACTTTCTGAAACATATCTCAAAATTGCAAAAAAGTGAGTTACGATCTTCTTCCTTGGGAAGTGTGATATATAAAGTCTTATTTACTTACTGCAGCGAAGTTCTTGTAACAGCAAATACAAAAAAAAAAATCAGATCTTTCAAAAACAAAGTCTGAGACTAACTACAGGTGCTATCAAAACCACACCAATACCAGCTATGGGCATACTAACCAACCAATACCCCATTGAATATGAAATAGAAAAAGCGGCTCTTAATCAACACGAAAAGTTGATCAGACTCCCATTCAATACAAGGCACAAGAGAAATTTTTCACATACACTACAGACTAAGAAGAGCTTTCTTTCCAAAATTCAAGACATCAAGAAGAATGTATACCTTCCTAATTCAAAGGAAGTCAATCCGATACAAACATTAGACATCACATATTGTTTACACCTGACAGAAGAAGTTAAGAAAAATGATACTCCAACTAGTCTTCTAAAATTATTGGCATTAAGAGACAATCCATACTAGGTTACCAGAACACGAATGGCTCCATATTTATACTGATGGATCATTTATATCAAACCGAGATGGAGCAGGTGCTGGAGTCACATGTCACCTCTTTTCCTATTAAAAAATCTTTAAGTTATGGAACTACTAACTTTGATGGAGAAATTGAAGCAATTCGAATGGCCCTACAAAATCTTTTGTACAGAATTTCACATTTTCAGCAAGCACTTATTCTCTGATTCCAGGGCAGCAATTATAGCAATTGCTTCCAAGTTGTCACTAAAAAACCAAACAATTATAGAATGTTGGAAAATCCTTACCCATCTAACAGCACTTCAAAAACACCTAGTCTTCCAATGGATACCAGCTCACTGTGGACTGAGTGGTAATGAGAAAGCTGATTTTCTTGCAAAAAAGGATACCAGCGGTGTACAAAAATCTATACCATTTTATGCAGCTAAAAGATTAGTCAACTCTGAACTCAAAAAAAATTATTGCAAAATATTACTATGAAAAATCAAAGAATAAAAGATGGGAACTACCAAACATTCAAACAGTAATTCCAGAGTATCCTCGAAAAAGAGCAGTTGCAAAATTCAGGTTGATTACAGGACATGATTTTCTGGTAAAACATTTAAACAGAATTGGGATATATTCTTCACCACTCTGTCCTCTATGTGATCTGCAAGAGGAAATGGATCGAAAAAAGTAGCAAAAAGTAGCCCTGGAATCTGTATGTTATTAATAACAGGCATAAAGTTATTATTTCTCCCAATATCCATTAATACATCATCAATATAAAGATTAAAAAGAACCGGACTCAACTTACATCCTTGCCTAAGGCCTTTCTCTTGTTGGATTTCTCTTGTTACAACTCCCTCCTCCACTCTTATACAAAAGGTATTGTCTTTATATAATGCTTTGAGAGTTTTCACCATTTGTTCACTCACTCCTTTACTCAACAGTTTGTGCCATAACAAATGAAGCTCAATTCGATCATATGCTTTTTCTAAATCAACGAAAGCCATATACAACTTTCCTCTTTTAACCTTCAAATATTTATCTACCAAAGTCTTTATAATAAATAGATTATCAACTGTTCTCCTCCCTCTTCTAAACCCCATCTGAAATTCTGAGAGGATATTAAATTTCTCAACCCACGTTTGTAACCTACTTGCCATAATTCCAGTAAAAATTTTCCCTACATTTGATAATAGAGCAATACCTCTATAGTTGTTTGGTTTGTCGACACTACCCTTACCTTTGTATATTGGATGTATGATTGCTTTCCCCCACTTTTTCGGTATATAACCCTTCTCTTTAATTTGATTGAATAAGTCTACAAGAACCTTGACTCTATTTTTTTCAGTACACCATTCCTTAAGGAACTCTGTTGGGATCCCATCTATACCAGTTGCTTTATTTCTCTTCATTAATTTAACTTGCTGTATTATTTCTTCCCCTCTTATTTCATCATCCAGCAAATCTACATAATTGTTACCTATTTCCCTTCTTCCTATTTCTATTTTGCTCTTTTCTCCCCCATACAATTCTTTAAAGTAATCCACCCATTCACCTGGATATACAGCAGGTTTTATTACATAATTATTATACATTGATTTTATAACTTTCCATACTGCATTTACATTATTTTCGTTTAGAACCCTTATCAGTTTACTTTCTTGTTTCACTCCCAAATATATAATGAAATTGGGAACATGGATCTGAGCGGCACTCACTATGCCTGAAGTTTCCAGAGTATAACTGGAGGATGAAGTATCTTCAATTGTAGCAGCCAAGAAACTTCTCAACTCTTTGGAAGTGAGAAATGACAACTTTCATTGCGGCCAAGTTTAGGTTCCTGGCTCAAGCGATCTGCCAGTAACAAGAAAGAGTACAACTTTTTAAAGTCAGTGAAAATTGTGGATGATTCTGTGAATCAGGGAAACAGGGTTCTTTACTTAGCCAAAAGTGTAAAAAAGTGTTATCAAGAAGTTGTGATCTCAATTAAGCTTCGAAACATTTCAAAAATTCTAGGTGACAATTCTGTTGATGTTTGAATGGATGCTACAATGATGCTATGTTAAAGATTTGCTGCAATAACTTCAGTCGATGTTGAGAGGTCATTTTGTCATATGAAAACTGTGATATCTGACAGGAGACTCAACATGACCCCAGAGAACTTAAAATAGCATTTAGATGTCATGCAATGAATTAGGCATTGCAAAAATATTTCATTTTTGTGCCAATTAGAACACTAGCCTATTGTTTAAAACCTAGAAGATTTTTAAAATGTCAAAAGAGTTACTAAACAGTGTAATCTAAGGTTTTTGCCTTTTATTACCTGTCTTAGCTAATTATGTATTTTTGCCTGTTTTTTATGACTTCTAATGCCCAAACTTCCAGTCTGCTGATGACTGTAAATAATCTGGTATAAGCAATTCCTAAATCTGAAGCAATTCCACTTTTGATTTCATGTGGATTACTCTCTGATCAAGTGTGCACCATATCCTATTTCTGTTCTCCATGGGTGATAAAAAGCAATTGAGAACTGAAAGACAAAACCGCTGTTCACAATAAACATCAGATATGGAACATATTTATGTTTACTTGTTTGTTGCCAAGACACTGTCGTGCCGAGGCCTCAGGGGTCTCCGTCTAGGGGATATGTGAATGGCAACCACAAGATACCCAACCTGAGCAGAACATTACTTCCACTTACTGGTGTCTAGGGGATATGTGAATGGCAACCACAAGATACCCAACCTGAGCAGAACATTACTTCCACTTACTGGTGTCTAGGGGATATGTGGATAGTGACCACAAGGTACCCAAGCTGAGCAGAACATTACTTCCACTTACTGGTGTCTAGGGGATATGTGGATAGTGACCACAAGGTACCCAAGCTGAGCAGAACATTACTTCCACTTACTGGTGTCTAGGGGATATGCGGATAATGACCACAAGGTACCCAAGCTGAGCAGAACATTACTTCCATTTACTAGTGTCTAGGGGATATGTGAATAGCGACCACAAGGTACCCAAGCTGAGCAGAACATTACTTCCACTTACTGGTGTCTAGGGGATATGTGAATGGCGACCACAAGGTACCCAAGCTGAGCAGAACATTACTTCCACTTACTGGTGTCTAGGGGATATGTGAATAGTGACCACAAGGTACCCAAGCTGAGCAGAACATTACTTCCACTTACTGGTGTCTAGGGGATATGTGGATAGTGACCACAAGGTACCCAAGCTGAGCAGAACATTACTTCCACTTACTGGTGTCTAGGGGATATGTGGATAGTGACCACAAGGTACCCAAGCTGAGCAGAACATTACTTCCACTTACTGGTGTCTAGGGGATATGTGGATGGCGACCACAAGGTACCCAAGTTGAGCAGAACATTACTTCCACTTACTGGTGTCTAGGGGATATGTGAATGGCAACCACAAGGTACCCAAGCTGAGCAGAACATTACTTCCACTTACTGGTGTCTAGGGGATATGTGGATGGCGACCACAAGGTACCCAAGCTGAGCAGAACATTACTTCCACTTACTGGTGTCTAGGGGATATGTGAATGGCAACCACAAGGTACCCAAGCTGAGCAGAACATTACTTCCACTTACTGGTGTCTAGGGGATATGTGAATGGCAACCACAAGGTACCCAAGCTGAGCAGAACATTACTTCCACTTACTAGTGTCTAGGGGATATGTGAATGGCGACCACAAGGTACCCAAGCTGAGCAGAACATTACTTCCACTTACTGGTGTCTAGGGGATATGTGAATGGCAACCACAAGGTACCCAAGCTGAGCAGAACATTACTTCCACTTACTAGTGTGTAGGGGATATGTGAATAGCGACCACAAGGTACCCAAGCTGAGCGGAACATTACTTCCACTTACTAGTGTCTAGGGGATATGTGAATGGCGACCACAAGGTACCCAAGCTGAGCAGAACATTACTTCCACTTACTAGTGTCTAGGGGATATGTGAATAGCGACCACAAGGTACCCAAGCTGAGCAGAACATTACTTCCACTTACTGGTGTTTTGCTCCTCACTGTAACTTTTCTATCTGACCTTACCTTGGTCATCTCTTGTTCTCTTTCGACCCCGATGCTATTAGGGTTCCTGAGGGCTAGGGAGTCTTTTTTTTTTTCTCAGGTCGGTGAGACCCGTAAACCAACGACAGGTGTGGTCCTCCAGACATTCTGGGGGTTGTGAGAGAGCGATGTGACCACAAAACATAAAAATATGGTGCTCTCTAAAAAGCGGTTACTATTACTGCTGTTGCTCTCTTCAATATCATCAGTGAAAAATATTTGAGAGCAAGAGGATTAATGACTTCATTTGTCAGAAATCCAGCATTAGCTAAAAATATTTCTTGAAACAATTCATGTTACTATTAGTTTATCCTTAAATATTTATAAATTTTCCAGTACTATATACTCTCTTTAGTTAATAAAACAAAGCTGTTATGATATTAGAAACTGCCATAACAGTTTAAAGCAAATATTATAAAGAACCTTGGAACAACCTTCACTTTCATTTTGAATCAACGTCATACGCACCACAACAGGGCTAGCAAAACGTGCAAACACAGTGCAACACAACCTACCACATTTTAATGCTGTTTTAACATTGCTATCATACAGAAGAAACTTTCATAGCCACTAACAAACTGTCTAGTACTAAAAAGCCGCTCTATGTGCTGTCTTTCTTGATTGAAATGGAAGGTTCAGAAAACATCAGCATATTGGGCTCTTACTCCTTGAACAGCTTATAACTCAAAAGAGTTACAAATTCAAACCAAGCCACATTCTGATCCAGCAGAAATGAACGAAGACCACTTGAAGACCTGTGAAGCATTAAGATCAGAAGAAACTACAGTTCAAAAGTATTGGAAAGCACGAATGCTAATGGCTTCATTGCCAGATGCAAGGCACTAGAAAACAACAACAACAACATTAAGCCTAAACAGCACTGCAGTCCCTGAAGTATAATTCCACTAATCCAAGTGTTTATTGGCACATGACATACATTTTATAAAAAATGGGACATGTTTCAAGAGTTGCAATGCTGGAAGCTGCGGCAGTCGCATTAAATCTCTCCCACCTTCTTCACTCGGCTCGCATAGTCGGCTATATATCCGATGAGACTTATGGGTGCAGGGAAGTCGTTTGGAAATTATACTACTTTCTTACATAGATCATTTTTACTCTCTTCAATAATATTTTATTAGTAACGATTCAGTACATTGATTGGTCTTCTTTAACTAAATTAGGTAGAAAAACTCTCATTCTCTTATTACATGTATTCTTTAACCATATTAATTCTCCTTCTCTATGCTTTAATCCCTGTTGCTAACCGATGTTATCCATCATTAGGTGAAAATTTTTGTAACAGTCTGGGTTCATCATTTGTTTGAACCACAGAAGCTGTAATATCCGGACATTGCCATGCTGTTTATCCATAGCATACTTAAGTATAAATGAGAGCTGTTTTACCTCACATGTATGTATACATACACACATACAATTTAACATTCATTCTTAACAATTCTTAAAATATTGAATAACAAAATTAAATATAACAGAAAATGGTGAATTTGGGGTGTGACCTACTATTACTGCCACAAAGTTAACCTCAAGATCTCTGCTTTGGTATTTCGAAATTCACAGCTAAGTGAGCATTCTTCTTAAAGTGTATTTTTTTCCCAAATTGAGTTCAGCTGTTGTTCTTACACGCTTAAATAATTTTCATACACTGCTATGTTGTGCCGAGTTGACCAGAAGTGGTGGGATACTGCAGATTTGTCAATTTGTCAAGTTTTATACTCCTGAGGTGATCCTAAAGTCTTTGATTTGCAGTACCTAAGTTTGACCAATGTGTAAATTAGAACAATCTGCACACCAGACTTAGAAGTGGTTGGTATTGTACCTTTAAACGGATGGCTTAGCAAGTTTCTCAAGTCGAGTTTGGCCTAAGGGAAAGCAAGTGAAACTATAAATGACTAAACATACATTCAAATAGCTCTACATATTAATGGGTTGCTAAGGACATGACAAGACACCTAGAATTATTTAAACGAAGTCTGAGCAGACACACTAGGCAGTCGTCTGACTAGGACATCTAATATTACAGTTTGACCACATCGTGGCAACTCTCCACATGTGCAAGAGAGGAGAAATTAAGGTGACTGGAGTGGTGGGGAAAAAGTGAGTGATGTGAAACTCTGGCAGTCAAGCACAAGCAGGGTATGTTTAATACAAACAATTGTGTAGTTATCATGGTCAGAGCGAGCGATACTCTAATCCCCACCTCTCCTGTAATGCAAGTGGGCACGTCTCATCTATTGCACATTTAAGCTTCAGGAGTGGGGGAGTGTCACAACGAACTGGAAAAACTGTGTACATTACTCAACTGTTCGCTGGTGCGACCTTAATCATTTCTTTTGTTTTATGTTAGTTGTGCAATATTACTTGTCACTGCAAGTTGTATACTACCACTTGGCACAAACAGAGGTAAAGAAGAGGATGAAGGCAACGTATGACATGTCTTTTTTAGGAAACATATGCTTGCCAAAGATGCTAAATGCCAAAGATGCTAAATTAAATATTAGTATAATTAATATTATGCTTAATTTTACTATCAATATTAATGTAAGATTTAAAGCTTTCACAGCACACGTTATTTATTATAGTTTCACGGGCGATCAGCCGTGTGAGGTTTGAAAATATTGAGCTTTCGGCCATTCTAAACTCCATAGCCTTCGTCAGAATGAAAAAAATTCTGACTAAGGCCATGGAGTTTAGAATGGCCGAAAGCTCAATATTTTCATACCTCACACGGCTGATCGCCCGTGAAACTATAATAAATCAATATTATTATTTAATGGGAGAATAAAAGTAGTAATAAAAGCACTGTATGCAGAAAATATTTCTAAAATTAAAATAGAACAAAAAATTACAAAAGGATTCAAAGTTAGGGAAAAATGTCAAGGAATGGGTACACCAATTCAAGACAAATTTGTTCATTAAATTTTGCAGATGATCATGTAATCATAGCACAAAATATGTTGACAGTACATGGCACGAAAATTAAAGAAAAAATATGAAAATTGGAGCTTGAAAATAAATTTAAATAAAATAAATTACAAATGTATTGGAGAGAAAGTAGATTCACTGAAATTTTAAATTGAAGATCAGCTAGAAAACCTAGATTCGGAAAGCTACAAAATGAAAATGCAAAAGAAAAATAAATTATGAGTGAAAGAAGATTTGGATATTTTAGATATTATGAAACAAAAAAGATGTTATAGTCATGTCAAAAGAATGCCAGACAGACTACCTAAATTAATAATGGAATGTGCGCCACCAGGAAGAAGAGAGGATGTCCACAGAAAACCAGGCTGGAAGGAGTTGCAACAGCGATGAAATCCAGAGATTACAAGGAAGATATGTGGGAGAACAGAGGGGAGTAGCATTTGCGTACCGGAAAACAGCGACAGCTGCTGTGGTACTATATAGCGTTTCACTCTTAGAAGACAGTATGGAGTTAAATGGGACATCTCTGTCTCTATCTAGCGCATACAAGTTGCCATTAGCCACGTCCTTTTCTACCCTCGCTCTGTTGCCAGATTCCTAATAGCATGATATAAATATTCATTTGTTATAAATTTCAGGTTTGAACACATTATCCTATGCAAAATTTTTTTCTCTATCAGGTTATATCCTTTTCAGAGTCATGATACATTTCTATAGGTCCAAATTTCTTCAGAAAACGTTTTTTGCAATAGAAGTCCGATATTTGCTGTTTCTACACTCATCACGCACTAACAAACTAACTGCTAGAATGCATCTATATGTTTTTCTTAGGTAGAGTAAACTATAGTGCTACTACCTGCCTACTTTGAATTCTCTATGTTTACCCAGTTAAGTGTTATAATTTTTTAAATTAAAGGTTTTCGGAAAATTTTATATATGTGCACTGCAAAAGTTACGCAGTGTGAAACTTTTTTGTTATTGAGTTTACATCAGGGAACCAGCGAGAACAAATGTTGAGGAAGGTTGGAGAAAGTTTTTAAAATAAACCAAAAGGCAGTAACCTCTTTCTTTTATCCAGTAAGGCAAACAAAAGGTATTCATCTATTCAGCGTCAGGCCTGACAGAAGATAGTATAAGGAGCAGCAATAGCATTAGTTTGAAAGAGGCCGTGTGTGTAACTGTGAGCTGTTATTGCATTATTTGTTTAATATTTTTGTAAATATTTGTAGTTACGGAGGGTGAAGCTAGGAAGGGACGATATGTTGGTAAATAAAGAACTAAGGAACGCCAAATAATTATGGATGTGTTAGATTATTTTTTAAGTAAAATGCGTGTAAGGCGGTAAAAGAAACAGCTAAGACTATCGGGTGTTCAGAAGCAGTAGTGTGTATGATTAAAAAGGAACTAATGAAAGGACCTCTAAGAACGCCATCGAAAAAGGAAGCAAAAAGGGCGGGACTACACAAAACGCTAGGTTAACGCAATATGATTGAATAGTGCAAGGTGGAGTGCGGCGAATTGTTCATTCTTTACTGTTTGCAAATATTCCACCCACGCTGAATATAATTTTGTCACAGTTCAACAGTGATGCGACCCTACCAAATTTCTCAAGGGCCACTCTGATTTGGGGTTCGAATATGAAAGAAGGGGCAACAAGTGCATATTAATAGAAAGAGACGATATCGATATCATCAGATGGCGACATAAATATCTAAAAGACGTAAAAGGTTTAGGGACCAGGAGAAATCAATTGTTTATACAGACGAGTCATTTGTAAATTTAGGTCATACAGTAACAAAGGCGTGGAGGGATACCAAAGTTAAAAGTGCCCGTCTCGTCAAGCAGCAATTGAAGGACTAAGTACAGGACTCAGGCCACCTCGAGTCGCTCGCGGAGAGAGATTTGCAACTAGTACATGTTGCAACACTGTGCTCCATTTAACGTGTACTGTCTTTTAAGGGTGAGACGCGCTTTAGAAACAGACAATTTATATGTAAAATAATTTATGAAAGTACACTTCAAATTACTAGTAGCTGAACTTCCAATTTAATATCCTTAAAGGTAGTGTAACACAAATCATTATGTTTACTGTGCTAATACTATGTTTTATCTTTGGCCAATCCTGAAGGATGCTAATAAATCCATCTATAACTAAGCTAAATAAGGTAAACATGAAAAGGAATGAAAAAATAAAATTAAGAAAAATTAATACAAGCATATAGGCAGAAAAATATAGCATGGACCTACTATACCCCATGCAATTAATGGAATGTTAGTAAGTTTCACTCTTCATACCATTTGCTTGTTACACAGAATAGACTGTTTTTTGGTAAATAGAGGTCACAAGTTTAATAAATCCAAAACTGGGAATGTGGAGTTGTAAATCAATATTTCACACAAAAGGGGCACTTGTCGTGAACCATAACACCTTAATTGAGTAACAAGATTATTTTAAAATCATATGCTAACATTGTGTCACTTCAACTCTTGCAAGCAATGCACAAGCAATGCACAAGCATATTGCAAAACATAGTATTTCATCTGCAATATGATTTTAAAAATAAAAAGTTCAATAAAAATTTAATAATCACACTAAACAAATTTTATACATTCCAGTCATAACTTTTACAAGCATCTTCCAATAGAATATAACAGTAGGGCAAAAAACTAGACAAACCAGCTGCTAAGTGTTTTGCCTGTCTGCAACCTATGCTTGTTGCCATCTGCCACAATCATAGACACTTTCAATTGTTGTGATCAAAAGATTGGTCATTGGAGTCTTGTTGAACAAAGACAAAATAACGCTCCCTGTCTGAATTTTCTAAAAAAAGAGGGTCCATAATTGTATTTACATACATACAGATGTTAACTGCTGGGTCGAAAACAAATGGCCCTATAACTCAGAACCTAATCATGAAGTACTCCATGACGAAAAATTTGGTGTATGGCGTGCCAATAGCGGAGAAAGGTTTATCAAAGATGCAGGTGCCAAAAATATAAGTATGGACAACGTTGACCAGTTTCAGTGTCTCCTTACATAAAATTGGTAAGTAAAGCCTTTGGAAGTAGTTATAAATGTATTATTTCATCCATGTCTCACCATGATTGTAGCAGACAGCAAAAAGCACTGAGGATGCCAACACGCAAAACAATGTGCAGCTCTCCCCATTCTTCGTTCTCTACGGTGCTTTGAATGAAGTACATAATGATTCCTCAGATAAAGAACCCAGTACATCTAGCTGCTTGCTGTCCATTTGCCAAAGTTGGACGCAGCAGCACCAGCCATAATATGAAATAAAGTACTACATTATGCACCAGTGCTGCAGTATCCCCCAAAGGCCTTAAAAGCAAATCACTCGGATCTTGAATCTGAAAGCTTACAACATAGTGCTAAATTATGTAATGTTACAGATTTTCCCACAGTTATGTGGGACAGCTAACTGATCAGTTTACAAATATGCGGAAATGCACTGTTTGGATGCTGGAGCGTTTCGAACGAGATGGGTGTAGTTTCACATTTCATCTATAGACCCAACATCGAGTTGTCTACATTACAAATGGACTTCGCTTCGAACTGTATACCGACTACATTGCTGAGCCTCCAATGGCGCTGCTCCACTAGCCCTACCCTAAACTACCCTTTACGTGGAAAATTAATTTTTTTTTGAAAATGGCCAACAATTTTGATTAGAATATCATTTGTTCAAGATATTTGTATGACAATAAAAGGTATATTTTGAATTTTCTGGCTGGCTATGTAGTCCAGTTTACTCTGGATGACTTTTGAATAACTCTTACACCGTAAGAGATACACAAAATCTTACTCTAAAAAAATTTAGGTCTCGCTAAGGCACACAATTTATCCCTCAACTTTAATTAAGTGAATTATTTCGGAGATATTCCTTGTTATTCGTGCAAGTTTCGGAAAACTTAAAACTTTCATGAAATGGAACATCGTTCATTTTTTTAAAATAAGCGTGCAAAGAGAACGGGATCTCAAAGCGTTCAAATATTTGACTATCGCTCAAGGCCTACTGTAATCTAATATTCCTCATACACCTACAGGGAAATAAGCAATAACATAATTTGTACAAATGTTTATCCCAACACAAAGAAGATAAAGTAGTAAGAGCTTGTAAGAATGGTTAGTACAAGAGTAGAGAAAATCATGTGAGTGCAACACATCAGATTTTTTCAAATCAAATCTGCTTTTAATTCGGCAGGCATGGCAGCACTGTCTACGTATAAGTAAACAGACATGACATTAATAAAACCAGAAATGGGGACATGCAGTTCCAAATACATTTTCCAAACATGAAGGACGTTACAAACCTTAGTTCTACAAACAATATCTTGCTTTACTAGATAGCATAATTCACAATTACACATAATTCAAACACTAAACATATGAATGAACAAATGTCAACGTATTTTAAGGTTGTCTACGAGTAACTTGATATAAAGTAACAGTAGCACAAAATGTTTACAAAATCACAATATACAAATATGTAATTTTACCCAAAACGAACATGCATCTTGCAAAATATATGCTGTATGCTCAGAACAAAGTGGCACAAATGTTGCATAAAATGATTTTAAATCACATTATTATGCAGACGTTGCGCCATTTCATCCAGAACTCCTGCAAGCGATGAGAAAGCGTCGAGTCCCCATTAGAGCCAGAGGAAATAACATGCCACAAAATAAAATTGCTTGCTGTCATCTTCGCCCAACTCGTCACTCATCTTCAAGCCACTCGACAAATACGAGGCTGGTTTCTGTTAAATAAACCAACACAGCAAATGCATAAAAATGGTTTTTAAATTTACATTATTACGCAAATGTTGTGTAGGTCTACCCAGAACTGACATCTTCCTAAGGTAGCTAGAACAGAATTTAATCTATCATGCACATAAAGTCACTCGATTCTGGTGGATACCTTTAACCAGTTTAATGTCACTGAGGAAATTAAAATCAGTCTCGGCTCATTTACTTAAACTTAAAGCAGTAAAGAACTCACCGGACAAAAAAATTAAGTCACCCACTGTGGAAATCGCATAGAGAATCGACTAGAGAGTCGAAATAGTGCTGTAGTCGAGTCATGTGGTTGACTGCACGCCCATTGTCACAAATTCATAGCAAGCTACGAGACTAGATGTGTCAAGCATTCGACATATTGCAACATGGGGAGAGATCCAAATACATGTGAATGTTGGATGGTTTTATCCGCGCTGTTCTACGACCGGCAGTCGGTGCCGAGCGCCGAGGGCGCGTACAGCCAAAACAAAGCACAGTCGGTTCAGTCTTTTGGATCACCCATATAAGCATACAGCATAAGTTTAGTAGTCGCTGCCTGGCATAATGTGGGCTGCAATCCGTGTGCACAGGCAAGTACTAAAATGGCTCGCCCTGATATCTACGCCACCGTGATTACTATTTACTTCCCCAGACATTCAAATTCCGTACTAAATATTCCCGGAGATGGCAATATATGTCTGCCTATTTTAGCTGGCTTATCCAAGTGCCTGTTTTCCGTTCATTATTTGGCGTCCTTGTACTCGGAATTTTTTTTTTTTCTTTCAACCTCTCCTAATGGTTGCTTTTAAAAATGTTACTCGCCTCAGAACCTGAGAGAAGGAAAACTAAGAAAGTATCCTTCAGGCGTCCAGAACTGCCCAGGACTGCTCAGAACTCATCACAGGTGAAATTACAACTACGTGATTAAGATAATGATATAAGTTTAAGGGCGCGCAATTGCCTGTCACCAGCGCCCTTACAAAACGGATCATGGCAAAAGACAAATTTCCCTATAAAATAAAAATACTAGTAGAAAACAAATAAAAATATACCAAACAAAGAGGCACAAGCCAGGATTAAAAGGGTTGGAAAAGATCGAAAAAAGTATGAAATTTTCAAATCCGAAGTTTGAAAAGAACCTCCCCCCTTCAATCCTTAAAACTCATAATAGTTTCCTAGAAAAGGTAACACAGATTAAATCCAAATTGAACATTCCTAACACCAGGGAAAATCTACTTCTAAGAGAAAATCCATTAGAACTATTGCAACCTACCTTCAATTTGGAATTAATAGAGGAAATAAGTAAATCAGACACACCAAAAGAAATACAAAAACTTCTAGCTCTGGAAACAATCAATACTAGGTATCCCACAGAAGAATGGCTGCACATATATACTGATGGATCCTCCAAGGAAAACCTTACTGGAGCTGGAGTTACGTCTTCACGTTTTTCCTTTTATCATTCTGTTGGCAGAGACACAACAAATTACGATGGAGAAATAGAGGCTATATACATTGCTCTCCGACAATTATTAAATCTTCCCTTAAATAAATTTAACAAGGCAGTAATTCTTTCGGATTCTAAAGCTGCAATTCAGGGAATATGTTCAAATACTACAAAGAAGTCAACAAAAATTAGAGAATGCTACAAAATGTTAACACAACTCCAAAAAGTTAATAAGACTTCAGCTCCAATGGATTCCAGCACACTGTGGAGTCATGGGGAATGAAGCTGCAGACTCACTTGCAAAGAAAGGCACAACGATAAAACAAAAGTCTAAATTCAATTTCTCATATTCCTCAATAAAACGCTTGATCGTTAAACAATATTCTCATTCATACCTACAAGAAATAGAAACAAATGCCAAAGATAAAAAATGGATTACACTACTTTCCAACCCAGATATAATCCCCAGAGACCACGGAAAACAGCGGTTGCAGCCTTCCGACTATTGACAAATCACGACTGCTTAGCAAGTCATCTCTACAGAATAGGTATCTCAGCCTCACCAATATGTGTCCTGTGTAACGATCCAGCAGAAATGAATGAAGACCACTTGAAGACCTGTGAAGCATTAAGATCAGAAGAAACTACAGTTCAAAAGTATTGGAAAGCACGAATGCTAATGGCTTCATTGCCAGATGCAAGGCACTAGAAAACAACAACAACAGTTTGAAATCCTCAGGTTGTTTGTCTTAGTTAAAAACTTCAAAAAAAATTTCGGCCGCTTGTTTATCGTCCGCCAGGACACTTGAATCTACAGTGGATCCCTAACGAGTGCGGTCAAGTTCGTCACCAGAGCCCGCGACCAACCAATTCCGGCTTAACAATTAATCCCCGAGGTGGCATCGACCGACCACAGAACCTCCCCTCAGTCGAGCACCGTTTCGAGAGCACAATCTCCACGGCAGGGCAACCCGACAGCGAATCCGCTACTCTTTAAGACCTGGGAGGGAATGAAATAAAAGGAAGTGAAATGGGGATGTAAGTTGAATATCCTTCCCATCATTCCCATGAGTCACTTGGGAGAAGCCCCTAAAACGCAAAGTTAGAAACGGCCGCGATAAGCGAACCCACGACCTCCGGAATGCTGCCACAAGTGTCAGCCTGAGCCATCCCGCTGGGTTCAAATCCACAAGGTAGACAATTTCACATTTTCTTATAGTTCATCTAAGTACTCCGCAATATATTTTCTGAAAATATAGAACAGTGAATTTTCATTTCATTTTCTCCAATCCATGAATAGGCCTAATAATTTTTATGAACAATTGGCCAAATTGTGTGCAAATTACTCGTGCCCAACATGTATACATTTTTTTAACTCGCACGATTTGTCCTCGGATTGAACGTACAGCGGGCTCCAAATATTTTCCTATGGACGGCAGGGTGTAGGTTAAAGAGACGAAAAAGTGTCTAATGAATTACTTGCGCCTGGTCCGCCCGGTCCAGCGATGGTTTGACCAGACATTTACTTTTGTGTGTGTTCCTCTGACGTGTGGTCAGCGGAGAACGAACAAAAAGCTAAATGATCAATTGTATTCTGTGCAAACAAAATCAGCACATTCTTTTCTGCACGTAGTTAAACAAGTTAACATTGCTTTTTGTGGTAGCATTAACGGCGTTTAAGAAATGTTGAAATAATTCTGTAAATAAAGATTATTCATGTCATGTATTCCTCGTTAACAATACTAATAATAGTAATAATAATAATAAATAGGTTCAGATATAAAGGGTGATAGACAAGAAAGCTGAGGGGTTAGAAGCTACGTCGTAATCGTTAAAGGTTGATGCCTCATAGTTTTTTGAAACATGTTCTTTTGCGATTTGCAGTAGTTCTATTACTTGTGTTTCGCCAAACTTCGATTTTCTTAAGAAGTTCTTTTTTCCTGCTATTTCTGACAGCCATTCAATGAAATTCGATGTGAACTCCCATGTCAAAAACAAGATTTCATGTTCACTGTATAAAACCAATTTGTGAATTTTGCAGGGCGCATGCGTGTGTCCATGAATAGCTTAAAAAAGTGGTACATATATTGAAATTAAACTTTTAAATTTAATTTCATAATAGTGATATGACGTGATGTTTAGTTTCCATCCTCGCAAGTTCATTCTGCATTTATAAGGTTTATTTTCCTCTACATTGAGATTACTTTCTTACGACGAAGTGTAAGAGAAATGTTGGAATTATGTTCTCTTTGGACTTGTAAACACATTACGCCCCTCACCCTTGAAGACAGGTATGAGCTGCCTTAAGAGTTCCCCAGGCATAACTAATGGATAAGCCATCATGACCTCCCCCCGCGGCTAGGAGCGTGCGAATCGGAAAACAATTGAACCCGGCTGTACGAGGATAATCGACAGTTCAGCTTTCTTCTCATTGGCGACAACCTGAACTCTGAGGTAAATCACATACCACATTAAAAGTGATCTAACAAACGTTACATTTAGGCATGCTCAAGCACAAAATAACATTGCTGCTGTTTTTTGTGGGAAGTGAACACTAGAGGCTGGCTGTTCGATGTCCATGTGCCAAAGTCAGATCTGCAGTACGGGCCATAATACACTGGAAACTAACGTATTATGTACCAGCACCGCAGAATCCCACAAAGGCCTTGAAACAATCCTCCAATCTAGACGATCAACAGCATTCTGTACAAGGCTAGAAAACTTACAGCTAGGCACTTAAAATTATACTTTTATACACTTAAAGACTACAAAATAAAGCAGGTGTAATTAGCTAATTAGCTACATTTTAAAAAACTGATGTATTGCACTCACATGACTTTCTCTAGTCCAGTCTATAGTACCAACCATTCCTACGAACTCTTATTCCTATGTCTCCTTGAGATAAACATTTACAGATATTTGTTATTGCTTATTTCCTTATAGGTACAAGGGGAATATGGGAATACAGTAGGCTTTGAGCGACAGTCAAATATTTTAAAGCTTAGAGATCCCGTTCTCTTTGCACATATAAAAAGAACGATGTTCCATTTAACGAAAGTTTAGTTCTCCGAAACTCACACACATAACACGGAATATTTCCGAAATGGTTCACTCTACAAAATAGTTATAGATTATATTTATAGACATTATGTTTAAAGACATGAATTGTTTTAGCGAGATCTACATTTTTGTGCAGTAAGATTTTGTCCATCTCTTACGGTTTGCGTTGCCTCAGGCGCGGAGGACCCGCGTTCGATCCCCGGTGATGGGGATTTTATCCCCTCTGGGAGGTCTGCCACGGGGTGCACTCAGCCTCGTTAGTCCCGCGGAGACCAATTGAGGAGCTACTTGACGGAAAAGTAGCGGCTCCAGGTCGTGAAGACTGCTTAACTGGCCGGGAGGGATCGGGACGCTGACCACGTACCACCCTCAAGTACTGCACCCCACCAGTGACGCCTGTAGGGGACGCAGCAGCTGGGTGGGAAGGCTTGGCTCTTCATGGGCTGTTGTGCCTGGGCATAGTTCTTATCCTTATTTAAAAGTCATCCGGACTAAACAGGACTACATGAGCTATAGCCAGAAAATTCAAAATATACATTTCATTTGTCATAAAAATATCTCAAACATATGACATTTTAATCAAAATCTTTAGAGCCATTTTCAAGAAAATCAAAATTTTCGAAAAATGTTCCATGTAAAGGTTAGTTTTGGGTGGGGCTATTTTCTTCAAAATCTTCGTGTCACATCCTTGAAAGACAAACTTAAATGCCAACTTTGGTTTTTAACCGACTTTTCGTATTTGACTTATGCTGTCCACAGGCACACGAACCTGCTTCTAAAAATGTTTCTTTGGATTCAGGGGGCCTCAAAACATATATTTCCGACGAATTCTCGACATCGAATTTTTAAGTGGATTACAATACTCTTCTGCTGCAGAGAAAGTAAAAATCTAACGTGTTTTAGTCAAATGACTTTTTCTACTCTTGTATTAACCATTCTTGCAAACTCTTATTCCTATAACTTCGTGTTGAGATAAACATTTGCAGAAAATATCTTCTTCCTTATCTTCTTGTAGGTACAAGGGGAATATGGGAATACAGTACGCTTTGAGCGAGCCAAATTTACCAGTTATGCAAAGGTCATCCAGAGTAAACGGACTACATAGGCTATAGTCAGAAAATTCAAAGTATACATTTCATGTGTCCTAAAAATATCTCAAACATGTCATTTTAATCAAAATCGTTTAAGCCATTTTCAAGAAAATCAAAATTTTCGAAAAATTTTACATGTTTAGGGTGGAGCAATTTTCCTCAAAATCGTCGTGTCGCATCCTTGAAAGACATCAAACTTAAATACCAACTTTGGTTTTTAACCGACTTTTCGTTTGAGTTATGCTTGCCACATACACACGCATGGACCTTATTCTAAAAATGCGCTTTTTCCATTCAAGGTTCCTCAAAACATATTTCCGTTATATAACTATACGTAGTAAAGAAAGTAAAAAGGTTCTAACGGACACTGCGGTGTTTTGCCTGTCCGCATCCTCGGCGCTCGTTGCCGTATGCCGCTTGCATAGAAAGGTGCGAGGCAAACTACAGAACATTTAAAATACTAGTAAAGCCTTAACTTAATTCTCCCAGGATGTGTATATCCCGCCTTTAACTGCAGAGTTTATATCGGGGGCCTTGCCTTTTGACAAGTTAAACGGTGGGATTTTCCATCTTTTGGAGTTTTTATTCTTTGAATACTTCCAGACTCAGGGAAGGATGAGGAATAATCTTGGCTGGAGAAAAAGTCCTATCCCCCTGCCGAGAATCCAACCCGGGACCCTTTGCACAGCAGGCAGATGTTCTGCCAACTGCGCCACGGGGCCAGTCTCAGCACCATCTTTAATAACACTGGCAAGTAAAGCCTCAAAAGTATTTCAAAAAATCTGATGTGTTGCACTCACATGACTTTCTCTACTCTTGTACTAACCATTCTTACAAACTCTCATTCCTATATCTTCTTCGTGTTAGTTAAGATAAACATTTGTACAAATTATCTTATTGCTTATTTCCTTGTAGGTGCAAGGGGAATGTTAGAATACAGTAGGCTTTGTGCGATAGTCAAATGTTTTAAAGCTTTGAGATTCTGTTGTCTTTGCACGCTTAATATATAAAAAATGAACGATGATCCATTTCACGAAAGTTCTAAGTTTTCCGAAACTCACACACATAACAAGGAATATCTCTGAAATGGTTCACCCTACAAGAAAATTTATTGAGACATAAATTGTGTATTTTAGCAAGGTCTACATTTTTTGTATAGTATGATTTGGTCTATCTCTAACGGTTTACCAGTTATGCAAAAGTTGTCCAGAGGAAATACGACTACATGGGTTATAGCCAGAAAATTCAAGATATACATTTCATTTGTCATAAAAATATCTCAAACATATGACATTTTAATAAAAATCGTTAGAGCCATTTTCAAGAAAATCTAAATTTTCGAAAAATTTTCCATGTAAAGGGTAGTGTAGGGTGGGGCTATTTTCTTCAAAATCTTCGTGTCACATCCTTGAAAGACATTAAACTTAAATACCAACTTTGGTTTTTAACCTACTTTTCGTTTTTGAGTTATGCTGTTCACACACACGCGCGCGCGCGCGCGGACCTTTTTCTAAAAATGTTTTTTTTTTTTTATTCAGGGGGCCTCAAAACATATATTTCCGGTGAAATCTAGACATCGAATTTTTGGGTGGAATACAATACTTCCCCTACTTACCAGTAGAGAAAGTAAAAATGTTGAATGGTTTGATCCACGTTGCTCGTATGACAGCGGCAGTCGGCGAAGAGCGCCGAGGACGCGTACAGGCAAAATACAGTGCAGCTGGTTCGGACTCTGGGATCACCCGTGATAAGTACGGTGATTAAAATTATGCAATTCTCTTGGGTACTAACGTCATTTTTTGCGTTGCTATGTTTTCTTTTTTTTTTTTTTTTTTTCGACATTGTGTTGTAATTTTACTAGTATAATCATATTTTCTCCATTTTTTATATTTGTCATATTTTTAAATCTCTATCCAAGTTTCGCATTTCTATTTGCAGTCGTCCCGAATACCGATTTTTCCTAACTCTTGTCTAATTTTTCTTATATTAACTTTCTTAGAAATTATGCATGTTCCCGTGAATTTGGAGGGTAAGCTGTATTGTGGAGAAAGACATCCACGGACTGTTTAGTAACGCTGTTGTCAGATTTTCTGTCACGGTCAATTGCTTCCACAATTAAAATTCTCAGAAATTTAATCGTTCCTTTCGTGAAAACTTTAATGTGTATGTGATATGCTAATGAAATTTTTTTTCTCATCGCGCTTCAAAATGGGACATTTGGT
Organism: Tenodera sinensis; assembly: GCA_030765045.1. NCBI lineage: Eukaryota > Metazoa > Arthropoda > Insecta > Mantodea > Mantidae > Tenodera > Tenodera sinensis. The sequence goes on from CM060970.1 coordinate 118,252,827, forward strand.
TCTGTGCAGAGCTCAAAATAAAGATTATTTATCGAGTGTGTTCGAAGAATTTGAAAATACGTGCAAAAAATTGACATATTTATAGCCGCATTTTCAATTTTTTTCGGTCATAAGTGCTTGCATATTTCTAACATTTTTAGGTCATAAACATCAGGAGCCTCTTATTTACTAGATTTAAGGCATGCTGAGACAAAATAAAATTTGGAGCTGTTTTAGGGGGACATTGAGGCTAGTAGACACTGATGTCACCCAGCCTAAGTCCGATGCTGCAGCACGGGCCATAATATAGTATAATTAGACATATTATGAACCAGGGCTACAATATCTCCCAAAGGCCCAAATCATTCTTGAAATCTTGAACACCAACACGAAGAAGGCTAGAAAATGTATCGCACTTTCCTCTTTAACATTGATCTACCATATTTTCAGATTCCATCAGTAAAATTATCGTACCAGCCACTCAAAATTATAGATTTGGATTCAAAATTTTCGTACATCATAAACCAAATGCTACAACAATAAAAATATCAGTATAACACTTATGAAAATGTAATAGTAATTATGTTTATTATATTCACTTACAAGATTGATGACCTCGACCAGTATTACAACTTTAGTACTTATGTTTCTCGTACTATTCATCTGAAAGTTCATCTTCCTCAATTGTTGCAGCATTATACAAATTTGATGTTGGGGTAAACCCTAACATCTTCTCGGTGACTTGCAGATTTTCGGATATACCACGTTCTGCCATAAGCTGAGACGACAGAATAAGTTCATTTACCGTATCTAGCGCCAATCTGTTTCTAATTTTGGTTTTTACTAAACCCAGTTTAGGAAAAGCTTTCGCAAGAAGCTTCTGTGGGACAACAGATAATACGAACGAAATCACTGATAATACAAAGGCCGCCAGTTCTTTGAAATCAGTATTTCCACCAAGGTGACATATTTAACTGCACTCCAGAAACTGACAAGTTCAGGCATGTTCTTTATTTCACAAGGAATATCACGTATTCCGAGTTTTCTACATTGATCATCAATTTTCTGAACAGTGCCTTCTTCATTGAGATTGGGCACACTGGCAACAAGAGGATAAAGGGTAGAAGGATTAATATGATATAAAATGGTTGCCTTAGAGTGGTGGAGACAGGCCATAAGGGCAAAAGGTGTCGCTATTTGTAAGTTGTTTAATTTCGCTGGTGTGACAAACCAGTGAAAATGATATTTTGCCGGCATCGAACTATCATACATTCAAATTATCGTACACCCCCATAATTATCGTACGGTTTGGCAACCATCGTACAAACATTATAATTATCGTATGCCCCCATAATTATCGTACGAGTTGGCAACCCTGGATTCCATGCTAAGCAGCAACAAAACCGATCAACTGCAAATAATGTATTCTTCGAAAATATTACGGTTAATTTTTGGGGAAATCGCTGCCGTGATGGTTTCTAACCATTAAGAAGTCCTAATAAAAGAAGCGAAAGTAGCAATATCAAATGTTTGAAGTGGTTCTTTAAGAAATAAATGGCGATTTTTAAAATTAATGTTGACGAAGGCACTTTAGTGATTTCATTTGTTCGTGGACTACGTCATCGGAAGCTGCACGTTCGTCTGTTAGTATACAGTTGTGATACCTAGAATCTGTGGCTTGAATGCTTACACGCTGCATTGCTAGTCTTATGTTTCCCTCTACCTCTGACTCATACGGTAATATTTCATAACGTCAGAGTAAACCACAGCAGTCTCACTAGCTTATAATGAATACACAATAGAGTAACTTTTCCTCGTTACAAAGTCCAAGGCAAATATTCTCTATAAAACACGCTTCGTAAACCGAGGGATTAAAAACGCAATTGCAATCAAAGAAGCTCAACAAGAACAAATCCTTAACTTCCGAGTAAAAAAAAAATTGCATTCACATGACTTTCTCAACCCATGTACAAACTACTTACAAACGCTTCCCCTGTATCTACTCACTTTTTACTTTCTTACGTTCAGTAGAGGAAATATTGTACTCCACCAAAAAATTCGATGCCGAGATTTCACCGGAAATGTTTTGAGGCCCCCTGAATCCAAAAAGAAAAAGCATTTTTAGAAAAAGGTCCGTGTGTCTGTGCATCAGTCTGTGGACAGCATAGGTCGAAAACGAAAAGTCGGTTAAAAACCAAAGTTGGTAAATAGGTTTGAAGTCTTTCAAGGATGCGACACCAAGATAATGAAGAAAATTGCTCCACCCTAAACTACCTTAACATGGAAAATTTTTCGGAAATTTTGATTTTTTTGAAAATGGCTCTAAAATGGCTCCAACGATTTTGATTAAAATGCCATGTTTGAGATATTCTTATGAGAAATGAAATGTGTATCTTGAATTTTTGGGCAATAGTCCATTAAGTTTCATTTACTCTGAATGATTTTTGTCTAACCGTACGAGATAGACCAAATCTTACCATACAAAAAATATAGATGTTGCTAAAACACACAATGTCTAAATAAATTTATTTGAAGAGTGAACCATTTCGGAGATATTCCTTGTTATTTGAGGAAGAGTTGGAGAACTTCTGTCCAATGGGAAACCGCCATTCATTTTAAAAATGTTAATCGTACAAATAGAACGGAATTTGAAAGCTTCAAAAGATTTGACTATCGCTCAAGTCTACTGTATTCCCATATTCCCGTTGCACGTGCAAGAAAACGAGCAATAAGATAATTTCTGCAAATGTTTATCTCAACTAACACGAAGATACAGGAATAAGAGTTTGTAAGAATGGTTAGGGTGAATAAATGAAATGGGTGAACTGATGCCCAAATGTACCCGAGGTACATAGAGCTATGCTAGATAGGAACTCGCGACCTCTTGGACTTGAGGCAGACACGCTGCCACTACGCTACGAAGGCTGGTTAAATCTACTTCACGTTATCGGAATACTTGAACAAGATAGTCAATTTTCTTACTGCTGGAAAGGGACTTTGGTAATATACTTAGGCAACTGACACAAGCCATATCTCCTAAACGTTGTTCGCTTGGTGACTGCTTGAAATTCATTCTTTTCAGGGGCAAGAGAAAAACCAAATGATGGACCTCCCATTTGAGAAAACCAGAGCTATTGGAAAACTGAGAACAAATAACAAGGAACATCCTCGAATTGGTTCACTCTAGAATAAGTATGACAAATTGTGAAACTTCATCAGATCATCCTGTACTTAGTAGGTTTACTTCACTTACAGTTTACCATTAGAGCATACGCAACATTCTGGGAACATTCCTAGAATATTCAAAGTACTCATTTCGTTCATGAAAATATGTGAAACGTACGGTATTTGAGGAGCCATATAATACATAACAAATCTTTTTTAAAAATTCATGTAGGTGCCACTTCCCTTGAATAAGCTGAACTTTCAACTTCTACTACTTTTCGTTTGAGTTCAGCTGTATAGAGGCCTTCCTAAGAATCTGATATGTTGCACTCACATGCCTTATGCTAGATTCCGATAGTCTACAAACATGTATTTATGTTCTCAAGTGATTTAACTGTTCAGTGTAAGTCAACAAACACTTAAGAAATTTCAGAGGAAAATTGTCGACCTATATAGAGACCACAACTACAAATAATATATTCTAGGCTTTTTATTTCATTTGCATGAGAAGTTGAGCAGCTTATCAATCAAAAATGTTATTTGCGCATGTTTACAACATGCCCGGGCTGTTAAGGGAAAACCCCTCTTTAGCCTAGAATGTTATTCCTTATTTGTCGTGTTGGGATTGCCTTCGGCTTGTGTGCGCATTTGTGTTTTGTGTTTTTGTTGACATTGTGTAGTGTAGTGTGTTGTGACTTGTGTATCTGTGTGTCAGTTTCCCGTGTTCAACATCCATCGCTCCATTTATGTGCTTCTGCCCAAAAAGATCTATGGTTTCGATGCTCGTTTTTTTACTTTATTTTAATGTTGCTGCAACGCTCACCTGGCATTTTTTATATGTTTAGTGTGTTTTTGTATGTTAGGGGTTTTGGAATGTGTTTATGTCTAATGTGTGTCTAAATGTTTTGAAAATGTAGGTGCTCTCGTATTTTTTGTTCTTGTTCTTGATATTTATCGTATACGTGTTTTACGGAACACCATGGTTCTTAACCAACAAGGGAAAATGTAAAATGATCATACCTGACACCAGTATAAGCTTAAATCAACACACGAAGGCAAACAATTTTGTTTAAAAAATTCAATACACAAACCCTCTAAATAAAGCAGAAAACAAACCGTGGTGTTGACGCAATAGATAAGGAAGAAAGATCCTATTACACGCACAACAAACCCTTTATGGAGTAAGGATATTGCGAGTGGACAGAAGTCGCTGTTTCAGCTTTTCTCCGCTGTGCCCGACGAGAGTAAATGGAATTCATTTGCCGAGTCGTAGCCTTAAGATTCTCAGAGGAAACAATTTATAACTCCTGATGTAATCGATTCCTTCTCCAATGACAAATTCACTGGTAGCAGTTGAGTTAAAATTGATTAAACCACTGATTTAATTCACGTAAAATAAACCCAGAAATGAACCAAAGTCAAAAAGGAAAGAACTTTTAGCCCACCTCTGTGATACGGGGGTAGCGTGTCTGACTCATTCAGCAGGCCCCGAGTTCGAATCTCGGTTACGGCGAATTACCTCGATAATTATTTTGTTCCGAGTTTTCCGCTATTTTGACGGATCAATAAAACAGTGGACCCGTCCGATTACCTAACCAGTTAAAACGACAAAGCTTTAAAAATTCTCTGTTGCACTCGCATGACTTTCTCTACTCTTGAACCATTCTTATACTTATTCCTCTATCTTCGTGGCAATTGAGATAAACATTTGCAGAAACTATCTTATTGCTTATTTCCTTGCAGTTGCAAGGGGGATATGGGAATACAGCGATAGTCAAATGTTTGAAGGGTTTGAAATTCCGTTCTCTCTGCTCGGCTAAGATATAAAAAATGAATAACGCTCTACCATTAGACGAAAGTGAAGTATGCCAAAACACAAATAACAAGGAATATCTCTGAAATGGTTGACTCTACAAAAGAGATGTTTAGAAAAATTGTGTTTTAGCAAGGTCTAGTTACCAGTTAGACAAGTCATCCAGAGTAAATAACTACATGGGCTATCATCAGAAAATTCAAGATATACACTTCCTTTGCCATAGAAATATTCCAACCATATTGCATTTTAATCAAAATCGTTAGAACCATTTCAAGAAAATCAAAATTTTCCATGCAAAGGGTAGTTTTTTTTTTTTATTCAGAGGACCTCAAAACATATTTTCGGGGAAATCTCGACATCGAATTTTTGGGTGAAATACAATACTTTACGTAGTGGAGAAAATAAAAAGAGAACCAGTCACACAAATGAAACATTTTAAATCACTAGATATGAAAAAATCAGGAATAACAGTGTCTTCCGTGGTACAGAGACAGGGGTATGCAATTTTTTTTCGAATATTACACCTTAAAAAAATTTAGTAATTAACTTAATTACTAAAAAAACTGTTAAAACGTTTTTCAGTTTATATGGTTTAATCCCAGTACCTTCATCAGAAGAAGTATTCTGAAAGAACAAAGATGTTTCATAATAGCCTTATTAAAAGAAAGTTAATGTGGCAGGCCCCTGCAGTCGGTAGAGCACCTACCCGCTGGCCCGGCTTCGATTCCCGACAGGGGGGTAAGAATTTTCCCCAGCTAAGATTATTCCTCATCCTTCCTAGAGTCCCAAAGACTGAAAAACCCACTGTTAAACGAGTAACACCATTGTCAATAGGCAAGGCCGCCGATATGACCTCTGCAGTTAATGGCGGGATATAAATGTTAAAGTTGTAACACTGAGAACCATTGCAAAGAGCATCCACAAAGAAAACTCAATTTCATTTTTTTTTTACAGATAAAGAATCCGATGGTTACTCACAGGACTTTCTCAACCCACAAACTATTTTGAAAAACACATCTCTGCTATCCGCTTAAATATTAAACGAAATGCCTATTTGAAATTTTCAATTACGTACAAGTTTCCAGAACAGAATACAGTTCGGTTTGAACAATAATCAAATCTAAGAGCCGGCCGCTAAGTGATGGGTTTGAAAATACATTGTTTGCATGTCCTGGGGCCCTTTGCACAATCACGATACCTATAAATTGTAAACTTTGTAATTTGCTAAAATGTTTCACAATGGAAGTTTGCAGAGCTGACGTTTCAAATGATCTTAAATATTTAAAAATTAAGTTGAATCAACCGTTTTGTTACACAATCAAATTGTTCTTACACACGAAGTGTAAATGGTAAGCAGTTTCTCTACTCTACAGATGCAATACTGTTTACAATTGAAACTAAATAAACATCATAGCAAAAATAAAAGAAAGATTTTAACAATATGGTAAAATATCACTAAAAACTACATTAAAATACTATTTAGCAGCAGTTCCTTAGATTAAAATAAAGTTGTTCATACAAGGGAAGGTATATATATTGGAGAGTGAAAAGTGACATTGTTAATGAATGCAATAAAAGGTTACGAATGAGCCGTGACGAATCATGTATCGCAAAGCATTTATTTTCTTTGCTTTTCGAAAGCAAATAATAATTGACAACCAAACACATTTCTTGAACTTAAGTAAAATTTAACATCTTGACGAGTAATCTGTTTTAATTAAAAAAATCACAAATATTACATTTTTACTAATATATTACAATTACGCGCGAGGTTGACAACTATGAGCTGCATGTATCAGCCTGCGAGTGACCTCAGAACGAAAGTGCTTTAGGAAAAATTATAGTTTTTGAAAATCAAAGTGAATTCCAGGTATTCAAAGTGCAATTACACATTCAAGGTGACACCATGAATCTTGGAAGTTATCCTTAACCTCATTTTTCAGTTCAAAAGAGTCTATACAAGTCCTCAGAACTCGGGGTGCAAAAACAAAAGACTGCAGCTCCCATCCTAATTCTTTCAGAAAAGGCGATAGTTCAGTGCAAGAGACACTGAAATGTACTTTTATAGCGGTGATTAGAGAAATGACTACTTTCATTGCAACGTTCAACGTTTCGTATAAATCATAAGCAATTTCTTTCGCGATCAAATTTTCTGTCCATGAGCATATTTCCGGTGAAATCTCTGCATCGGATGTTTTGGTGGAATAAAATACTTATTACGTAGTAGAGAAAGTAAAACGAATGACTTGCTATAAGGGTATAATGGAAAATTTCAACAAAACATTTCAAAAATGGTAACCTTGGCAACAGAATTTGACCTGCTTTAAGGCAATGTAGCTATGAAATTTGGTGACAATTTTTGTCACTTTTTGCATTTTGAGTATGCTTATACTTTGTACTTTAACGGCACCCTGTTTTTCTCAATATCAGCCATTACTAAAGCTACAGGAGGCCATTTGTGCGGGTGAGTGTTCCTCGCCAAACTTCGTCGCTACAGCTTTGAAATGTTTTTTTCGTTCACACTGTCTTAGAAATAAGTCTCTTGCAGGGAATTTTGCTTCAGAAAAGTTATGAGTTGGCTCTACTGAAATGAAATCGATATATCGAGCTGAAATGCCGCGAATCTGACATGTTTTGCTGCCATCAGAGAAATGTCGTCAGTGTTCCGCAATTCTGTATTCTTCCCTGGTTATTTCAGTGTTCCAGTCATATATTAGGAATTGTTTAGTTAATAGGTTTTAAGTTATTCGTTAGTCTATAGTAAAGCAATAACAAGCAAATATTTTATGAATTGTGTGTATAAATTAGCGGAAGTGCACAGCACACAGAGGTTAGGAACAAATTCCAGAATTTTGTGAACATTGCGAAGGCGAAAGTGAAGTTTTCATTTTAAGAAACAACCAAGGAAAAAACTCAAACTGCTACTGAATCCAAGAAGAAAGCAACAGAAGGTGCCACATATGGTGCTGGAGAATTTTAAGTTTTGGATATAAGTGCAAAAATATATTTATTAACTTAAAAATTCTCTTTGTTCAACTTTTTTATTCAGCATTTTTGCACTTTTCAAAATGCTCTTGGATCCTAGTTCATTACTTCAGAGATCAAAGTCATGCGCTGGTTAAAAAATAAATAATTGAGCTGAAATTAAACATTTTTCATAACTCATACTGAAGTAATTGAAAATATCAAACTGAATAGAGAACATTTTTATTTCTCGTGCACTAATTATGGCGATATGACATCTTTAGATCTATACACTGAGCTCAAATTAAAAAATTAAGGATACAATAAACTAGGGTCCAAGGGTCATTTCAGTTAGCATAACAAAGAAGGTTAATAGTAATAAATATAATAACAATTTAAAAATGCTTTGACATATAACATTGAAATTTTGTGTACACTATTTTATGTTCCGAGTGGAACATAATGGACATTTTCTATGGAAAAAAAATTGAAAGCACTCAGAAGAAAACTGGATTTTTACATTCATGGATGTCCTTGTTAGGTATAGTAAAATCTTGTCCTACAGTTAAATAGCTGTACCCTAGTCATCCATAATGAGGATATCAGACTCTTCCCAGAAAATTCAAGATACATGCACAATGTATATTTGGTCAGAAAAGCATCTTGACTGATGCTATTCAAATCAGAAACAAGAGTTAAGATTGCGTATTTGCTAAAACAATTCACAACGCTTTTCGCGAACACGTGCATTATATTGCAACCATTTGTTGCACTACTAGTAGTAATATATGTAACTAACATAAATCACACTTAGGATATGGTACTTATGCTGGTTAAGATTGCGTGTGCATGGCTAACAGTTTCGTGTGTAATTTTACGTTTCCATGGGGAATTGAAATCGATTCTAGCACAATCCTGATCTCAATAAGGTCCACATTTCCATGTTTCAGTCCTGAATGAGATCGATTTGCATACGTAAAACTCGAGCAATTCAAGCTTTTATGTTGGTGCACCTATAAAAATCCTTTCTGCGTATTTTAGCTAGGTTTTGAGGTGAATTGTATTCTTAGAGGAATATATTTCAAGATTATAGAAAGAAGTGGCTTAATTGTGTTGCAATACACCAGTTTCCCTAAGGAAAAAAAATACGTTATTAGCATCTTTGGCAGATTCAAATGGGTCCGAGTTTGGCAGGCGTTTCCATGCAACATTTCGGACAGATTCCAGAGGACTCGAATCGATGTCAATTACCCGTGGAACTAATTGTATTTTAAACTTCAATTACAGATATGTCAACCCTGATCACAGAACTAATACTAACGGGGGGATACTTTATAACCACCACTGGCAAGAAAATGTCTTACAAAGTTTTAAAACATTTGTTTTGTAATGGGATATATCTAGTCATGCGAAAGAAGTTAATATAATTATTTCTTTATTATTTGAATCACATTATACCTACGAGTGGTACTTCGAGATTACCTTGATAATGTAATTGTTGCTCAGAAAGACTAACAAGGAAACTTCAAGCAATTAAAAGATTTAACTTAAAAATTGCAACAACGGGCATCAGGTACAACCCCCGTTGATGTTACCAGGGTTAAGTGGCGAAAAATAGTGATCAGCAAGGCCCGGATGTTAATGACCTAAAAATGTTCGAAATATGCAAGCACTTATAAAGGAAAAAAAAAAAAAAAAAAAGAATTAGAAAATATGACGATAAATATGACTACATATTTTGGGCGCATAATCATAATCTTCAAAAATTTAATGCGCTTGAAATAACATTGTATTGAAAATCAACTTTAAAAATCCACCACACTAACATAAATATTAATTCTATTGTTACATTTGAATTTATTGAATTGCCCAATTCAGAACTAACCCTCAACTCTGTACAGAATAAAATAAAGGTCACGTTTTGAAGTACGATCAGAAAGAATTCCAGTTGCAAATTACATTTGGAAGCTTTCAAAAGGGACGATCTATTTGCTACATTGGAATGGGAAAAAGATTTCTTAATGTTACAATGAGTCGTCGACTGCTTGCACATATACGAAACTGGAATAGAAATATAAAATGACAAAAATACGAAAATTTTGAATATCAAAAATAACAAGAAAATGACTAACACCTCAAAAAGCCTTCCTTTATATGACCCAATGAGAATTGCGAAATTAAATCACCATTGATAAAATAATTCGTTTAAATTTTCTCTAGAAAAAACTACAAACAAATCTATGACGACAAACATACGGGCCCTGGTGAAAAGTATAACCAAATATAAAGTTCATATACATATTTTCGCATTATCCACTACAGTAAGCTTAAAGGGTTCTCAACAGTACTGGAAAATACGCGTTTCCGCGCGCCTGTGAAAGGGAGCGGTGATTCCACTAATACACAAAAACTAGTTAAATATTACCTAGTTTACAATTACTTATATACACAGAATTAGTTACTATTTAAGAATGGGTTGGTTACTTACTTTTCCTGCAAGTTCTACAGATGATCTCAGCGTTGTCGCCTCAGCCCGCGTCGCTTCTACAGTCAAACCAAAACACGACCTCCAAACGAAGACGACAAACTGCTAATGATAGCTGCCAAAGTTTCAATAAGACATGAGCACTTGTAGAAGTGTTGGCTCCTCCTCCCACTGGATCACGTGTCATTATCTCCGGAGAGTTGTGGAGGGGTACAGAGAACACGCCTCTACCAATAACAAAATAGCTATATCATAAACAAGAGCTTGACATTTTTCTACAATACTTTGAATCTAGGTTATACCGTAAAGATGGCTTGATACATTTGCAAAAATTGTTAACTCTAAGCATAAATTTTTCTGAAGAACAAAAAACAACGGTTTATAGCCTCACTGAAGCCTATATTGGTATATAATACTACAACATAAAACCCTAACTGAAGCATGCCTTTTTACCGCTTCAAAAAAATTAAAACACGAGGACATGAGTCATTTTAACTTTATCTACCACGTATAGTAAGTAGCGGAAGTACTGTAATCGACCCCAAATTTTGATGTCAAGCTTTCACCGGAAATTTGTTTTGAGGCCCCCTGAATACAACAAAGCATTTTTAAAAAAAGGTGTGTGCGCTTGTCAACGGCATAACTCAAAAACGAAAAGTCAGTTGAAAACCAGAGTTAGTATTTAAGTTTAATATCTTTCAAGGATGCGACACGAAGATTTTTAAGAAAATTCCTCCACCCTAAACTACCCTTTACATGGAAAATTTTTCGAAAATTTTTATTTTCTCGAAGATCACCTTAATGATTTTGATTAAAAAGTCATATGTTAAATGTATTTGTATGGCAAATGAAATGTATATTTTGAATTTTTTGGCGTTAGCCCATGTAGGCCTGTTTACTCTTGACAAAGAAAGATCAAATCTTACTATAGAAAACTTGTGGAAACACTAATGTCCGAGTGCATTTTTTGCAGAGTGAACCATTTCTTAGATATTCATTGTTATTTGTGTGAGTTTTGCAATATTTAAAACTTGTCTCACATGGATGGGCGTTATTCAATTTTTAATCTGTTCGCCGTACAAAGAGCGTGGAATTCCAAAGCCTTCTTACAGCGATCGGCTTCAAAAGATTTGACTATCGCTCAAAGCTTGCTATATTCCCATGTTCCCCTTGCACCTACAAGGAAATTAATCTCTACTAACATGTAGAAGATATAGGAATATGAGTTTGTAAGAATGGTTAGTACAAGTGTAGAGAAAGTTATGTGAGTGCAACACATCAGATTTTTTCATATAAAATGACAATATATGTCATTGTGATTTTGTGATTCTCTTCCTTCCCAAGTCAAAATGTTTTATGTCTTTATTGTCTGGAATAAATTCATGAGTGTCGGCAGACTTTTTTCCAGGGGGGGGGGAGGGGGCCACATATTGGAAATTTGCAATCATATAATATTAAATCATTATTTTACTGTCAAAATTTATAATATTTGTTGCAGATAACCGTATTAATTTGTGCTAAATTAAAATTGTTCTTTACATCAAAATTAAAATAATAGTTTAATAGTCAGTAACTGGCTGCACATTAAGTTCACCAACTTCCAAGGGGGAGGGGGGGACCGCGGCCCTCCCTTGCCCCCGTTTCGCGACGCCCATGAATAAATTGGAACATGCGTTTATTTAAAGTTCAATTTCGTTGGGAACAGTAATTTAAACGCTCTGCGGCTCTGGTTTGAAATACTTTTATTGCCTCGTCCTGCAGTATACGACGCACGTGCAATGTTGCCAACGTGGTAATTATTTATGTGCGTCATAAGTTCGTTTTCTGTAGCATGTGCTACGTAAAAGTAGCATATTTTACTTTCTCTACTACGTATAGTAAGTAGAGGAAGTGTTGTATTCCACACAAAAATTCTATGTCGACATTTCATCGAAAATATGCTTTGACGCCCCTGAATTTAAAAAAAAAAACAAAAAAAAAACTTTAATATCTTTCAAGGATGCCACACGGAGATTTTGAAGAAAATTGCTCCACCCTAAACTACTCTACACATGGAAAAATTTTTTGAAAATGTTGATTTTCTTGAAAATGACTTAACAATTTTTATTAAAATGCCATATATTTGAAATATTTTATCAGAAATAAAATGTATATCTTGAATTTTCTGGCTATAGCCCATGTAGTCCTGTTTACCTTGGATGACTTTTGCATAACTGGTAAACCGTAAAAGATAGACAAATCCTACTATACAAAAAATGTAGATCTTGCGAAAATACACAATTTATGTAGGGTGGTGGTAGTGTTATTGTTGTTGTTTTAAGAGAATCTCTCAAAGTCTATTCCCATATTCCCCTTGCACCTACAAGGAAATAAGCAATAAGATAATTTGTACAAATGTTTATTTCAACTAACACGAAGAAGATTTATAGGATATAGGATATTTGAAAGAATGGTTACTGCAACAGTAGAGAAAGTCATGTGAGTGCAACACATCAGATTTTTTATTCAATTTATTTACGATTTGTATTGTCCGTGTATAAAAAATTTGAGTGTCCACTCTCATGGCGTTCCCTACTCACTCTAGTGCATTCTATTCTTAAAAGCCTTGTTCTTTTATAGGTAGGTATACTTAAAGTTATTCGACATAAACATTTGCAGAATTGGTTTTATTACACACTTTCTTGTAGGTTCAATGGGACATGGAGTATGCAGTAGGCTTAAGCTATAATTAAATTTTTTACCTGTGCTGGCCCCGTAGTGCAGTTGGTAGAGCACCTACCTGCTGGTTTGATTCCCGGCAGGGGATAGGAATTTTTCTCCAGCCAGGATTATTCCTCATCCTTCCCTGAGTCTGGAAGTATAATGGCGGCGCCATGGCTGAGTGGTTAGAGCGCTCGTCCACCACCTAGGCGGGACCCGCATTTGGTATTCGTGGTGGACGAAGCGGCGTCCGGGCGGGTTTTCTCCGGATTCTCCGATTTCCCCCGCCGTTCACTCCAAAATTGTCACCTTTCCAATCATCCATTTCGCCTACATTTCATATCATTCTCCTGCTCGCTATCATACCTGGTGCTTGGCTGACCACCCGCTTCCAGGTCTTCGCTCTGTCCGGTCCAGAGGTCCCTCTGCTCCTCGACAGGCGTCTGACGCAAGGCACTGGCTTGTAAGTTCTAGGGGGTGTAAGTCCGTATTCAGGGAAAGAAAGAAAGAGCAGTCGAAATGTGTTGGATTTGAAATTACATCCTGTTTACATGCCCCAGGACATAAATCTGATTTCTACATTCACATTACTTTCTCCCCACACTCTTGTACAAATGTTGTTAAAGACAATAGGAATATGAGAAAATAACAGGAACAAAATAACACAGTTGAATATAATCAAAATGAAATAGTGAAAAGATTGAAATAACAATAGAAGAAGCAATGGGAACAATAAGAACTTTAAAGAATCGAAAATCAGCAATAACAAATGAAATGCTGAAATAGGGAGGAACAATAATGATAATTGCACACCAGCCGTTATTTTAAAACATAATAGACAACGGTAACATTCCGCCAGATTGGAAATCAAGTACAACTATGCTCATATTTAAGAAAAGAGAAAGCGCAACAGCGAAAAATTGTCGCAGAATAACATTAATAGCACTTTGAAAATGTTTACTAGAATTTTAAATAATAAATTAAATATAATAATACCCATTAAAGAAGAACAGCAAGGCTTCAGGAAAAATAGATCTACAGTGGATGCAATACAACAATAACATTAATAAGAAACATAGAAGCGTCAATGAAACATTACGCTTCCTGATGTTTGGGTGGATTTTGTTACGGCAATTTACAATCTGTAACATTAGACAGTAGGAGCATATACAGGAATGAGTTTATTTCCTGGTAAATAAAGTGTTGTAAGCGAAGTGTAAAGTATTCTAACACTGTTCTTGTCTATTATCACGCGCTACAAACACTAGACTGGCAACCCGCCATCTTCTCTTACAAGCAGAACGAAGTTCACGCACGCCACTGACTGTATTACCCCTGTGATTTCTGCAACTCTTTCAACGCACGAAGAGTTAGCTACTTACCCCAACGCCGCCTGGAGTGGGCCACCTGGTATATATCAAACAAATTATAGAAAAATTGTGGATATTAACGATAATAAATAATGTGTTTTATGGACTTGGAAATAAAGCTTTCGATAGTGTAAAATTAAAAGATGTAGTACATATATGGCAAGAAAAGGCGAACACATGCAACTCATTAGATCAATACAGACTGCAAGACGAAAATAACTGAAAAAATGACTATTTGTCAGGGGATTAGACAAGACCCGTCCTTAAGTCCATTCTTTTTAATCTTATAACGGATTAATTAATTGAAGATATACTAAAAGAGTGGGGATACAAGCTGGGAAACAAGATTTCATGTAATATGCTACACAGATGATGCTGTTCTCCTGCGGGACAAAATTCTGGCACACCGGCGGTCCAGATGTGATCCAAGCAATTGACAGCGTCGTTAAACAGCAGAATAATAATAAAAAATGATGCTGTCTACATATTAGAAACAGAAGATGGATCACAAAGACCATTACACCAATTCAATATAAAGGCAAAAAAATAATAATATAGAAATAAACACACAAATAACTAAGTACCTAACAGTATCGAAAACACCATTGAAATGCAAATTAGAAGTGAAAGGACAAATTATTCAACAGATTTCAGAGTTTATTTAGGTATTCAAATAACAGACTCCAAACACTTAAATCGAGAAGTAAACACACAGGCCATAAAAGACAATTTGGCGAAATAAGTTTATGGAGCAGAGAGTTAAGTTCACATTTATAAAACAATACACCAATCTTAACTTATACAGCAGAAATCAGAAAAGACACAGTCAAAACAAAACAAATATTAAGTACATATGAATTGAAAATATTAAGAACAATTAAAGGAAAACACTTTATTAGATAAAATATACAATATAGGAATAAGGGAAATTTGCCAAAATTCACGATATAACAAAAGTTATTAATGAGCGACGGAAATACTGGAAAGAACACATTAATAAGATGTGAAACAACTGTCCAGTAAAAAGAGCCAAAGAAGACAGACCTTTAGATGGGAAAAGGAGAAGAGGAGGACCCGCTAGGAGACGACTGACAGAAATGCATCCGAGGAATAAAAGGGGAAATGAACAGGATATTATATCCAACACACAAAGTAAAATAACTAATAAATTAATAAACTAGACGCGGTTCATTTCATTTGCGTGAGTTGTCAACAGTAATATATAAAACACAAAGGCCCGAGACAATGAAAAAAATCTGATGTGTTGCACTCACATGACTTTCTCTACTCTTCTACTAACTATTCTTACAAACTCTTATTCCTATATCTTCTTCGTGTTAGTTAATATAAACATTTGTACAAATTATCTTATTGCTTATTTCCTTGTAGGTGCAAGGGGAATGTTAGAATACAGTAGGCCTTGTGTGATAGTCAAATCTTTTAAAGCTTTGAGATTCTGTTGTCTTTGCACACTTAACATATAAAAAAATGAACAACGATGTTCCATTTCACTGAAGTAGTTCTCCAAAATTCGCACAAATAACAAGGAAGATCTCTGAAATGGTTCGCGCTTTAAAAATAAAAAAAAAAAAAAAAAAAAAAAAATCAGCCATGAATTATGTGTTTTCACAAGATCTACATTTTTTGTTAAGTAAGATTTGGTCTATCTCTTACGGTTTACTAAGTTATGCAAAAGTCATCAAGAGTAAACAGGAATACATAGGCTATAGCCAGAAAATTCTAGATATATGTACATTTTATTTGTCATAAAAATATCTCAACAATTTTGATTAAAATGCTTTATGTTTAAGAGCCATTTTCAGGAAAAACAAAACTTTCGAAAAATGTTCCATGGAAAGGGTAGTTTAGGGTGGGGCTATTTTCTTCAAAATCTTGGTGTCGCATCCTTGAAAGACATTAAACTTTAAATACCAACTTTGGTTTTTAACCGAATTTTCGTTTTTGAGTCATGCTGTCCACAGACACAGGCCTTTTTGTAAGAATGCTTTTCTTGGATTCAGGGGCCTCAAAACATATATTTTCAGGGAAATTTCCACGTCGAATTTCTGAGTGGAACACAATACTTCGTCTACCTTACTATACGCAGTAGAAAAAGTAAAAATTAATATCCGGGAATCATTTGTTGTCAAATAAGTTAAAAATTGCATCTTGATAATGATTGGCATCAAGAACCCACGGAAACAAACAAGTTGGTTTATAAACAAGCACAAACAAGCAACAATAAACATGCAGGTGTTGACGTAATCGATAAGGAAGAAACAAGATAGTGCCGTACATGGAAAACAAGCCTTAGATAGATAGCAATATTGCGAGTTGACTAATATTGCAAGGTCACAGTTCAAGATTTCGTTTCGGAATCGAGAATAATCTATCCTCCGCTGTGCCTGCCGAGAGTAAATGTAATTCATTTTTTACTTTCTCTGCTACGTATCAGTAAAGTAGAGGAAATATTGTATTCCACCCAAAAAATTCGATGTCGAGATTTCACCGGAAATATGTTTTGGGGCCCCTGAAACGAAAAAAAAAAAGCATTTTATAAAAAATGCGTGTGTGTCTGTCTGTCTGTCTGTCTGTCTGTCTAATACGGCACCTCAGGCGGTGACACTGATGATACATGGAGTGAAGATGGAGCCCCGGTGGAATGAGACGGTGGGGGAAACCGGAGAACCCGGAGGAAACCCGCCCCAGCGCCGCTTCGTCCACCAAAAAATCCTACATTCGATCAAACCCGGGCCACTTTGGATGCTGACCTTAAATACCAAGTTTGGCATTTAACCGACTTTTCGATTTTGAGTTATGCTGTTCACAGACACACTGACATACAGGCGCACCCAATTATAGTTACAGTTAATCGATATAAACATTCGCAGAAATTATTGCTAATTTTTGTAATGGGAATACAGTAGACTTTAGTAATACACAAATATTTTAAGTCCTGGTCTCTTTGTGATGGCCTTGTAATTCTGTTCTCTATTCATGGCCAAGAGATAAAATTAGAATAGCGTATTCTTATATGAGAAAACTAATAACAACAAATAACAAGAAAAATCTTGGAAATGGCTCCCTCACACACAGCTAGGGAAACTTGGTGCGGCATTTTAATAAAGACATTATGACAAGGAATTGCCTGCAAGTGATTTTGCTGACCATGTCTGCTCTTTTCATTATTATTGTTAGCACAACCAACTGCAGTCATAATAGTGGAAAAACGTCAAACTTGTGATTTGTTAAGCTTCAGTAATATATGTATAACCAGTCTCAGTGAAGCGAACAGAAGGGAAAGGTTTGTGGTGTCATAACATGGTCACCCTGAAGCCTGTTAAAGGTGTCTGAATGAGGACAAAGGCTGTGGCAACACATGTTGGGTGGAGCTGCAAGCCGGAGACAAGCCGATTTTACCTGCCTGCATTTTCTGTGGCTTTCACGGTGTTCATTCATTCAGACTCCTATCGGTGTTAGATCATGGTAAACATCCGCTTAGGTAGAAACAGTTTCTGATACCACAGCATGGAAAAAATTAAAAAAATTATTTTGTTGTATAACGACGCTGTCAATTGCCAGGATCACATCAGCGTCGCCGGTGTGCCGGAATTTTGTCCCGCAGGAGTTCTTTTACATGCCAGTAAATCTACTGACATGGAGCTGTCGTTTTTAAGCACACTTAAAAACCATCGGCCTGGGCCGGATTTGAACCCGCGACCTTGGGAACAGTAGGCCAGCGTCTAACCAACTGAGCCACCCAGACCGACACACACACACAGCATGGATGAATTGAAGGGAGGGCCCTACTCAATTGTGGAAATTATTACCTTCTCTACTGTAGGGGAAGCATTATATTCCACCCAAAAATTCAATGTCCAGATTTCACCGGAAATATATGTTTTGAGATCCCCTGAATATAAAAAAGCATTTTTATTAGAAAAAGATCCCTGTGTGTGTGTGTGTGTGTGTGTGTGTGTGTGTGTGTGTGTGTGTGTGTGTGTGTGTGTGTGTGTGTGTATACAGCATAACTCAAAAACGAAAAGTAGGTTAAAAACTAAAGTAGGTATTTAAGTTTAATGTCTTTCAAGGATGCGACACGAAGATTTTGAAGGAAATAGCCCCACCCTAAACTACCCTTTACATGGAAAATTTTTCGAAAATTTTGATTTTCTTGAAAATGGTTCTAATGCTTTTGATTAAAATGTCATATGTTTGAGGTATTTGCATGACAAATGAAATGTATATCTTGAATTTTCTGGCTATAGCCCCTGTAGTCGTATTTACTCTGGACGACTTTTGCATAACTGGTAAACCGTTAGAGATAGACAAAATCTTAATATACAAAAAATGTAGACCTCACTAAAATACACAATTTATGTCTGGATGAATTTTGTTGTAGGATGAACCATTTTGGAGATATTCCTTGTTATGTGTGTGAGTTTCGGGATACTTCAAAACTTTCGTGAAATGCAACATCGTTGTTCATTTTTTATATGTTAAGCGTGCAAAGAGAGCGGGATCTCAAAGCTTTAAAACATATGACTATCACACAAAGCCTACTGTATTCTAATATTCCCCTTGCACCTACAAGGAAATAAGCAATAAGATAATTTGTACAAATGTTTATCTTAACTAACACGAAGATATAGGAAGAAGAGTTTGTAAGAATGGTTAGTACAAGAGTAGAGAAAGTCATGTGAGTGCAACACATCAGATTTTTATAAAGCTTTATTTAAGGTCGTTTTAACCTTTTAGATCTTATCGCGACCACTTGCATATTGAATACATTGCAATACAACATACACAGTTGACAAGTAAACTTGCAAGAATAGGTTAAATACAATGATAAAGCTTACAACATTTTAGAAATTTAATTGTACTGTGTATGAGAGAGGTGTTGTTTGTGCTGGACTTCAAATTTTGTTCAGAAGATACACATGTGTCAGGTTGGTATGTCGTGAAATGACAGTTTGGTTTCGCAGCTGGAGATTGTTTATCGGATAATTGACAAATGAAGTTCACACACTTCATGGAGTACACTTGTTCAGTTTTCCATCCAAAAGGTTCGCTACCGAAAAGCAACAGAGGATGGGATAAATGCAGAGCTTTTGAAATATGGCGGACAAACATTGAATATTAGATTACTAAATTTTATGAATGTGTTGGAAAACCTCCCAGATACCAAAGACATGGCTGAAAGCCAGGGTAATACCAATTTTTAAAAAGGGAGATAGAAGGAATTACCATAATTACAGAGGAATAAGTCTTCTGAATACGGGCTACAAGTTATACTCCAGAATCCTAAATAGAAGATTAAGAAATATTCTAAAAGTATTGGTAACAGAACAGAATGGATTCAGAGTAGGCCGCTCCTGTACTGACGCTATCTTTACAGTGAAACAAATAATAGAAAGGAAGAGAATTTAATATGGAGACTCATATAGCCTTTATAGATTATGAAAAGGCTTTTGACCGAGTAAATAGAGAAATGTTGTGGAACATTATGGATAAAAAAGGTTACCCTAAACATTTAATCAATGCATTAAAAAGTCTATATAAGAATACAAGTATCAATATTAATACGGGACCTGGCAGGTATAGTAGAAATATTTTAATAAATCAAGGCGTAAGACAGGGATGCAGTATTTTACCAAGCTTATTTATAATATATATATATATGGTCGACATTCTTAGAGAATGGTATCAAAAGACGACGGGAGGAATAAAGATTGCTCCTAATTTTATTAGAAACGATACTCTTTGCAGATGATCAAGTTTTAACATATATGCTACTGAGAATGAATTACTATAATGGCGGCGCCGTGGCTGAGTGGTAAGACCGCTCGCCTACCACCTAGGCGGGTTCCGCATGTGGTATTCTGGTGGACGAAGCGGCGTCTTGGCGGGTTTTCTCCGGGTTCTCTGGTTACCGCCGCCATTCATTCCACCAATTGCTCCATTATCATCCTTTTCCCCTGCATTTAATATCATCCTCTTCCTCACTATCATACCTGGTGCTTGGCTCACCACCCGCTTCTAGGTCTTCACTCTGTCCGGTCCAAAGGTTCCTGTGCTCCCCGACAGGCGTCTGACCCTAGACACTGGCTTGTAAGTCCTACATAAGGGGAGGGTAATCAGGGAAAGTGAATTACAAAAGACAATTTACGAGCTGCAGAAAGTTAAAGTTGTACAATTTTAAAATCTCTACCAAAAAAAAAAAAAAAAAAAAAAAAAAAAAAAACAATGGCCTTTCGTGGAAAATATAGTGTTAGAACAAAAATAATTTTGGATAATACTCCAAAAGAACAGGTAACAAATTTTAAATATTTAGGAGCATAAGTCATAAATATTCTAGTGACTGTATGACTAAACTAGCTATCTTCCAACATGTATGTGTAAATAGAACTTTAAGGGGAAAGACAAGGAAAGAGACACAGATAAAGTTTTATAAAGTGACCGCATTGCCGGTTCTGAGACTTGGACATGGAAAAGAAAGGATATAAAAATTGCCAGCTGCCGAAATGAAATTCCTTAGATCTGTTAAAGGTTGTACCAGATTACATAGATTCAGAAATGATGACATACAAAATGAATTAAATGTACCCTCAATTGAAGAGAAAATACGTCAGTATAAAGAACAGTGGATTCAACATGTATACCAGATGGATTCAAGTCCTTTTCCAAAACAAATTCTGGATTGTAGACCGAAGAGAAGAAGGGACACAGGAAGACCTAGGAAACGATGAACAGGTCCAATGTGAAGCCGGACGGGCTTGAAGCCTAATCCTTGTACTGAAGGAGAAGGAAGATGGCTCCAAATACTTGACACAATTTTTATTTCGGCGAACTGGTTCTTTATTGACAATATCCATTGGACATACTATATCCATTTATACCATTTTAAAAATGCAATATTTTAGATTTTTTAGACTTGGATACGTTCTTTTTTTAAGTAACGAACATACTTTTATGTCCACAGGAACTTTTATGCACAATATAGATGTTTATACAGGGAGATCTGAATTAAATTGCGACGCATGGAGCATTTTGAATGATAAAAGGCTTTCTTTTGAGAAAAAGCCATTTTTCTGCGAAAACTGGGATTTACTAAGATTTACCTGCATTTTGCCAGCAGCATACATATGAAAGACAACAGCAGCGACCAGAGGTCAATGATTTTTCGATTACTGATCACATTAGGAGCAAAATTTCAACGTAAAAATAATAAAAAATAAAACAAAATAATAAAAGAGGAAAGTTGCATTGCTTGTCTAGCGGGTGGACGCAACTTATTGGCATGAAAATGATGGCACATGAACAAGAATTATATCATTGCGTCGGGCAAGGGTTGGGCCATGCATGGCAGAATTCAAATTTCGAATTTTTTTCCCATTTTTGGTTGAAAACATATACTTCATTGACCTCATTTGTAAATATCACCGTAAAACTCCTGAAACGCTAAAAGGTCCGTTGAATTCAATGGGTTATACGAATAAACAATCTGATGTGTTGCACTCACATGACTTTCTCTACTCTTGTACTAACCATTCTTACAAACTCTTATTCCTATATCTTCTTCGTGTTAGTTGAGATAAACATTTGTACAAATTATCTTATTGCTTATTTCCTTGTAGGTGCAAGGGGAATGTTAGAATACAGTAGGCTTTGTGCGATAGTCAAATGTTTTAAAGCTTTGAGATTCTGTTCTCTTTGCACAGCTAAGACATAAAAATGAATAACGATCTTCCATTTGTGGAAAGTACTGTGAAGCATTGTAAAACTAACACAAAAACAAGGAATGTTTCCGAAATGGTTTACTCTAAAAAAAATATTTGGACGTAAATTGTGTGTTTTAGCAAGATCTACAGTATTTATATAGTAAGATTTGGTCTATTTCTTACGGTTTATCAGTTATATAAATCATCCAGAGTAAACAGGGTACACTGGCTATAGCCAGAAAATTCAAAATATACCTACATTTCATTTGTCATAAAAATATCTCAAACATATGGCATTTTAATCAAAATCGTTGGGGCCATTTAGGAAAAAAAAAAAATCGAATAATTTTCCATGCATACATTTTGCCAAAACATAACTTATTTCAAAGGGAAGCGCTCTCCTTTGCCGCTGGGTTAATTATTAGCCAACAAAAGGCGACTTTCATAAACAGGGCGAGAGGCAATGTAACCATCTTGTGGTTCCTTTATATTTTTAACCCGCAAACCTTGTAAAATCCATACCTAGAAGTTATGCTGTCTTTGGCAGTGGAGTGGGACACAGTTGTCATGTTTTGGAAAAAAACTATAAAGAGTAGTTTAAGGTGGAGGAATTTTCTTAAAAATTGCATCTTCGTGTCGCATGTTTAAAGCATATTAAAGCTAAATACCAACTTTGGTTTTAACAGACTTTTCGGTTTTGAGTTATGCTGTTCACACACACACAAAAACACGTGTGAGCGGCCCTTTGTCTAAAAATGCTTCTTTTTGGATTCAGAGGCCTCGAAACATGTATTTCCGGTGAAATCTCGACATCGAATTTTTGGGTGGAATTACAATACTTCCCGTACTTACTTTATTTGAGGCAGGCCTTGCTTCAAATTATTTACGAAACAAACCATTAATTCTGAATCTTAAAATTGAAATGTTAGTACAGTAAAACCTGCCTAAAACGGAACGCGATCGTTCCAGTAATATTTTTTCCGTTTTCACGGGTTTCCGTCTTACAAAGGGTTGTACATATTTCAGTAAAACGAAGTATACAAAATATAGTCGTATAGAATTAAGCTGAAGGAATAATTTAAAATAAAATTCTATAAATTAAAAATAGATTCAATTGTATTTTTTGCTGTATTTTCAACTTCCATGTCATACATAATTGCAGTTTCTCTATTAGTTTCTTTTCCCCCACATATCCGTCAAAGTGCTTTGTCGTGTCTTGTTCACAAGAGAACGTTCTATGTTCTTCTTTGCATCCTGCATCAGGTTCAGGAGTTCTGGAACGTTCTTGGAAGCTGCAAATTCCTGAAGGTCAGTCACAACAGATAATGTTTCTCTAAAAGTGTGTATTTTTGGCTCCCTTTCGTTGGCTTCGTCGTTGTCTATTCCTTCCCGTCTTAGATAGGTTATTTATGAAACTATTCCATTCCCGCGTTAGCTAGTTTTCCGGTTTAGAGTGTTATTTTAAATAGGAAATAGCTCCGTTCCGAAATTTATTTTCCGGTTGTCCAGGGTTCCGGTATATAGGGGATCTGGTTTGTCAGGTTTTACTGTATTAAGAATTTATAAAAATTCCCTCTTACGACCAATACACGTAATATCTGATGATAACCTTCACCATCACATATTTATTGGTGTTTAATAAGAAAATCCCCAATGTAGATTTTATGAGAAATTTTGAAAGTCTCTATGTCGCTGAACGAATGAAATTCACTACTTCTACAATGATGTTCAAAACTTTATTTAATTTAGGGATTTAGGACAAAGGTTTTCTTGGTGTTTCAAGCAGTAATATGTTTCCCTCTTGCAGTAATTTAACCAACCCTTCTTGCTTTCATGCAAATGCAGGAGCAATACCAAAACATGCGTCTTTATAAGATAGATTTGAGGGTTCATTTCCTAAAGACAAGGCAAGTATCCGAACTGGAAATTAAACTTTCGGGACAGCAATTGATAATACTGATTTGTCCACTTTATTTGAAATTATCTACCTTCGCTGAAACTTTTCCTTACCGCTACACTTAGGCCATAACTATCACTTATAAAAATTAAAGAATTAATTATATTCTTCAGACCTCTCACTTTTGATTTTTACTTTTGCGTTTTTTATTATGCTTATACTTTGTACTTTAATAACACACTTTAGTTTTCTCAATATCAGCCATTTTTAAAGCTCCAGGAGGGCATTTAAATGTGCGAGTGAGCGTTGCTCGCTAAATTTAATCGCTACACCTTTGAAATGCATTTTTCGTTTACAGTGGCTTGGTTTTGGTCTATTGCAGGGAAGTATAGGTTGTGAGTTGGCTGTGCTGAGGTGAATTCGATATGTCGAACTGAAATGCTGCGAGTCTGACACATGTTTTGCTTCCAAACAGAAATGCCGTCAGTGTTCTGTAATTCTATAATTCAGTGTTCCAGTTATATATTAGACATTGTTTATGTATGTAGTTAATAGGCTTTAAGTTATTCGTTAGTCTATAGTAGAGCCGTAACAACCAGATATTTTATGAATTTTGTGTATAAATTTGCGAAAGTGCATAATGTAGAAAACAATAAATTTCTAAATTTTGTGAACAATGGGAAGGCGAAAGGGAAGTTTTCACATTAAGAAACAACCAAGCAAACTTAAAATTCTCAAAAAATGCTACTGTGGCGAAGAAGAAAGCATATGTTGCTGGGGAATTTTAAGTTGGTAAAGTAGAAAAACATATTGTTAAACTTCAAAATTCATTTTTCTCAGTTCTTTTTTTGCAGCATTTTTCACAATTGCTCCTTGGACCCTAGTTTATAACTTATTACCTTGAAATTTTCAGGAGACCTTGAGAGATTAAGGACACGAGTTAAAAATATTAAATAATTGAGCTGAAATTAAATATTTTTAATAATTCATATTGAAAAAATTTAAAATATTGATAAATAGTATACAAAACATTTTTTTTCCCCTTTAAACTGATTAAAACTAAGCAATTTTGGTATGACAATTTCTTTATATTTGTATACTGAACTCAAATTAAAAATTTAGGACAGAAAAACTGTAGGGCCCAAGAGTCATTTCATAGGAGCATATCAAAAAGTGATTTATTATTAATAAATATATTAATACTTTAAAAATAGTTCGACAAATGGCATTGGAATTTTGTGTATACTATTCATTTTATGTTCTGATTGTGTGGAAAAAAATTCAAAACAATCAGAAGAAAACTGTAGATGTTTTCATTTCCACAGATACATTGCCTTAACACTACAATGCGAGATAATAACTGCAAACGAAACATCTGGCACACACTTGTCTTTGAAAATACAAACGTTACCGCGCGGTCAACAATGCACAGACTTCAAAGCGATGCGCGCCAGGTAGCATCATAAATAAAAATCTGCGGCTGGGTATTTCTAAAAACAGATGTATTTCTCCTTGTTTTGAGGACGACGCAGGAACTTCCGCAAACACATGTGTTGGAAACTGAAAAAGTGCTGCTTTTTCAAGTTTATCTTATTCCAAATAGAATTACTTATTTAATTAGTAATATTGTGACTTAGAAATATCACTGCAGGGCGCTTTTTACATTCTCTACTATGTATATCTTCTTCGTGTTAGTTAGATAAACATTTATTGCCTATTTCCCTCTAGGTACAACGGGAATATGGGAATACAGTAGGCTTTGAGCGCTACAGTACCTTTTGGAGTTTCGAGATTCCGTTCTCTTGGCACGGCTAACATAGAAAAAATTAACATCGATGTTCCATTTGACGGTTTATGTATTGCAAAAGTCACACAGATAACAAGGAATATCTCCGAAATGATTTCCTTTACATAAAATTTATTTGGACATAATTTTTATAGCAAGATTTGGTCTATCGCTATCTACGCAAAATTCATCCAGTACAAGCAGGATTAGATGGGATATAGTCAGAAAATTCAAATTATACATTTCATTTGTCATAAAAATATCATAAACATATGGCATTTTAATCAAAATCGTTAGAGGCATTTTCGAGAAAATAAAAATTTTTGAAAAAATATCCATGTAAAGAGTAGTTAAGGATGGAGGAATTTTGTTCAAAATCTTCGTGTCGCATCCTTAAAAGATGTTAAATTTAATTACCAACTTTGCTTTTTAACCGACTTTTTATTTTTGAGTTACGCTATTCAAAGTCTGACAGACAAATATTTCCGTTGAAATCTCGACATCGAAGTTTTGGATGGAATACAATACTCCTCTACTTACTATAAATAGTGGAGAAAGTGAAAAAGAAGTAAAAAAAGTATTCGTTAACCGTTTCCAAGATATTCTTTTTTATTGGTTTCAACTTTCAAATACCTCATACTTTTCTCAACTACAAATCGTTTTTTTTTTTATAATAAAAAGAAGTATGTTTAGAGTGATGTAAGAATTGTAATTCTTAAGGCAGATTATATATATACAGCAATGTAGATGTAGATAACTGGAAGCTCTGATACAAATCGTTGTTCTTTCCTTTTTTACTTTCTCTACTGGTAAGTAGAGGAAGTATTGTATTCCACCCAAAAATTCGAAGTCGAGATTTCACCGGAAATAGATGTTTTGAGGCCCCCTGAATCCAAAAAAAGCATTTTTAGAAAAAGGTCCGTGTGTGTGTGTCTGTGTCTGTCAGTCTCTCAAGCTGTGGACAGCATAATTCAAAAACGAAAAGTCGGTTAAAAACCAAAGTTGGTATTTAAGTTTAATGTCGTTCAAGGATGTGACACGAAGATTTTGAAGAAAATAGCCCCAACCTAAACTACCCTTTACATGGAAAATTTTTCGAAAATTTTGATTTTCTTGAAAATGGCTCTAACGATTTTGATTAAAATGTCATATGTTTGAGATATTTTTATGACAAATGAAATGTATATCTTGAATTTTCTGGCTATAGCCCCTGTAGTCGTATTTACTCTAGACGACTTTTGCATAACTAGTAAACCGTTAGAGATAGACCAAGTTATACTATACTAAAAATGTAGATCTTGCTAAAATACACAATTTATGACCCAATAAATTTTCTTGTAGGGTGAACCATTTCGGAGATATTCCTTGTTATGTGTGTGAGTTTCGGAAAACTTGGAACTTTCGTGAAATGGGTCATCGTTGTTCATTTTTTTATATGTTACGTGTGCAAAGAGAACGGAATCTCAAAGCTTTAAAACATTTGACTATCGCACAAAGCCTACTGTATTCTAATATTCCCCTTGCACCTACAAGGAAATAAGCAATAAGATAATTTGTACAAATGTTTATCTCAACTAACTAACACGAAGAAGATATAGGAATAAGAGTTTGTAAGAATGGTTAGTACAAGAGTAGAGAAAGTCATGTGAGTGCATCACATCAGATTTTTGAGTTATGCTGTTCACTCACAAACACACACACGGACTTTTTTCTAATTTATTTATTTTTTTTTATTGCATTTCGGGTGCCTCAAGACATATTTCCGGTGAAATCTCGATATCGAATTTTTGACTGGAATACAATACTTCCTCTACTTACCAGTAGAGAAAGTAAAGATTCGCTTCTGCTTATATGATGTCTATTATTCATAAAACGAATTTCAACCTCCTGCGATAAAGTCCTGTTTTAGGGGTGTAGGTACCATTCGACGTGGATTCGATCAGTGGAGGATATTAGTCAACTCCCAATATCGCTATCTATCTAAGGGCTTGTTTTCCTTGTAAGGCACTATCTTGTTTCTTCCTTATCTATTACGTCAACACCTGCATGTTTGTTGTTGGTTGTTTGTGTATCGAGTTTATAAACGAACTTGTTTGCTCTCGTGCGTTGGTGATGCCAATCATTATCAAGATGCAGTTTTAAGCTTATTTGTTAATAAATGATTCACGCATATTAATTTTTTACGTTTTCTACTACATATAGTAAGGTAGACGAAGTATTGTATTCCACTCAGAAATTCGACGTGGAAATTTCCCTGAAAATATATGTTTTGAGGCCCCTGAATCCAAGAAAAGCATTCTTACAAAAAGGTCTGTGTGTCTGTGGACAGCCTAACTCAAAAACGAAAATTCGTTTAAAAACCAAAGTTGGTACTTAAGTTTGTCTTTCAAGGATGCGACACGAAGATTTTGAAGAAAATAGCCCCACCCTACACTACCCTTTACATGAAGATTTTTCGAAAATTTTGATTTTCTTGAAAATGCCTCTAACGATTTTGATTAAAATGCCAAATGTTTGAGATATTTTTATGACAAATGAAATTTATATCTTGAATTTTCTGGCTATAGCCCCTGTAGTCGTATTTACTCTGGACGACTTTTGCATAACTGGTAAACCATTAGAGATAGACCAAATCTTACTATAGAAAAATCTGATGTGTTGCACTCACATGACCATTCTTACAAACTCTCATTCCTATATCTTCTTTGTGTTAGTTGAGATAAACATTTGTACAAATTATCTTATTGCTTATTTCCTTGTAGGTCCAGGGGGAATATTGGAATACAGTAGGCTTTGTGCGATAGTCAAATGTTTTAAAGCTTTGAGATTCCGTTCTCTTTGTACACGTAACATATAAAAAAATGAACAACGATGACCCATTTCACGAAAGTTCCAAGTTTTCCGAAACTCACACACATAACAAGGTATATCTCCGAAATGGTTCACCCTACAAGAAAATTTATTTAGACATCAATTGTGTATTTTAGCAAGATCTACATTTTTGTATAGTATAATTTTGTCTATCTCTAAGGGTTTACCAGTTATGCAAAAGTCGTCCAGAGTAAATACGACTACAGGGGCTATAGCCAGAAAATTCAAGATATACATTTCATTTGTCATAAAAATATCTCAAACATATGACATTTTAATCAAAATCGTTAGAGCCATTTTCAAGAAAATCAAAATTTTAGAAAAATTTTCCATGTAAAGGGTAGCTTAGGGTGGGGCTATTTTCTTCAAAATCTTCGTGTCACATCCTTGAACGACATTAAACTTAAATACCAACTTTGGTTTTTAACCAACTTCACGTTTTTGAGCTATGCTGTGCACAGGCTGACAGACTGACACACAGACACACACACGGACCTTTTTCTAAAAATGCTTTTTTTTTTGGATTCAGGGGGCCTCAAAACATGTATTTCCGCTGAATTCGAATTTTTGGGTGGAATACAATACTTCCCCTACTTACCAGCAGAGAAAGTAAAAATGTAGATCTTGGTAAAATACACAATTTATGTCGAAATTATTTTCTTTCGGAGATATTCCTTGTTATTTGTGTGAGTTTTGGAGAACTTATACTTTTGTCAAACGGAACATCATTATTTATTGTTTATGTTAACCGTGCAAGAGAACGGAATCTCAAAGCTTTACAAGATTTGACTATCGCTGAAAGCCTACTGTATTCCCGTATTCTTCTTGCACCTAGAAAAGGATGAACAATAAGATAATTTGTGCAAATGTTTATCTTAACTAACACGAAGAAGATATAGGAATAAGAGTTTGTAAGAATGGTTAGTTCAGGAGTAGAGAAAGTCATGTGAGTACAACACATCAGACTTTTTTCATTGTCTTGAGCCTTTATATTTAGTATATTACTGTTGACAACTCACGCAAATGGAATGAACCGCGTCGAATTTATTAGCTTAGTAGTTATTTTACTTTGTGTGTTGGATATAATATCCTGTTCATTTCCCCTTTTATTCCTCGGATGCATTTCTGTCAGTGGTCTCCTAGCGGGTCCTCCTCTTCTCCTTTTCCCATCTAAAGGTCTGCCTTCTTTGGCTCTTTTTACTGGACAGTTGTTTCACATCTTATTAATGCGTTCTTTCGAGTATTTCCGTCGTTCATTAATAAGTTTTGTTATATCGTGAATTTAGTAATTTTCTCTTATTCCTGTATTGTATATTTTATCTAATAAAGTGTTTTTCTTGAATTGTTTTTAATATTTTCAATTCGCAAGTACTTAATATTTGTTTTGTTTTGACTGTGTCTTCTCTGATTTCTGCTGCATAAGTTAAGATTGGTCTAACTATTGTTTTATAAATGTGGGCTTCACTCTCTACTGGTATACATGTACTTATTTAAGCCAAATTATGTTTTTTATGTATTCTGATATCTGAGTTGCTTTATCGGCTTGTTTTTAATTCTCAATTTAAATTTGTGCTGCTTGTTATTTGAATATCTAAATAATTAAATTCTGAAACCTGTGCAACAATTTTTCTTTCCACTTCTAATTGACATCTCTGTTGTTAGGCATTTAGTTTTTTTTGTGTTTACTGTCATATTAATAACTGAGGTCCCGTAGTAGTTAGATAATTATGCACTAAAATTGTGAGTGTTTGTGGCGATACATTGAACAGTAAACTCGTACAATTACTAATGTGTGTGTGTCTGTGTGTGTGTGTTTGTGTGAACAGCATGACTAAAAATGAGAAATAATTTAAATATAAAAAAAATTAGTTCCTCAAGATCTACACTAACGATTTTGATTAATTAAAATACTGCATATTTTAAGGGTCGCCTCCTTGGCGCTGTGGTTACGGGAGACCCGAGTTCGATTCCCGGTACCGTCGGCAGGGGGGATTTTCTCTCGCCCTGAGACCTAGTCCGGGATGCACTCAGCCTCGTTAAATCCTTGAGGGCCCAATTGAGGAGTTACTTGATATAAAAGTAGCCTGGTTGCGTAGACCGCATAATCGGCCGGGAGGGCCCTTTGTGCTGATCACGTTCCATCTCCAGTACTGCACCCACTCATAACGTCTGTGGTGGGCAGAGATGGGGGATGCACGCCTTGGCCCGGAAAGAGCTATTGCGCTCTGGGTTGTTATAGATTTTAATATATTTTCATAACAAATAAAATCTCTATCTTGAATTTTCTTAGAATAGTCTCTGAGGTTCTCCTCGTTCTTACTGACTATGGGCTCCCGTTCGCTCTGTTTGACTCAGATGGACTTTTTCTCCTGGGGCTTTATCAAGTTCAAGGTGTATCAGATGAAAAGAAACGGTCTTCAATAGTCAATTATCTTTCCCTACTCGTCCTTCAGAATATTTGAAAGCGTCTTAAATTCAGTTTGTTAAACACAACAATTTATTTTGATTTTTGCTGCAACAACGGCAGCGAAAAAGCAGTTTTGTTTACCGTTCTGCTCTGATTCATTCGTGACCTGTAGGATGTGATTGCCTCTGTCACATACCTTCATCCCAAAATCCGCGTGAATCTTAACCTACATTTTGGTTTAATAGTTAGTAACCAAGTGTCCAAATCATGCTCCAATGTCCACAATTGAAAAACACACATACAAGACTCTATTCAGGACTATAAGTGCAATAATGTAAGCACATTCTTAAAATGAGATGTGGTCTTACATACCACATACCCTAGCTCAGGTGCACAACACCAGCTTCCTGTAGCTGACGACAGGTGCCGTTGATCCACTCTTTGTTTCCATACATGTTGCTGCAGAGTAACGCGAATTCAAATCATGTTTAGAAAAGCTTGATTTTTAATGCTATAAAAAGTATTATGCACAACAAAATTAAAATGAACACCAATTTGGCAATTGGTTTGAGGAAAATGACAGGGTATGCAATACATCTCTGGCATCCATTGACGCTACGCTCCTGTAAACAACATAAGGCTAAAAGTTGTAGGGATAAAATCGCCAAACCACGGGCAATGCCGGGTGTTTCAGCTCGTAATCTATAAAAAAGTGTTAAAGTGGAAAACTTCCTGTATATTAGCATTATTATAAAATTGTTACTCTGTTCACTCTGTAATATCACGATAGGTATAATTTTGATTAAAAATAATCTCAAATTAAAAAAAAAGAAATCTGTGTTGCACTCACATGACTTTCTCTACTCTTGTACTAACCATTCTTACAAACTCATTCCTATATCTTCTTCGTATTAGTTGAGATAAACATTTGTACAAATTATCTTATTACTTATTTCGTTGTAGGTACAAGGGGAATATGGGAATACAGTAGGCCTTGAGCGACAGTCAACTCTTTTAAAACTTTCAAATTCTGTTCTGTTTATAGGTTAACATATAAAAATTAAATAGTGATGTTCCATTTGACAGAAGTATAACTTCTCCAAAATTAACACAAATAATAAGGCATATCTCAGGAATGGTTCACTCTACAAAAAAAAAAAAAACTTCATTCAGACATAAATTGTGTGTTTTAGCAGGATCTACATTTTTTGTATAGTATGATTTGGTCTATCTCTTACAGTTTACCAGTTAAGCAAAAGTCGTCCAGAGTAGATAGGACTACATGTTTTTTTTTTTTTTTTTTTTTTTTTTTTTTTTTTTTTTTTTTTTTTTTTTTTAAATTAACGTCTTTCAACGTATTGGACGGTGAGTGAATGGAAACGGGTGAAATGTTTCTCAAATGAGCCCGAGGTCCATGGAGACTGCATGGGCTGTTGCCAGAAAATTCAAGATATGCGAGTTCATCTGTCTTAAAAATATCTCAAACATATGTTATTTTAATCAAAATCGTCAAGGGAGATTTACAAGAAAATAAAAATGTTCGAAAAATTTTCCATGTAAAGGGTAGCTTAGAGTGGAGCAATTTTCTTCAAAATCTTCGTGGCGCATCCTTGAAAGACATTAAACTTAAATACCAACTTTGACTTTCAACCGACTTTTGGTTTTTGATTTATGCTGTCCGCAGAAACACACGCACGCGCGCGCGCGCACACGCACACACACACACACACACACACAAACACAAACACACACACACACGGACATTTTTTTTAAAAAATACTCTTTCTGGATTCAGGGGGCCTCAAAATATATTTCTGGTGAAACCTCGACATCGAAGTTTTGGGTGGAATACAATACTTCCTCTACTTTACTATACGTAGTAGAGAAAGTAAACACGGCTGCCTGCGTATCCTAAAATAGGCATCATCATCATCATCATGTTTTTAATAGAGTTCTCGATCAATTTTCACCAAAATATCAGTCCAACTGCTACAGTTAATTAAACTTAAAAAGAAAATATTCACATTCTTGAACCTCAGATATTACAAACATCCTGATGGCAAAGATATGTTTTAGAAACTTACGGTCTCTTGCTAGCGGTTTCATTCAGAAACCAGAAATTAACTTTTGGTACATTACCCCTTTGAATAGTGACATTCCAACATAGTGGCCTTTGTTACTAAAGGTCTGGTCCCCACAACTAAAAGGCATTGCTCCAGGTAAATACTAATCCTAGTCACAAAAGGAACAATTTCTTCACAGGGTAAACGGAAGTGATATTTCCGGCCTTAAAATCGTTATACGAAGGTCGTATGAATTAGGGAAGGAAAGGTTTACTTACCAAACCTTCTAAGAAAATAATACGTTTACTCAAGTTATAGATCCAGAAAATATTTGCAACTTTTTCTTTACATTCAGAAAAGCTACAATGAAACCTCTTCATTAAAACTGCAAAATTCTTTATTAAAATGGATAAATTTCCGAAAAAAAAACCAAATCTGATGTGTTGCACTCACATGACTTTCTCTACTCTTGTACTAACCATTCTTAGAAACTCTTATTCCTATATCTTCTTCGTGTTAGTTGAGATAAACATTTCTACAAATTATCTTATTGCTTATTTCCTTGTAGGTGCAAGGGGAATGTTAGAATACAGTAGGCTTTGAGCGATAGTCAAATCTTTTAAAGTTTTGAGATTCTGTTCTCTTTGCACGGTTAGCATATAAAAAAGTGAACAACGATGTTCAATTTCACGAAAGTTTTCCGAAACTGAAACAAATAACGAAATGGTTCACTCTACAAGAAAATTTATTGAGACATAAATTGTGTATTTTAGCAACATCTACATTGTTGTACAGTATGATTTGGTCTATCTCTAACGGTTTACCAGTTATGCAAAAGTCGTCCAGAGTAAATACAACTACAGGGGCTATAGTCAGAAAATTCAAGATATACATTTCATTTGTCATAAAAATATCTCAAACATGGCATTTTAATCAAAATCGTTAGAGCCATTTTAAAGAAAATCAACATTTTCGAAAAAGTTTCCATGAAAAGGGTAGTTTAGGGTGGAGGAATTATCTTCAAAATCTTCGTGTCGCATCCTTGAAAGACATTAAACTTAAATACCAACTTTGGTTTTTAACCGACTTTTCCTTTTTGAGTTATGCTGTCCACAGACTGACAGACACACACATACACGGACCTTTTTCTAAAAACGTTTTTTTTTTTATTCATTATTATATTTTCGGTGAAAGCTCGACATCGAATTTTTGGGTGGAATGCAATACTTCCTCTAAAATACGAAGTAGAGAAAGTAAAAAGTAACAGTTGAACAGAATACCTAATTATAAAATAAATTTGTTTCATAAATTGCTGAGATTTTGTTATTAGTGGTGGTCACAAAATAACCCCCCCCCCCCCTCTTTCTTAATATAAGTTAAGGAATAAGGCTTGGTAATGCTAGGGTTAAGGACATGGGCGTCGGGAAGGCGGGGGCAATGGGGGCTGTGGCCCCCCCCCCTCCCTTTGAAGCTAATGCACTTAATGTACAATCAATTACTATTAGACTATTTAATTGTGATCTAATGAATAATTTTTATTTAGCACAAATTAATATGGTTATCCACAACAAACGACAATATAATGAATTAATATTGTTTGATTGCAAACTTCTAACATGTGCCCCCCCTCCCACCCCCCCACCCCCCCCCCCCCTCGGCAAAGGGTCTGCCGGCGCTCATGGTTACACCCAAGGAACATGTATAAAATTCAGCTTTATAACATAACGTAAGCACAGTTATAATTTAATTTTAATCAGCTTTTAAAAAATAAGGTTTTTTTTTGCATAATTTATTAAAGGTCGATCAGCAGTTTCCCGCTTTACAAACCAGGCAGAACATAGACATAGAACGACAAAAAAAAAATTAAAAAATAAAAATATAATTATAATAATAATAATAATAATAATAATAATAATAATAATAATAATAATAATAATAATAATAATAATAATAATAATAATAATAATAATAATAATAATAATAATAATAATAATAATAATAATAATAATAATAATAATAATAATAATAATAATAATAATAATAATAATAATAATAATAATAATAATAATAATAATAATAATAATAATAATAATAATAATAATAATAATAATAATAAAAGGTCTGGCAGTCACCATATTTTGGACTATTAGGTTATTTTCACAGCATGTATGCATATTTCGGGAGCCCTAGCTGTTCAAAGCACTTGCTCACTTATTTCTGTGAAAAGTGACCGAGAACAGATTTAAGTGAATGTATACCGCCTTTGCTTATCTGACAAAGCGCCCAGTCTGTTCCCTGAAGCAGCATACATACACAAATAAATGCATATAGTGATACGACCTTGTGGTAAAAGGAAAGAAAATCCACAAAGATATTCCCATAGCCTATTTCTAAAGCAGGCAGATTTTTATGACTGCAGTTCGACTTCACTTGTGAATATGGACCCAAATCCCGGCGCCGCGTTCTAACATTGTATTCTCCTTTACTAAAAGCGTTTTGCAGAATCCTCCAGAAAGGTTAAAGATTTATTGCCCCTACCCAACAGCTGCTAAACCTTGTCTAATTTTGTCATAAACACAAACCCACACTGACACACAAAAATCTCTTCTTTCTTCGGAGATCTCAACACTCCTATTTCCGGGAAATATCGACATCGTATAATAATTGTAGAAGACTGAGTCTGCAGTCATTTGGATGTAACGCATAAGTGCTATAAAACAACTGATGTGTTACACTCACATGGGTTTCTCTACTCATTCTCCATCCATTCTTCTTCTTCTTCTTCTTCTTCTTCTTCTTCTTCTTCTTCTTCTTCTTCTTCTTCTTCTTCTAATATTATTATTATTATTATTATTATTATTATTATTATTATTATTATTATTATTATTATTATTATTATTATTATTATTATTATTATTATTATTATTATTATTATTAATTATCTCTTCTACCTAAAGTAAGTAGAGGAGTATTTATATTTGACCAAAACATTCGAAGTCGAGATTTCACCAGAAGTATATGTTTTGAGGTCCCCTGAATAAAAAAAAAAAAAAAAAACATTTTTAGAAACGGTCCGTGTCTAGGTCTTGGGACAGCGTACCTCAAAAACAAAAGTCGGTTAAAAACCAAACCAAAGTTGGTATTTAAGTTTAATGTCTTAAGGGATGCGACCGAACATTACTTTATCCTAAACTACCCTTTACATGGAAAATTTTTCGAAAATCCAAGATTATTCCTCATCTTTCCCTGAGTCTGGAAGTATAATGGCGACGCCGTGGCTGAGTGGTTAGACCGCTCGCCTACCACCTAGGGACCCGCATATGGTATTCGTGGTGGACGAAGCGGCGTCTGGGCGGGTTTTTTCTGGGTTCTCCGGTTTCCCTCGCCATTCATTCCACCAATTTCTCCATTATCACTCTTGCAATCATTCATTTCGCCTGCATTTCATATCATCCTCTTCCTGCACTACCTGGTGCTTGGCTGACCACCCGCTTCTAGGTCTTCACTCTGGTCCAGAGGTCCCTCCGCTCTCCGACAGGCATCTGACCCTAGTAAGTCCTAGGGGGTGTAAGTCCTGCATATGGGGAGGGTAATCAGGAAAAGAAAGAAGTATTACAAAAATTTAAAAAGAGCTTTGCTTTATTCTATTTTTGTGCAATTTATGTGAATATATTAAAATATATATTTAATATAAAATGCTTAAAATGTTTATGTGCAATAAGACTAAAAATATTTAATCTGGTGTGATTATCCAGAACATTAAACCTAGTTTTAAGTTCGTATCAGGAGGCAAACAAAATATGTATTTACTTAAAAATCCATGCCCGAGTAATTATGACGCTCGAATGAAAATATTGTAACTTGCTACGCTCATAGGTACAAAGTGCGTTTCTTAGTTGCTACCTAATTGCTGTTTTGCTTCATTAAAGAAACGGTTATGAATGAACCAACCCTTTTCAAAATATTGTCAAGATTCTTTCTTGTGTTTGGGCGACTTGCTCTCTACCTGTCGTCTGCCTACCAGTAAATTGTTATGAATGAAAGAATGACCGTAAATGCCTAAAAAGCTTTCTACCATTATTCCTGAGACAATTAACTTAAACGGGTCCAGGTCCAGAAACCTCCATAATATACCTGTGTAAAACTGCGTTAAGGATCCGTAACAAACGCCCTTTTCTTCTAAAACTAATTTTGAATTGCAGTTTTCAATTATTCTTTGCTCTGTTTAAGAATGATCGATTAGGAATTTTCGAAAATTGCATCATTTTTTACTTTCTCTAGTACACGCAGTGACCCAGATGGCAGTCAAAATGCGACAAAAGTTGAACGATTGATCTCATTAACGGGTAGAAATAATATTAACACTATGAAACACATATCAATGCATATATGTACAGTTTGTTCACCAGCTCGAGGTCCCTGGCAGGAATGCAGCCAGCCACTACATCAGTAAACAATTCCCGATAAGCAGTTCTGCTTCTAACCATGTTTACGATAATGTTGCAAAACTTGGAATGCTATTCACGCCAGATTAAAGCAAAGAATTAGCTCAAAATAGCACAATTTAGATGTTATTTTCAGTTCATGCAGTATATTTAGCTTATAAAGCGTAAGCAATGATTTCAACTACTTCGTCCTTTTCCTACTGATCATTTTTTACCTTTTCTATATTACTTTCTCTACTGGTAAGCAGGCGAAGTATTGTATTCAACCCAAAAATTCGATGTGGAGATTTCATTGGAAATACATGTTTTGAGACCCCCTGAATCCAAAAAAAGCATTTTTAGAAAAAGGTCCGTGTGTGTCTGTGTGTCAGTCTGTGGACAGCATAACTCAAAAACGAAAAGTCGGTTAAAAACCAAAGTTGGTATTTAAGCTTAAAGTCTTCCAAGGATGCGACACGAAGATTTTGAAGAAAATAGCCCCACCCTAAACTACCCTTTACATGGAACATTTTTCGAACGTTTTGATTTTCTCGAAAATGAATCTAACGATTTTGATTAAAATGTCATATGTTTGAGATATTTGTATGACAAATGAAATGTATAATTTGAATTTTCTGGCTATAGCCTATGTAGTCCTGTTTACTGTGGATGACTTTTGAATAACTGGTAAACCGTTTGAGATAGACCAAATCTTACCATACAAAAAATGTTGTTGTTGTTAGCTAATGCTGGATTTCTGACAATGAAGTCATTAATCCTCTTGCTCTCCAATATTTTTCACTGATGGATGGAGCACTAGAAGTGGCCGGGCATATTTGAAGGTGGTCTCGATCCATTTCCTCTTGCAGATCACATAGAGGACAGAGTGGTGAAGAATATATCCCAATTCTGTTTAAATGTTTTGCCAGACAATCGTGTCCTGTAATCAACCTGAAGGTTGCAACTGCTGTTTTTCGAGGATACTCAGGAATTACTGTTTGAATGTTTGCTAGTTCCCATCTTTTATTCTTTGATTTTTCATAGTAATATTTTGCAATAAAAAATGTAGATCTTGCTAAAATACACAATTTATGTCTCAATAAATTTTCTGTAGGGTGAACCATTTCGGAGATATTCCTTGTTGTGTGTGTGAGTTTCGGAAAACTTAGAACTTTCGTGAAATGGATCATCGTTGTTCATTTTTTTATATGTGAAGTGTGCAAAGACAATAGCTTTAAAACATTTGACTATCGCACAAAGCCTACTGTATTCTAATATTTCCCTTGTACCTTAAAGGAAAAATGCAATAACATAATTTGTACAAATGTTTATCTTAACTAACACGAAGAAGATATAGGAATAAGAGTTTGTAAGAATGGTCAGTACAAGAGTAGAGAAAGTCATGTAAGTGCAACACATCAGATTTTTTTAAAAAGCACTGCCAATCTGTTTCGGTGTTGTGATATATCCTTGAGCGTTATATCGTGCAATTCCTGTAAGAATAAGTCAGCTGTTGCATTTCTTTAAGTATTCATTTTACCTCTGCCCAAACCAGTCCTATGGGATTGAGATCACACATGTATGGGGACAAGTAAACGACAGTATGACCCAATAAAACCAAAATAACCAATAATAACGTTATAACTAGGGCCCGGATTTTTAGGTTTTTAAAATTAACTTTTTAGTTATTTTTGTATCTTAAAAAAGTTTTTTTTAGTTCTTTAACCTCCTGAAATAGTTTTTTATTATTAGTGTTTATTAATTTTATTATTAATTGTCCTCTTTTTTATAGCAATGTTGCTGATATGACCTGTAGATCCTTTGTGCTGCTCAAAATGCGATTTTTGGCCAGAGGGCACCTGGAAAATACGTAAATAAAATTAGTTTATACGCTATGTGCATTCCAGCATTCGAGAACAGGTCGTACAGGATCTCCTATACGGTATGTTTATCTGCACAGCACCTAGCCGCTTAATGCGACTTTATCTGTGCAGTATTGAAGGTGCTCATATTCGTTCAAACTTTTGTGTCTGTGGGTATGGTTTCTTTCGCTTTTGGCAGATTTGGCAAAATATTACTTTGCCATCTGTGGTGAAGTTCGGATCGTTACTTATCCACTGACGAATCAACCACCTTCGAGATGAGCTGACTTTAGGCATGACACTGGCTCCTTAAATTACCTGCCTAATCTAAGGAAAATTAACTTCTAACGATGTAGTAATTGTATGCATTAACATAACACGATAGTCGACTGAACACAACGGATACTGTTTTTAAACTGATTGGTTTGAGTTTATGGCGGGTTCTTCTAATGACTCCTTTCCCCTCGACAACAATCCCCGCATTCCTTGCTTGCAACAATACAGAGCTTGGTCCCACACAGCTAAATACAAGTCAGTTGCCTCTTACATTATTTTCATTACTACTCTAAGCATACATAAGCGAAAAGACGTAGGAAAAATGTAGCACTCAAAGTCCATTCATAATTCCATAAACATTTCATTTTTCCATTTTAAAATAAGTTTTTTTTTTTTCATTTTAAAATAAATAGGAGAGTTAGCCTCTTTTAGGTTTTAAAGTATCATTTAGCCATTTTTAGGTTTTATAAGATTCAAGCATTTGGCTTCGATGATCATGAAACAGATAATTAAATTAAACCACTGCAGTTAACTATCAAGGAATAAAATAGTTAAAAAACTAAGAATCCGGGCCCTAGTTATAACAATTGAGAAAGAATTCAGTCTTACAACTTCTCATTCCCTCCTGCAGGACCGAAGAATGAAGTATAAACTTTCGGTCAGTTAATAGCAAACATAGAGCGAATAATATTGAAGGTAAGTTGGCAACATGCCCAGCAGAACAACGATTACGCGGATGTTTACAAAACTAAGGTTACACTGCTTGGAATATCTCTCCCCTGCCCCTCATTCCCCTTAGAGTCTAAGGCTTAGAGTTTAGACCCTGAGGTTGTGAACAGACAGTAATATATATTCTGTTATTTAGTGGTCGTATCTCAAATAAATGACTGCATTTTATGAACTATCGTACTCCACATTAGTGTCCCAATGCTGTTGTTTATCGCCTCTTCTTGTTCACTTTGCAAATCACTTCTTTCATTCAAATATTCGAGATAAACATTTGTACAAATTATCTTATTGCTTATTTCCTTGTAGGTGCAAGGGGAATATGGAAATACAGTAGGCTTTGTTCGATAGTCAGATCTTATAAAGCTTTGAGATTCTGTTCTCTTTGCACAAAATGAACAACGATGATCCATTTCACGAAAGTTCTAAGTTTTCCGAAACTCACACACATAACAAGGAATATCTCCGAAATGGTTCACCCTACAAGAAAATTTATTGAGACATAAATTGTGTATTTTAGCAAGATCTACATTTGTGTACAGTATAATTTGGTCTATCTCTAACGGTTTACCAGTTATGCAAAAGTAGTCCAGAGTAAATACGACTACAGGGGCTATAGCCAGAAAATTCAAGATATACATTTCATTTGTCATAAAAATATCTCAAACATATGGCATTTTAATCAAAATCGTTATAGACCAAAATTTTCGAATACTTTTCTATGTAAAGTGTAGTTTAGGGTGAGACTTTTCTTCAAAATCTTCGTGTCGCATCCTTAAAAGACATTAAACTTAAATACCAACTTTGGTTTTTAACCGACTTTTCGTTTTTGAGTTATGCTGTCCACAAACTGACACGCAGACTGACTGACACATACACACGCACGCGGACCTTTTTCTAAAAATGCTTTTTTTTCCCCCTTTTGTGTGTTCAGGGGGTCTCAAAACATATTTCCCGTGAAATCTCAACATCGAATTTTTGGTTGGAATATAGTACTTCCCCCACTTACCAGTAGAGAAAGTAAAAATATGCTTGTCCCTACCTACTATTGATATGGTAATTAATTCTTATTTTTTAATTTTCTCAAAATATTTCCAACAGTTTTGATTAAAATGCGTTAATGATATCAGCCTAGCTAATAAAATACATGTATATCTTGAATTTTCTTGGAATATCCTGTGACACCTTCATTATACACGGATTTTGTACAATTTTACTAAGCTGTAAACCGTAAGTGATACTCCAAAACTTGATACGTAAATCTCATATTTACATTCAATCTAAATATTTTAAACATTAACTATTTCTGAGATATGTTATTATTGTGTGTTCAATTTTCCGCTACATTAGCAGGGAAAGGGTTGTGGTGTGATATAACATGGTCATCCTGAAGTCTGTTATGGATATCTGAGAAAAGAACAAAGGCAGGACACTTGTATTGTTGTTGGAAACACATGTTGGGTGAAGCCGAGGGCTTGTAACCTTTGTCGACTTTACCTGCCTCTTTTCTGCAGCATATCGATCAAAAGATAAGCGATTGGCAAGTGTTTCTTTCACGCTGTCCATTCTTTCACACGCAGGTAGATAAGGGCTTAGGCCATCGTAAACATCCGGTGTTTGGCAATACTGTGCAGGTATTAATCTACAGTAAGAACTGTCTTTATGGTGTCATGGCACAGAAGAAATAATTGTAGGTCATTTTTACTTTCTCTACTGGTAAGTAGGGGAAGTATTGTATTCCACCCAAAAATTCGATGTCGAGGTTTCACCTGAATCCACAAAAAAAAAAAAAAAAAAAAAAAAAAAAAAGGTCTGTGTGTGTGTCTGTCAGTCTGTGGACAGCATAACTCAAAAAACGAAAAGTCGGTTAAAAACCTTAATGTCTTTTAAGGATGCGACACGAAGATTTTGAAGAAAATAGCCCCACCCTAAACTACCCTTTACATGGAAAAGTATTAGAACATTTTTATTTTCTTAAAAATGGCTCTAACGATTTTGATTAAAATGTCATATATTTGAGATATTTTTATGGCAAATGAAATGTAATCTTGAATTTTCTGGCTATAGCCCCTGTAGTCGTATTTACTCTGGACGACTTTTGCATAACTGGTAAACCGTTAGAGGTAGACCAAATCTTACTGTACAAAATGTTGTTAGCTAATGCTGGATTTCTGACAATGAAGTCATTAATCCTCTTACTCTCCAATACTTTCCACTGATGACATTGAAGAGAGCAATAGCAGTAATAGTAACCGCTTTTTAGAGAGCACCATATTTTTATGTTTTGGCGGTCACATCGCTCTCTCACAACCCCCAGAATGTCTGGAGGACCACACCTGTCGTTGGTTTACGGGTCTCACCAACCTGACCGGGAGAATTAAAAAATAAATTCACCGACCATATCCTCTGATCACCAATCAGAGGACGTATTACATGCCATGACAGGTCAGCATGTTAGGGGTTAAGATTTTATAGAGAAATTAGAGAAATGGAGAGGTTGGAAAAATAAAGACTTCCTAGCCCTCGGGAACCCTAATAGCATCGGGGTCGGAAGGAACAAGAGATGACCAAGGTAAGGTCAGATAGAAAAGTTACAGTGAGGAGCAAAACACCAGTAAGTGGAAGTAATGTTCTGCTCAGCTTGGGTACCTTGTGGTCGCCATTCACATATCCTCAAAGTATAAACATGATAAAAAGTGCAAAAAGTAAAACTCAAAATTTTCGGCAATTTTCACCAAATTTCACTGATACATTGCCTTAAAATTTTTCTTTTGAAAACAATTTTATGGCGAGAAAATTTGAGTACAACAGTGGACTGCATGGCAGTAAAAGTATTTGTTGCCATGGAAACTCTTTCAAGCATACATGTGCACCTTGCTGTCAGGATGAACTAGTTTTATTTTTTATTTAAATGTAGTATTCTACTGAAAGAATGTAGATCTTGCTAAAATGCACGATTTATGTCTGAATAAATGCTCTTGCAGTGTGAACCATTTCAGAGATATTCCTTGTTATGTGTGTGGGTTTCGGAAAACTTAAAACTTCGTGAAATGGAACATCGTTGTTCATTTTTTTATGTTAAGTGTGCAAATGGGATCTCAAATCTTTAAACATTTGA
The DNA here is from genome assembly GCA_030765045.1 of Tenodera sinensis. NCBI lineage: Eukaryota > Metazoa > Arthropoda > Insecta > Mantodea > Mantidae > Tenodera > Tenodera sinensis. Next base: position 118,296,457 of record CM060970.1, read on the forward strand.
CAATCGCACAAAGCCTACTGTATTCTAATATTCCCCTTGCACCTACAAGGAAATAAGCAATAAGATAATTTGTACAAATGTTTATCTTAACTAACACGAAGAAGATATAGGAATAAGAGTTTGTAAGAATGGTTAGTACAAGAGTAGAGAAAGTCATGTGAGTGCAACACATCAGATTTTTCCATAACTGGTAAACTGTAACAGATAGACAAAATCTTACCACACAGAAAATGCAGAACCCATTAAAACGCACTATGTCAAATACATTTTTTGTGTGAAATGAACCACTTCCGAGATATTCTTAATTATTTGTTTTAAATTTCCAATACTTATACTTTTCCCAAATAGGGATAGGTTATTTGTTTTTTTTACTTTCTCTACTACGTATGGTAAGTAGGGGAAGTATTGTATTCCATCCAAAAATTCGATGTCGAGATTTCACCGGAAATACATGTTTTGAGGCGCCTTAATAAAAAAAAATAAAATAAAATAAAATAAATAAAAAAATAAAAAAGAAAGACATTTTTAGAAAAGGGTCTGCGCGCGCGTCTGTGTGTGATTGAACAGCAGAACTCAAAAACGAAAAGTCGGTTAAAAACCAAAGTTGGTATTTAATTTTAATGTCTTTCAAGGATGCGACACGAAGATTTTATAGAAAATAGCCCCACCCTAAACTACCCTTTACATGGAAAATTTTTCGAAACTTTTGATTTTCCTGAAAATGGCTCTAACGATTTTGATTAAAATGTCATATGTTTGAGATATTTCTACAAATGAAATGTATATCTTCAATTTTCTGACTATAGCCCCTGTAGTAGTATTTACTCTGGAGGACTTTTGCATAACTGGTAAACCGTTAGAGATACACCAAATCATACTATACAAAAAACGTAGATTTTGCCAAAACACGCAATTTGTCTATTTTTTGTAGAGTGAACCATTTCGGAGATATTCCAAGTTGTTTATCTTAGTTTTATAATACCTCAATACCTATTCTTTTCACAGATGGAAGATCGTTATTCATTTTTTGTATCTTAGCCATGGCGCCGAGGGATGTATTTATTTTTCTAACATTCACTTAGCAACCCGAGAGAAAACGCGCGAGTTTAGGAAAAGTCAAAATATCGGACACGATTGACAGTGAGTTTGCAATTTACAGCGCCAAAACTTTCTGTACTCACTAACTTATTGCCACGAAAATCAAGAAAAACGTACGAAAAGTTCTATGAACAATTCATGGATATCAATATTTTAAAAAATCAAAATGAATGACCTCGTTCTCACAAAATGCATTACTGGTGTGCTTCGAAGAAGTGTCACAAAGTATGAAACCATCGATCTTGTGAACTCTATTTTGGAATCAAATATTCAAGTTCCAGATCAGAGTAAAATCAAACCTTCACGACTGCGCACATATGACAGCGCTGTCAGCTGTTTCGCTGGAAAAGTAGTCAATGTATATATTTACACATAAGCGTACAATATTAAAAAATAAAAAAGAAGAAAAAATAATTCTGACGTGATGCACTCACATGACCTTCTCTACTCTTGCCCTAACTATTCTTGCAAACTCTTATTCGTCTATCTTTTTTGTTAGTTAAGATAAACATTTGTATAAATTTCTTATTGGTAATTTTCTTATAGGTTCAAAGGGAATACAGTAGGCCTTGAGCGATAGTCAAATCTTTCAAAGCTGATCGCTAAATGCTTTGAAATTCCGTTCTCTTTACAGGGCCAAGAGATAAAAAAAGTGAATAACGACCTTTCTTGAAAAGTATAAATATTGCAGAGCTCACAAAAATAACAAGGAATATCTCCAAAATGGTCCCCCCTAAAAAAGATACATTTGGACATAAATTGTGTGTTTTAACGAGACCTACATTTTTGTATAGTAAGATTTGGTTTATCTCTTACGGCTTACCAGTTAAACAAAAGTCATCAAGCGTAAACGGGACTACATGGGCTATAATAATGAAACTCAAAATACACATTTGCCATAAAAATATCTTAAATGGCACTTTACTCAGAATAACTAGAGCCATTTTTGAGAAAATAAAAATTTTTCATGTAAAGGGTAGTTTAGGGTAGAGGAATTTTCTTCAAGGCCGTCGTGTCGTATCCTTGAAATATATTGAACTTAAATAGCAAATTTGGTTTTTAACTCACTTCGTTTTTAAGTTATACTGTCCACAGATAGTCGCACACTCGGACCTTTTCTAAGAATGTTATTTTTTCTATTAAGGGCACCTCAAAACATATATTTCCGGTGTAATCTCGACACCGAAATTTTGGTTCAAATACAATACATGCCATACCTACTATACGTAGTAGAGAAAGTAATAATTTATAAATATTTTAAAGTTAGACATAGCTCAAGCATTAATGGTCGTATGCAAATTACAAAACTTGTTCCGTCGTTTCATAAACGTCGAATCTTTATTACTACCATTAAGGTCTAGTTGTATAATATATTATTGTAAATATTTGAATTACTACATCAAGTTGTGTGTTAAGGATATAGCGGTGGTAGGTCATTTTGGGGGCTGTGCCTTGGAAACAATTGTTGTACACTGGTGTTTGTAATAATCTTTGGTTTGATATGAATACACACATTTACACTCTTTTTCATATCTCCGGAGTGGCCCCCGATCGGCAGATGTCATTTGGTAAGCTGTATGGCTTGGTCGGCAAGGATAATAAAGAAACAAATGAGGAGGGACCTTGGAATTTTCTCTTAAGAAGTTTGTTTGGGCCAAGTGTAACCACACGTCTGGTCTTTGTCATATTTATGGGCCTCTATTGAACTGAAGCTCCCTCAAAACCTTTACGGTTGGATGACACGTATATGGATATTTATCATTTTGTGCTTCCGCCTTTCTCTTTTGGGGTTTCTTTTCAATCCCATCTTTTGTTTCTTGGTTCCTTACTAAACAGTTGAGAACTACGCAGTTCATCTGCGCGCGTCGATTGCAACAAATGATGGGCTCGCCAAAGCTTTGGTGCTTCATGATGAAAGGAACCGCGGGTTCGAGTCCCACCTCCGGGCATTAGTAAATGTTATGTATATGTGTGAGTAAACAGGAAAAGCAAGCACAACAACAGAAAAAGAAGTAAGGGGAAAAAACGCCCAGTTCTTGCATCATTTACAGAGCGTGTTTGCTCAGGCTGTAGCTTCAGTGGCCTGCATTCCATAGGTCGTGGGTTCAAACTCCGCAGCCGATCTTCCTTACGATTTTTTCTCGGGTCGCTAGGTGAATGTTGGAAAAATAATTATATCCCTCGAATTTCCTATGGCGGCGCAGTGGCCGAGCGATTAGACGGTTCACCTGGCCCGGGTTCGATTCCAGGGACTCGCATGTGGTATTTGTGGTGGACGAAGCGGTGTCTGGGCGATTTTTCTCCGTCACTTATTCCAGCAATTGCTCCTTCATGACCTTTCCATTCATCCATTCTTCCTCGGTGAAAAGTGTCTTTCAACCACTACAGAAAACATTGAAAAATACATGTGTTCACTGTGCTAAAATCATAATGTATAAATGATTTGACTGTTGTAACTAAGAAAATGATAAGTTGGAATTAAATATTTGATATTACATATTTCCCCTATTCTAGTTCACTTCTTTTTTCTACATATTTATGTATTTATTCTGTTAAGTGAAACTACATGAAATCCCAGCTCTAGTCATTAAGCAACCCGCCATACAGGGGAACCGAGGCACGCCATAACAAGGTTAAGCTAGAAAATAAACCAATGTCACAAAAATGATAAATCAGAACCTACATTTATGCAAAATTCTGTTGGTAGAAAATCTTATAAATTATACAATTAATAATGAGGGTTTTAACACTGAAATATATTATATTGAATTAAAGCTAACAGTAATATGCTAAATGAAATTTTATTATTTGTTAAATTAACTTTCACAGATATACCAGGTGAGTCAGCAGCCCCTTATGTTTCGGAAGTTAGGCCACCAACCAAAGGGCTTGTGCGCTTTAGTGCAGTTTTGTCCTACTAAAACGCAGTTGTTCACGTTCTTAGATAGAGTAATCGCAGAGTTCAGAGGAACAGTTGTTTAAGGGACAGAAATTACTCCTCGTTAAAGCACACCTAAAAAACAACTCGTTTACTGAGAGCTAATTCTGGTTTCCAGCCGATTTTATAAACATTTAATTAGAGTATCCATAACAACGTAATTCATTAAACGTCTCTGGAAAAATGGACCTATCATATGAGTACACTAACCTCACCAAATAAAAAGTAAAATGGCAGATTCTTGTACTTAGAGCAGGGATTGGCTGCAAAAAATTAGAACACGCTTCATTCACCATGGACCCGTACTGTCAAATGGCACGTAATATTAAATAACGGCTTATTTAAATATTTTATGTAAACTACATCGTAATCTCAAACAACATGCATAATAGCTTTTGCCATCTAAGCAATAATATTAAAACTCCCAGCAAAGGATTAAAACTGTCTTAAAAGAATTTGTAAGAATGGTTAGTACAAGAGTAGAGAAAGTCATGTGACTGCAAACATCAGATTTTTACTTTCTCTCCCGGTAAGTAGGGGAAGTATTGTATTTCACCCAAAAATTTGATATCGAGACTTCACCGGAAATATAGGTTTTGAGACCCCCTGAATCCCCCCGCCCCCCCCCCAAAAAAAAAGCATTTTTAGAAAAAGTTACGTGTGTGTGTCCGTCAGTCTGTGGACAGCGTAACTCAAAAACGAAAAGTCGGTTAAAAACCAAAGTTGGTATTTAAGTTTAATGTCTTTCAAGGATGCGACACGAAGATTTTGAAGAAAATAGCCCCACCCTAAACTACCCTTTGCATGGAAAATTTTTCGAAAAATTAGATTTTTTTGAAAATGACTCTAACGATTTTGATTAAAATGTCATATGTTTAAGATATTTTTATGACAAATGAAATGTACCTATATTTTGATTTTTCTGGCTGTATCCGCTATAGTCATATTTACTCTGCATGACATTTGCATAACTGGTAACTGTAAGAGATAGACCAAATCATACTTCACAAAATTAAACTTGTTTTTGAGTTATGCTGTCCAGACAGACAGACGCGCGCGCGGACCTTTTTCTAAAAATGTTTTTTTTTTCTTTGATTCAGGGGTTCTCAAAACATATATTTCCGGTGATATCTCGACATCGAATTTTTGATTGAAATACAATACTTCCCTACTTACTATACATAGTACAGAAAGTAAAAATAAAAACTTAAAATGTCTATTATTATTATTATTATTATTATTATTATTATTATTATTATTATTATTATTATTATTATTATTATTATTATTATTATTATTATTATTATTATTATTATTATTATTATTATTATTATTATTATTATTATTATTATTATTATTATTATTATTATTATTATTATTATTATTATTATTATTATTATTATTATTATTATTATTATTATTATTATTATTATTATTATTATTATTATTATTATTATTATTATTATTATTATTATTAAATTTATTTCTGACGAGTGGGGATGCTTGATGAAACCTCAGTTTGTTCAAACCAGTGCCTGCCAGGAGGTCTAATTCTTGTCGTAGTCCCCAAAGTAAACATCTTTCAAATAAAGAAAGCAAATCGGCAATGGTCGACAGAATCTCAGTTGTTTATTCTCTGGAATACAACCGGCCAAGAGCGCTGGCTCCGCTGTATCACGTAACGCAATAAATCGCTCTTCAGATGTTTATAATAACCCTACCGTCCATGATAAGTGTCACATAAACATTTGCTGCACGCTATCCGCTGCGAGCTCCTGAAATCTGTTTATGTAACCGTTGACGGGTTACTTCATGATTTAATGGAGCCTAAAGCATACTCCTTCAACTTGACTGTCCACAGATGAGTGATGATAACCTTGTATTTAGTTAAAGAAAACTACTTATAGTAGTAATGGCATAACGACTTCAGACAGACATGGGAAGTATTACAATCCAAGAATTTGATATCGAGTATTCACCGAAAATAAATGTTTCGAGTATCTGGTATTTTGCACTCACATAACTTTCTCTACTCTTGCGCAAACTATTCTTACTATTCCGTGTAAAGGAAGTTTAAGGTGGAGCAATTTTCTTCAAAAACTTCCTGTCGCGTTCTTGAAATATATTAAACTTAAATACCAACTTTGGTTTTTAACCAACTTTCGTTTTTGAGTTACGCTGTACTCACACGCACGCACGCACACACACACACACACACACACACACACACACACACACACACACACACACACACACACACACACACACACACACACACACACACACACACGGACATAAAAATACTTTTTTTTTTATTTAGAGGCGTGAATTTCTGTGAAATGACGACTATGCACTTACGATCGAATACATTTTCCCTACTTGCTATACGCAGGTCTGGGTTCGATGCATGTGGTATTCGTGATGAACTAAGCGACGTCTGGGAAGGTTTCCTTCCGGTTCTCCGGGTTTCCCTGCTACTCATTCTACCAATTACTCCATCGTCACCGTTCCAATCATCGATTTCACCTGCATTTCATATCATCCTCTCCCTCACTCTCATACCAGATAAAGAAGAAGTCTTTCAAGAACGCGACACCAAGATTTTCAATTAAATCCCCCCGCGCAGACTTTCTTTCAGATGCAACATATTCAAAATGTTTAATTTTAGCAAAATGGCTCTAACAATTTTCATTAAAATACCGCATGTTTAAAATATTTTCAGCACAAATTAAATGTGAATATATGTTGAATTTTCTAGGAATGGTGGAATAGCATCTCCTGGTTATGTAAAGAGAATTTAAATTCAAGGGTATCATATAGCGACCAGAACTTAAAAGATTTGAATATGGCTTAAGCTTACTGTACTCTCGTATCTCTACAAACGTTATCTTGATTAACTATTATTATTATTATTATTATTATTATTATTATTATTATTATTATTATTATTATTATTATTATTATTATTATTATTATTGTTGTTGTTGTTGTTGTTGTTGTTGTTGTTGTTGTTGTTGTTGTTGTTGTTGTTGTTGTTGTTGTTGTTGTTGTTGTTGTTGTTGTTGTTGTCGTCGTCGTCGTCATCATCATCTTGATGAAAGAACAAGTGTTTGTAAAAATAGTTTGTACAAGAGTGAGTAGAGATAATCATGTGAGTGCAACATCATATTTTTTACTTTCTCTACTACATATATTAAGTAGAGGAAGTATTGTATTCCAACTAAAACTTCCTTGTCGAGATTTCACCGTACATATATATTTTGGGCCCCCCTGAATCCAAAAAAAGCATTTTTAGAAAAAGGTCTGTGTGTGTGTCAGTGGATGTGAAAGACGCATTTCACACCCTGTAATTTTCCTCAAACTGCCAAATTGGTGTTCGTTATAATCCTGTGGTATATGATCTTTTCAATGTTATTAAAAATAAAGTTTTCCTAAATATTATGATTTCAATTCGTGCCATTCTGCAGCAGTATGTTACAAAACAAAGTTTGGGTCAACGGCATCTGTCGTCAGTCGCATAAACTGGTTTTGTGCACCTCACCCGAGGTATGCAACAGCCCAGACCACATCTCACGTTAAGAATCGCGCTAACATTACTGCATTTATAGTCGTGAATAAAAAGTAATTGGAGATTTGTTTTGCTTCTTGTATATGCTCTTCAGTTGTGATCATTTGAGCATGATTTGCACAGTTGGTTGCTTATAAATTATAATTAAAGAAAATGTAGGTTTAGATATGCACGGATTCTGGGGACGAGGGTATGCAAGACTGCCAGTTACATCCGAGAGGTTGCGAAATGAAACAGAGCTAGAGCGTAAACGAAACCTTGTTCCTGTGCGGTTGTTGCAACGAAAATCAAAATAAACTGTAGTGTGATGGACAAACTCAAGTAAGAAGCTTCCAAACGTTAACATTTCTCTAGAAAGTAATATGTAAGTAAAGCAGATCCTCCAAAGCCCGCACTCAGTATTACGATTAAACAAATGTATAAGGCATTTCAACATCAAAGTTTATGAAAGTGAATCCTGGCTGTGTCGTAATAACGGGTGATCCAAAAGACTCCGAACCGCCTGCGCTGTGTTCTATCTATGCGCGTCCTCGGGGCTCGTCGCCGACTGCCACTGTCATGGAACAGCGCAGATGAAACCATACACCATTTTAAAAGCTTTACTTACCAATGTTATTAAAGGAGATGCTGAAACTGGCCACCGTCGCTGTTTATACATTTTTGGCACCTCTTTAGGAAACTATCCATCACTCGCCGTAGTTCACATTGAGAAATGCTGGCAATTTCATGGTGGATATTTTGTTTTAATTCTTCCAGGCTGTGTGGGTTTGTCTTGAACACTTAATGCTTCCCCAGAGACAGAAATCGTAGAACACCTGGAAATCTTTCTGCAAATCACATTTTCACTTGGCGAGCTGATTGAGTTAACACATACAAACCATATGCAATAGAAAACAAATGCTGAGCCATAATACACTTTGTGAATAAGTACAGGATTAAATAATAAAGCACGGTGTAATAATTCAACCACATATCACCGTCACCTCTATACTGCACTTCCAGAGCAGAGAAAAACAACTCAACCACGTGACCTTCTGTACATCTGCTGCTGTTATCGTGTTTCCATTTGCGCAGTGGAAAAACACCTAGTGGTTCTCATGTTTTTGGTTCAAAGCAAATGTTTTGTTGAACTTTTTAGAAACAAAGCTACTTTGGAATTCCAGCGGTTATGAAGACTTAAAAAAAACATTTATAAGGCAGCCAAAACACACAACCATTCTTCTAATCACATAATATACGGAAAACAGCTAAAAATGTTTGGAATGGTTAAAGAAATAGAATTTCAATTGGATAATCAGAATAAGCTCTGAGTTGGACAGCACAACAATGAAGTAGAAAAGTGCTGAGTTTTATTTTCTCATTTTGCACGTGCTGTAAGTAAGGCACTTGTTTTTCATTTTCACAATAAGAATAAAGGATTTTTAAACTGATGCAATTATATTGAATATTTAAGTGAATTAGCAATATATGACGCCTCCGAAAGATTACTTTAAAAATCCACATTCACCTGATATACAGAAGTGCCAACATGACATATGGAGTTCAGAAAGACATTTCTCATGCCTTCTTTGTTTAATTACTATTAGATGAAACTCCTGATATTAATACTGGAGAAGAACTCTGTACAGTTCCTTACATAAATGCTGACAGAAATGTTGAAGCGAGGTTTATTGGATTTACAGATGTAATTTCTGACAGAAAAGCAGATTCTCTTTTGAATCATGCTATCAGTATTATCGGTCATTTCTTTCAGGCAATGATGCAAGATGAAAACTCCGAAGGACAATTCGGTTTCGTTTGGGTCATATTTTATCGAATTTTACAAAATTTTGTTAAATATCAAACTTAGTACTAAAGTTCAGAATATTCCAATCGGGGAGCGAGTAAACATACGAAGATGTTTAAGAAATTCCCCTCACCCCACATTACCCTTTAATGGAACATTAAAAAAAAAAAAAAAAAAAAAACACTGATGTGTTGCACTCACATGACTTTCTCTCCTCTTGTACTAACCATTCTTACAAACTGTTATTCCTATATCTTCTTCGTGTTAGTTGAGATAAACATTTGTACAAATTATCTTATTGCTTATTTCCTTGTAGGTGCAAGAGCAATATGGGAATACAGTAGACTTTGAGCGATAGTCAAATGTTTTAAAGCTTTGAGTTTCCGTTCTCTTTGCACGACTAACATATAAAAAAAGAAATAACGATCTTCCATTTGACGAATCTTTGTTTTCCGAAACTGACACAAATAACAATGAATATCTCCGAAATGGTTTACTCTACAAAAAAATTATCTGGACATAGATTGTGTGTTTTAGCAAGCTCTACATTGTATAGTAAGATACGGTTTACGAGTTATGCAAAACTCATCCAGAACAAACGGATTACATGGTCTATAACCAGAAAATTCAAAATATACATTTCATTTGTTATAAAAATATCTTAAAAATTGTCATTTTACTCAAAATAGAGCCATTTTCAAGAAAATAAAAATTTTCGAAAAATTTTTCATGTAAAGGATAGTTTAGGGTGGAGCAATTTTCTTCGAAATCTTCGTGTCGCATCCTTTAAAGACATTAAACTTAAATACCAACGTTGGTTTTTAACCGAACTTTCGCTTTTCAGTTATGTTGCATACAGACTGACACACAAACAAACACACACACACACACACACACACACACACACACACTCGGACCTTTTTCTAAAAATGCTTTTTTTTATTCAGGGGGACTCAAAACATATTTCCGGTGAAATCTCGACATCGAATTTTTGGGTGGAATACAAAACTTCCTTTACTACTATATGTAGAAGAGAAAGTAAAAAAAATTGATTTTATAAAAATGACTAACGATTTTGGTTAAAATATATGTTTAAGATACTTTTTTTTGGCAAATTAAACGTACACATAAAATTTCCTGGAAAGATCATCACAAGTGCTATTCAATCTGGGTGACTTGATCGGTAAACGGTAAACAAATCTTACTACAGACAAATTTAGACCTCGTTAAAACATACTTTTTGTCAAATAGATATTTTTTGTGTGGAGTGTATCGTTTCGGAGATATTCGTTGGTATTTGTCTGAATTTGGTAATATTTATGTATTTTCTCAAAAGGGAAGTCGTTATTTATATTTTTATCTCTTGGCCGTGCAAAGAGAACGGAATTTCAAAGAGAGTAGCTTTACAAGATTTACCTATCTCTTAAAGCCTACTGTATTCCCATATTCCCCTTACACCTACAAGAAAACATGGAGCAAATGGAAGAACAAGTGTTAGTAAGAATGTTTATACAAGAGTAGAGAAAGTCGTGTGAGTGCAACACATCAGATTCTTTTGAAAATGCTGTTTATCTCGGTATCGAATTTTTGTGTGGAATACGATACTTATTTACTTACTGTAAGGTAAGCACTACAGAAAATAAAATTGGAACGTATATCTGGATTTAATATTCCAGGCAGTTTTCATATCTAAGCTACTGAATTGCCAGAGACGATGTTTTTTTTTTTTTTTTCTGGACCCCAAGAACAAGTGCATAAAACAAGTGCTATTATATATAGCGTTTCACTCTTAGAAGACAGTATGGAGTTAAATGGGACATCTCTGTCTCTATCTAGCACATACAAGTTGCCAGTAGCCGCGTCCTTTTCTACCCTCGCGCTGTTGTCAGATTACTAATAGCATGGTATAAATATTCATTTGTTATAAATTTCAGGTTTGAACACATTATCCTATGCAGAATTTTTTTCTCTATCAGGTTATATCCTTTTCAGAGTCATTATACATTTCTATAGTTCCAAATTTCTTCAGAAAACGTTTTTTTCAATAGAAGTCCGATATTTGCTGTTTCTATACTCATCACGCACTAACTAACAAACTAACTGCTAGAATGCATCTATATTTTTTTCTTAGGTAGAGTAAACTATAGTGCTACTACCTGCCTACTTTGAATTCTCTATGTTTACCCAGCTAAGGGTTATAATTTTTTAAATTAAATGTTTTCGGAAAATTTTATATCTGTGCACTGCAAAAGTTACGCAGTGTGAAACTTTTTTGTTATTGAGTTTACATCAGGGAACCAGCGAGAACAAATGTTGAGGAAGGTTGGAGAAAGTTTTTAAAATAAACCAAAAGGCAGTAACCTCTTTCTTTTATCCAGTAGGGCAAACAAAAGGTATTCAGCTATTCAGCGTATTCTCGCGCCAGGCCTGACACAGAAGATAGTATAAGGAGCAGCACTAACATTAGTTCGAAAGAAGCCGTGTGTGTAACTGTGAGCTGTTATTGCGTTATTTGTTTAATATTTTTGTAAATATTTGTAGTTATGGAGGGTGAAGCTAGGAAGAGACGATATGTTGGTAAATTAAGAAGTAAGGAACGCCAAATAATTATGAATGTGTTAGATTATTTTTGAAGCAAAATGCGTGTAAGTAAGGCAGTAAAAGAAACAGCTAAGGCTATCGGGTGTTCAGAAGCAGTAGTGTATATGATTAAAAAGGAACTAATGAAAGGACCTCTAAGAACGCCATAGAAAAAGAAAGCAAAAAGGGCGGGACTACACAAAACGCTAGGTTAATGCAATATGATTGAATAGTGCAAGGTGTAGTGCGGCGAACTGTTCATTCTTTACTGTTTGCAAATATTCCACCCACGCTGAATATAATTTTGTCACAGTTCAACAGTGATGAGACCCTACCAAATTTCTCAAGGGCCACTCTGATTTGGGGTTCGAATAATTATGAAAGAAAGGGTAACAAGTGCATATTAATAGAAAGAGACGATATCGATATCATCAGATGGCGACATAAATATCTAAAAGACGTAAAAGGTTTAGGGACCAGGGGAAATCAATTGTTTATACAGACGAGTCATTTGTAAATTTAGGTCATACAGTAACAAAGGCGTGCAGGGATACCAAAGTTAAAAGTGCCCGTCTCGTCAAGCAGCAATTGAAGGACTAAGTACAGGACTCAGGCCACCTCGAGTCGCTCGCGGAGAAAGATTCGCAACTAGTACATGTTGCAACACTGCGCTCCATTTAACGTGTACTGTCTTTTAAGGGTGAGACGCGCTTTAGTAAACCAAGCAATATCTTCCTGCCATGTTTATCATGAGGTGAACGTAAACGATGCACTGTTTATTCTAAATCTTTGACCAATAAGCATGTCAACGCGTCATAATCGTCACTGTACGCCCGGGTAATAATAATAACACTGTTCGACAAAGGTCATTTTTCTCATATGGAAATAAGTGTATCCATAGGATTTTCATATGAGAAATTCAAATCTGAAATCAGAAATTCGCTATCAGTGCGAAGATATACGTCTAATGTAACTGACAATTTTTAGCTGTGGTAAAATTAGTGACATTTGCTTTGCAGCAGTTGGCAACAATTAATTTTGTTTGTCAAGTTACATTTTCAGCTGTTTCCCTTTCTGTTGTCAATAGAATTATCTCATTATGCAAGTTATTGTTACTCTACTGTGAGAACAAGAGAACGGAATCTCAAAGCTTTAAAAAATTTGACTATCGCACAAAGCCTACTGTATTCTAATATTCCCCTTGCACCTACAAGAAAATAAGCAGTAAGATAATTTGTACGAATGTTTATCTCAACTAACACGAAGAAGATGTAGGAATAACAGTTTGTAAGAATGGTTAGTACAGGAGTAGAGAAAGTCATGTGAGTGCAACACATCACTGATTAACGAAGGACTCTTTATTTCTGAGTTACTTTACTAAATTATCAAACCTGTAAATCAGAATGACCAACTTTCGCAAATATGTTAGCTTTGACTATGCTAATCAATACTGTGTAAATTGACTAAAAATTTGTGTTAAATTCTGGTGACTTTCCCTGTCGATTCCTCCACAGACAATATTTGCGAAAGCTTGTTCTTCATACAGGTACTTCATGTTAATCCAAGAATGTTTTCTTAAGTGTGGAAATTTCTTTTATTACATATTTCCATGTAGGTATAATGGGAATAGAATAATGCGATAGTCAAATCTTTTAAGACCTATAGTCGTTATGTGATGGCTTTAAAATCTCGGTCTATGTATTTATATGAATAGGAGAAAAAAGAAAAAAAAAAACTTCATTTGACGTATTTGAAATATTAAACCAATAACTAGGAAAATCTCGGAATGGTTAGGTAACTCAAAAAAAAAACCTGATGTGTTGCACTCACATGACTTTCTCTACTCTTGTGCTAACCATTCTTACAAACTCTTATTCTTATATCTTCTTCGTGTTAGTTCAGATAAACATTTGTACAAATTATTTTATTGCATTTTTCCTTGTAGGTACAAGGGGAATATTAGAATACAGTAGGCTTTGTGCGATAGTCAAATGTTTTAAAGCTATGAGATTCTGTTGTCTTTGCACACTTCACATATAAAAAAATGAACAACGATGATCCATTCCACGAAAGTTCTAAGTTTTCCGAAACTCACACACATAACAAGGAATATCTCCGAAATGGTTCACCCGACAAGAAAATTAATTGAGACATAAATTGTGTATTTTAGCAAGATCTACATTTTTTGTATAGTATAATTTGGTCTATCTCAAACGGTTTACCAGTTATGCAAAAGTCGTCCAGAGTAAATACGACTACAGGGGCTATAGCCAGAAAATTCAAGATATACATTTCATTTGTCATAAAAATATCTCAAACATAGGACATTTTAATAAAAATCGTTAGAGCCATTTTCAAGAAAATAAAAATTTTCGAAAAATGTTCCATGTAAAGGGTAGTTTAGGGTGGGGCTATTTTCTTCAAAATCTTCGTGTCGCATCCTTAAAGGACATTAAACTTAAATACCAAGTTTGACTTTTAACCGACTTTTCGTTTTTGAGTTATGCTGTCCACAGACTGATAGACACACGGACCTTTTTCTAAAAATGCTTTTTTTTGGATTTAGGGGGCCTCAAAAACATATATTTCCGGTGAAATCTCGACATCGAATTTTTGGGTGGAATGCAATACTTCCCCTACTTACCAGTAGAGAAAGTAAAAAGTTATTTGATATAAATCGTGTGGTTTAACCGATTTACAATTTGTTGTATAGCAACATATTGTGTCTATCTCTTACATATTGTTCCATTTGCGTTATTTTTACGTAATAGCTGGTACGCTATTCGTAACATGGTTGTTTATGAATACTTTCGTCCGTGTGTGCATGTAGAATCCAGTACCTGGTGTTTACTTTCGGAACTATTGTCTGCATGGGTAATATCAGTGAACTAAAGCGCGTCTCACCCTTAAAAGACAGTACACGTTAAATGGAGCGCAGTGTTGCAACATGTACTAGTTGCGAATCTTTCTCCGCGAGCGACTCGAGGTGGCCCGAGTCCTGTACTTAGTCCTTCAATTGCTGCTTGACGAGACGGGCACTTTTAACTTTGGTATCCCTGCTCGCCTTTGTTACTGTATGACCTAAATTTACAAATGACTCGTCTGTATAAACAATTGATTTCCCCTGGTCCCTAAATCTTTTACGTCTTTTAGATATTTATGTCGCCATCTGATGGTATCGATATCGTCTCTTTCTATTAATATGCACTTGTTACCCTTTCTTTCATATTCGGACCCCAAATCAGAGTGGCCCTTGAGAAATTTGGTAGGGTCGCATCACTGTTGAACTGTGACAAAATTATATTCAGCGTGGGTGGAATATTTGCAAACAGTAAAGAATGAACAATTCGCCGCACTCCACCTTGCACTATTCAATCATATTGCGTTAACCTAGCGTTTTGTATAGTCCCGCCCCTTTTTGCTTTCTTTTTCGATGGCGTTCTTAGAGGTCCTTTCATGAGTTCCTTTTTAATCATACACACTACTGCTTCCGAACACTCAACAGCCTTAGCTGTTTCTTTTACTGCCTTAAACGCATTTTACTTCAAAAATAATCTAACACATCCATAATTATTTGGCGTTCCTTACTTCTTTATTTACCAACATATCGTCCCTTCCTAGCTTCCCCCTCCATAACTACAAATATTTACAAAAATATTAAACAAATAACGCAATAACAGCTCACAGTTACACATACGGCTTCTTTCGAACTAATGCTAGTGCTGCTCCTTATACTATCTTCTGTGTCAGGCCTGACGCTGAATAGATGAATACCTTTTGTTTGCCTTACTGGATAAAAGAAAGAGGTTACTGCCTTTTGGTTTATTTTAAAAACTTTCTCCAACCTTCCTCAACATTTGTTCTCGCTGGTTCCCTGATGTAAACTCAATAACAAAAAAGTTTCACACTGCGTAACTTTTGCAGTGCACATATATAAAATTTTCCGAAAACATTTAATTTAAAAAATTATAACACTTAACTGGGTAAACATAGAGAATTAAAAGGCGGCAGGTAGTAGCACTATAGTTTACTCTACCTAAGAAAAAAATATAGATGCATTCTAGCAGTTAGTTTGTTAGTTAGTGCGTGATGAGTGTAGAAACAGCAAATATCGGACTTCTATTGAAAAAAACGTTTTCTGAAGAAATTTTGACCTATAGAAATGTATAATGACTCTGAAAAGGATATAACCTGATAGAGAAAAAAATTCTGCATAGGATAATGTGTTCAAACCTGAAATTTATAACAAATGAATATTTATACCATGCTATTAGGAATCTGGCAACAGAGCGAGGGTAGAAAAGGACGCGGCTAATGGCAACTTGTATGCGCTAGATAGAGACAGAGATGTCCCATTTAACTCCATACTGTCTTCTAAGAGTGGAACGCTATATAGTATTCCAGGAAGCTTTTCCCCACCTGTTTACAAACGCCTGCAGTTTATAAACATCGCTCCCGCTCCTGTTTAGTACGTGTGCTAGTGTCATATTAAGTCTCTACTGCAGGTTTACTGATGAAGCAAGTTTAGAATGCTCACAGAACAGTCATCCATTTTTCTACGTGGAAAGAATATGAGACTGAACGGCCAGTCATGACCGCCATTATTCGCATTCTGATCGTTAGATGACGTCATACTTTCAAGCAGCCCCTAGGCTATGAAGCTTCCATTTTAATTTACTTGGTAATGTCCAAGCATTCATTTGTTCCTGGAAGATGTGCATGTTTAGGTTATCCGGTAGAAATTTGGTGGTTTACAATTTTATTATACATATAACCTGTATTATATTGGGAGAGCAAAAAACCTCCGAACGGTCTGCGCAGTGTCTTGCCTGCCGGCATCCTCGGCGATCATTGTCGTCAGCCGTTATCAAAGGATGAAACCATACAACATTTTTACTTTCTCTACTACGTATAGTAAGTAGAGGAAGTATTGCATTCCACCCAAAAATTCAACGTCGAGATTTCACCAGAAATATATATTTTGAGCCCTCCTGAATACTATTTAAATAAAAAAAAAAACATTTTTAGGAAAACTTCCGAGTGTGTGTTTGTGTGTGTCTCTCTCAGTCTGTGGACAGTATAACTCAAAAAACGAAAAGTCGATTAAAAACCAAAGTGGTATTTAAGTTTAATGTCTTTCAAGGATGCGACACGAAGATTTTGAAGAAAATAGCCCCACCCTACACTACCCTTTACATGGATAATTTTTTGAAAATTGATTTCCTTGAAAATGGCTGTAACGATTTTGATTAAAATGTCATATGTTTGAGATATTTTTACGATCAATGAAATGTATATGTTGAATTTTATGGCTATAGCCCCCGTAGTCGCATTTACTCTGGACCAGGCGCGGCTCCTCAGGGTAGGCAGGGTAGGCATTGCCTACCCTATCGTAATACATCAACAAATAATGTTTAACCATGATTCTGCATTTTAGCATTTGAACCGTCATTTTCCCCTAAATTGCAGTTCAAGAAAAGTTTTCTCGGTTATAATGACCAGCGCATGGTCAAATCCTTTAATCTCAATTCCGATTCATCAAAACTGCGCTGCGTGTTTGAAACGCGCGGCAGAAATGATACGCATGGAACCTGGGTAGTGGAGAGCAGGCTAGCTTACAGTCTGCCGGCCCGGCCCCATTTGCTCAGTACGAGGCCCTTGAACAGGGATAAGGAAACATTCCGTGATTCTGTCTGTATACGCACTCCGAGCATGCGCAGACGCGTCTGCCAGCAGTCCGAACACTTGCCTGCCCAAATCCGAATTTATGCGACATTTTCCGAACAGCCACACTCCACGAACGAAGATCTCAGAGATCCGAATCGTGTCATTATCACTCTCTGTAATACCAGTATGACCGACTTAATTAGTGAAGTATTACAAATTTCGCTTTCGCGGCGCACTTACAATGAAAAGACGAGTGTTTTAGCTATTTAACACAAAGCTGCAGTCAGACAATTTTTCAATTTCTTAATCCATTTTAGTCACGGGCGTCGCGAAACGGGGGCAAGGGGGCCACGGCCCCCTTGGAAGTTGGTGAACTTAATGTGCAGTCAGTTACTAACTATTAAACTATTATTTTAATTTTGATGTAAAGAACAATTTTTGTTTAGCACAAATTAATACGGTTATCTGCAACAAATACTATAAATTTTGACAGTAAAAGAATGATTTAACATGATATGATTGCAAATTTCCAACATGTGCCCCCCCCCCCCCGGAAAAAAGTCTGCCGACACTCGTGATTTTAGTTTTGGCGGTAATTCGTCCGTAAGTCACACTCATTCACTCTGCTCTTATTAAACAACCAAACAATATATTGTTTGCGTTATCCGCAATGACTTCACCCCCTATATTTCGGATAAACGGGGTTTATTATTATTGTTGTTGTTGTTGTTGTCGTTGTTGTTGTTGTTGCTGCTGCTGCTGTTACACTTTGCCTACCCTAAAATTTTGACTGCGAGCCGCCACTGCTCTGGACGACTTTTGCATAACTGGTAAACCGTAAGAGTGAGTGAGTGAGTGAGTGTGTTGGGTTTAAGGGCCCGTCGACAACTTGGTCATTAGGGCCCCGGTAAACCGTAAGAGATAGACCAAATCTTACTATAGGAAAAATGTAAATCTGGCTAAAATACATAATTTATGTCTAAATAAATTTTTTGTAGAGTGAACCATTTCGGAGATATTCCTCGTTATTTGTGTAAGTTTGGAGAACTTATACTTCTGTCAAATAGAACATCGCTATTCGCTTTTTATATGTTAACCGTGTAATAAGAACGGAGCTCGAAAGCTTTAAAAGATTTGACTATCGCTCAAGGTCTACTGTATTCTCATATTCTCCTTGTACTTACAACAAGATAAACAATAAAATAAGTTCTGCAAATATTTATCTCAACTAACACGAAGAGGATAGAAGAATAAGAGTTTGTAAGAATGGTTAGTAGAAGAGCAGAGAAAGTTATGTGAATGCAACACATCAGATTTTTAAAACACAAATCTGGTGACTGTGCTGGCCATGGAAGTGGCCCACCTCTACCAATAAATCAATTAATTTGAACATGCGACGTTGAGGTGATTCCGCACATTTACATCAAAGTGTGCTGGAGCTCGAGTCGGCCATTTCAGTAGATGTGCACTGGTACGCGTCGCAGTGCTCTTGAGAAACGTTACTGTATTGCAAACTGCACAAGTAACACAGCAGGATGCACACCAAGAACTCTATGCAGGAATTTAGCGCATGCGCAGGAATATTATTAATGTTACTATTAGGGCTCGGAAGTTCATGCCCTAAAAACACTGAAATATGCATGCAAATATGCTCTTAAAAACTTGAAAATATACCTAGAAATATGCACTGTTAATTAAAACGATTGATGTCCCTTTGCAGTAGACAAGACGAGTTAGTATAAATAATAAATAAAGTTACCTTATTCCTTAGAGATTGAAGCAGAAGTGGTCCGGCAGCTAGTATTAACTGCTAAATTGCAGTTCACAACAAACACTTTGCAAAAATGTTCAACTGTAAAACATTGTATGTTGTCTCGCAAAACACTTTTGTAACGTGAAAAACTTCTCTCCACATCATAAGATGTTATCGGGGGATATTTAAATGATGTTAACTGCTTTACAGAGAGAGTCAAGTCTCTTGGTGTGAAAGATGGTTTTCTTTCGAGGATGTCTCGAATATCGCACATCTGGTTATAACCAGAGTTTTTTGAAATTACATAATTCCCTTTTTGTCCTGTGCTACCAGGAACCAAACTTAGGTCACATATTGTTTTTTCAAAGACAGTAAGTGATTCATGCAAAGGAGATCCTACAGTTTCCAGTGCCGTTATGGCTGTTGGTAAGAAAGAAAAATGGGCAGATATGAAACTAAGATCCTCTTTTAACCCAGTGTCTGACAGACTATTTTGCACTGTTTCCATTGATGAAGGATTTTTCGAGTCCAATGAATTAACAACTTCTTCGACTATTTCTATGTGCTCAGTATAATATAAAACTGCATCGACCCATGTTCCCCATCGAGTTAACACTGGTGCAGGTGGAAGTCGGATATTAGGTGCTGTTGATCTAAACAACTTAACTCTTTAAGGAGATTTAACAAAAATTCTCTTTGTACTGGACACAAATCTATCTACCAGCCGGAAAGAGTCACGTATTGTCTCAGAAATGCGATGAAGAGCGTGCCTAACAAGTTATATGAATTAAGTTAGGAAAAATACCTTTCAGAGTTTGTCCTGATTTTAGCATATAAGGACCTGCATCAGTAACAAATTAAAGTAACCGAGCGTATTTGATTCCACATGGCCATAGTAATTTCAAAGAGTCCATCACAAACTGTGTCACAGTTACATTGTTAGAGGCTGACAATTTGCACACATTAAGAAGATAATGTGTAGTCTTTTGTTCAGTATTTAAAGCGCCCACGATTATATTAGCAATAGAACGGCGCTCAGAATCATGGGTTTCATCAGACAACCACACAAACTGATCCACTAATTCATTTGGTATATTTGACAATACGTTATTGTAACAATGTCCTACCAGGCGCGGCTCCTCAGGGTAGGCAGGGTAGGCATTGCCTGCCCTACCGTAATACATCAACAATTAATGTTTAACTATGATTCTGCATTTTATCATTTGAACCGTCATTTTCCCTATATTGCAGTTCAGAAAAGCATGGTCAAATCCTTGAATCTCAATTCCGATTCATCAAAACTGCGCTGCGTGTTTGAAACGCGCGGCAGAAATGATACGCATGGAACCTGGTAGTGGAGAGCAGGCTAGCTTAACCTCTGCCTGCCCGGCCCCATTTCCTCAGTACGAGGCCCTTGAACAGGGATAAGGAAACACTCGGTCTGTATATGCACTCCGAGCATGCGCAGACGCGTCTGCCAGCACTTGGAACACTTGCCTGCCCAAATCCGAATTTATGCGACTTTTTCCGAACAGCCATACTCTGCGAGACTCGAATCGTTTTGCTAGCACTCTGTGTAATACCAGTGCGTTGTAATACTAGTATGACCGAGATAATTAGGGAACTATTATAGTCTGCTTTCGCGGCGCACTGACAATGAAAAGAGGAGTGTTTTAGCTATTTAACACAATGTTACAGTCACACAATTTTTCAATTTCTTCAGTAATTTTAGTTTTGGCGGTAATTCGTCCGTAAGTCACACTCATTCACTCTGCACTTATTAAACAACCAAACGATATATCTATTGTTTGCGTTATCCGCAATGACTTCGCCCCCTTTATTTCGGATAAACAGGGTTCTACTGTACTACGACTACTACGATTATTAATATAATTGTTGTTGTTGTTACTGTCGTCGCTGTTGCTGTTACACCTTGCCTACCCTAAAATTTTGACTGCGAGCCGCCACTGTGTCTTACGCAGTGTACTTTCTTCAGGCACATGTTGACGAGTGTACTTGGCAAGAAAGTTTTTAAATATCGGATTATTAATTTTGAACAAGGGAATATCAGCAGCTAAAAATGCTTGACAGAGGTCATATAATTCAGTAACTCTACTTCGTAAACACACTACTAGTGTTTTTGAACACGTTCTTTGTTTGCGAGTTTTCTGATTAAATGTTCCTTATGTTTTGCTCTGTTTATGTGCCAACCTATTTGAAATCTTTTCTCACTCCCTACATCTTTCTCACACGCTGCACAAAACAGTGCCCTATTATCTGTAGATATTAAATCACCCGAAAACTCGTTCTGTAAATTAATTAATCTAGCACTCGGAGTTGGTTTTATTTTCGGCCTTTGAAGAGCTTTTTAACATTTTATACGCCTAATTTAATTTGGAGGGAACCAGTTCACAACACTGTTAAGTTTGAAGACCACTACACAACTACTGATGGGCAGGCAAGCATTGCTATAATCGTGCTGCTCAAAACGTTGACCTGCACCTTATCTTTGCTACTATAAACCTCACACATAACGCACTGATTATTTTCTACGAGCATACATATAATGAAAGGATGAAACAGGGGATTCACTGGATGAAAACATGACTCAGCATTAGTTCTCGCAACCTCGCGAGTTGCATTATCATGTGCAATACTACCAATTTAAAAAAAATATTATACAGATGTAAAAAATAATAAGAAACCATAAAAATAATTAAAATATGCAATATAGGGGCTAGAATATTGAAATCTTTGTGAGTTGTGTCATCGTGTGCAATATTACCAAAATGAAAAATATTATCCAGATGGAAAATAATAATAAAAAACCATAAAAATCATTAAAATATGCAATATAGGGGCTATAATATTGAAATAATATGCATTTATCAAAAATCAAGAAGATATGCGGTTATATGTACTATAAAATCATGTCCAAATAACTGAAAATTCCATAATTCGTGCACATATTGTTGTTAGCTAATGCTGGATTTCTGACAATGAAGTCATTAATCCTCTTGCTCTCCAATATTTTTCACTGATGATATTGAAGGGAGCAATAACAATAAGAGTAACCGCTTTTAGAGCACCATATTTTTATGTTTTGGCGGTTACATCGCTCTCTCACAACCCCCAGAATGTCTGGAGGACCACACCTGTCGTTGGTTTACGGGTCACACCGACCTGACCGGGAGAATTATCAAAATAAATTCACCGACCATATCCTCTGATCACCAATCAGAGGACGTATTACAGGCCATGACAGGTCAGCATGTTAGGGGTTAAGATTTTATAGAGAAATGGAGAGGTTGGAAAAATAAAGACTACCTAGCCCTCAGGAACCCTAATAGCGTCGGGGTCGGAAGGAACAAGAGACGACCAAGGTAAGGTCAGATAGAAAAGTTAAAGTGAGGAGCAAAACACCAGTAAGTGGAAGTAATGTTCTGCTCAGCTTGGGTACCTTGTGGTCGCTATTCACATATCCCCTAGACACCAGTAAGTGGCAGTAATGTTCTGCTCAGCTTGGGTACCTTGTGGTCGCTATTCACATATCCCCTAGACACCAGTAAGTGGAAGTAATGTTCTGCTCAGCTTGGGTACCTTGTGGTCACTATCCACATATCCCCTAGATACCAGTAAGTGGAAGTAATGTTCTGCTCAGCTTGGGTATCTTGTGGTCACTATCCACATATCCCCTAGACACCAGTAAGTGGAAGTAATGTTCTGCTCAGCTTGGGTACCTTGTGGTCACTATCCACATATCCCCTAGACACCAGTAAGTGGAAGTAATGTTCTGCTCAGCTTGGGTACCTTGTGGTCACTATTCACATATCCCCTAGACACCAGCAAGTAGAAGTAATGTTCTGCTCAGCTTGGGTACCTTGTGGTTGCCATTCAAATATCCCCTAGACACCAGTAAGTGGAAGTAATGTTCTGCTCAGCTTGGGTACCTTGTGGTCACCATCCACATATCCCCTAGACACCAGTAAGTGGAATTAATGTTCTGCTCAGCTTGGGTACCTTGTGGTCACTCTCCACATATCCCTTAGACACCAGTAAGTGGAAGTAATTTTCTGCTCAGCTTGGGTACCTTGTGATCGCCATGCACATATCCCCTAGACACCAGTAAGTGGAAGTAATATTCTGTTCATGCTTGGGTACCTTGTGGTCGCCATTCACATATCCCCTAGACACCAGTAAGTGGAAGTAATGTTCTGTTCAGCTTGGGTACCTTGTGGTCGCCATTCACATATCCCCTAGACACCAGTAAGTGGAAGTAATGTTCTGCTCAGCTTGGGTACCTTGTGGTCGCCATTCACATATCTCCTAGACACCAGTAAGTGGAAGTAATGTTCTGCTCAGCTTGGGTACCTTGTGGTCACTATTCACATATCCCGTAGACACCAGTAAGTGGAAGTAATGTTCTGCTCAGCTTGGGTACCTTGTGATCGCCATGCACATATCCCCTAGACACCAGTAAGTGGAAGTAATGTTCTGCTCAGCTTGGGTACCTTGTGATCGCCATGCACATATCCCCTAGACGGAGACCCCTGAGTAAACAACGTGATAGTGTGTTGCATAAACAAGGAGATACTATATAGCGTTCCACTCTTAGAAGACAGTATGGAGTTAAATGGGATATATCTGTCTCTATCTAGCGCATACAAGTTGCCATTAGCCGCGTCCTTTTCTAACCTCGCGCTGTTGCCAGATTCCCAATAGCATGGTATAAATATTCATTTCTTATAAATTTCAGGTTTGAACACATTATCCTATGCAGAATTTTTTTCTCTATCAGGTTATATCCTTTTCAGAGTCATTATACATTTCTATAGGCCCAAATTTCTTCAGAAAACGTTTTTTTCAATAGAAGTCCGATATTTGCTGTTTCTGTACTCATCACGCACTAACTAACTGCTCGAATGCATCTATATTTTTTTCTTAGGTAGAGTAAACCATAGTGCTACTACCTGCCTACTTTGAATTCTCTATGTTTACCCAATTAAGTGTTATAATTTTTTAAATTAAATGTTTTCGGAATATTATATATCTGTGCACTGCAAAAGTTACGCAGTGTGAAACTTTTTTGTTATTGAGTTTACATCAGAGAACCAGCGAGAGCAAATGTTGAGGAAGGTTGGAGAAAGTTTTTAAAATAAACCAAAAGGCAGTAACCTCTTTCTTTTATCCAGTAAGGCAAACAAAAGGTATTCATCTATTCAGCGTCAGGCCTGACAAAGAAGATAGTATAAGGAGCAGCACTAACATTAGTTCGAAAGAAGCCGTGTGTGTAACTGTGAGCTGTTGTTGCGTTATTTGTTTAATACTTTTGTAAATATTTGTAGTTATGGAGGGGGAAGCTAGGAAGAGACGATATGTTGGTAAATTAAGAAGTAAGGAACGCCAATTAATTATGAATGTGTTAGATTATTTTTGAAGTAAAATGCGTGTAAGTAAGGCGGTAAAAGAAACAGCTAAGGCTATCGGGTGTTCAGAAGCAATAGTGTGTATGATTAAAAAGGAAGTAATGAAAGGATCTCTAAGAACGCCATCGAAAAAGAAAGCAAAAAGGGCGGGACTACACAAAACGCTAGGTTAACGCAATATGATTGAGTAGTGCAAGGTGGAGTGCGGCGAAATGTTCATTCTTTACAGTTTGTAAGTATTCCACCCATGCTGAATATAATTTTGTCACGGGTCAACAGTGATGAGACCATACCAAATTTCTCAAGGGCCACTCTTAGTCGGTTCTTACATGATTTGGGGTCCGAATATGAAAGAAGGGGTAAGAAGTGCATATGAATAGAAAGAGACGATACCATCAGATGGCGACATAAATATCTGAAATACGTAAAAAGGTTTAGGGACCAGGGGAAATCAATTGCTTATACAGACGAGTCATTTGTAAATTTAGGCCATACAGTAACAAAGGCATGGAGGGATACCAAAGTTAAAAGTGCCCGTCTCGTCAAGCAGCAGTTGAAGGACTAAGTACAGGACTCAGGCCACCTCGAGTCGCTCGCGGAGAAAGATTCGCAACTAGTACATGTTGCAACACTGCGCTCCATTTAACGTGTACTGCCTTCTAAGCCTTCACGGTGAAACGCGCTTTAGATAGAACGATTTTTTTCCATTAGGCAAGGAAGCTCATCGAAAGGAAAATCACTGAACATTTAAATACACAAAATTAAACGTTCATTTACTCTAAAAATGACCACAGTTTTACCTCTGGAAATCTACTAATGATTGTCTCTAATGCAATAATTTTAGAACACTAGTTGACATATCACTTTTCTTAACTTCTTCTGTCAGGTGTAAATAATATGATCCAGAGGAACTCTAACACAACATACAATGTATATATAAAGTTATTATTTACTTACTGCAGCAAAATTCTTGTAAGAGCAAATAAAAAACCAATTCAAATCTTTCAAAACCAAAGTCTGAGACTAATTACACATGCTATCAAAACCACACCATTACCAGCTATGAAAATACTAACCAACCAATATCCGATTGAATATGAAGTAGAAAAAACAGCTCGTATTCAATACGAAAAGTTAATCAGACTCCCATTCAATACATGGAACAAGAGAAATTTTGCACATACAGTAAAGACTCAGGAGATCTTTCTTTCCAAAATTCAAGACATCAAGAAGAATGTATACCTTCCTAATTCAAAGGATATTTACATATTGTAAAAGCATACATTTTTAGCCCCTATGAAAAAACATGCAAATGCATGGACTTTCTAGCCCTAGTTATTATGCTCAGGTCACTCATCCCAGTACACAGATGGCTAAAGGGCTGCATACGAACGAATGTTAACAAAGTGTCACAACCGTTCGTTCTCGCACTTCGACGCTCCCCGGAGTCTAAACTGTGCATTTCCAGATAGGGGTTCTTATTTGAAAACCAATCAGTTTGCCATCCCGCACAATATACTAAGTGTTGTTGGTGATTTTTTTATAACCCAGTATATTATAAAGTAATTAGATAAAATGTACTGATTTACCATATAACTATATTGAAAGCAACCGAATCCGCTTTCTTTGACAGACCGAGAACTCCTAAACGCCCTCGTAACCTCCAGTGAAATAGAAAACAAACATTTACTTGAGAGTTAGGCTGCCAGGCAGTTCATAATTCATTCCTTAACATGGGTAGGGAACCTTCTCCCCTAACAGTGACCTTTAGTGACCTCCTTGGAAACCGAGACATTGTAAATTTCTCCAACCATTAACTTTCACGACTATTTATTTTTTATTTTGGAAAGAGAAGTATAGTTGCCTTCTGGAGGACAAATACCATACAAACAATAATATATTACATTTCTACTAACTTGCGTGTAACGTAATTAGTTTAAGCGGAGATTAAAACTCGTCACCCACCAGACATATCCACAAAGGTTGTTTGGATACAACACGTGCAGTGGTGGGTTCGTTCTACCTGCGTGGTACTACGCTGTTATTAATTATTTTGTTTATATTAAAATATTTTGCATACAATAATAACTTATTACAGCCATCTACTGTGGTTAGGCAAATTAAATGATATTGAAGTTTATAACTAGGACTCGGAAGTTCAGGCCTTAAAAACTCTGAAATATACATGCAAATATGCTCTTAAAAACTTGAAAATATGCCGATAATTATGCACCACTTAATTAAAAGAATTAATGTCCCTTGGCAATAGACAAGATGAGTTAGTGCAGAGAGATCCAAAAACATCCGAACCGCTGCGCGTTTTTGCACTGCGCAGCTGATGTACACAAGGTCATGCGGTTGATTTGTTTTTCGCTGCTCTGAAAGTACAGTATCGAGTTGACGTGATAACACATGATTGAGTTACTACCAGTATGCTTTATTATTTTGTTCTGTACATAGTCACAAAGTGCATTATGGCTCAGCATTTGTTTTCTATTGCACAGCGTGTATTTATGATTCGTATGTGTTAATTCAGTCAGCTCGCCAAGTGAAAGTGTGATTTGCAGAAAGATTTCCAGGTGATCTGCGATTTCTATCTCTGGAGTAACTTAAAACATAAAGTGTACAAGACAAACCCACACATCCTGGAAGAATTAAAACAAAATATCCTCCAGAAAATTGCCAGCATTTCTCAACGTGAACTACGGCGAGTGATGGATAGTTTCCTAAAGAGCTGCCCAAAATGTATGGACAAACGACGGTGACCAGTTTCAGCATCTCCTTTAATAATATTGGTAAGTAAAGCCTTTAAAATTATGATAGCGGCAATATGCGACGAGCGCCTAGGACGTGTACAGGCAAAACACAACGCAGACGGTTCAGAGTATTTTGGATCACCCGTTATAAAAAATAAACTTACACTGCTCCTTAGAAGTTGAAACAGAAGTGATCCCGCTGCTAATATTAACTGCTAAATTGCAGTTCACAACCAACACATTACACAAATTTTCAACTGTAAAACATCGTCTATTGTCTCACAAAACACTTGTGTAACGTGAAAAACTTC
The DNA here is from genome assembly GCA_030765045.1 of Tenodera sinensis. Taxonomy (NCBI): domain Eukaryota; kingdom Metazoa; phylum Arthropoda; class Insecta; order Mantodea; family Mantidae; genus Tenodera; species Tenodera sinensis. Next base: position 118,324,340 of record CM060970.1, read on the forward strand.
TCTCCGCGTCACAAGATGTTATTGGGGTATATTTAAGATTAACTGCTTCTCTAAGAGAGTCTCTTGGTGTGGCAGATGGGTTTCTTTCGAATATTACAGATCTCTTCATAGCCAAAATTGTTTGAAATTACATAATTCACTTTCTCTTTCACTTTTTGCCCTATGCTACCAGGAACCGAACTTAGATCACATTGTTTTGTCAAAGACAAGTAAGTGATTCATGCAAAGGAGATCCTACAGCTCCCGATGACGTTATGGTTGTTGGTAAGAAAGAAAAATACTCGCATGACTTTCTCTACTCTTGTACTAACCATTCTTACAAACTCTTATTCCTATATCTTCTTTCTTGTTAGCTGAGACAAACATTTGTACAAATTATCTTATTGTTTATTTCCTTGTAAGTGAAGGGGAATATTAGAATACAGTAGACTTTGAGCGATAGTCAAATGTTTCAAAGTTTTCAAATGTCGTTCTCTTTGCACGGTTAACATATAAAAAAGTTAACAAAGATGTTACATTTGACGAAAGTTTTTTTCGGAAACTGACACAAATAACAAGGAATATCTCCGAAATTGTTCACTCTACAAAAAATTTATTCGGACATAAGTTGTGTATTTTAGCGAGATCTACATTTTTTATAGTAAAGCTTTGTCTGTCTCTTACGGTTTACGAGATATTCAAAAGTCCTCCAGCCCTCCTACATGGGCTATATCCAGAAAATTCAAAATATAAATTTCATTTGTCATAAAAATATCTTAAATATATGTGATTTTAATCAAAATCGTTAGACATTTTCAAGAAAAAAATTTCGAAAAATTATCCATGTAAAGTGTAGTTCAGGGTGGAGCAATTTTCTTCAAAATCTTCGTGTCACATCTTTGGTTTTTAACCGACTTTTTGTTTTTGAGTTATGCTGTCCACAGACTAAGACACAGACCGATACACACACGGACCTTTTTCTAAAAATTTTTTTTGGTTCAGAGGGCTTCAAAACGTATATTTCCGATAAGATCTCGACATCAATTTTTGGATGGAATACAATACTTGCTCTACTTTACTATACGTAGTACAGAAAGTAAAAATGGGCAGATATAAAACTAAGATCCTCTTTTAACACAGTACCTGATAGAATATTTTGCTTTTCTATTGATGAAGCATCTTTGGAATCCAGTTAATTAACAATCTATTTTGACTATTTCTATGTGCTCAGCCTAGTACAAATTGCATCAAGCCATGTTCCTCATTGAGTTAAAACAGGTGCTCTTGATCAAAACAACTTAATTATTTTAGGAGATCGAACAAAAATTCTCTTTGTACTGGAACATGGACGGCAAAGGGGGGGGGGGGGGGGGGAGCGTGTCGGGGCACATGTTGGAAGTTAGCAATCAAACAATATTAATTCATTATTCTGTTATCAAAAATATAGTATTTGTTGCGGATAACCGTATTAATTTGTGCTAAATAAAAATTGTTCTGTACAGAAAAATTAAAACAATAGTCTAATAGTCAGTAACTGATTACACATTAAGTTCATTAATTTACAAACGGGGCCGCGGCACCCCCTTGCCCCAACTTCGCGAGCCCATGCTTGATGGTTTGCCAACCCTTTAACACGCCATGCGAAAAGCACGGATTTCCTAGATCCAACCCACAAATTGACATTGTTTGTCCTTGTGACTTATTAATATTCATTGCGAATGCCAAGAGAATTGGACATTGCAAAGGTTAGAATGGAATGAACGAATCTGAAGGGATTATTGGGATCCGTGGTAGAAGATCAATTTCACCCTGAAATTTGCCATTTAAAATGGTAGCTTCAGGAACATTGTCCATGATTCTTTATGACCAATCGCAATCCATTGCGTTGCTTTGGTGCATTCAAATTTCGAAGCAAAATGATTGGTGCATCAATCTTCAATCGCAAGTTATGTGGTGGTATTCCAGGTAAATCCACTGTATTCAAGCATTCACCCAGATAGTTGACAACTTCCTCAGGATCGACAAGTGTCGATGGATTTGAATGATATTCATTGCCAGGCAATGAGTGTTGTATTTTAAAATAATTGCGGCGACATATTTTTTGTGGCCAAAAGAAGTCGTTCACGTAGCCATTTATGGTTAGTGTAATTGTGTTGTAAATTTGGAAGCATTGGTATCCACCATTTTGCAGAAATTGTCTGGGAATTGGATTGCATTTAATGCAATTTGAAGTTTCCTTTGCCAATGTTGAGTAACTGTTCGGAGAATGCCAGTACCAATGCATCATTTTGCATTTGAAGGCTATATTTAGGTTAAGGCATAATTTACTGACACTTTGCCATGGATATGATTCTTTCAAACATGCGCTAATTTCGTCCGCATATGTAGCAGCACACAATGTCTGTCTCAAATCACTGGACAGTGGCAGCAGAATTGTTGAGATCTTTCAGCGTTCTGTCGAGAGCTTCAGGTGAAAGCTTGTGGGCCATAGTGTAGGTGTTCATCCCAGATAATAATTTTGCATTTTCTCAGAATTTCAGCTTGCCTGAATTCTTCCTTATGTTACACATTGTGTCTGGATTTGTGTGAATGTTCAATGGCAACTTGAGTGCTGAATGCGCAGTCCGCCAACCATCAGGTCGCTGCAATGCCTGATGAAGCAGAATGTATGAACAATCTGATGTGTTGCACTCACATGACTTTCTCTACTCTTGTACTAACCATTCATACAAACTCTTATTCCTATAACTTCTTCGAGTTAGTTGAGACAAACATTTGCAGAAATTATCTTATTGCTCGTTTTCTTGCACGAGCAACGGGGATATGGAAATACAGTAGGCTTTGAGCGATAGTCAAATCTTTTAAAGCTTTGAAACTCCGTTCTCTTTGCACGGTTAACATATACAAAATGAATTGCTATGTTCCATTTGACAGAAGTATAAGTTCTCCTTAACTCAGACAGATAACAAGCAATATCTCCGAAATGGTTCACTCTACAAAAAAATTATTTCGAAATAAATTGTGTATTTTAGCAAGATCCACATTTTCTGTAAAGTAAGATTTGGTATATCTCTTACGGTTTACCAGTTATACAAAAGTCATCCGGAGTAAATAGGACTTAATGGGCTATCGCCAGAAAATTCAAGATATACATTTCATTTGTCATAAAAATATATCAAACATAAGGCATTTTAATAAAAATCGTTAGCCATTTTCAAGAAAATAAAAATTTTCGAAAAATTTCCCATGTAAAGGGTAGTTCAGGGTGGAGCAATTTTCTTCGAAAACTTTCTCTACACAGACACACACACGGACCTTTTTACTTTCTCTACTGATAAGTAGAAGGAAGTTTTGAATTCCACCAAAAAATTCGATGTCGAGATTTCACCGGAAATATGTTCTGAGACCCCCTGTATCCAAAACAAAAAGCATTATAACAAGTCCGCGCGCGCGCGCGTGTGTGTGTAAAAACGAAAAGTCGGTTAAAATCCAAAGTTGGTATTTAACTTTAATGTCTTTCAAGGATGCGATACGAAGATTTAGTTTTTCGAAAGGTTTGATTTTCTTGAAAATTCCTCTAACGATTTCGATTAAAATTCCATGTTTAAAATATTCTTATGGCAAATGAAATGTATATTTTGAATTTTCTGGCTATAGCCCATGTAGTCCTGTTTACTCCTAATGACTGTTGAACAACAAAACCGTAAGAGATAGACCAAATCTTACTATACAGAAAATGTAGATCTTGCTAAAACGCACAATGTATGTCTGAATACATTTTTTGTAGAGTGAACCATTTCTGAGATATTCCTTGTTATTTGTGTCAGTTGAACTTTTGTCAAATGCAACATCGTTATCCATTTTTTATGTTAGCCGTGCAAAGAGAACAGAATTTAAAAGCTTTAAAATATTTGACTATCGCTCAAAGCCTACTGTATTCTCATATTCTCCTTGCACCTACAAGGAAATAAACAATTCGAGAATTTCTGCAAATGTTTATCTCAACTAACAAGAAGAAGATATAGGAATAAGGGTTTATAAGAACGGTTGGTACAAGTGTAGAGAAAGTCATGTGAGTGCAACACATCAGCTTTTTTGTGGAGTGAGCCATTTCGGAGATATTCCTTGACATTGAAATTTTGGGCCCAATGCAATAATTCCTTTGCTTACTATACGTACCAAAGAGAGTAAAAATCAGAGGTGTTTCATGTGGTCTCTACTCTTTCATAAACTATTCTTACTGACACTTATTCCTGTATCTTCTTCATGTTCTGATGACAATAATGATGCGTTGACATGCTTACTGGCCAAATATTCAGAATAAATACTGCATCGCTTACGACGTAAACTTCACGTTCGCCCATGATAAACAAGAGAGGAAAAATATTGCTGTTTACGAGCATGTCATTTGTTTATGCTGCTATTCATTTATCTTTCCACACCGGTTAGGTCTCCAGTTGCTTCTACCCTCCACTTATGTTGTAAAAACAAAGCTTGCAGCGTTCGTTATTGGAGTCCAGAATAAACAGATGCACACTGGCAATTCAGAATGGTAGGAACTTTTTAAAACTGCCTTAGACGTGATATGTAAATATACCTTCCAATTTTGCTTTCTGTAATGCTTATCTTAAGTAGAGGAAATAATACATTCCACATAAAAAAGTTTGATGCCGAGATAAAAAGTATTTTCAGGAAAATCATACGTGTTGCACTCACATTACTTTCTCTGCAAACTATTCTTACAAACGCTTTTCCCTCTAACTACTTCATGTTAATCGAGATAAACATTTGCAGAAATTGTCTTACTGCTCATTTTCTTGTAGGTCCAAGGAGAATATGGGAATACAGTAGGCTTTGAGCCATAGTCAAATGTTTTAAGAGCTGGACGCTATGTATTGGCTTTGAAATTTTGTTCTCTTTGCATGGTCAAGACATAGATTAATAACGACTTCCCATTTGAGAAAAGTATAAGTATTGGAAAATTCAGAAAATATCGAGGGACATCTCCGAGATGATTGGCTAAAAATAAAAAAAAAAAAAAAAAAAAAGCATTGACATAAATTGTTTTGTCCAGGAAGATTGTGTTTATCTCTTACAGTTTCTAGATACGTGAGTCACCCATACTGCCAAGGTCTTCTAAGACTACCCCAAGAAAATTCAAGATATACATTTTATTTGTCATATTCCCCTTGTACCTACAACGAAATAAGCAATAAGATCATTTCTACAAAAGTTTATCTCAACTAACACGAAGAAGATATAGGAATAAGAGTTTGTAAGAATGGTTAGTACAAGAGTAGAGAAAGTCATGTGAGTGCAATACATAAGATTTTTTGTACAGTAAGGTTTGGTCTATCTTACGCATTATGCAAAATACACCTAGTGTAAACAGGATTACATAGGCTATAGCCAGAAAATTCAAAGTATACATTTCATTTGTAATAAAAATATCTTAAACATGACATTTTAATCAAAATCGTTGGAGCCATTTTCGAGAAAATAAAAATTTTCCACATAAAAGGTACCTACTTCAGGGCGCAGGAATTTTCTTCAAAATCTTTGTGTCGCATCCTTAAAAGATATTAAGCGTAAATACCAATTTTCGTTTTTAACCGTCTTTTCGTTTAATTATGCTGTCCACAGACGCAGACACACACATCTCTATTTTTTTTTTGGGGGGGGGGGGAGGGAGCTTCAGGCCTCAATGAAATCTCTACATCGAATTGTTGGCTGTAATACAATACTTCCTCTACGTACTATACGTAGTACAGAAAGTGAAAAGGTCCGTAAGTGTGTGTGTGTGTGTGTGTGTGTGTGTGTGTGTGTGTGTGTGTGTGTGTGTGTGTGTGTGTGAACAGCTGAACTCAAAAATAAAAAGTCAAAGTTGATATTTAAGTTTTATACTCTTTAAGGATGCGAACGAAGATTTTGAAGAAAAGTTCTCCAATGTAAACAACTATTTACAAGGATTTTTCTTTGAAAATGTTGATTTTCTCAAAAATGGCTCTAATGATTTTGATTAAAATATAGTCCTGTTTGCTCTTGATTTTAACATAACTGCTAAACCGTAAGGGAGAGGCCAACTCTTACTATAAAAGTATAAATCTCGTTAAAACACACAATTTATGAGTCTTTTTCTTCAAAAGAGCTATTTTGGAGATGTTATTTGTCAGGGGTTTGCTATACTTATACATATTGTCAAATGGGAGGTCGTTATTCATTCTTTTATCCCTTGGTCATGCAAAGAGAACGCCATCTCAAGGTTATCTATAGTGACACGCTTAAAACATTTGAGCATCGCTTAAAGCACTCCCCCTTGCATCCACAACAAAATTAGCAATAAGATATTTCTACAAATATTTATCTCGATTAACATGAATAAGTGCTTGTTAGAATAGCTTGTACAAGAGTAGAGAAAGTCATGTGAGTGCAAAACATGATTTTTATTTTATATTTGTGAACTCATTATCAATCACCATTGAATTATTTTTTTGTTATTGTGGTAGTGAACTATTTATTGTTACTAATGAGACTACTTTTAATGTGTCTTTATTTCTTCTGAAACTGAATCACAAAAACAGATTTAACCTATACTGTAGGAACTCTGAAGCAATACCTAATAATGAATTAATTATTTACTTGTAGGTACAAAATAGTGCTCGAAATGCTGTTTGGAAGCAGGAAAAAAAAAACCTTTCATGTGCAGCCTAGGTTAGTCTGGTGGGTTATGCGTAGTAGTAAATTATTACATTTTTGTTGTTACTGATGCCGAAATGTTGAGAATAGCAATATTATCGCAGCATTTCTTTACTGAATTCTAGGGTTATTCTGCTGAACGTTTCAAATAATAATAAAATTAGACAATCTGGCAGGGCCAGGCTCGGGCACTATAATCGAGTGTTGCCAAGCTCTGAATCTCAAAAGTCCCAAGCGAGTACTCAGAATGTCTCCTTCCTGTGGAAAGTGTCCCGTGTTAAGAAAAACATGTGATACCTTGCTAAAAAAAATAGGCAGAGTGAATTAGTAGTGGAGTTAAGGGGTGTACAATTACAGTATTTACTAGCGCCCTTGCAATACCAGGTTAGGTACATATAATGGAAAATCAGGACTTATGTTATTGAAGTGCTGGAAGCATTACTCCCCACACACACTCGAATCACACCTACAGGTGCTCGGCTTTTGCTGTTGTGCCCATAGTGAGAATGTGACTACTGGTTGCACAAATGAGAATTTGCGTGTGTCGTACTCGTGTACCTTGCGTTAAATGTTTACATTTGCTTTTGTGTGCTATAACTGTTATAGGCAGCAATTATTAAATGCTCCATATTCATATTAGTTTTTGCAAAAGACCCCTTAATACCTTTCTGAAAAATATTTGTCAAAACGTCCCACAATATGGGACAAATGCCATGAAGTTGGCAACACTGCTATTGAGGGCAGACCGATCGATGCGTGGGATTTGTCCCATATTGTGGGACATTTTGACAAATATTTTTCAGCAAGGGACAAAGAGTGTTCTGTGAAAGGGACTTTTCTGAAGAAAAAAAAAAAAAAAAAAAAAACAGATGAATATGGGACATTTAATAATTGCTGCCTTAACATAGTGTAGTAATGGCTATGGTACACACAACACCAAAGATAAACATTTCGTGCACTCTAACCCTATAACCTATAGCTGTGATTCGAGTAGTTGGGGAGTAATGTTCCCATAAAAGGAAAGCTGTATCTACTGATAGAAGGAGCAAGCACTTCAATAACCTAAGTTCTGATTTTACATTATTTGTAGCTAACCTAGCATTGTAAGAGCGGTAGTAAATATTGTAGTTGTACACCTTAAACTCCACTACTAATTAATCGCCCTGCATGTGGGGTTTTTCTCTTCTTTTTTAGGCTAGCAATCAGATACTTTTCTTTACGTAGGACACTTTATCCAGAAAAGGGACTTTCGAGCTTCAGAGGTTGCCACCATTGCATAGGAGCTCTGAGGCAGAACCTAAGAATCCTAATAGTGTTCTGTGCTAAGAATGTCGGCCCATGTAGGCTTCTACTACCCAGTTCATTCTAACCTTCAACTTATTCTTACCGTTTCTTTCTTAACCACTTAGTACTAATTGTTCTACACTGTAATTCACTTTCCACTTACTGAATCACTTCAGCTTCCTTTCCCAACTTACTCTTTGCTTACATAATTAACTTGAGCTCCAAACCTTTTGTTCCACCCTCACCCTTGAATCACTTGCTTCATGTCAAACGGTGGCAATTTTCTCGTTTTAGTGTGACACAGATTAATACAACTTTGCTATCCAACAACCACATGCCTATAGCCTTACCTTTTCATACATGCACTTTGCAAGTCAGCCTTTTTCCATTCCACCATATCCACAAATTGAGTACCTGTCCCCTCATCTTCCCATGCCATTTCTTACTGTGCTGCATATTTGCTTAACTTGACTTCCATTTATTTTGGCACAAGCATAGGAAGATGCAGGGTGGTCCAGCAGAATAATATGAATCAACTGGGCATTTCTGACTTAATGTTCACACTGCATTGAAGCATAGAGAAGAAATTGGGTTTCATGTTGATCAATCACATCATAGATGTTAAAGGAAAATATCAGCACTGAAATAAATACTACCAGTCTCAACAATAGACATATGCAGCTTGCTAGTTTGGATGTGTAACTGTGAAGAAACCATTGTTAACCTGCCAACACAAAATTAACAGGTTGCTATGGGTCAAAGAGCACCAGAATATCACCTAACTGTAAAAATGTTGTGAACAGATGAATCCAAATTTGGTGCAAATCTTCAGCAGTAAGCATCGTTGCCATGACCAAAGAATGCTTAAAGCTTGGCAGACACCATCTGTGAAACGGTACAGCGTGTTTTGGGAACAATGAAGTTGGATTCTTACCTGTGGTGAGCATAGCTTGTCTGCCACACACTTGAGAGGCACTCTGTGAATCTTGGTGGGACAAGTTAACCAAAGACAATGTAGGAACCTTTAAACTCCATGGAACTCATGCCCATTTGAGCATCACTTCACCAATTTCATTCATCATCCAATATGAACTATCAGGTTAAAGGATGTTAAACACGGAAAATAATGAAAAAAAAAAGTTAATTCCTCAACACACATCAAAGTTCTTTAACAACTATGTGAATAATAAGGAAATGGCAGGAGTGCTGAAATCCATCATCTGGTCCCTACAATCTCTGTATCTGGAGTAGAATTTCTTGACTTGAAAGTAAAACACATGGTCCCAAATGTGGATTAGCTGTAGGTTTGTGTATACATGGCATGTCAGAAAATAAATTATAAGGATGCATTGAATTTGTAAAGCTGTCATTAAAATAAGAGGGGATAGTTTTGATAAACAAAAACTTAGATTTCTTTACCATATAGAAGACTGTTAGCAGTATGAAAACATGATTTATGTGAGCAACTTCTGTGCAGTTTATTGCATGCACTTAAGCTTGTTGCAGAATGAAATAAGTATTTCACTTGAACAATGTTTACATAAACACTACCAAACGTGAAGCAACTATAATTTTTGAGAGGTGAGTGGAAACTGTCACCATTGTATAATATATATTAGGGATATGTCCTAGGTACTTGCGTGGTATTGACATCTAACGATACCTCTGAAAATTCACTCGGTAGTGACTGCAATTTTTATTTTATTTTAGAATCACAAAATATCATTGCTGCATGTAAAAAGTAGAGACGAAGGCATAGAAACACTCAGGAAGACCGTTCAATCCCTGCTTATTCAGTGCAAAGTGCAAACCCAAACATCTAATTACCTCACTGCAAATCAGTCAAGAACCTGACTAATTACGTGTTGAGTTGAGTGCTTCTTGTTTGGAGATAACTAGAAATGTCAACACAGGTAAACAAACTTCTTTCTGCATCCAAAAATAACTTGAAATGTATTGTTAATTTTTTTCAGACTATACCTCCGAAGGGATAGACATGTAATACTGACATACTTGTAAAAGATGGGGTCAGTTTACCAACTTTTCTTAATTTTGTTTAAGATGTCACCTGCTAAAAAAAAAACCGAGAAATTGCAAGAAATGTGGTACTTGTACATTAACATTATGCAAGAAAATAATCATGCATCAGATGGACTGCCAGTTAACAGTTCCCAACAAGAAATCACTGCATATCTCAATGACAATTTGTCACCTCTTTCCAGTACACTGGATTACTGGGATACAATATCATTTTGTAACCATTTTGACCACTCAGTGTCCTTAATTCTATGGGCATATCAAGGACTTTCACTTTAAAAATAACTTACGTATGGTGTTTTGTAAAGGTATACTCATGGAAGTTTAATCTGAACATACATGAACTCCCACAGATGTACTACTTGGCAAAACAATGAGGTGCATTGGAAAGAATGTGAAACTGCAGAGTTGTTTACATGAGCTTATCGTACAAATACGGCGAGACACGTGTGTACACTGTTCAGATACAATCATATCTTCAAGACAGAAATCTCTTATATCAGCATGTGCAAGAGATCGTCTATTTGCGTTTTATCACTGACTATATGCCAAGTTACTATTATTTCCCTCTTTTAATAAACAAGATAAGAAGCAATCATAGCACGCGACAGTCAAGGTCAATACACCTCCTCACTTTGCCAAGTAGTACATATTACCAGATTCTTAACGGGATAGGAAATGGTCCTGAGAAGGTAAGTTTCTCAGCCAAAAATCCAATCTGCAACGTGTAGGTTGAAAAGCAATGAACAGGGATCCCAACAATTTCAAAATTAAAAGATTGCATGTCTACTCTTTTAAAGCCAGTTATTTCCTGCAATGATTAGCAATTAGAGAAACTGTAAGGCTGTAGATATATTTTGCAATTTTAAATGATATCTTGGAACCAGGACTTATCGAGAGAACACCCTCAGACATGATATACTCCACCTCACCTCGGGAATGTTGACTTCTTCGTAACTGAGAAATGAAAATTCAATTTTAAAACACCTGAAAATACACTTTATTTAAGGAGTCATTGCTAATACAAATTATACAAGCAACATATCACAAGACTGCTCATAATGACAAAGCTATACTGCAGAATAACGCAACAAAATAGTAGTTCTGAAAAGTTCTTGGTACATTCAACAATTAACAATGTGAAGATGTAGTAGCTTTGGGCTCCAATGACTCTATGGCTGCTCGCTTTGCAGTTGACACTGATCTACCTCTGTCATCACCTTTTCTCTTCCTCTTCCTTTTACCCGCAGCAGAGGGAACCTTAAATGCATCTTGAACGTTTTGAACTGTCTGCGCATTGCTCTCAAAAAGATTCCCCAAAGCTTCTCCTGCTTCATGACCACCTACAGCAGAGGGAATCCCTAATGAATTTTGTAGCTCTTGAATTGCCTTATCAATTCTAGCAATTTGGTTTATTAAGACTTTTTCTACTTCATCAACATCTTTCTCGTTACTTTTACCGAGAGCTGAGGGAACTCCAAATGCATTTTGTAGCTCCTGAATTGCCTCCTCAATTCTCCCCAAAAGATTCCTCAAGGATTCTTTGGGGTCTGCACCAACAGAAGCTAATGCCAATAAAAATGAAACATTTTAAAAATTAACCTACTGAATCAGATAAACAAGATTGTTTAATCCCTTAACACAAAAGCCAGAAAATACTCTTCTTTTTAATTTTGATAAACTAATCAAATGCAGACTATACTTGGGCTTAACATCATATGGTTTAAAAGACCAAATTTGCTTGTTCTGTCTATGTTTTGGTACTCCCTAGATTTTTCTCTGCATTTTTCTGGGGTTGCCCATTTTGAATGTAAATTTCTCACAGCTCATAGATATTTTTCCATGTGTTGTATTCATAACAGAGGTCTCTGTTACAACCTTTGCAGTTCCTGTTGCTTTCTCATACTTCATGAACGGAGGGTGAAGAGTTAAATATTGAATTTAGTGGGTCTGAAAGTTCTGAAGATAGCTATGAGGAGACACCAGGAAAAGAAAGTGATGAATCAATAATTACAATTGATATGCCAAAGTGCAGAGTGAAACTGATCCTATTGGGTCTTGAGGGCATTATCACAGCCACATCAGGATACTCCTGATTTAGATCTAGGGGATATTCAGAGATTAAATTCTCCACTGTTAAGGTCATAAAAATCAATTTCATTGTTACAGTAATTATTGTACTGAATGGAATATATCATTTCAGCAATGAAAAAGATTAGTGACAAAAGAGCCATCATATTGTAAAATAATCTGATGTGTTGCACTTACATGAGTTTCTCTACTCTTATACTAACCATTCCTACAAACTCTTATTCCTATATCTTCTTCGTGTTAGTTGAGATAAACATTAGTACAAATTATCTTATCGTTTATTTCCTTGTAGGTGCAAGGGGAATATCAGAATACAGTACACTTTGTGCGATAGTAAAATCTTTTAAAGATTTGGAATCCCATTGTCTTTGCACGCTTAACATAAAAAAATGAATAAGTGTTCCATTTCACGAAAGTTGTTTTCTGAAACTGACGCAAATAACAAGGAATATATCCAAAATGGTTCACTCTACAAAAAAATATATTCAGACATAAATTGTGTGTTTCTCTACTCTTGTAGTAACGATTCTCAGAAACTCTTATTCCTATATCTTCTTCGTGTTAGTTGAGATAAACATTTGCAGAAATTATCTTATAGCTTATTTCCTTGTAGGTGCAAGGGGAATATATGAATACAGTAGGCTTTGAGCAATAGTCAAATCTTTCAAAGCTTTGAGATCCCACTCTCTTTACACGCATAACATGTAAAACAATGAACAACGATATTGCATTTCACGAAAGCTAGAAGTTTTCTGAAACTGACACAAATAATAAGGAATATCTCTGAAATGGTTCACTACAAAAAAAATTGTTTACACATAAATTGTGTGTTTTAACAAGATCTACAATTTTTTACAGTAAGATTTTCTCAATCTCTTACGGTTCACAAGTTCACTCAAAGGTCATACAGAGTAAACAGGATACATAGGCTATAGCCAGAAAATTCAAAATATACATTTTGTTTGTCATAAAAATATCTTAATTTGTCATTTTAATCAAAATCGTTACAGCCATTTTTAAGAAAATCAAAATTTTGGAAACATTTTCCATGCAAAGGGTAGTTTAGCGTGGAGCTATTTTTTTCAAAGCCTTCATGTTGCAGCCTTGAAGACATTAAGCTGAAATACCAACTTTGGTTTTTAATCGACTTTTTGTTTTTGAGTTATACTGTCTACAGGTTGACAATCACACACACACATACCTTTTTCTAAAACTGCTTTTTTTGGATTCAGGACTCAAAGCATATGTATCCAGTGAAATCTCAACATCAAATTTTTGGATGGAACACAATACTTCCTCTACTTAGCAGTAGAGAAAGTAAAACTGTGAATTAAGAGTGCAAAAACAATGCCGCAACTTTCCAACTTTCTTGAGCCTAAGGAGACGCAGGTGCCATCACAACCACCGGTAGGGCAAGTACCCTTCTTTTGAAAGGAGAAAAGCAAAGCACTGGTTAGGGAAGGAATACAACTTTAGATGTACAAAAACATACTTCATGGGTGTATACTGGGTAGGTATTCCAAAGGAAATAGTTTGTCTTGTAATATGAATATTAGAAACCGCTGGAGTAAAAATTTGCTTATGAAGGGTGCCAGAAAAACATCACGGATGCCGCATTGGACAGCACTGGTCTGGAGGGACTGGACGGAGCGAGATGAGCTCGACAGTTGAAAGGCACAAAGGGACAGAAGAATATATTAGTAACATTATAATTATTAATAACAATATATTCTATTATTATTTACAAGAGATGCAAGAAAATGAAAAAAGGAAGACCTTGGAAAATCAGATATGCGCTCACAATAACTGACAAAACTTGCTGGTATTGTAGGTGACTAAAAAGCAAAGACAGCAATATAAAACAAAACAAAAATCTCAAGAACTCACAGTACATGAGTTGCCAAATACTACACCATCCTTAATGAAAAGGGAACAATATCAACCTGCACAAAGACACTGTCTTATATTCTAGAGCAAAGAATGGGATATTTCTTAGACTTTTCTGTGAAGAATCAATGAGGATCACTATAAAGGTTCTGAGATGTGGCAAATTGAAAACTGATCCACTTGAATTGGATGCAGGATGGGATAGCCCCACCCTTTGTGAGTAAACTGTTATCAGGTGGTGACTCTCCCACACCCGGAATTTTAGCAGCAGAAGGATGAACAACTGGCGGTGCATAGGTAACCAGTCCCTACAATGGAGCTTGCAAGAACATTTACTCTTTCCAGATATACAGTTTTTACTTTCTCTGCTACGTATAGTATAGTACAGGAAATATTGTATTCCACACAAAAATTTGATGTCGAGATTTCACCAGAAATGTCTTTGAAGCCCCCTGAATCCCAAAAAAGCATTTTTAGAAAGAGGTCTGTGTGCGTGTGTATGTCTCTGTCAGCCTGTGGACAGCATAACTCACAAATGAAAAGTCGGTTAACAACCAAATCCAATTTGAGAGGATCAACTTTCATTTTCCTAAATCTGATCTTCTGTAGTGAGCCTCGTATTGAGTGATGATAACCATGGCAATATAAAAGGTGCAAAATCTAAGCTGAGTGACACTAACCAAGTGGAATAAAAGAATGCATAGCTTGCAATAAAGTAACATTGAGAAAGATCTTTGGACAGTCATGATCAGAAAATAAATGTCTGCCCAATTATAAGATTGACATATATCATTTTCAAGTATTTATCCAAGCAGAATTAAGAAAGATAAGGTTTTTGGTCCACGTATGTAAGGTGCCATATTGAACTGATGATAGAAGGGTAATTGTGTTAGAAGTTTTGGATATGACCCACGTTTACATGCCTTCAACTTTCTCTCTTCCGTAAGCACTGTTGCTAAAAATGAGATACAAAACCAGTTTGAATACACACCTATTGCGGTTTTTGGCCCAGAACTTAATCACACGACGCTGCTTGCTGCTACTTCTGTTTCCCAGTATCCTGAAATTATAACATAGATTTTACAATCAAGCACAAAAAATAGATTAAGTTATGTCTCACATCCAAAAAAAACTCATCAGTATGGTTTCTCAAAACAAATATTGCAAAAAAAAACTGAACATGATAACTTTAGTGATATTTGAAAGATTAATACGAGGGTTGTCTGTAAAATAAGGTTCCCAACGTTTGTTCATAATAAAAAACTTTATTGACATTGAATACATTTTTGGAAAGCTTAGGCTTTTTCCTATTATTCAACATAATCGCCATTCTCACCAATGCATTTTTGGATGTGGTGTGCCATCTTTAGTATGCCTGCATCGTAGAACTCTCCTGCCACGTGGCGAAGATAGCTAAAAACACTTTCTTTCAGTTCTTTGGTTTTGAAATGTGTCCCATGCAGGTGTTTCTTCAAGTCTGGGAAGAGATGGTAGTCACTTGGGGCTAGGTCTGGGCTGTAACGAGGGTGAATGACTATCCCATCCAAATTTGTTATTGGTGGTCACGTGGGCAACATGCGGGCGAGCGTTATCCTGACGGAACTGCACTCCCATTGTGAGCATGCCTCCACCCACCTTGGTGTACCCTAAATGACCTGTCAAAATATTGTGAATGTAGGTCAGGGATCATCTCGCAGTTATTTTAACAGTCCTTTGTGAATCAGAACTATTAGAATCTGGTGTCCAGTGGCTCTTTTAAAAAATCAGAGCCCTTGGAAAATGCTGAACTTTGTTACCCAAGCAGTTCACACTAGCCTTTTTAAAAATGATTTTTGTGGATTCAAGGAGCCTCACATCCCATGAAACCCCTTAAACTTTTGGATGGAATGCAGTACTTTAGATAGTACCCAAGTAGTAGGGACAGTAAACAGTTGAGGATGTCACAGTTCCCTGTGACATGGCTCTTCTATGGTAAAGAGAGATATTTCCTTACTTTGCTCAATGTATAAATGGCACTACTGGGGCAGTTCTTCGGAAATCCCTTAGGAACTGATATAGTCCGAGGACTCTCAAATTTCAATGACTAGGGGGAGATAAAATGGCAAGAACTGCTTTGAAAATTAAGCTTTCAGTTTCTTTTTTACAACTGTATAATCGAAAAAAAGCATTTTTAGGAAAAGGTCAGTGTGTGTGTGTGTGTGGGGGGGGGGGGGGGGGGGGGGGGGCAGTCAAAAACAAAAAGTTGGTTAAAAACCAAGTTTGGTATTTAAGTTTAATGTCTTTCAAGGATGCGACACAAAGATTTTGAGGAAAATAGCTCCTCCCTAAACTACCCTTTACATAGAAAATAATTAAAAAATTGTTATTTTCTTGAAAATGGCTCTAACGATTTTGATTAAAATATCACACGTTTGAGATATTTTTATGACAAATGAAATGTATATTTTGAATTTTCTGGCTATAGCCCCTGTAGTCGTATTTACTCTGGACAAATTTTGCACAACTGGTAAACCATTAAAGATAGACCAAATCTTACTATACAAAAATGTAGATCTTGCTAAAATACACAATTTATATGCAAATAAATTTCCTTGTAGGGTGAACCATTAGAGATATTCCTTGATATATGATTTTCAGAAAATTAAAACTTTCGTGAACATTGTTCATTGATTTATATCTTAAGTGTGCAAAGAGAACGGATTCTCAAGCTTGAGAAGATTTGCCTATTGCACAAAGCCTTCTATATTCTAATATTCCCATTGCACCTACAAGGAAATAAGATAATTTTTACAAATGATTATCTTAACACGAAGATGACATAGGAATAAGATTTGCAAGAATGGTTAGTACAAGAGTAGAAAGTCATGTGAGTGCAATACATCAGATTTTTATAAGTTGGATACACCAGGATCAAAACAGCATTAACTTCGTACCACAAAATCCTGAATACAGACATATTTTTTATTTTGACAAAATAATACTTTGCTAAGTATACTCAGGCTCAACATTTCCAAGCAACATACATTTTCCATCACTGAATCTGCTCATTTTGTCCTGTATTTTAGTAGTCTCTTGATCCTAACTTTAGACTTCACTTTGGGCTGATATTTGGAATGTAAATTTCTGACAGGTGCCCCTGGATCAGCTAGTGCGATATTTTTCAGTACATTTTACACATACTTGAAGGTTTCTTACAATCTGTTCTTGCAGTTAATGTGTTGCTTTCTCACACTTGGTTAAATATTGAATTTACTGGGTCCAAAAATTCTGAAGATAGCTATGAGAAGACTTCAGGAGAATCAGTTATCCGAGAATTAAACAGTGGTTCTCACATTAATTAGTTACTGTTGCTGATCATTTCTTAGCAGATCAATATCTAAGATTTGGTTTGCAAATGTAATTTCAAGGAAAAAAAAAAAAAAGGCCTAAGATTTGGTGTATAAATGTAATTCTATAACTCAGTAATACAATTATCTGATACAGACTCAAATTGTACACCTCATCGGATCTCCCCCTGAAATAAAATCCCCGAGTCTGCCCCTAGTATAAGTATATTTTTAAACGCACACAGCTGCGTATTGATCTTGCAGGGGGTTACTTTCAACATCTAGATATGTTTCTTACACCGTATTTTTCATCGGAAATAAATGGAAAGTGCATTTCAGTTCCTTGTTTTTGTAATTTCACTTGATTTCCTTTATACTTACACAGGCTACCTTCATCTGCATCACCCTGTGCAACAGCAACTCATTTTCAGTCTCATGCAGAAACATTTATTCCATATCAACTAAGAAAACTGGATATAAATTGCCAAAACTGAAGATTAAAATGATGATTAAAATGATGTAGGAAACATATCCTGGTATAACAGATGCAAAAAGATTTTTTCATTTCTCTAGTTACTGAGAGAAGAAAGTACATAAATGTTAATGAGGATTGTACAACAATGTGCATCCAGAAATAAGACAAATACTTGTCAAGCTAAACAGAAAAATGATCATTAAACACTGTTGAAGATATTTGAACGGAAATCATTGTGGCTGACATTTTGTTAATTTAATTGAAATTATCTTTTTACATGTAATAATAGCACTTGTTAATGATTTTATCAATAGGTTTTTAAAAGAAATAAGTTTTTTGTTCATAATAATGATGAAATGACTAAAGGAATCACTCTTAAGTATCTTATTATCTTGCAAAGTAAATGTTTGTTCAATAGTTTTCGTGACAATGCCAGAGAACTCTACTTTGAATAAACAACTGTTAAATAGTAAAATATAGAAATATTAACTTTATTATTGTTATAGCTGATCAAGTGAAAGAAAAACTTTTTAAATTTTATACATGTTATTTCAAATTGGTCACTGTCTTACACATCACAATATCACATCATATACTGAAATCATGCTAATTAATTTATATTTGAGTGAACTTCTGTCCATGTGCACAGTTTGAAATGAATAAAAAAAATTAAATGCTTGATCCTCTGCAACTTAATTACAGTAATTTCGGTTAGCGTGTTTCAGAGAATGCCTCAATTGCTTCTCTCATACATGATTTAGTAGTTTTCCAAATTATCCATTAGTTCCTCCATAAAATCTCTGCGATTGGAAATATTGTCCACCGAAAGATCAAAAAGCATTTTCACTAGTTCCATTTTACTTCTGCTGGCATTTGACTCTGTCAACTGATCTTCCACTTCGCCTTTCATTTGCTTCACTGTGTTTCTGTTGACATCTACCTCTTGCAACATACCTTCCAGTTCGTTTTACATTTTCACACTTGTATTTCTGCAGTCATCTGTCTCTTGCACCATATGTTCCAATTGTATTTTCTTTTGCTCAACTGTATATCTGCAGTCATCTGTCTCTTGCACCATATGTTCCAATTGTGTTTTCTTTTGCTCAACTGTATATCTGCAGTCATCTGTCTCTTGCACCATATGTTCCAATTGTGTTTTCTTTTGCTCAACTGTATATCAGTTGTCATCTGTCTCTTGCAACGGATCTTCCAATTGTCTTTTCTTTTGCTCAATTGTACTTCTGCAGTGATCTGTCTTTCGCATTGCATATTCCAATTTGCTTTTCATTTCCTCAGTTGTATCTCTGCAGCCATTTGACTCTCGCAATAACTCATCCAATTTGGTTTTCATTGCCTCAAGCATATTTGTGCATTCACCTATATCAGCCAATGTAATTTGATACATATCATTTCTGCTATCGTCTGTCTCTGGTAACTCATCTCCCAATTGTCTTTTCCTTTGCTCAGCCCTATTTCTGAATTCATCTAAAGCTCCCAAATAAATTTCAAATTGGTTTCTCATTGCCTAACATATTACTATTGTGATCTGTCTCTCGCCATGCACTTTCCAACTGGCTTTTTATTTGCTCAATTGCTCAAACATGTTATCAACACAGTTTAATGGTTTTGATGCAGATTTTATACATATTCAAAGCTTAATTTTAAACAACTCCCAGAAGTGGTCGAACTAAATGGATCTAAATTTAAAACAAAATTAGGAATATATCTTATCAATAGATGTTTTTATGACCTGTAAATAATTGGACAGTGAGTTAATTTAAATGTATTAATTCTGCATATATTGCTCTACAAATTAAAAACTAATTTGGACAATGTCAGAAATTTGTAAGCAAATCTATTGACAAATATTAATAGCATTATTATTAAACAGAGAAACTTAAATAACATGAAACTGTAAGATGAAAGGTCATTTGGAAACAAGAATAAAATAACATTTTAAAAATAGTAAAAATAAACATTGAAAAAAAAAAGCAATGGTTGCTTAACCATGAAATAATTCCAGGGGTGAAATTACCAGAACTAATTAGACCCATAGATATGGTGGTTCTGGAAAAAAGTAGTTTTAAAAACTAAGAATCACATAGTTAATTTTGAAAAAATGGGTTTACTCAGATTAGTTTTTCTTCCAGTATTTGGCAATACAAGTGTAAACAATCCATCTCGTAATGACAGTAAGCTTAGGAATAAAAAAAAATTTGAAAGTTCAACCAATTGTAAGATTATTTATTTACAGAACTATGGCAGACACAAAATTTAATCATGGTACATAGCTGACCATTACTATTCTTTCCTGATGTGCAAACAAATTTTATTGGCACAAACAATATTTATATCAGCAGCTTTACTGTGATTTCACAGCATGCTGTGCAAGGGGTCACAGGTTCAATTCCCGGCAGGAGGTAGAAATGTTTCTCCAGCCAGAATTATTCCTCCCTGAGTCTGGAAATATAATGGTGGCACCGTGGCTGAGTGGTTAGACTGCTCGCTTACCACCTAGGTGGGTCCCGCATGTGGTATTCATGGTGGATGAAGCGGTGTCTGGGCGGGTTTTCTCCAGGTTCTCCAGTTCCTCCCGCAATTCATTCCACCAACTGTCCCATTATCCTCCTTCCAATCATCCATTTTGCCTGCATTTCATATCATCATCTTCTTCACTATCATACCTGATGCTTGGCCCACCACCTGCTTCCAGGTCATCACTCTGTCTGGCCCAGAGGTCCCTCTGCTCCCCAGCAGATGTCTGACCCTACGCACTGACTAGTAACTCCAAGGGGTGTATGTCCTACATAAGGCGAGGGTTACCAAGGAAAGAAGAAGTTAAACTATACAGCACGGGACGGCGTGGCAAGCCTTCGATTGGATAGTGTATTGAGCTACCTGTCAGCCATAGTCCTATTGGAACATACATAATTTTAAAAGATAAGTGAAGTTTTAGGCACTAAAATTAATCATTGGTTAATACACTTTCATAGTATTTAAACAAACTTTCCAACAAGTACTAACACAACTGATAAAATAAGTGAAAGCATGTGGTTAGCAATTATGAAACAAACAGAATGTACTCCATGATTATCAACATCTTAAAAATGAAATTTCAAGTAAGCGTTTCTGCCTCACAGAACATGACGAGGTCATATTTTACGTACATCTTCATTTACCCTCAGAGATAGTAAAATTACAAATTAACCCACAATGCATAAAATAGTGACATACATCCCTTTAAGTAATTACACTTACAGTTATTGTTGTTCCGCTGATAATCTCAATACTTGCAGCAACAAAATTATGACCTCAGAATAAGACATTTCATCAAATGTCTGCAAATTGTTCAAATAAAATAATACAACCCTCACACAAAATGATTTTAAGTTCACATTATTATGCAAAAGTTGTATTATTTCATCCAGAACTTGAATGAAGAAGCATCATCTTGAAGAATATAAATTCTTCCATTTGCAATTTTACCTAAAAGAAACACAAGTTACATAATACCATCTGTTCACCAGCTCATGGCCTTAAGAGGACTGAAGGGGAGAGGAGAGACATTCCACATAGTGTAACCTGAGTTTTGTAATCCTCCTAGATAATGTTCCTGCTGGTTAAGTTGCCCACTTTCATCCAATCTTATTCCTGCTAAGTTTGCTCAATAATAACTCTTAATTTCAGATAAAAACTTGATGAGTCACTAGGATTATCTCAGATGTAAAGAAAAAAATTAGTGTTTTGTTTGCTTGACCCACACATGTGGTCTCAGTTCCATAGAACTAGCTTGGGCCAAGGTACAATGAACAAATAAATGTACAGGTGACATCCTTACAAGAACTGCACGATATAATGCTCAAGGGCATATCACTTGTGACTGAAACAGGCTGGCATGGTTTTAGAAAACACATAGAAAAGGTAGATTTTTAGTGACTTTTTTGCTTTCAGCTAGTATGAACTCCAAGGTTGGTACAACCATTGCAAGCACGACCAGAAGCAGGAGGCCAGCTTCAGATATCGCTGTTTACCTGGAATTGTTTACTGGTGTATTTGCTTACTGCATTCCTTCCAGGACCATGAGCCGGCAAACAAACTGTAAGTATTACAAAATTATAATTTAAATCCAAGCATATAATCTTCACCAGAACCCCTGCAAGCAATGAACAAGCATCTTTATACAGAAATGAGTCCCCATAAGAGGTACAAAGGAAATTACAACAGGCACACAATCTCGCTCAACTACTAGCTCCGTTAAGAAAGTTAGTGATTTGTAAAACATGCCTGAATTGTAGTAGGGAAACTCGCCAAGCTTCAGTTCACTGAGAAGTTGACAATAATTTGTTCCAAAAAAAGAATCACAAGTTAATAAAATAATTTTAAGATCACATCATGAATCAAATGTGATGAGAGTTTATTAACACATTGCATGCACAACAATCATCTGTGAACAGTATCTTCTAATAATAGCTAAGTAGGAATTAAATTAATCATGCACATCAGCTCACTTATCACTAGGGAGCGAACTGTCATACAGGGAAGGAAAAGTTGCAGAGTGTGGACTCTAGGATGTGGGAGGTCACATGATCACAGCACAGAGCAGGACAGGAACAGTCGACGCACGAATGTTGTAGACAACTTGCAAGGGACATTAAATTCCCCAGCCGATTCGTACTTTCCCTGTAGACCACAAGGGAATCTCACATCAGACATAAATACCCCAAGGGCGACTTACAATAGCAAGTTCATTATGTCCCGGTTTTAAGTAACCTTTAGATGGTAATTATTATTTATTTCTGCCAACAAACTTAATGCTGTTGGCCATGGTAAATAGAATGGTAAGAGCAGTCGTTTGATAAGCGGAAAACCTGTGGTTCAAATCCCAGCTATGGGATTTAATTTTTCAGTCCTGGTTCCACCTCTTAAAACATTGCAAACACATGGCTTGTATGTTTAAAAAATGCCAGCGTTAAGTTTGTTGGCATAAATAAATAATATGGGTAAATAAGTTCAATTATTCTTTTAGCTAAATAAGTTAGTGACAAACTATTCCAAAATTGTAGATAATTCTGAACATGGTAACTGAAAATAATGAACAAATTAATATTTAACACACATTGATCCTTTCTGTAAAAGGTGCGGTTGAAAATAACACAATCCCATACAATTAACAAGCATCCTGCAGAATATAGTGTTTCAGTAATCTAGAATTTGACCATAAAAATAGACTTAACAGTCCCATAAAATGATTCTAAAGTCACATCCGAATTCTGTATATTTCAGCCATAACTCTTGAAAGCAACCTTCCTGCAGAATAATTTCCAACATTCTGATCTGATCTTAACAAATTATCACAACAGCCCCATAATTTGCCTTTAAAATCAACATGCAAATTTCGCAGCTTTCCAATCAGAACTCCTGATCAAGCATTTTCTTGAAGAATATATTGCATCCATAAACTTTCTGGTCTTAACAAACATAACAGTCCCATAACCTTTCTTTAAAATCAATATTGTGCATAAGTTATGTCATTCATTAAGAACTTGTGCTATAAACAAGCATCTTGCAGAAAATATTTTTCATTCATTCACAATTTGCCCTTAACCAATAAAGGCAATTGCTGCATAAAATATTTAAAAAATGGAATTATGTATTATGGGAACATCGTACCATTACATACAAAACTCCTGCAAGCAAATAAGTCCACACTCGCAGAGCTACAAGGGAAATAAAGGTCTGGAATACACAAGCGACTGAAAGATAAACAGGATCTGGTCTGTAAGATTTGAGCCAATTTATCTTTGCTGTTTCTTCTTCTTGTGCTTCATGGTTTTGGACTTCTCAATCCGTTCCAACTCCAATTTGATGTGCTAATCTTTTCTTAGGTCTTCCTTGCTTTCTTGTGCCTTTGGGTTTGTTCCATTTGTGGCTGTTTTAGGAATTCTGTTATACATCCTTTGAACATGTTTTTCCTATTGATTTCTAGTTTAGCATTAATGATTTATTTCTTCTACTTTTAATTCTTTCCCTACATTATGACTGCATTTTTTTGTCCATTTTAGTACACGCACTTATTAATGTTACAAATTTCATCACTGATGTCTGTATTCTTGAACTATATTGGTTATGTCTGTGTTTCTGAACCATACATCAGAGTTGGTATGCCTTAGATTAATACAATTTAACAGTTGAATCTTTACAAGCTTTATTTATAAATATTCCTTTTAATGTGGCTGGTTTATAGTTGCATTTATTAATTTACTCTATGACATCTGCTTCACCATAAACACTTAAGTATGATACCTGGTCAATTATTATATTGCCTAGCACCATTTCTGATCGAACAGGACTCATTCCTCTAAAACCGTAGTTTAGGATTTATTAGCTGATGATTCCATTCCATATTCAATGACAATTTTATAGAACTAATGTATAATTTTCTGCAGGTCATCTCCATCTGTGGCCATCAGTATCTGATCATCTGAAAATGACATAATTTTCAGTTTTCCTCCTGATACACTGATAACTCCATAAATTTCACTTTACCAAAATTTTCCTATTTTGCCAATGTATAAATTAAAAAGTGCAGTTGATGAAGGACCTTTTCTTGCACCACCATTAACGGTCAATGGATCTCATTTATATAATCTCAACTGGTGTAGTGGTATGCCCTTCTTTGATACCTTCCACACTATCGTTTGTGATACTTTCGCAAAAGCTTTAAAACAGTCAATAAACAGTATGTCTTAATTATGTTCTTGGTTTAGCTAGAATTCGATACACAGTCAAAACATCAATGGTGCCTCTTCCTGGTCTAAAATCAGCTTGTTCTTCTAGCATTACATCTAATCTATTATTTAACCATAAACTAAGCCTCGGCAATACAATCCATGAAGAGCCAAGCCTTATCACTCAGCCGCTGCATCCCCCACCTCGGCCCACTACAGGCATCATTGGTGGGGTGCCGTCCTGGAGGGTGGTATGTGGTCAGCGTTCTGATCCCTCCTGGCCAGTTATACGCTCTTCACGAACTGGGGCCACTACTCTTCCATCAATTGGTCACCCTGGGACTAACGAGGCTGAGTGCACCCTGTGCCAGAGCTCCCAGAGGGGAGAAAATCCCCATGCTGGTGCTGGGAATCGAACCCGGGTCCTCTGCGCCAGAGGCAGGCATGCTACCAACTGCGGTATGGAGGCATTATTTAACCACTTATTTTGGCATATATTTTGTTAATAATATCACATTTGCTATCTTCCATTCTTGAGATTGTTTTTTTCCCTTGCACATGTTAAAAAGGTGTAGTAATCTGGCATGGAATTTCCAAAGGCATATTTAAGCAATTCTACATTAATACTATTGATTCCACAGACTTCCCTATTTCTACTTTTTACAATGCTATCAATAAATTTCAATATAAATTTGTTTTCAAGCTTCCTGAAGCAGAATGTGAACTGTATTGCACCTAAAAAAGGAAATCTAACTGCAGAATTAACATGTAAAATAACTTAAACCGCTTCTGCCTTTTCAAATGAAGTTTTTTTCCCATTGAAACTCATCCTTAAATAATTTCCACCACTATAAGCAATAGGACAGAGTTAGTACAGGTTACTGAGGTAAATGTTGCCCTTGCATAAATTGAACATATTTGTTTTATACCAGAAGGTATTCTCCAGATGGGAACTATAAACCTGCCTGCCAGTCAATACTACCAGAACAGTAGTATTCTCGTAGTTAGCTACATATTCCTTTAAGATGCAGAACATTCTTGAATGCCATCGTGGTTTGAAGGCAAGTAAAATTCAATTACAAGGAAAGGGTAAAATTACCCCAGGACCTGCTGCCTTTAGAATCTACAGCATGCACCAAGTACGTCATGTTCCATTGAAAGAACTTATTTTTCACACAAGAGTCAGTTCTGTTGTGCAGGTGGTGCCTTGGTGGTCAGAACATTTGCCTACCACCTAGGCGGCCCAGGTTCAATCCCAGGGATCTGCATGTGGTATTCATGGTGGACAAAGCGGCATCAGGGCAGATTTTCTCCAGCTTACCCCATCAGCCATACCACCAATTGATCCATTATTACCTTTCCAATCACCCATTTCGCCTGCATTTCATTCATCCTGTTCCTCACTATCATACCTGGTGGTTGGCTGACCACCTGCTTCCAGGTCTTCACTCTGCCGGGTTGATAGGTTCCTGTGCTCCCCGATGTGTCTGACCCTAGGAAGTGGCTTGTAAGTCCTACATATGGGGATGGTAAAGAGGTAAAAGAATGAGTTATGCATACGAAAACGTTTAGGTCAGAAAATCTGAGTGCAATACCAAAAAATAATCCACAAAACAAACAAAAAGTATTGTTAGTTTATTTTCATGGACCTATTTGATAAGATATCCATTGGTTACGGTAATGTTGCAGGCAAACAATCAAAGGTTTTTAATCCACTTTTCTTTCTTAATGTCCAGGATGTGTAAGTAAGATATGTAAAAAATCTAATAGTGTTTTTTAAATTCAAATATTTTGCCAGGCAAAGTATTCCTGAGGAAGGCTACAATTTTTGCTTTTTGGAGTTAATTTACGATCTGGCTTTAAAAAATTGAAACAGATTTTCAGGTAAATATATATTGTTTGCATCCTACTATGAACCTGAAACTGAGTTGAATGCCCTGGATATTTACACTGGAAAAAATGTCTTAAGTTTTATTGCACATAAAAATGCATATTTCCTGATTGTTTTATGAAAATATTTTTGGATATTCACATAAATTACACAGAAACTGCATAAACGAAACATTTTTAAAAGTTTTCACATAAATCACATAAACGCAGCTGCAGAACTATTTTAAACCAGTCACCATCCTCTTCTTTAATGCTTAATTACACAGGCTAGATGTCGCAATTTGTTATTCTTTATTGGAAGAAGTGGTAATACATGTTACCTATAGGACCCCTTCAGTTGGAAGAAAATATAAACCACCTGGTTTCTCTAGCTACATGAGTCTGCTAAACAAGAACAAGGAATTCCTTCACTGCACCTGTTATTCCTTCACAATCCAGCTAGTATGCACACCGATACTTGATAAACTGTAGTCAATTAGTAATTTGTGAATGCAGAAAGATTAAATGACACTCTAGTTGTGTTGTGTTATGAAATTACACATAAAGTCTTTAAGTTAATACATTGCGTAGGCTTCGGCAGTTGGTGTCCATCATATCGGAGTGTTCCGGGGAAGACTGCATGTTCTTAATAATGAATGTTGACGTTTCAGCCCCCTATGTTGGGCTTCTTCAGGTTCCACTGTGACGGCACCTACAAAACTGTGCCTGCTTGGTCTTTCTCTGGTCAGCACAGTTTTGTAAGTGCCGTCACAGAGTGAAAATTGAAGAAGCTCAATATAGGGGGGCAAAACATTGACATGTTACAAAGACTTGGCCTTCACCGACGACTCAGATACAAGTCTTGTGTTCACAGTGGATGAAACAGAGTGAAAAGTAGTGCAAGTGCAGGTATAAACTGTTGAAAGTTTAAAAGACACTATGTTAAGAAATGACTTTCCACACTTTTCCGCAAATCTTTGTTTCCTCTGCAATTCCATAAAGAAACTGAAATCAGTAGGAATGCCTTTGAGAGAAGCAGTTGAAGTAGTTCAGGATATGTGGGAGAGGGGAACTTCTTTAAGGCTCTATCTGGTTCTGCAGCACATAACTTAAAAAGAAGAGGCAAGGAAGTGTTTGAAGATAATAGTACATTTAACAGACTCTGTAAAATTACAAATGTGTTGGATGGGCAACATGAAATTATTGATGGTGTGAGTGACATAACATGTTACAATGTTGACTTATTTCTTGTGACATGGCACCATCATTTTCGAAATTCAAGACAATTCTGGTGACAAGCATCAATCTCTCAGAATGGAAAACTTGAAGAAGCATGTGATTGTATACCACATGTAGATATTTGATTATCCCTTCCAGGAATCTCTGGTGAGTACCATGTACATTTACGATAAATTACTTTGGCCATTCAGATCTTAAAATTATTTTATTTGGTTTAGCACATATTTTTGACATTTTTAGCACATAAAAAATATTTTCCAAGTTTTTAGCAGCTAAAAATCCAAGCCTTATTCATAATCATTATTTAAATTAATAATTATCAGCAGCATTGTTATCACTATCAGAGTACATTTTAAATTACACGTTGTATACCTTCAATTTAATACCTCTCCATGTTGTGTACTACAAATTAAAATGTAGTGCAACACTTACTCTATCATTGATCTATCAAGTAAGATAATGCTAATAAAAGCCATCTGTATTTCGGCTAAATGAAGCTAAACATGGGAATGAAGAAAAAATAAAATTTTAAAAAAATACACAGAAGTATATGAGCACATAAGTATTGTGCACTCATGCTAGGCCCCAGGCGACTAACGGTGTTCTACCAGGGCACATGCCTAACAGAGGGCTAATAAAACTATCTTACCAGTCAATAATTCGAACAAAATGGGTTGAACAAAATCTCAATGGATCAAATGCCATGGAACTGAATGCACTATAGATGAATTTTGTTCCACATAACATCATTTAACTTAACCTTATGCTTAAACCTAAGCAACATACTCAAATAAGGTAAGTAAACATTAATGACATGATTAATAGAACAGAAATTGTGATATGCAGTTCAAAACCCATTTTCTACAAATTAGGGAAATTAAAACGTCAATTCTATCAATAGAATTGCTCTATTGAATGGCATAAAACACATTTCATATACAAAAAATAAATCAAGTTGTTCATAGACAACCTTATAAGGTTATTTGTGCATTTATTTGTGAGCTGTTCAAAACAAAAGTAACACAACACTAGCACAAAATGTTTTGAAAATCACATCATTATACTAATGTCGTTTAATTTTATACAGGACGAACATGCAGCTTCTTACAGAATATTTGCTCATTCATGTGGATATGCAATATTTGCTCTGAACAAAGTGACTCTACACTTACATATAATGATTTTAAATCACATTATTATGCAAATGTTGAGTCATTTCATCCAGAACTCCTGCAAGTAATGAACAAAGCAGCGAGTCTCTAGGAAATAACATGTCACAAAATTGCTTGCTTGCCCTTATCTTCACCCAACTCGTTACTGACTTCAGCATCACTCAAGAAGTTGACGGTGGTTTATTCTAAATAAACTAGCACACCAATTCCATAATATGGTTTTTAAAATTACATTATTATGCAAAAGCTGTGCAGGTCTATCCAGAACTCTTGTGTGGACAATGAACAATCATTTTCTTCAGAGATGAAGTCTTCCTAAAGTAGCTAAAACAGAATTAAATAGAGCCTGGGAGTCCTTCACAAAATTCATCACTAAGAAAAAACTGATCTCTTTTAAATTCTCATTACTATAAATTGTTGCCTATGTAAGGAGCTTCTTCGCCATAAGTAGGGGAGAGGAATGTGTGGGGGTGGCGGTGGAGGGGGTGATAATGTTGTATCAACCACCAGATTTGTGCTACCCAGAGTGCAGTTTCAATTATTAAACACAGTACAGCACATCTGAAAAAGCACTGTCTTTAATCCAACATAGGTGTAAGAATTGCTTGCTCTTTTAATGACTACCTTACAGAAGTTCCTACATCATAAGTTGGCAATTCTTAATCTTAAATCCCTTAACTACCTACCCAATGGCACAGCATTCCATCCGGACCAACGCCTACTGCCCTACCACAGCGTACCCCACCTCTGCCCACCAGAGGGAGTGCAGTACAGTACTGCAGGTGACACATAGTCAGCACCCCGGTCCCTTCCCATTGGCTATGTGGTCTTCTTGACCAGAAACTGATACATCTCAAAAAGCTCCTCATTTGGCTCTCCAGGGACTTAACGAGGCTGAGTGCACCCTGTGCCAGACTTCCCAGCAGGGTTAAAATCCCCACGCTGGTACTGGATATCGAACCCAGGTCCACCATGCCAAAGGCAGATGCAACACCAATGCATTACACAGGCAGTATAATTTCCTAAATGCATCTGAACTATTTGCTTACTGTGACTTGCTAAATTCAAAGAATCTTTAATTACCAGAACTGGCATATGTGCACATTTCAGGCAAATTGTGAAAATACCGAGTGTCAGGTACCAAAACGTTGAGCTAATTCATCTATAGTTGACTGGTTTTGTAAGAACGCTCAATTGCCTTAGCTACTCTGACGTAAATAGTATTAGCCAGTGTGCGAG
Organism: Tenodera sinensis; assembly: GCA_030765045.1. Classification (NCBI taxonomy): domain Eukaryota; kingdom Metazoa; phylum Arthropoda; class Insecta; order Mantodea; family Mantidae; genus Tenodera; species Tenodera sinensis. The sequence continues at coordinate 118,354,362 of CM060970.1, forward strand.
ACACACTGGTGCAAGACACACTCCCTTTATAAGGCATTTTTAGCCAAAAAATGTCTCGCCTTGTACATGTGCAGAACGATAACATATGTGCATGGACATCTTAATATCTGGGCAATTTGAGTACAAAAACGTGCGCACATTTTAATTTTCATCCTCGCTCCACAAAAAGCATGCTCTTTTCATTGCATTAATGAAAAATTCATAAAATTCAATTTGTTCTTTGTACTCGTAGTTTCTTCAGTATACCACCCAAAAACTCAATTTCGAGATTTCACCAGAAGTATGTTTTAAGGTTCCCTGAATGCAGAAACAGCATTTTTAGAAGAAGGTCTGTGTGTGTGTGTGTGTGTGTGTGTGTGCGCGTGCATGTGTCTGTGTGTCTGTCTGTCTCTGAGTGTGCCTGTGTGCCAGTTTGTCGGTAGTCTGTGCCTGTCTGTGTGTGGCTGTATGTTTGTAAGTCTGTGTCTATCTGTGTGTGTGTCTGTGTGCATCTGTGTGTGTGTCTGACAGACTGTGGACAGTATATTTAAAAAACAGAGTCTGTTAAAAACCAAAGTTAGTATTTAAGTTAAATGTTTCTCAAGCAAAATTCCTCCCCCCTAAACTGCCCTTTACATGGAAAATTTGGTGACATTTTGAAAATGGCTCTTAACAAGTTTCATTAAAATACCGTATGTTTAAAATATTTTTATGACAAATGAAATGTATTTTTGAATTTTCTGGCTATAGCCTATGTACTTCTGTTTACTCTGGGTGGCTTTTGAATAACTCGTAAACCGTAAGAGATACACAAAATCTTTATATACAAAAATGTAGATCTCGCTAAAACACAATTTATGCCCAAATCAACCTTTTTTTTTTATTTGTAAGTGAACCATTTCGGAGTTCCTTGTTATTTGTGGCAGCTTCGAAAAACTTTCGTCAGATGCAATGTTATTTTTTTATAAGTTAACCATGCAAAGTGAACTGCATCTCAAAGCTTTAAAAGATTTGACAGAGTTCTAATATTCCCCTTGCATCTACAAGGAAATAAACAGTAAGATTATTTCTGCACACGTTTATCTCAACTAACATGAAGATGATACAGGAATAAGAGTTTGTAAGAACGGTAGATACAGGAATAGATAAAGTTATGTGAGTATAACATATCAGACTTTTCAATTAGAGGTGGCTGGAAATACCGTTCTGCAGCCCTACATTCCTGCAGTTTAGCATATACGATCACTTACTGCTTAAATGCAGTGGTATAGCAATGTTTTTCATCCATAGGTAACAAATAAAACTGCAATATACATACGACACAAGTGTCTCCTCATTTTACATAATAAATGAAGCTTGAACAATACAAAAGCCATTGACAGTGAATGTGCATCCATGGAACATTAGAATACTAAAAATTTGCAGGGAAATACAATGAATTGGTTCAAGCCAAAACATAGAAATTTTGAAGAAACTATGCCTCTTAAGTACCTAGCTTAACTTGCTACCGGCGTGAAACAGTCCTATTTTGGGGCCCATTTTCACAAGGAAAAGTGCATCTTATATATCAGCAAATACAGTAATTGCTTCCTCAACACAGAACTTGCAGAGACTTCCTAATCACAGGCAGAAAGGAAAGTTATGTTTCTTATTAAATCATTGCATTAATAAAACTATCTTACCAGTCAATAATTCAAACAAAATGGGTTGAAAAAAATCTGAATGTATGAAATGCCATGAAACTGAATGCACTATAGATGAACTTGGTTCCACATAACATGTTAAGCTTAAGCAACACTCAAACCTTGACAATAAGATACTTATCTCCACTGAATAAGGTAAGTAAACATTAGTGACATGACTAATAAAACAGAAATTATGATATGCAGTTCAAAACCCATTTTCTACAAATGAAGGAAATTAAAACGTCAATTCTATCAATAGAATTGCTCTATTGAATGGTATAAAACACATTTCATATACAAAAAATACATCAAGTTGTTCATAGACAACCTTATAAGGATATTTGTGCATTTATTTGTGAGCTGTTCAAAACAAAAGTAACACAACAGTAGCACAAAATGTTTTGAAAATCACATCATCATACTAATGTCGTTTAATTTTATACAGAACGAACATGCAGCTTCTTACAGAATATTTGCTCATTCATATTGATACGCAATATTTGCTCTGAACAAAGTGACTCTACACTTGCACAATATGATTTAAAATCACATTATTATGCAAATGTTGAGCCATTTCATCCAGAACTTCTGCAAGCAATGAACAAAGCGTCGAGTCCCCAGGAAATAACATGTGACAAAATTGCTTGCTTGCCCTTATCCTCACCCACCTCGTCACAGACTTCAGCATCATTCAACAAGTTGTTGACAGAGGTTTATTCTAAATAAACCAACACACCAATTCCATAATATGGTTTTTAAAATTACAATATTATGCAAAAGCTGTGTAGGTCTATCCAGAACTCTTGTGTGGGCAATGAACAATTATTTTCTTCAGGGATGAAGTCTTGCTAAAGTAGCTAAAACAGAATTAAACAGATCCTGGGAGTCCATCACAAAATTCAGCACTAAAACAAAAACAGATCTCTTTGAAATTCTCATTACTATAAATTGTTGCCTATGTTAGGAGCTTCTTTGCCATAAAATAAGTAGGGGAGAGGAAGTGGGAAGGGAGGGGTGAAAATGTTGCAGCAACCACCTGATTTGTGCTACCCAGAGTGCAGATTACAAAATTGCATGGATTTCAACTTAGCCCTGAAGTAAAAAAATGTATTGGCCATGGCTTTTGCTTATGATATTGTTTTAGTACCAAAGGACGAAACGTCTGCTCAAGACTTAACTACCAGTAACTTGGCCACAATTGGTTTGCATATCAATCCATTAAAATGCAATGTCATAAATATCAAACATGGTAAACTTCTAAAATAAAATTTGGCTCAAATGTTTTAGAGCCAATCAAAGAAAACAAAAACATAAAATATTTGGATGCAAATTTCACGAAAGAAATCTAGTTGGAGAAGAATAACATAACCAAATGTTTGGAAAAAGGTTTGAATTCACTTTCTTATTCCAACTTGCTCAAAGCACATCAATAATTAAATATCATTAATAAATATATTTGGCCTGGATTAGTATATTCCCTTCAAAGTACACCACTAAATAAGATTCTGACCTTTGTAGAAGGAGTTAAAGAACATCCGTTAGAGAAATAGTTGGGCTACCACATGATTGCCCCAATGATATATGATGGTAGAATAACTATAGAATTCTGTACACTGCCAGTACCCTTCTTTTGCAAGAAAATCAGCTTTCTCATTACCACTCAGTCCAGAAAGATCTCGTAACCATTGGAAGACTAGGTGCTTGGAAGTGCTGTTAGATGGGTAAGGATTCTCCAACATTCTATAATTGTTTGGTTTTTTGGTGACAGCTTGGAAGTAATTGCTATAATTGCTGCCCTGGAATCTGAGAGAATAGCTGCCTGATGAAAATGTGAAATTCTATACAGATTTTGTAGAGCCATTCGAATTATTTCAATTTCTCAATCAAAGTTTGTAGTTCTGTAACTTAAAGGTTTGTAATAGGAAAAGAGGTAACACGTGACTCCAGCCCCTGCTCCATCTCGGTTTGATATTAATGATCCATTAGTATAAATATGGAGCCATTCGTGTTCCAGAAATCTAATATGGATTGTCTCTAATGCCAATAATTTTAGAACACTAGTTGGAGTATCACTTTTCTTAATTTGTTCTGTCAGGTATAAATAATATGTGATGTCTAATGTATGTGTTGGATTGACTTTAGATATGAAGTTTTCCATTGAATTAGGAAGGTATACATTCTTCTTGATGTCTTGAATTTTGGAAAGAAAGCTCTCCTGAGATTCAGTGTATATGTAAAATTTCTCTTGGTTCAGGTGTTGAACATGAACATGTTGAGCATGTGTTGTCTGATCAACTTTTCGTGTTGAATAAGAGCTGCTTATTCTATTTCATATTCAATGGGGTATTGGTTGGTTAGTATTTCCATAGCTGCTATTGGTATTGCTTTGATAGCGCCTATAATTAGTCTGGCTTTGGTTTTATTTTTTAAATTCCTGTTACAAGAACTTCACTGCAGTAAGTAAATAATGACTTTACATATACATTGTACGTCGTGTTAAGAGCTGCTCTGGAATATCCCCACTTCATTCCTGTCAAGATGTAAGAGTGAAAGGCATTTTTCTGCTCTTTGTATTAATTTTCTATTTGTTTGGTCCATGTAAGTTTGGTATCAAATGTAACTCCTAAATACTTTGCTTCCTTTGTTTCTGGTAATTGTTGACCCTCAAAATTTTGTTTTATTTTTAGTGATTTTTTTTTTCCTTCGTGAAAACATTTGGTAGTTTGATTTTGATATATTAACACTCATTAAATTTTCTTTGGTCCACTTTTGTAGCTTGGTTAAGGATTGTTGCACGGTTTTTTCTAGTTCTGAACTTCTGTTTTTTTTATTTGAACTCCACATTACCAATCATCAGCAAATAGTGCACACTTCACACCTGATTCATGTATTTGTTGTGGCAGATCGTTAATAAATATATTAAAAAGTGTAGTGCTGAGCACTGCACCTTGTGGTAAGCCACGGTGTACTTGTTTATATTTAGATATATTTCTTCCATATCTGTTAGCAATAAAGCATTGTTAGGAAATGACTAGCCATGAAAACATTCAAAAATATTTTTTTACTTTCTTTAGTAGTTTTGTACTGCATATAGAATCATATGCACTTTGGAAATCAAAAACTAATACATTGTACATTGGGTGGTATAAATAAAAGCAAGCACTAGCTTTTTTTCTCACTAATTCCAAGCAAGAGGTTGGTTTCATATAAATAAAAATTTTCTCCATCTCCTTGCAAGCTAAAGCTTCCCGACCTTGACCGCAGAGCTATTGCTCGCAAAATGGTATAAATAAAAACCTTCCTTGCTCTTACGAAGCTTTTGCTTGATATTTTCTGAGGTAGCTATTTTGGTACCTCAGCTTGCTCAAATAGTCACAGGGCTTTTGAACTGGTTCTTCACCGCTGCACGGCCTTTTACCTGTGAGGGTTTGAAGCTGCCGCTTCTTTCTGTTGTAGCACTTTTAGTTGTTGGAATAGAACTAACCTCTGCAGTTCATTATTATTTAATCCTGCAGTTTCGTCATTGGGATCAACTAATTTCCTCTTTCCTTTAGATCGAGGTGCTCTGTTGATGGTTTATTGGCTTATTGCCAGTTAGTTTCAAATCACTTTTTGCCTTAATTCTAGTTTTTAAGTTGCTTATTTTTTTTAGTATTTGCATCTCGGTGATGGATGTTTTAAACCCTTCCTCCAATTGTTGCTTTACTGTAGCTACTGCTAAACTTTTTTTGTGCTGACTTTCTGGCAACTGTGCTTTTAATACAATGTCTTGATTTTCCTTTAATAGATGAACAAGACGCCTCATAAATACACTGCTTTCTTCAACCATGATTACTGAACTGTGCTTTTAATAGAATGTCTTGATTTTCCTTTAATAGATGAACAAGACGCCTCATAAATAAACTGCTTTCTTCAACCATGGTTACTGAAATACCTGTTGTGAAATATAAAATGTACTCTTGTAGATATTTGCTGCTATATCAGCTCCGATGATGCAAGCACATTATTCTGAGATGTTGAACTTACCTGGTTAGAATGCAAGTGATGTCATAGTGATCCATTTTCATTGCCGGAAACCTGATAATGGAATCAAAACATATACGAATGTGCTTATACAAACATGCAGCACATATGACGAGCATAATGCTCCTACAAATCAAGGTTGAATTATAACTAAAAGAGAGCGTAAGAGAGCGTAGGCTTTCACGGCCGGAGTCAATGTTACTAGAAGATATTTCCGGGCTGTTATGCCGTGGTCTGCTGGAGTAAGAAATGCCAGACGTTTCGTCCACAACTGCGGTAGACATCTTCAGTGGCGCGGACGTAGTCTATAACTAAAAGTTTTCAATAAAATAAGCCTACATGAAACACTTTCACAAAGAGACATAGCTTTAATTCAGGTAACACTTTTTAAAATCTTAGTATTGCCTATTTTGATGTTCCATAAATTTTAATTGCCCAGTTGCAGAGGAGATCAATATATGAACCCAAAACACTAGTAAAAGTAATCTTTCAGTATATCACTTGTAATAGACCAGATCATCAAATTATGGGAATCAGGGTTTAAATTTAGAAAAGGCCAATCGCCATGTATTGGAAGTTTGGACAAATCCCAAATAGTTTCATTTATTCCTGCCCCCTCCCCCCACCACAAAAAAAAAAATTTACATAAACTGTGTGCTTTAATAATAAGATTGTTATCATTATCGATGGAATGTCAGGCAAATCTTAATTCCTATTTAAGTTGCCAAATCTTTAATTACAGTTTTGTTATTTAAAATCAGTATCTCTATCAGATTTATTAAATGAGGATATGTTTAACACGAATAATTATATGAATATTTTGTTGTTAGCTAATGCTGGATTGCTGACAATGAAGTCATTAATCCTCTTGCTCTCCAATATTTTTCAATGATGGATGGGGCACTAGAAGTGGCCAGGCATATTCGAAGAGACTTAGCAGTAAATGTAACCGCTTTTTAGAGAGCACCATATTTTTATGTTTTGGCGGTCACATCGCTCTCTCACAACCCCCAGAATGTCTGGAGGACCACACCTGTCATTGGTTTACCGGTCTCACCGACCTGACCGGGAGAGTTATCAAAATAAATTCACCAACCATATCCTCTGATTACCAATCAGAGGACGTATTACATGCCATGACAGGTCAGCATGTTAGGGGTTAATATTTTATAGAGAAATGGAGAGGTTGGAAAAATAAAGACTCCCTAGCCCTCGGGAACCCTAATAGCATCGGGGTTGGAAGAGAACAAGAGATGACCAAGGTAAGGTCAGATAGAAAAGTTACAGTGAGGAGCAAAACACCAGTAAGTGGAAGTAATGTTCTGTTCAGCTTGGGTACCTTGTGGTTGCCATTCACATATCTCCTAGACGGTGACCCCTGAGTAACACGAAATCTCGACAGTGCTAAGGAAGTCGATCCAGTGAAATAAAAGCTTTTTTACTGTGATATGATTTAAAAACTGTGGAAGAGAAGGTGCAAATAAAATAATACACAAAAATTAAACCCCCAATCCACTGTTCATTTCACCCTATGCCATGACCCAAGATAGCAAAGATTCAAAGTTTCAGACCCAATGAACTAAGCATTCCTTTTTAAAACCACACCATACTATAAAGGAACAAAATTTCAATTAAACTAAAAAAAAATTGTAAAATCATGCAATATAAGCAATCACAAGAGGAATAATAATCATGTTACCTTTGTATTGAGGATGATAACAAAACTGAAATATAAATCACACAAATGTAACATGATTGCCAGCATATGTAGCAGGAATTATGTGTCTGAGTGAACTGATAGAAAATTCATGCTACTATTTTACATGTCAAGTTATATCCATTACATATGTGTAAATTCCTTGCCTATAGGAATAATGTAAGTAATTATTTATTTTTGCCAACGAACTTACTATTGGTGGTTTTAAACACACAAGCCTTATTAGAGCACCCGCCTAGTAAGTGGAGGGTCTGTGGTTCAAATCCCAGATGTGGCATTGAATATTTAAGTTCCAGTTCTACCTCTCAAATATTGTATTATGTAAACGTCAGTATAAAATCCAAAGCTATTCAGCAAAATGAAATATGACAACATTAATCGTAAGAAAAAGTTACAATCAATAACGAAAGAGAAACAATGGTTGTTGGCCATGTAACCAGAAAGAGTAAGAGTAGACTCTGTATACTATTAATCAAAACAATGTGCAATACAGACGTGTATTTGAGCAATTGCATATAATGGGCTACGTATTGGCAATCCGTAGCAATAAAGTGTTATGTTAGGAACTGGCATAGCCTTGAAAACATTGGACATTGTATCCCTATTTTTTCACTTTCTTTAGTAGTTATGTTCTGCATATAGAATCATATGTACTTTGGAAATCAATAAAAACTGATACATTAATCTTCTTTTCTATAGAAGGAGTCTTTGATTTCTTGACTGAGAAGTAGACTTGTTCATTTGTAAAGTGGAACTCTCTGAATCCAGCTTGACATGGGGGAGTTAAATTTTGTGTTTCTAGAAACCAATTTAACCTGTTTGACACCATTCTTTCTATCACTTTTACTATTATGCTAGTAAGAGCTATTGGTCTATAATTTTTTATTTCTGATGCTGTTTTACCTTTCTTCAAGAGTGAGACAATTATTGCTTTTCACCATTCAGCAGGTACAGTGGTGTTCCAGGATAGATTGTAGAGTTTTAGTAGTTGTTTTGCTGTTTTTCCATGGCTTTTTATGAACTCTGGATGTATGTGATCTAGTCCAGGAGACTTTTTGTTGTTTAGATTATTAAATGTAATGTTTAATTCTTACATATTAAAATTTTGAAAAAAGATATCCTATTGAGTGTTAGGATCACATTCTCTTTCTTGTTTCAAGTCTTGCTTAAATTGTTTACATTCCTTTCTATTATTTCTTGTTTCTTTATGTGAATTAGCATAATATTTATTGAGGGTTTTGGCTATGAGTGCATCATTTGTTAATATTTTATTGTTGTGTATGATAGGTGTGCTATTGTTTCCTTTCTGGTCCTTGACATTTTTTATGAACATAAGGGCTTTGTTACCATCTATCCTTTAATCCATTTTTATCTAAGAAATCATTAAAGTGATTCTTTTTAGCTGTATAAATTTCTTTTTTATTTGGGAAAAAATATACATTATCAGAAACAATAATAAAGTGACCAACTTCGAAATCTCAGCATCAAATGAAGTGCCAAAGCTCTGCATCCCCAACACCAAACGGCAGCAGGATGATAGTAGCAGAGAGGGGGAACAAGAAGATAGCTTCATTTACGCAACGGCTGATGATGGGATCAAGCGATCCTGAAAATGTTTGCAGTTTCCAAAACATTCCGAGTGAAGGTGAGCGTAAAAAAGTGACTCAAAATGACCTCAAACATTGGTAAGAGTTGTGGGTGAATGTTAACACTCACTATGAATATTTAAATGCAGCAAATATTTGAATCCCCTCCAGACAGGAAAAAGGTGTGTTTGTTGACGTGGCGTGGTGAAGGTCACAGAGCTAAAGCTTTGTGCTTGATTCTCAACTTGCTTACCAGCTTCAGCTCACAAGCACTAGCTAGGTTTTATTAGGTTTTCTTTTGCCATATTTGTGTATTCAATGTTTGTTCAGCTGTATTTCTAGCTGTATCCCTTTGCTTTTTCAGTTCTTCTAACTGGGGGTTCCAAAAGGGTTTGAAATTTTTATTCTTCCACAAGGATTTTTTTTTTCTTCTTCTTTCCAGTTTCAAGGGTGACTTAAAGAAATTTTTGTTCACATGATCTGGTTGATTATGCAGCTGTGAGTTTGTTCTTTAAATTTATTTTCCAGTTGTTTTATAGTTATTCCAATCTGCTTTTTTGCAGTTCCAATTAATTTCCAGTTGTTTTAGTTTTTCCAATCCACTTTCGCTTTTTTGAAGTTTCAATACAGATTCGTGTGATGTTGATGGTGATGGTGATGGTGATGATGGTGATGATGATAATAATAAAAATAGCCATTATATTAAAATCTACTTTATTATCTAGCAGACTAATGAATAAATATTAATTTTATTGTTGCATTTTGAATATATTTAATTGCTCAATATAAGGCTAACGCTCAGCTTTGCACAGAATGAAATAAATGTCACGTTTTGAAGAGAGATCAGAAAGAGGAATTACAATAGCAAATTACATACAGCTTACCCTCTAAATTTGCGGAAACATACATTTCTAAGAGAATTGTAAGAAATATTACAGACAGGAATTAGAAGATGTGAAAAATCAGTCTGGGACAATTGCAAGCACCTATTCAAGCTGAAATAGAAACATAAAAAGAAATAAAAGTATGACAAAAGTGAGAAAATTTAAGACTATTAAAATATTAAAAATGACAATAAAATGACAAACCTTAAAAAAGCCAAAATGACTTTATATAACCCATCATTCATAAAATCGTTCTTCACTTATATTTTCCAATGGAAAAAACCACAAACAAAAACAATGACATGTCAAACATCCAAGCTCTGGTGATAACATAGATTCAGTTCACTACTGAATAAGGGAAGTCAACATTAGCGACATGATTAAACAGAAATGGTAATATGCAGTTCTAAACCCATTTTCTACACATGAGACATTAAAAACTTCAATTCTTAGAACAGAATTGCTCTACTGAATGAGCTAAAACACAATTTCAAACACTAAACAGACATCCAGTTATTCACAGACAACTTTATAATAGGTCATTGTCATTTGTTTATGATTTGTTCAAAGTAACACAACTATAGCACAAAATGGTTTTTAAAATCATATCATTAGGCTAACATGGCGAATTTTATCCAGAATGAACATGCATCTTCTTACAAGGTATTGGCTTATTCTTTTTGACATGCAATATTTGCTCTAAACAAAATGACAGATGATTTTAAATCACATTATTATGCAAACGTGCAATAACATCTAGAGCTCCTGCAAGCAATGAACAAGTAAGAGTTCCCATTAGAAACAACATGTAAAAATTTCTTGCTTGCTCTCATCTTCAGCCAGTTCTTCATGCTCTCTTCTTCATCCATCATTTCACAAGTGGTTGACTGGTTTGTTCTAAATAAACCAACACAACAAGTGAACAAAATGGTATTTAAAATTACATTATTATCCACAAATTGTGTAGGTCTACCCAGAACTCATTGTGTGGGCAATTTTATGACCATGATCTCCAGCAATGCCATCGACTGTGTTATTCTTTAATTGGAATACAGTGTACTTTAGCAAACAATTTTATTCGCTTCCCAAGTATGCTAATTGGTTGCACTATCTTTGCAAATATTTTTGGAGATAGTTAAAATTCATTAAAAGGGTAACACAATTGCAAATGCTCACAACGTACACAGATACACAGACTCAGACACGCATAAATACATAGCAAATACATAATCACATAAATAGAATGTAAATGAACATGTCAGTACACAGGCAGTCCCTAACTGACTGTAAGCTGGCATTAGAGGAAGGCATTGCTCGTATAATGGGTGTCCGAAAAAAGCACCAACAATGCTTAGTATGTTGAGTGAGTTGGCAAACTGAACAGTTTTAAAATATGAACCCCTGTTCAAAAATGCATGATTTGGACGCTGGAGAACATCAAAGTTTGAGAACAACAGTTATGACTAAGGCTAGGAAGTTCATGCATCTGCATGTTTTTTCATAGGGGTTAAAAATGTATGCTTTTACATTATGTGCACGAATTATGGAATTTTCAGTTATTTGGACGTGATTTTATGGTGCATATAACTGCATATTATCTTGATTTTGATAAATGCATATTATTTCAGCACTATAGCCTCTATATAGCATATTTTAATTATTTTTATGTTTTTTTTTTTTACCTGGATATTTTTCATATTGGTAGTGTTGCATATGATGTAACTCGCCAGGTGGCGAGAAGCAATGCCGAGTCATGTTGTTATGCAGTGAATCCCCTGTTTCCATCCTTTCATGATATGTTTGTGCAGAGAGAATAATCAGTGCGTTATCTGAGAGGTTTATATTAACAAAGATAAAGTGCAGGTCAACGTTTTGAGCAGCATGATTATAGCAATGATTGCCTCTGCGTGGTCTTCAAACATAACAGTATTGTGAACTGGTTCACTCCAAATTAAATTAGACGTATAAAATGTTAAAAAGCTCTTCAAATGCCGAAAATAAAACTCACTTCGAGTGCTAGATTAATTAATTTACAGAAAGAGTTTTCAGGTGATTTAATATCTACAGATAATAGGGCACTGTTTTGTGGAGCATGTGACAAAAATATAGGGAGTGAGAAAAGATTTCAAATAGTTCAGCATATAAACACAGCAAAACATAAGGAGAATTTAATCAGAAAACTCACAAAGAACCTGTTCTAAAACAATTAGTAGAGTATTTAGGAAGTAGGGTTACTAAATTTTCCTATGACTTGTGCCAAGCATTTTTAGCTGCTGGGATTCCCTTGTTCTAAGTTAATAATCCGATATTTAAGAACTTTCTTGCCAAGTGTACTCAACATGTGCCTGAAGAAAGTACACTGCGTAAGACATATGTAGGGCATTGTTATAATAACGTATTGTCAAATATACAAAATGAATTAGCGGATCAGTTTGTGTGGTTGTCTGTTGATGAAACCTCTGATTCCGAATGCCGTTCTATTGCTAATATAATCGTGGGTGCCTTAAATATTGAACAAAAGACTACAGCTTATCTCCTTAATATGTGCAAATTGTCGGCCACTGACCATTTAACTGTGGCAGTTTGTGATGGACTCTTTGAAATTACAATGCCCATGTGGAATCGAATACAACTGGTTGCTATTACTTGTTACCTTATATGGTAAAATCAGGACAAACCCTGAAAGGTATTTTTCCTAACTTAATTCATATAACTTGTTAGGCACACGCTCTTCATCGAATTTCTGAGACAATACGCGATGCTTTCCCATTGGTAGATAGACTTGTGTCCAGTACAAAGAGAATTTTTGTTAAATCTCCTAAAAGAGTTAAGTTGTTTAGATCAACAGCACCTAATATTGACTTCCTCCTGTACTGGTGGTAACTCGATATGGAACATGGGTCGATGCAGTTTTATATTATGCTGAGCACATAGAAATAATTGAAGAGGTTGTTAATTCATTGGACTCGAACGATGCTTCATCAATACAAACTGTGCAAAATATGTCAGGCACTGGGTTAAAGAAGGATCTTAGTTTCATATCTGCCCATTTTTCTATAACAGCTGTTCTATAACAGCTATAACGGCATTGGAAGCTGTAGGATCTCCTTTGCATGAATCACTTACTGTGCTTGAAAAAACCATATGTGATCTAAGTTCGGTTCCTGGTAGTATAGGACAAAAAGTGAAAGAGACAGTGAATTATGTAATTTCAAAAAATTCTGGTTATAAACAGATGTGCGATATTTGAGACATCCTCGAAAGAAAACCATCTGTCACACCAAGAGAGTTGACTCTCTCTGTGAAACAGTTAACATCGTTTAAATATGCCCCTATAACTTCTTGTGACGTGTAAAGAAGTTTTTCACGTTACAAAAGTGTTTTGCCAGACAATAGACGTTTTACTGTTGAAAATATGTGTAGTGTTGCTTGTGAACTGCAATTTAGCAGTTAATACTAGCAGTGGCACCACTTCTGCTTCACTCTCTAAGGAATAAGGTAACTTTATTATTTACACTAACTCGTCTACTGCAAAGGGACATGAACTGTTCTAATGAAATAGTGCATATTTCTTGGCATATTTTGAAGTTTTTAAGAGCATATTTGCAAGCATATTTCAGTGTTTTTAGGGCATGAACTTCCTAGCCCTAGTTATGACAATTTGTTAACATATGTTGTGGTATCTGAATACAGAAGGTATGCAACCCTTTAGCTATCTGTGTACTGGGACGAACTAGTAGAGCATAATAGCATTCCTATGCATGTGCTGCATTTCTCCATAGGTGCACATGCTACTTTGCTACTTTTGTAGTTTCCAGTGCAGTAACTTTATAACAGCAGTGCGACATGTACCAATACACAACTGCTGAAATGGCCAAAATGAGCTCCAGCACATTTTGATGTAAATGTTGGGAGCCACCTCAACCTCGCATACTCAAATTGATCTATTGGTAGAGGTGAACCAGTTCCATGGCCAGCAGTCACCTGATCAGACACCTCTTGACAATTTTCTATGGGGTTTTATGAAGAGTATGGTGTATGGCAATCCTGTAACGTCAGTGGAAGGTACACAGTTTGAAGACAGTCTGTAGTGTAGACACCTCAATGTTGGGTTTATTGACGAAATGTGCATGCACACCCCTCTCACATTTCCATACACTACAGTGTCAAACCATGCATTTCTGGACATGGGTTCCTATTTGAAAACCAATCAGTTTGCTGCCCCACACAACATACTAAACATTGTCGCTGTCTTTTTGGGTCACTCTGTTTATATTGCAGCAAAAACAGAAGATGCACAGTTTATGTTACTGCTGAATTGCTCACCAATCATGTGTTTAATACTGACTAGTGGTTTCGCGTATTCCATTGCTATGGAAATGTCTTAGCTCTAATGGGGTCTTCTTTTCATTGCTATAACAACCACAATGAAGTATCAATCCCCTTCTGTTCATTTAGACCTTCCCGTCACTATCAATCACCTCGTTTTGGTGCCAATTACACATGCTGCACTTATACGTGTTGCTCATTGCATATGCAGCAAGGCATGTGTCTCCTCTCCTTGGATTACTGTCCCAAGTTCGAATATTGCACGACACTAATATCAATGCCCAGTGTCTCCTAAATAAATGCCTAATGTCCATCAGTCTTCAAGCATAGCTTAAACACCACGAACGTTTACGCAGCATCAGCATATCCTTGGCGTCCTTCACAAAATCCATCACTAAGAAAAAATTGATCTCTTCTGAATTCCCATTACTACGAATAGTCGCCTATGTAAGGAGCTTCTTTGCCATTTGTGTTACCCAGAGTGCAGTATCAAGACACTGCCAAATATACAACACAATGCAGCACATCTGAAAAAAACGTTTTAATCCAACACAGAATTAAGAAATGCTTGCTCTTCTAATAACATTACCTCATGACTACCTCACAGTAGTTCCTACACCGTAGGCCTGGCACCCTACTGCTGCATCTCCCACCTCTGGCCACCACAGGGAGTGGAGTGCAGTACAGTACTGGAGATGAGACATAGCGGTCTTCTTGACCACGGGCCACTACATCTCAATAAGCTCCTCAATTTGCCCCTCAGGGACCTAACGAGGCATAGTGCACCCTGTGCCAGAGTAAAATGTAAATAACAGGGGAAAAATCCCCACGCCAGTACCATATATTGAGCCCAAGGCCTCCGCACCATGCTACCACTGCGTTACAGAGGCAGCCTAATTTCCTATATGCATCAAAACCATTTTCTTACTCTGCGGCTTGCTAAATTGAAAGAATCTTCTTTCACTTATAATCAGAACTGGCATATGTGCACATTTGAGTCAAATTGTGAAAGTACTGAGTTTCAGGTACCAAAACATTGAGCTAACTCATTTAGTTGCCTGAATTTGCCAGAACGCTCAATTGCCTTAGCAACTACAGTATCTCCTGGTGTATAAGAAACACTGGTGCAAAAGGTGCACCCAGTTTAAGAAGGCTTTTTTTTAGGGAAAAAATGTCTTGCCTTAAACATCTATTGCAAAACAACATCTCTCCACATACATCTAATATCTGGGCAACATAAGTAGGAAAAAGTGCTCACATTTTAATTTTCATTCTCAAATTCACAAAATCATCCTCTCTTTTCCTTGCATTAATGAAAAATTCATGTAACACCACAATGTTTATATAGTAAAGGTTGTCCCCAGTGGATATTTTTTTCACTTGATGAATGACCACTAGGCTGTGGACTTTGGAAGTTTGCTTCAGGTTGTCTACACACAAAGCACTAGATTCATTGCACAGTGTAAACAGTCATGGCTGTGAGTCACAAAGATGGAAGGGGGCACAATCACGTGACTACTACAAGCATGTAGTTGGGTGAATAGAACAAACAACTACAGCATGACAATGCTATCAACTGTAGAGCATATACTGCCTATGTTTACATATTTCCTATTATTGTATGCAATATATACGGTGCAAACAATGTGTACTACGTGGACCTACTGTTGCATCTTGAATATATCTAGAATACAATTTTGGTACAACATGAACACAATTATTGTTTAATATACAATGCATTTATACATTTTAATATGCATGCTATACAGTATACCTTGTATCTTTAGTGCTACAATATTCCATAAGATGTACACTTTTATTGTTATAATCTTCGCAAAAGTTAAAGGCATATGGAGGTGGGCCATACTGCAGACTCCAGAGAATCCTAAGCTCGCCCCTCCTACCAGCATTGCAGAATGTGGTACACGCCTCTCACGTGCTCTAATGTCAGAACCTCTGCCGGTACACGCACTACGCTTGGCAACAGCGCTCTGCTTGAGCATTGGCCAGCGTTCACATGCCTTTAAGTTTTGCAAGCAGTATAGTTGTTCCTGTGCATAAACTATTGGAGTGAATCGACATGCATATCTGTAAGTTACTGAAGATGAAAAGATTTGCAGTGAGACATTCCTAATATAGTGAACAACTACGCTTTACGTCGTACATTGGATTGTCAGCCACAGAACCTCCTATATGATCAAATTACTTTGCATATGCACAAGTACCCTTTTTGTATTGTTGCCACATTAGGTATGTTCTTTTTATGTACTATTCCATGTAACTTTTAAAATATGGAGTGTGTTAACATGTTAAATGGGGTATTAGGCCATATCTTGTTCCATAAATCTGCACAAAGGTCAGATTGTGTGCTAGCATGTGAGGTACAGGGCATAATTTCACTCAGTTCATTTGAATCCACCAAATGCACCTGTTAGCAATGTCATTTACTGTGACAATGTTGTACATTCTTAAATTGTTTGTTCCCTCCTATTTCTGAATGACATGATTTTTATTGTGTCACCATTGATAGTAAAATACTGTGAACTAAATACTTGTGTACACGGAACCGTCACTTGAAGACAGCAGGACAAGCTGCAATGATATGCACAGTCTGTACGGGGAATGGGAGGTGGAAGCTCTGACGGCACTGCCTCAAGTCCAGGTGCAGCTCAACCAAATTTCCATTCGTTTTGGAATTAGCACTTAAGAAATCCTCAGCCTAATGATCACTTTAGCAGGAAATTACACTACATTAAATACACGAAATTCCCGCTTGTCCACTCTCTGAAATTAAAGTATTCAAGTTCTGCTTCAAGTTTTGGCCATTTAACAGTTCCAAATCTCAATGTTTGCAGCAAGGATCTTGCCTTAAAAGTCTTACTGATTCTGCCAAGCTCTTTACATTTTACTTTCTCTACCGCTAAGTAGAAGGAAGTATTGTATTCCACCCAAAAATTAGTATCAAGATTTCACCGAAAATAAAGGTTTTGAAAACTCATACAAAGTGAATGGGATCTCAAAAGTTTTGACTATTGCTCAATCCCTACTGTAACATAATATTCCCCTTGCACCTAGAAGGAAATAAGCAACAATTTGTATAAATGTTTATCTCAACTAACATGAAGAAGATACAGGAATAAGAGTTTGTAAGAATGGTTATAAGCTGTACGGAATAAGAAGGCACATGAGGCGGAGCTAGAAGAAGGTGTGTGAGAGCAAGTAGCCAATCCTAGAGAGGCGATGTTGCCCAGTTCGTTAACGCACTGCCTAGCGCAATATTTGGTTTTCACTTTTCTCTTTGCGCTCAACAAATCCAGCAACGGCTCATTATTACAAAGAATTCCATTGAAAAGAGCTAGAAATTTTGAAGCTGACTGTCCAAGATCCAAGAAGCAAAATTTTAGGTGGCCTGTAGCCCAAGATATGATCAATTGAATAAACACTGCGCTCAGCGATAACAAACAACACTTGCCTTGCATCATAATACTTGTTTTATCGTTTCAAATAATTGTCTTCTCAATGGGCGAGATATCTGCAAGAAACGGAATTTAGTTAATTCTTATGAATGTTCCAAGGCTGACGTACATATATGTGCAGTGTAACGTGTGTCTAATAATTACTGTAACTCGTTTTGTTGTTCACAAACATGTCATTATCAAAACCTGGTACAAGTGGCTTACAGGCGAGTAGATCGAAAGGAAAAGTACTACACTCATGCATGGGCTATTATTTTCAATGTTTACACCTTTTTAAAAGAATTGTCCTCAGAAGAAGTGCGTGCGAACATTGCATTTAAACAGAGTCGGGCGCTAACAGCTAAGGCATGCAATGTAAGTGAACATTCAGTGTCGCGTATAGTGCAACAAGGTAAAACAACCTCTTCAGAATCAGGGCGGCCCTTGTTTAAATCCCCAGGAAAACACCGTAAGACAGAAAAATGGGTTTCGAATCTGGACGACTTTCAGAAAGACGTTCTGCGTCGATCCATTTTCCAAATGTATGATAACGGTGAATATTCTACTATTAAAAAGCTCGTTCGCTTAATGAGGGATAAAATAGATAATAAAGGTTCCACAACATCTTTGGGGTTAAAATTAAACTGATAACTTACAAACTGCATCATAAGGAACATATAAGTGCTGAAATATGCATAAAATACACAACCGAGAAGGCCACACAGGAATATTACCCGTAAAAGGTTGCTTGAAATTCTGCTTAGTCATTTGTTGTTGAATAATGTAGATTTTCACTTAGAATACCTAATAAACTTATTAACATGACACTCCGCAGAGACACTAAATTGAGAAAAAGAAAAGAGAAATACCTATCAGAAAATGTTTCAAATTGCGCAACTATGATCACACTTTCACTCCGACAGTAAAAATATTTACACGAAAACGTTCCTAGAGAATCGGATGTAATAAAAAACTTAAGAAGTCAATAGGCCCAATTTTCAGCTTGAAAGATGTGAACTCTGTTGAAACATTGGATTGCAAATGAAAATTGTCTGCTTAGATGAGGAATTTATATTTGAAGCAAATTACAGGATTAGAGAGCCTATTGTCTCATTTTAAAGAGATTGAAATTGTTGTGACAGGTTTTAAATGTGCACTTGCAATCCTTCACTGTCTTCGCTGCTGTCTACTGGTAACGCTCACGTGCATATCTCCCCTCTCTTTCTTTCGCATAGCGATATGAGCCGGCAACAACGCTCCATAGCTGAGTAGGGATTGGAGCTACTCATGTGCCTTCTTATTTCGTGCTCCCTTTAGTACAAGAGTAGAGAAAGTAATGTGAGTGCAACACATCAGATTTTTTCAATTAGTGGTGGCCGGTAATGCAGCTCTATGTTCATGCAGTTTAGCATATACTATCACTGCTTAAATGCAATGGTATAGGAACGTCGTTTTTCAGTCATAGGTAACGAATAAAACCACAACATAGGCAGGACACAAGTTTGCCTCCACACTCAACATGATAAATGAAGCATGAACCAAACAATATAAAAACTGTTGACAGCGAATGTGCATCCACGGAACTCTATACAATTAGAATACTAAAAATTTGCAAGGAAATACAATGAATTGATTCAAGCTGAAACAAAATTTGAAGAAATTGCGCCTCTCAAGTAACTTGCTACAGGTGTAACACACATCCCACTTTGGGGCCTATTTTCACAGGAAAAAGTGCATCTTATACATCAGCATATACAGTAATTGCTTCCTCAACACAGAACTTGCAGAGTCTTCCTAATCACAGGCAGCAAGTAAACTTGTGCTTCTTATACAGAGAAACTACTGCAATTATTAAACCATCACATTAATAAATTATCTTACCAGTCAATAATTCAAACAAAATATTATGAACAATCTGAATGAATGAAATTTATGCGAATTAAATGCACTATGAATTTGGTTCCACATAACTTTGTAAAGCTTAGGCATAAAGAAGCAACATACTCCGAAAACCTTGGTAATAAACAGGACCCAGGTGTTAATGACCTAAAAATGATAGAAGTACGCAAGCATGTATGACCAAAAAAGTTAGAAAATATGACGATAAATATGACTTAAAATTTCTTGGCTGCATTTTCGAAATCTTCAAAAACCTAATACTGATTAAATTGACAGAATATTAAAACCTACTTTAAAATCTAGCACACTCAATAATAAATACTAATATTAATTTTATTATTGCATGTTAACTAAAGTTAGTTGCTCAATCCAAAGCTAACCCTCAGCTCTGCACAGAATGAAACAAATGACACATTTTCAAGAGAGATCAGAAAGAGGAATTACAATAGCAAATTACACACAGATTACCCTCCAAATGCTTGGAAACGTACATTTATAAGAAAGGCAATTGTAAGAAATATTACAGACTACAAGAATTAAAAGATGTGAAAAATCGGTCTTTGGGACAATTGCAAGCACCTATGCAAAACTGAAAGAGACAAAAATATCACAAAATTATGAAAATTTATTATAATCCGAGTCTCATGTGAAAAATCTGATGTGTTGCGCTCGTATGACTTTCTCTATCCTTGGACTAACCATTCCTATAAACCTCTTATTCCTATATCTTACTAATGTTACTTGAGATAAACATTTACAGAAATTATCTTATTGCTTATTTCCTTGTACGTGCAAGGGGAATATGAGAATACAGTAGGCTTTGAGTGATAGTCAAATCTTTTAAAACTTTGAAACCCCGTTCTCTTTGCGTGCTTAACATATAAAAAAAATGAATGATGATGCATTTACCAAAAATTTAAGTTTTCCAAAACTGACACAAACAAGGAATATCTCTGAAATGGTTCACTCTACAAAAAAATTATATAGATATAAATTGAGTGCTTTAGCAAGATCTGCTGCATATTTTAGAAGATAGTCATCCAGAGTACACAGGACTACATAGGCTATAGCTAGAAAATTCAAAATATAAATTTCATTTGCCATAAAAATACTTCAAACATGTCATTTTAATCAAAATCGTTAAGAGGCATTTTCAAGAAAATCAAAATTTTCGAAAAAATCTTTCATATAAAGGGTAGTTTATGGTAGGGTTATTTCCTTCAAAATCCTCGAGTCACATCCTTGAAAAACATTGAACTCAAATATCAACTTTGGTTTTTAAGTGACTTTTTGTTTATGAGTTATGCTGTCCACAGACACACACTTTTTTTCTAAAAATGATTATTTTGGATTCAGGGGGTGTCAAAACATATTTCTGGTGAAATCTTGACATCAAAGTTTTGTGTGGAATACAATACTTCTACTTACTATATAGCGTTCCACTCTTAGAAGACAGTATGGAGTTAAATGGGACATCTCTCTCTCTATTTAGCGCATACAAGTTGCCATTAGCCGCGTCCTTTTCTACCCTCGCTGTTGCCAGATTACTAATAGGACGGTATAAATATTCATTTGTTATAAATTTCAGGTTTAAACACATTATCCTATGCAGAATTCTTTTCTCTATCAGGTTATATCCTTTTCAGAGTCATTATACATTTCTATAGGTCCAAAATTCTTCAGAAAACGTTTTTTTCAATAGAAGTCCGATATTTGCTGTTTCTACACTCATCACGCACTAACTAACAAACTAACTGCAAGAATGCATCTATATTTTTTTCTTAGGTAGAGTAAACTAGTGCTACTACCTGCCTATTTTGAATTCTCTATGTTTACCCAGTTAAGTGTTATAATTTTTTAAATTAAATGTTTTCGGAAAATTTTATATCTGTGCACTGCAAAAGTTACGCAGAGTTTACATCAGGGAACCAGCGAGAACAAATGTTGAGGAAGGTTGGAGAAAGTTTTTAAAATAAACCAAAAGGCAGTAACCTCTTTCTTTTATCCAGTAAGGCAAACAAAAGGTATTCATCTATTCAGCGTCAGGCCTGACACAGAAGATAGTATAAGGAGCAGCACTAACATTAGTTCGAAGGAAGCCGTGTGTGCAACTGTGAGCTGTTATTGCGTAATTTGTTTAATATTTTTGTAAATATTTGTAGTTATGGAGGGTGAAGCTAGGAAGGGACGATATGTTGGTAAATAAAGAAGTAAGGAACGCCAAATAATTATGAATGTGTTAGATTAATTTTTAAGTAAAATGCGTGTAGGTAAGGCGGTAAAAGAAACAGCTAAGGCTATCGGGTGTTCAGAAGCAGTAGTGTGTATGATTAAAAAGGAACTAATGAAAGGACCTCTAAGAACGCCATCGAAAAAGAAAGCAAAAAGGGCGGGACTACACAAAACGCTAGGTTAATGCAATATGATTGAATAGTGCAAGGTGGAGTGCGGCGAATTGTTCATTCTTTACTGTTTGCAAATATTCCACCCACGCTGAATATAATTTTGTCACAGTTCAACAGTGATGAGACCCTACCAAATTTCTCAAGGGCCACTCTGATTTGGGGTTTGAATATGAAAGAAAGGGTAATTATGCATATTAATAGAAAGAGACGATATCGATATCATCAGATGGCAACATAAATATCTAAAAAGCATAAAAAGGTTTAGGGACCAGGGGAAATCAATTGTTTATACAGACGAGTCATTTGTAAATTTAGGTCATACAGTAACAAAGGCGTGGAAGGATACCAAAGTTCAAAGTGCCCGTCTCGTCAAGCAGCAATTGAAGGACTAAGTACAGGACTCGGTCACCTCGGGGTCGCGCGCTGAGAAAGATTCGCAACTAGTACATGTTGCAACACTGCACTCCATTTAACGTGTACTGTCTTTTAAGGGTGGAACGCGCTTTAGTAGAGACAGTAAAACTGACAACAAAATGGCAAATGTTAAAAATGCCAAAATATGATTTACATAACCCATCAGAATTACATCATTCTAATCACCATTCATAAAATCCTGCTTCGCTTATATTTTTCCTGGGAAAAATCACAACAAAAACTATGCTGTGTTATAAACATCCGGACCCTGGTAATAACATAGATTCAGTTCACTACTGAGTAAGGTAAGTAAACATTAGTGCTATGATTAATAAAACAGAAACAGTGATTGCAGTTCTAAACCCATTTACTACACATGAGATTTTAAAACTTCAATTCTAAGAACAGAATTTGCTCTACTAGTGGGATAAAACATAATTTCAAGCACTAAACACACATCCAGTTTTTCATAGACAACCTTATAATAGGTCATTTGTTCATTCATTTGTGACTGGTTCGAAGTAGCAACAAGAGCACAAAATGCTTTTCAAAACCACATCATTAAACTAATGTGTAATTTTATCCAGAACGAACATGCCTCTTAAAGAATATTTGCTCATTCATATAGATATGCAATATTTGCTCTGAACAAAGTGACATCAACACTTGCATAAAATGATTTTGAGTCACATTACTATGCAAATGTTGAGTCATTTCATCCAGAACTCCTGCAAGCAATGAATAAGCGTCAAGTCCCTGTTTGAGCCAGAGGAAATAACATGCCACAAAATTGCTTGCTCCCATCTTCAGCCAGTTCTTCACGCTCTCTTCTTCACCCATCACTTCGCAAGTGGTTAACTGGTTTGTTCCAAATAAACCAACACAACAACTTCATAAAAATGGTTTTTAAAATGACATTATTATGACGGTGTTGTATAGGTCTATCCAGAACTCATTGTGTGGACAATGAACAATCATTTTCTCGAGGGCTGAAGTCCTGCTAAAGTAGCTAAAACAGAATTAAATCTAACATGCACATAAGGTCACCTGCTGCTGGTACATACCTGTATCGGATTTGTTGTCATTGAGAAACCTAAAGAGTAAGACTACTAAGGGACACTTGGTAGTGTCAGAATAGCATCCTATGAATCTCTGTGCAACGTATGTGTTTGTTCAAAACTAAACAATCATAATGAAACTTTGACAGCATATAAAACAGGTTCTTCCGATTCAGAAACTAAAATCAAATTATGAGCGTAATTAGTCATTTTTAATATACTGATTTTCCAGTAAACAGAAGTCTGATGTGTTGACATTCTCTACTCTTGAACTAACTATGCTTACAAACCCTTATTCAGTTATCTTCTTGAAGTTAGTTGAGATAAACATTTGCACCTTTTGCTTATTTCCTTGTAGGGGAATATGGGAATACAGTAGGCTTTGAGCGATAATCAAATCTTTTGAAGCTATCAAATTCTGTTCTCTTTGCATGGCTAACATGTAAAAAAAATTATCGATGTTGCATTTCTGATACTGACACAAATAGTATGGCATTATCTCTGAAACGGTTCACTCTACAAAAAAATTTATTTGGCCATAGATCATGTTTTAGCAAGAAGTCATCCAGAATAAACAGGACTACATAGGCTATAGCCATAAAATTCAAAATATGTATTTCATTTGCCTTAAAAATGCCTTACATTTATGTCATTTTAATCGGAATCGTTATGAGCTATTTTCAAGAATTTTGAAAAATTTTCTTTGTAAAAGGGAGTTTAGGGTGGAGGAATTTTTAACTGACTTCTCGTTTTTGAGTTATGCTGTCCACAGACTGACACACACAGACTCACATGGAAATTTTCTTCTAAATATGCCTTTTTTGGATTCATGGGGCTTCAAAACATATTTCCAGTGAAATCTCGACTTGAGTGAAATACAATACTTCTCTACTTACAACATATATGTAGCAGAGAAAGTATAGAATTTATACAATTTTTCACACATTTTCTTCTTTAGTGCACTTTTCGCTCAAACACTTAAGGTTCAAATTTTGTAGTAACTTTACAAGCATGTTATTCAACATTTCATGTTTCAATAATACTTAATAGATATGAGAGGTAGAACTGGAACTTAAAAATTCAATGCCACAACTGGGATTTGAACCACAGACCTTCCGCTTACCGGGCGGACGCTCTAACCACTGAGCTATTGTGACAAACTGCCAGAATGGCATTAAATTCTCAAACCAGTTCGTATTTCTCCTGGTAAACCACAAAGGCAGTCTCACATCAGAGACAAATTACCCCAATGGTGACTTTCTATTGCAAGTACTTTATATCCCAGGATTTAATAACCTTCAGATGGTAATTATTATTATAATATACTTGCTTATAATATACTTATAATATATAATTGAGGAGCTACTTGATAGAAAAGTAGCGGCCCCTGGTCGTGAAGACCGCATAACTGGCCGGGAGGGATCGGGGCGCTGACAACGTACCACCCTCCAGTACTGCACCCCACCAATGACGCCTGTGGTGGGCAAGATGGGAGACGCAGCGGCTGGGCGGTAAGGCTTGACTCTTCATGGGCTGCAGTACCGGGGGCTTATAAGAATGCTTAGCATAAGAGTAGAGAAAGTCATGTGAGTGCAACACATCAGATAACTATGTTCTCGTCCTTAGTATTTGTTTGATATAGCTGGAAGATGGCCGTGTTTATTTACAGCGTAAACGAACTAAGCAAACCCTTCATTGAAGAGCAAAGCTACATTTCTAGGTAATATAGGCAAGGTTAAGGTAAAAGTATTTGCTCAGAATGGAAGTGTTGTAGCAGGTACCACAGTTATTACCTAAACGTTTACAAGTATATTACTTAATCAATCCGGGTTAATTTAATATTTCCATTTTCATTTCAGTAGTTTAATATACGAAATTAAAACATTTTCACTGATGTAAGAAACAGATGCACGAAGGAATTGATTGAATCTGAATTACTGGTGATGGTAAACTTTTCATATTCATGAAAAAAGTTTTAATTTGGAAAATGTGTTGCAATTTTGGCGTTAATTTGTGTCGGCAAAAAAA
The DNA here is from genome assembly GCA_030765045.1 of Tenodera sinensis. Classification (NCBI taxonomy): domain Eukaryota; kingdom Metazoa; phylum Arthropoda; class Insecta; order Mantodea; family Mantidae; genus Tenodera; species Tenodera sinensis. The sequence continues at coordinate 118,379,824 of CM060970.1, forward strand.
ATCCTTAATTTTTTCTTAAGAAAAGGAAGATCTTAATTTAATATATAACCTGGCAACCTCTCCTAAAAGTGCTGTAATAACGTAGAGCCCGGATTTTTGCATTTGTTTTATGTTATATGTTTCATGTTTTATTCCTTTGTAGTTAAACATATGCACGTATGGAATAAATTCGTTGCATGTTGTAAGGAATTAATTATGTTAAGTTTTATAGTGCACATGAATGCATATATAAGGGGTTGGTGCATATTTTACGAATTTCTGCATATTCGTGCATATATTTTAACTTTCGGCAATGATTCTTGAAATACTTCTACTTTAGGAAGAAAAGAAGGTAGTGGTAGAGCACCTGCTGCGGTGCAAGGGGTCCTGGATTCGATTCCCGGCAGGGGGTTAGGAATTTTTCTCCAGCCAGGATTATTCCTCAGCCTTCCCTGAGTCTGGAAGTATAATGGCGGCGTCGGAAGTATAATGGCACCCGCATGTGGTATGTGGATGAAGCTGTTTCCCCCGTCATTCATTCCATTATCATCCATTTCGCCTGCATTTCTTCCGTACTATCATAACGAAGCTGTCTGCCGCAACAATAACATTTCCAAAAATTAGAAGGTAGCTTTTAGATTAATAACTACTGTGGTGTTACTCGTGGTTTCTGAAGTGTGAGGAGACAATTTAATTAAAATGCCAAAGGAGAAGATGAGCAAAGCTTATTTACTTCGGCAGTGTACTGAAGGAGATCCTACAACAGATGGGAAAGTGTGTGAAAAACACCTAAGTTTTATTTTTGTGTTTTCATGATATTTTAAAATTCAATGTGATTTTCGAGCTAGTGATTGTGTCTGTTTAATTTAAAGACTCATTTTATACCAGTGTTATAGGTGCCCTGCGACAAAAATTCCAGATTACACATTTACAAACAGCTGCTCATAGAAATGCTGTTAAAAATATCTCCAAGAAACAAACAACTTTACCAGCATTTTCTGCAAGCACTAGTGGAAATGATGGCAATGATCATTTTTGGAAAGATATCATTGGTTTCAGCCAACATACCTTTACACAAGTTAAATAATGTAGAATTTCGGGCGTTCCTGGAGAAGTACTCTCGACTAAAAGTTCCTGATGAATCAACAATAAGGCTACCTTAGCAAACTTAATGAAGAGGTAAGTTTAAGCATTTATTTAATGAAATTAGTTACGGTGTCGACTATCTCCTCTCCCCAACCCAATACTGTGAGCTCTGTATAAACGTGTCAATTATTTAAAACTTCTTTAAAATGAAAACAAAATTATGTATGAGGGAATGCACCAGTGAAAATTGCCCAAGTCTCAAAAAATGTAAAAAAAAATACGCACTGGGCTGCAAGCTGTTCATGGTTTTAAAATGCAATTTTAAGGCACTTCTTTCAGCATTTCTGCGTATTCAAAATGTTTCACGCGATGTTATTTTATTTGAAAATTTTTATGCTTTTAAAGACCCAAATAAAATATCATTGACATAATTTTTCTGTGTACTAAGTGGTTATAAAGTTGTTAATTTTATAAGAAATCGAAAAACCGAGGAAAAAAAAAGCAAATACAGAATTTCAAGATTTCTCTCTGAAACTAAAAATCACAGAAAATAATTTGACAAAATTGTAGTTCCCTAACATAGAAGCAACATTAATGATTTTAAAATATTTTTGTTTTTGAAAACTGCATCGTGTGAGACATTTTACCTATACACCTTAAAGTTGTACTTTGAAAATTAATGAAGATATTGGATTGATTTCCATAACACCCCGTTATATCTATACATTACGAAGTTGAAATTAAAATTTAAGCTAGAATTGGATGTATAGTTTACAAAACAGCAGTAGTTCATTCCCTTAAATTTGATTCTCCAAAATGTGGCACCCCAAATTACACCCCTGATCTTGACTAATTTCCAATAAAATAATTCTTTTCAGGTAATACAAGAAATAAAAGAGCATATCGGTGATACAAACTAGTGGTTGTCTGTAAAGAAACAATTGCCAACGTCGTCGTGGAAAAATGGCTGAATCTGAACCAGGAACACTTCTCATTGAATCCAGTGTACTGGAAGAAACAAACCATGCAACGATTGCTAGGGTTACTGTTACTGATGCGTCAAGTGTTTTGTGGCCTAAGGAAAATGAAAAACTTTTGGTGATCGTTACAGATGCTGCAGCATACGTGATTAAGGCTGCTAAAGCTTTATCCTAAGGCAGTTCATATGACTTGTTTAGCGCATGCGCTTCTCCGATTGGCAGAGGAAATTCGAGCGAATTTTTTCCTCGCCGTGATTGGCAAACATGAAGCAGTAAGTACCCCTGTTGCAGTTAGTGCCTGCAATGAGTCTCCAGGGCAAATGAGGGTTAATTAAGGCCTATTTTAGGGAACTCCCAGCTACAATCAAACGTTAGGAAGAAAAAGGGATGCCTCTATCTTCTGTACTGCAGGCATACGAAACGTCTGTCGCCGGAGACCTTCCAGGAGAAATAGGAAAGTCTTTTCGTAACAAAATTAAGAAAATTGAAGCAAGGAATCCAGGTTTAATGTTTCTCCGGGATGTGAATAAGGTGCTACAAGGAGAATCTGAAAAGCAACTAAATGCTTATTCCGCAAGTGACACAACCTCATTTCGGTACTGTCCAGTGACTTCGTGTGAAGAAGAAATTCTCTTCATATAAAACATTGTAAGTGACAGAAGGAAATCGCTTCTTCCAGAAAACTGAAAAATATTTAGTTGTTTATTGTAATAGAAACAGTGAATGAGACAGTAAAAACTATTAATTTTGTTAAGGTCTCAGATTAAGAATAAATTTACAGTTTCATTATTCCATCAAAATTAATATCTCAAAGTTGAAATATTTAATATAACTACATAATTTGAAAGTCAAAATAGATTGAGAGAGTGAAGTAATAAATAATAAACATTTTAATGACTGTTTAAACTTACAATTTCATTAATTCGTCACGATTAATAAACGTGAAAATAAATGTATTTTATTCGTTGTGGATATTTTGAAGTTTTTAGAGCATATTTAGCAGGTTTTTAATGCACAGATGCGTATATATCCATACTTTATAGTGCATATAAATCCGGGCTCTGGTAATAAGGGTTGGCTTTGCTAGGATGAAGATTCTGCCCAGCTTGGCGAGAGTCCAGCTCTGAATCCGCCAACGATGCTCACTTCAGCTCTATACTCGTTGAAACAAGCTGCACTCATTTGTTTTCGTAGCGACAGTGATCAAATAAAACAAAACAAATCTCACAATATACAGTGACCAAAGTAAAATTTTAATTAATTCTGCTTGAGCCTTGCATATCCAAATCGATCTTATTTCCGGATTCAATACAACATGGAAATGGGAATGGACTCGTATCCAATAATATTCCAAATGAAAACGTAGAAACAGTACAAGTTGACATCTGACGAACACAAGTCGATTTGAATCAACACAATTCATATCGGATCCCAATTCTAAGACGATCGGATCCAACCATCTGAATCTGCGCTTCCATGGAGTATTCAATCCGGAATGAGAACTCACACGCAATAAATTTGTGACGAACATTGGGTTTTCTCAAATATAGAAATAAACCTACAAAATGATCACTACGTTTCCATGGCGAAATCAATACGAATTGAGTCCATTTTCACTTCAGAAATGGCGCAAATTAGTGATTAGAGTGATAAGATCATCTGGGTCAGCTAACCATCCTTAACTTTACTTTAGAAATTGCGAAAAATAGCGATCTGCATAACCAAACAAAAAATATCAGTTACATATTTTCGTATTATCCCACTACCATAATTATGAACAATCCAGATTTTATAAGCTTCTATGGTTACCCTTACAGAACGGAAATTAACGCAAGTCTGGGAAGGAGACGAGTAACTACTAATTTTGAAAATTTTGATAAATATGTGCTTTAGAATTATAAAAAATGTTTGCATTCACATGTTTCCCTAATTCTTGTACTAACCATTCTTACAAACTCCTAATCCATCTTCAAATTCTTTTGCAGAATTATGTGATTGCTTATTTCCTTGTAGGTGCAAGGGGAATGTGGGAATACAGCAGGCTTTGAGCGTTAGTCAAATGTTTTATGGGTAAGATATAAAAAAGATGAATCACGATCTTCCATTTAACGAAAGTGTTTTCCAAAACTCACACAAATAACAAAGAATATCTCCGAAATGGTTCAAGAAAATTCAAACATACATTTCATTTGTCATAAAATAACTAAAATGTGGCATTTTAATCAGTCGTTAGAGCCATTTCCGAGAAAATCAAAATTTTCGAAAAATTTTCAATAGTTTACGGTGGGGGAATTTTCTTAAAAATTGTGTTGCATCCTTAGGTGATATAAAAGTTAAATACCAACTTTGGTTTTTTACAGATTTTTAGTTTCCGAGTTATGTTGCCCACAGACACCAACATACACGGTATTTTTCTAAAAATGTTTTGCGTTCAGGGGGCCTCAAAACATATATTTCCGGTGAAATCTCGACATCAAATTTTGGGTGGAATACAATACTTCCTATTCATAGTAGAGAAAGTACAAATGGGTTGCTTGGTTACTTACTTTTGCTGCTGAATTGTTTCCGGAAGATGGTTGGTTGCCTTCTCAGTATGGGAAGTTCCCGCGCTGGCACTATCTCCAAACAACTGACTAACAAGTTCTGTGCAGTCACTAGAAACAAATGAGTATGATGAGCGCTCCGGCTCTCCGCACACCTTAGGTAAGTGTTGGCTCCTCCTCCTCCCCCCCCCCCCTCCCAACCCTCATCTTCCCCTCTCGATCATTCCGAAGAGTTGTGGAGGGGTAAAGATAACACGCCCAACTAATAAACAACTATGCTGCACATGCTGGACGTACGCGTCTATAAGGTCTATTTTCCCATGAAAAGCAGGCTAGATTTGTATGGATACCCTGATAGTCCCCCCACTCCCGAATCAAAGATGCAAGTGAACAGTCCAATTGCATTAAAGAGTAGTGGGGGTCAGTCTTCCAGCAGCCCTGAGAGTAACTTCATGCATTATTTATGTGACTACTTCCATCTTCTGCTATAGTTACTTGCTCCCCCACCACTGTCACTATTCCCCTCACTTGCGCACACGTTTTAGACAAGCTATAAAAAATATCAATTTAAAAACTCTACCACAGATTTGAGCAGAAAATGTTCAATTCTATAAAATAAAAACCTAAAATACATATTCATTTCGATTAGTATAGTTCGACTTACTCAGGGCTGCCAACTGAGGAAAACGAAATCCAAGAATTACATACATTTGGATCTTTTCTTGTTGTAACCGAAACCAGTTCATAATCTCAAAAACCTCTCACTTTATTTTGAACACTAACAAACAACCTTTCTTCTGGAAAAATACAGTAGAGTCTCACTAGTCCGAACTAATTGGGGCCGAACCCTGTTCCGATTAGCGAAAATTCCGCATTTTCTTCAGATACGACAACATTTTCATCTTAAACATTTATGTGACAAGCATTAAAATGAAAGTAGGAAATTAGTAAATACAGTATTCTGTAATTTATTTTACAACTACATTATGAGGCTCGAAATCCAATTACTGTAATGTTTTTATAAGAACTTTTGGCGTTCATTACCTCTTTACTCGTTTCGGTGCGTTGCGTCAAAAAAGGATCACTGACTTCACTTGTTAAGTGTTGATTTGCCTTTCCGTTGTTTTCTCATTAAAATAAGAAAACTGCATTTAAATTCTGTTATGGACATTCTTAGTAGGTCTAGATCTTGCATTTCTTAGTTTTTGTGTATAAGATAGCCCAAAGGTTCACTGCTTACTCCTTTTGCGTTTAATTCATTCTTTCCTGTGCTAATAAACTTACGTTTTTCCTTGGAAAAACTAGTTTAAACTTAACACTTATTTTTTCCTGTTTTAAAATTCAAAACAAATTTGTTACTCCAGTGTGCTTTAATTATTAAAATAACAAATGTTAAAAACAATTGTCGAATAGAAATGCAGTGCTATTTTGATTGCTAATCGACTGTAATGTGTAATAAATTATCACTGATTTTCGGGACACGGTTGGCGACATTTACTAAACAAAAGAATGGCCAATTGATAATTCTTATATGACAATTTAAATTCTTATCAATCAAATAGTGCCCGTAAAAACGCACCCAGTTCTTTTTTCTAACATAAGTAACTGATTCTAATAATGCATTATCAGTAATTAAGATGAAACTCACCTGACAACAATCTGGTGTTGCACTCACATGACTTTCTCTACTCTTGGCCAAATTTTTTAAAGTTGGTCATTATGCGATGACTTTGCAATTCCTGTGTGTGTGTGTGTGCGTGCGTGCGTGCGTGCGTGCGTGCGTGCGTGCGTGTGTAAACAGCATAACTCAAAAACCAGTTAAGTACAAACTTGGTTCTGATCTTCCAAGTATGCGATACAAAGTGCTTCAAGAAAATTGCTGTTTCAGTCTAACCTTTACATAGAAAAATTTGCATAATTTTTTTTATTTTCTCAAAAATGACTAATTTTGGTTAAATACGATATGTTAAGAAATCTTTGTTATAAATAAAATATTTATGTTGAATTTTCTGAGAATAGCCCCTGAAGTTTTCTTTCTGGACAACTTTTGCATAACTAGTAAAGCATAAGAGATAGACCAAATCTTACTGTACAAAAAATGTAGATCTCGCTAAAAACACACAATCTATATCCAAATAAATTTTTTGTAGAGTGAACTATTTCAGAGATATTCCTTGTTATTTATGTCAGTTTCGCAAAACAAACTTTCGTCAAATGCAACATCGTTGTTCATTTTTTTATGTTAGTCGTGCAAAGAGAACGGAATCTCAAAGCTTTAAAACATTTGACTATCGCACAAAGCCTACTGTATTCTAACATTCCCCTTGTACCTACAAGGAAATAAGCAATAAGATAATTTGTACAAATGTTTATCTTAACTAACACGAAGAAGATATAGGAATAAGAGTTTGTAAGAATGGTTAGTACAAGAGTAGAGAAAGTCATGTGAGTGCAACACATCAGATCTTTTTTTTTTTTTTTTTTTTTTAAACATATTACTCGTATTAACGTCATCCAACGTAGTGTCATCGGACGGTGAATTAATGAAATTGGTGAAATGATGCTCAAATGAGTCCGAGGTCCATAGAGCTGTAAGTTACTCGACATTTGTCTTCTCAGGCTAATGGTAAACCTCGGGAAAACCTCATCCGGATATCTCACCCTAAGCGAGATTCGAAGTCGCGACCTCTTGGAGGTGAGACAGACGCTGCCACCACGCTACAAGGGCGGGCTACTACGGAAATGTGTTAAATAACTTTTAGATAAATAAAATAACATAAAGCAGACATACTTTATTTTTAATCGTTGCTAAATAATACGTTGATAGATTAGAGCCAGCGAATGGAGTTGACCTTTACACCAAGGGTTAGTGTTTTCTTTAAGGCCAAGAAAATTTAACGTGGCAAAAATTATGTTCAACAACCTGGTGGCCCCGTAGCTCAGTCGGTAGAGCACTTGCCTGCTGCACAGGAGGTCCCGGGTTCCATTCCCGGCTGAGGGTGGGAATCTTTTTTTTAATTAGGATTATTCCTCATGCTCCCTAGAGTCCGGAGGCGTGAATGTGTGTGTGAATTTAACTAATAAATTAATCCAGAGTAATAGAAATCCAAAAGTCAAAGCCAGTGAACTTCATTGCAATTATCGATATGACCTTCGACATTAAAGGTGGCATATAAATGGAACATTAAAAGAAAAAATATGTTGTGTTGCACTCATATGACTTTCTCTACTCTTGTACTAACCATTCTTACAAACTCTTATTCCTATATCTTCTTCGTGTTAGTTAAGATAAACATTTGTACAAATTATATTACTGCTTTTCTTGCACGTGCAAGGGGAATGTGGGAATACAGTAGGCTTTGTGCGATAGTCAAATGTTTTACAGCGTTGAAATTCCGTTCTCTTTGGACGACCAACAGATTAAACAAGTGAATCACCGTCTTCCACTTGAGAAAAGTAAAACTATTGCAAAACAGCCACAAATAACAAGGAATATCTCCGAAATAGCTCGCTCCATAAAAAAACGCATTGGGGCATAAATTGTGTGTTTTAGCAAGATCTACAGTTTTTGCACAGTAAGATTTGGTTTATCAGTTGTGCAAAAGTCATCAAGCATAAACAGGACTACATAGGCTATAGTCAGAAAATTGAAAATGTACATTTCATTTGCCATAAAAATACACATCTTAAGCATATTGCATTTTTATCAAAATCATTAGAGCCATTTTTGAGAAAATCAACATTTTCGAAAAAATTTCCATGTTAAGGGTAGTTTAGGGTGGAGGAATTTTTTTCAAAATCTTCTTGTCGCAGTGTTGAAAGACATTAAACTTAAATACCAACCTTGGTTTTTAGTCGACTTTTCATTTTTGAGTTATGCTAGTCACAGACACACGCACGCGCGCGGACCTTATTTTAAAACTGCTTTTTTTTAAATTCAGGGGATCTCAAAATATGTATTTCCGGTGAAATCTTGACAATGAAATGTGTCAATGCAATACTTCTCCTACTTACGATACGTGGTCGAGGAATTAAGAAACATTAAAGCTTGCCTTAAATATGGCCACTATACTTTTGAAAAGTAGCATTGCATTTAAAAAATCACCTGTATTGAACCCAAAATTTTATAAACCCCAAGTTTTATAACTTTCTCTACTGGTAAGTAGAGGAAGCATTGTATTGCACCCAAAAATTCGATGTCGAGATTTCACCGGAAATATATGTTTTGAGGCCCCCTGAATCCAAAAAAAAAAAGATGTTTTTAGAAAAAGGTGTGTGTGTGTCTGTGGACAGCATAAGTCAAAAACGAAAAGTCGGTTAAAAACCAAAGTTGGTATTTAAGTTAAATGTGTTTCAAGGATGCGACACGAAGATTTTGAAGAAAATAGCCTCATCCTAAACTACCCTTTAGAAGCAAAATTTTTCGAAAATACTGATTCTCTTGGAAATGGCTCTAACGATTTTGATTAAAATGCCATATGTTTGAGATATTTTTATGACAAATGAAATGTATATCTTGAATTTTCTTGTTATAGCCTATGTACTCCTGTTTACTCTGGATGACTTTTACATAACTCGTAAACCGTAAGAGATAGACAAAATCTTACTGTATAAAAATGTACATCTCCCTAAAACACACAATTTGTCTAAATAATTTTTTTTGTAGAGTGAATCATTTCGGAGATATTTCTTGTTATGTGTGTCAGTTTCGGAAAACTTAAAACTTTGGTGAAATGGAACATCGTTGTTCATTTGTTCTATGTTAAGCGTGCAAAGAGAACGGAATCTCAAAGCTTTAAAACATTTGACTATCGCACAAAGCCTACTGTATTCTAATATTCCCCTTGTACCTACAAGGAAATAAGCAATAAGATAATTTGTACAAATGTTTATCTCAACTAACACAAAGAAGATACAGGAATAAGAGTTTGTAAGAATGGTTAGTACAAGAGTAGAGAAAGTCATGTGAGTGCAACACATCAGATTTTTTTAAAAATTATTTTCACCAATCCATCTAATGAGTTGGAACCCCTGCCCTCTCGTATATCTAGTGCTTGGGTTAAGTGGTAGAGATAATTTATAGTGAACACATGTATGTAAATTAATTTATTTCGTTTTGCCATTACTTTTACAATCCGCGTTATAACTGTAACAAACAAGCTGTTCTCCCTTTCCCCTCGCTGTTCCCCCCACCCTAAATCTCCATATCTGTTTACGCGGTGTCACTTTGACATTGTGCTGCACCTGCAAGATTGCAACCGGAGACTTGGTGCACGATAAACATGTTTACTGCAAGCCGCTATCTCGCACGTGTCTTCAAACTTCGGCCGTTCACTTGTTTCCTGTTAGTAATGCTCTGATTCAAATTTGCTTGTTCTATCCACCAGTAAATTGAGATTACCTTTCAATCTAAATTCACACATTGAGACGTAAGTGCGTATAAGGAAGTAAAGCGACAGTCACATTTTTAAAAAGTGAATCGCTGTCATACTCTTTGCCAGTACCGGAATTAGGGCTAGACAAACTAGACAGTTGCCTAGAGCGGCAATTTTCAGAGGGGCGGCATTTTCTCTTCCCCCCCCCCCCTTTTTTTTAACTTTCTCTACTACGTTAGTAAAGTATTCCACCTAAAAATTCAATGTCGAGATTTCACCGGAAATATATGTTTTGAGGCCCCCTGAATCCAAAGAAGCATTTTTAGGAAAAGGTCCGTGTGTATGTCAGTCTGTGGACAGCATAACTCAAAAACGAAAAGTCGGTTAAAAACCAAAGTTGGTATTTAAGTTTAATGTCTTTCAAGGATACGACACAAAGATTTTGAAGAAAATCGCCTCACCCTTAACTATCCTTTACATGGAACATTTTTCGAAAATTTTGATTTTATTGAAAATGGCACTAACGATTTTGATTAAAATGCCATATGTTTGAGATATTTTTATGACAAATGAAATGTATATCTTGAATTTTCTGGCTATAGCTCCTGTAATCGTATTTACTCTGGACGACTTTTGCATAACTGGTAAACCGTAAGAGATAGACTATATCTTACTATAAAAATATGTAAATCTTGCTAAAACACATAGTTTATATCCAAATAATTCTATTTTTAAGGAGTGAACCATTTCGGAGATATTCCTTGTTATTTGTGTGAGTTTTAGAAAACACACTTTCGTCAAATGGAACATTGTTATTCATTTTATACGTTAACCATACAAAGAGAACGGAATTTGAAAGCTTTAAAGGATTTGACAATCGCTCACAGCCTACAGTATTCCCATGTTCTCCTTGTACTTATAAGAAAATAAGCAATTGTTTATCTCAACTAACACGAAGAAGATATAGGAATAAGAGTTTGTAAGAATGGTTAGTACAAGAGTAGAGAAAGTTATGTGAGTGCATCACATCAGATTTTTTACTGTAAAATTTGTTTTTAAAAAATGTTGGCAAATCTTTTCCGATCCCTTGGTCTGTACAACTTTTGGAAGTCGAATATGTTGTTTTATTGTATTGTCGCGGAAAGACAAAAACAAAAAAGTTGTAAAAGGAAAGACTGCAGCTGTTAGGTATATTTTTGTGTAAACCTATAAAGTAAAAAAAAAAAAAAATTAAAAATCTGCGTACTGGACCCCGACACCTAATTTCTTAAACCGGGGTCAATATTCAGATCTTTATTACTTTATTAAAAATATAAAACAAATATACACTTCAAAAAATTTACAAATTAATAAAATAAAATAATTTAAATCACAAATTTAAACATCCTAATTAAAACAAAAACATAAAACCACACCTCTTCTAACTAAAATAAAAAAAATACCAAAATAAATTACAACATGCCATCTCATTACAAATACCAATTGAAAATTTTTATAAATTTAATAAAAAATCTATAAAAATTTTTAAACAATTACCTCTTTAATCACAAGCTCTTATAAGTTCTAAAACAACCTATAAGAGCTCTATCTTTCAAAATCAAAATGTATAAAACACAAAAAATTTAAATAAAACTATTACTGGTATCCAATAATAAAATAAATAAGTAGTATCTAATTAAATCTAAAGATATTAAGTAACCATAACAAAATATGACCATCGGAATCCGGCGGCCATCTTGGTACTGGTACCCAGCACCAACTCACTCCTAACTTCCTTAACTCAAATACACTCGTGCATAATTATATAAAATACAATAATTAAAATAACAATTAAACATAAGCAAAATTACACATATTTGAAATAATACACATAAACATCATACAACACAAACAATGCAAAATTTAAAATCTTCAAAACCTCAATTAGATAACTCAAAAATACAAATTATCTTCAACCCTCCAAAACAAATAAAATCCTTCAAATTTCTCAACATACTAAAACTTCAAAACATTTAAATTTATTTAATAAATTAAAATGTAGCATTAAATTTAAATCAAATATTAATATTTCAAATTTAGAATTAAATATTTAAAAACATTAATCTCTAAATTTGGAAAATATTTAAAACTTCCTAAACTCCACACTACAGCTCAAACACGCTCGTGCATAATCATATAAAATGCAAAACGCAATAATCAAAATGACAAACATATGCAGAATTATACATACTTAAAATAATACACATAAAACATCATAAAACACAAACAATACAAAATTTAAACATCTGCAAAACCTCATTTTCATAAAAATTTCAAAACATTTCTTCACTGTCGGTATTTTAGTGATCTTGTGTGTCAGATAAACCAATATCAATGTTATTTAGATGTTGTTTTTGTAATCTTTCTCTAATGTTGCCGAAAATTAAGTAAGTTCTCCTGCCTTCTATTAAATCGCACTCTTCTTGCCAGATTTGTAACAGTTTATTTTTGACGTCCCGTTTCTTGTGATAAAAATCGTCCATTATTTCAAAAACTTTTCTTTGATCTCCTTTTTTCATCCAAAAATATGCACCCCTATATCGTAGGGTAAGGTCAATAGGCCAAATTCCCAAGATGGTTGTGGAAACCTATAGTAAATTGCTCGGTAGAACAGAAAGTTCATTTTCAATGCCCAAGAGAGTTAAAAAGTATCTTCGTTCAACAACACGCCAAGAGAAAGTACGCTGTCAATTGTTTGCATCGAGGCTGGTGTGTTTTGTCAGATTCACTTCGATTACGTCGTCAATTGTTTCCCTATGAAGAAAGTATTAGGAAATCGTTATAATTTACAAGTAAGGTGCATGTATTTTTATTCTAAATATTTTTTTTTCTGAATTGAAACGTTTATTTAATGTCGCTTTATTTAAAACTAATTTAAACTCATAATCACCTACTGTTTGGTGAAAATTGCGGGGCGGAAATTACCTAAATCCGGCACTGCTCTTTCCAAGACGAGCAAAAATTTGATGTAATGCACTCACATGACTTTCTCTACTCTTGTGCTAACGCATTCTTACAAACTCTTATTCCTGTAACTTCATGTTAGTCGAGATAAACATTTGTACAAATTATCTTATTGCTTATTTCCTTGTAGGTACAAGGGGAATATGGAAATACAGTAGACTGTGCGATAGTCAAATGTTTGAGATTGTGTTGTCTTTGCACACATAACATATAAAAAAATGAACAACGGTGATCCATTTCACGAAAGTTCTAAGTTTTCCGAAACTCGCACACATAACAAGGAATATCTCCGAAATAGTTCACCTTACAAGAAAATTTATTGAGACATAAATTGTGTATTTTACCAAGATCTACATTTTTTGTATAGTATGATTTGGTCTATCTGTAACGGTTTACCAGTTATGCAAAATTCATCCAGAGTAAATACGACTACAGGGGCAATAGCCAGAAAATTCAACATATACATTTCATTTGTCATAAAAATGTCTCAAACATATGACATTTTAATCAAAATCGTTAGAGCCATTTTCAAGAAAATCAAAATTTTCGAAAAATCTTCCATGTGAATGGTAGTGTAGGGTGGGGCTATTTTCTTCAAAATCTTCGCCTCGCATCCTTGGAAGATATTAAACTTAAATACCAAGTTTGGCTTTTAACCGAGTTTTCGTTTTTGAGTTATGCTGTCCACAGACTGACAGACACAGACACAGACACACACGGACCTTTTTCTAAAAATGCTTTTTTTTGGATTCAGGGGGCCTCAAAACATGTATTTCCGGTGAAATGTCGACATCGAATGTTTGGGTGGAATACAATACTTCCCCTACTTACCAGTAGAGAAAGTAAAAAGGACTTCATGATACTCTGCGTGGAAGAAACGATGCTGTATTAGTTAAAGTTAATAGTCTTAGAATGTGTAAGAGCTATTTAAAATAATGGCTAAATTACATACAAAACACTTTAAAAGCTCAAAACTACCTATATATTAAAGATAGCATTAAATCTGTTTTCGAAAATTAGAGAGAATGTTATATATTTACTTTGATAAAATAATTAAGGTCTTGTATTTTTAAATATTAAGCTCTGTTTTAAGTAGTTTTAAGATTTCAAATTATAAATAATTAAATTTTTGGTATTGTTTTAAAACTCACATTTATGCAACAAACATTTGTTTCTGGGCAGTGAACTTTAGCTGGTTTTTATAGGAACATATTTTGTATGAAAAAATTCAGATCTAGGCTTAGTTAATTTTGGAATTATTTGGCCATGGTCTACTCAATGGCTAACTAGTTCCTGGCTAAAGGTGGACCAACATGGCCATCTACTGGTTCCAGATGAAGTTTGCCAATATCTTTGCTACATGTTATGTTATACGATCGATTTGAAAATTCCCAGTACCTGACCACTGAGTCAGCCTCTGACTTTGTGCATAAAAATATCATATTAGTAGATGACCACGTGTGGATTTAATTGATTAACAGAGATTATTTATTGTGCAACAGAAGCCAAGCCACCAGCACGTGCAGGGCTCACTTCAGGGTAGGTATTACAAAATAAATTTATCTTGTTTATGGCAGCAGTATCGTATGATGTCACAGATCCAATGTAGCAAATAAACAGCCTTATCTCATGTGCCAATAGCTTCTTACAAGGTGATCAATAACAAATGGTCAGCTACTGGGTGGTTGATTCTATTGGAATTTTCACGTCATGAAGCCACAACGGGCTCTTATGGACCATGCTATTCTTATGGAAGATTCACGTGCGCTGTTGCCAAATGTGCGTGTTTTCAAATGCGACTAAGATAAAGTATGAACATGCATTTCGGTGTGAAATGGTATGCACGATAAACTTTTTATATAATTTTATAGTTTTTAAAATGATAAAATCTAAAATTTTGTTCAAAGCAAATTTTTTAACATCTTTCTCGCTCCGAACGTCAAAACATGGTTTCAAATCGAAAAAATTGCAATGAAAAAAATCTGGATTATTCGCTTGCTTTTATAGGCCACGTTGGTATTTAGATTATATCAATATGTCTAAACATATTTTTCTAAAAAAACAAAGTTTAAAACAAAGTGTTAAGATTCTTCGTTTATACAGTGGAAAATGTAGTCGCTGGCTAATTCTCGTTCTGTAAGTCCACGTAAAAACTTCCAGCGACCAAGTTGTCAAGGAAATAACGAAATTATTTTTTATATACATATAGAACGTCTCCAGTACCGAAGTATTCATGAATCACCATTTGAAGCAAATGTTTGCGGCGCACAAAGCACCCCACGGACGAAAGTCGGTCCTCGTGTCTTGGAGATGATGAAAACCAGATGTGGTATGACAATTGAAGGGCCGATAAGGGATTGTACTTAGCGCAGGTTTTCAATAGGTTTTGGGAATGCGAGGCGTGAGTGAGTTTTACAAGCTCTCTGGTAATTATGTGCATTGCAGTTAAGTGATCAGTGCGGAATGGATCGCAGAAAAAAAGGCGAAATTATTCAAAGTGGCGACCGAAAAACAATTCTTAGAGTGTATGATTATTGAAAGAAAAAGAGCCCCGGATACAGTGACTCGTTTATTGTTAGTGAGCTTCATAAGGCGACTGGTGTACGTAGGCCTACATTTTTTATATTAAGAAAAGAATGTAAAGAGGGTCCCATCACTACACCGCGGCATACATGCAAAACCAGCAGAAGATAAAATATGATAATTTTGAACGCAAATATGGTACAAATTTCCTGAATTTCTATTTCAAAGTACTCCCCCTACAATTCTGACCGTGTTGAAATAAGTCAATAACGATGAGGACTTGCCAAATTTTAAATATTCAACCTTTTATAGCTTAGGGAGGAAATGGGATTTCATTTTAAAAAGAGAAGAAATAAATCGTTTATGATTGAGACATATGATATAGTGTGGCGACATTCCTGCTTACGGAAAATAAAACAATTCAGCAAAGAGGTAAGGAAAATCGTGTACCTTGATGAAAGTTGGGTATCAAAAGTTTGGAAGGATAGGAAGCGCTTTTGGCCGGGTTATCCACTGGTCTTAAACCACCTACTGCTCGCGGACCACGATTTGTAATATTGCATGCCGATGGCTTGGCGAAAAAAGGTTCTGCTGATTATCGTGATGCAATGGACAGCGATAGATTTGAACAGTGGTTCAGGAATCAACTAGCAAAACCCCGGTAATCGCGGCTTCATAACTTGAAAACTCCTATAGGTTTAGGTATAGGTGTGCAGGCTGAAATGTAAAATTAGCTCTGGGGGTACGCGGAGCAAAAAGTTGAATACCACTGTAATAACCAGCTCTCTTTGGGACATTATCGTCTGATACAGAAGAAGAGCGCGCCTCACAAACAATTGAACGGAATCTACAACCTTCTTTACTTTTATTATGCATCTTATTTGCTATTTCATACCAGTCAGATGTTTTGTAGTCTGTTTCCGGGAATCGCGGGTTAGTTAATGACGTCATAAAGTATCGTTAAATGTAAAACAAGAATGAAAGAGATTTTTATCAATATTTGTATTAACTACATCAAGTTTTTGGCGGTTTTACCTTTGGAACTGGTGTTTGTGTTATTCTTTCGGTTGTCTTTAAACTCATACTTTTATATCTCCAGAGTGGCACCAGCCTTTCAGATGTTATTTGGCAAGCTGTATGGCTGGGTCGGCGAGGATAATAAAGAAACAGGCAAGAAACGACCTTGGAATTTTCATTTAAGAAGAAGTTTGGGTCAGGTCTAACCACACGTTTGGTTTTTGTCACATTTATGGGCCTCTATTGAACTGGAGCGCCCTCAAAACCTTTACAGTCGAATGACGTGTATATGGATATTTCTCATCTTCCGCTTCCGCCTTTCAATCCCTTCTTTTGTTTCTTGGTTCCTTACTGAACAGTTGCGAACTACGCACTTGCAGACTGCAACAAACAATTGGGAGTTTAAATAAGCCGATCCTCATGGCCGCGTTTGTTTTAGTACCTAGGTTTGGTGCTACGTGGTGCAGTGATCACGGGTTCGAGACCCACCTCGTGCATGAGTGTACATGCGTGGCTAAACACGGAAAAGCCAAGAGAGCAGAAAAGTAAGGGGAGAAAAAATGATAAATCGGCTTCTTGCTTAATTTGCCGAGGGGGATGACTCAGGCGGTAGCTTCTGTAACCCACATCCGGCAGATCGTGGGTTCGATTTCCATGGCCTATCTTCCTAACCTAAGGCATGGGCTTATTTCGGGGGATTCCCAGGATCGCTTGGCGAATGTTGAGAAGGATAATTACATCCTTCGAATTTCCTGCCCCACCATTTCACCTCGCTTTTCACTTCATTTCACTTTTTCACAATCCTACGTTGCAGGTTTCGGCGTGCATGGCACAGAGGTTGCTCTCGTTAATCCTCAACCGCCAGATCGGGGGTCTCCGGGTACCCGACTCCCAGGCGATGTTTGAACCCGCAGCGGGGAAGAGCGCTGGTTGAAACAGGGTGGAGTACAGTGGGTTTTAAGTGATAGCCAAATATTTCATGAACTGGTCGGTATGTGATGAACTAATTACATATTTTAAATCCTGCATAATATTTCAATGAGAAGTAAAAATGTTGGCGAATTACGTCATTTGGGACTCCCTTACAAATTTTTACTTTACATTTTTAATACTATTTTGCACATTTCTACATATTTTAGCGATATTACATAAAAAGTACATATTTTCTGGATTTCGTTACAATTTTATTATTTTTTTAAAAAAAAATATATTGTAGTCACATTATAAACTACTGTTTTCACAAGTTTTGCTGAAAGCAACAAAATCAATCTGCGAAATATGATGCAAATTAAATTGAGAATGCGATAATAACCGCCTCGCCTCGTTCTGATTGTTGTCCGTATATATCAAAGCAGGTGCCGCTGACAATGTGGACCTCCAGTGTCACGTTTCTCGTAGCGCTTTGGGCATTTACAAGGGCTGGAGAAATTGATTGTTACCATTGTCGCGGTAGTCGGCATCTTGTAATATAATAGCTGGGAGGAAACAAAGTGAGCCGCTGACAACCATCAATATAGCGAGGCGAAATACTGCAGTTAGTTTCTTGCAAGTCTTAGTAAAGTGGCACCAGTTGCGTCCTCGCTATCCTGCAAGTTGAATTCATGGGTGAAATTAGATAGCGCCTTTACTACCGACAGAAAAGTAATAGTCTGTGAAGCATGCGGTAAAAGAATTGGCTGTTCCATGAAATCTCAATTGGAACAACATAGCAAAAGTGCTCTTCACATACGCAACAAGCACTTAGTCTTCTAGAAAGCAAGTTCTGTTGACACAAATGCAACAGGAACCGTCCGGAAATGAGTTTTTTTAAAGACCCGTGCAGTGCAATGATTTCAGCTAATATTCCGTGGCATAAACTTTAAATTCCTCAATTTCGCTCCTTTCTAAAAAAATATTGCAAGAAAGTTATTCCTGACGAATCTACTCTGAGGAAAAAGTATCTTCATGTGTGTTATGGAGAAGCACTTGCTCATATGCGGAATGCAATTGGAGACTCCTGTATTTGGTTTATCGTTGATGAAGCTACAGATGACATGGGTCGGTACATAACAAATTTGGTAGTAGGAAAACTGGATTCCGAAAGTCCAGCAAACCCATTTCTAATCTGTTGCAAGGTGCTAGAACAAACAAATAATTCTACAATTGCAAGATTTGTAAATGATGGGATGAAGATTCTGTGGCCAGAGGGGGGGGGGGGGGGGTGTGTGTGAGGAAAAGGTTTAATTATATATTCAGATGCCGCAGCGTACTACATGATTAAAGATGCTATTGCCCTTAAGATTTTCTACCCGAATGTACCTGCTTGGCCCATGCATTGCAACGTGTTGCTGAAGTAGTAAAAAGTAATTTTCCCTGTGCGAATAAGTTGATATCAGCAACAAGAAAGGACCGCACAGAATTCAGTGCTATAAAAATCCCCTGTGTGAGATGTAGGTGAAAAATTCAAAGCTGTGCTAAACAGGAACCCAGGATACTCTGCGCTTGTGTCCGTGCCGGAAGTGCTAAATGGTGACTGTCGATTTACCAAAACATTTCTGTGCAAATCAGATCCCTATGCTAAAATATGCTCCTGTTACTTCGTGTGACGTGGGGAGAAGCTTCTCTGCTTATAAGAACATTTTATCCGATAGGAGACAAACATTGACCCCTGAAAATATTGAAAAGTATATGGTTATTCACTGTACGTTGAAAGAAGCAGAAGACTCAAAATGAAAATGCCCGGTTCATTGTATGTCAAGAGATAAAAAACTGAAAATGCATCCACATTATAATATTTAATTATTTTGATTTGATTGCTTCACTCATTGATAAATTGTTTCTGTATTTCAGCATTGCTTTACCGTCTAAAATTTAAGTAGGTAAAATAATTATGTGAAATGAGTAATTTTAATAAATATAATCCAAAACAAAACTATTTCGTAATTACCTACTTGAAAATAAATTTTACGTAAATCCGGCGTATAACAAAACATTTTCCCTATAATTAATTCTATATTTAGTCAATTTTAACTCATAGTAATCAATTTAGTTATTTACAGGTCCATCAAATTACAAAATTCTGGGTAATTTGCAGTCTGCATTTAGATATGAGGTGGTAATCTTAGTATTTAGATTATTACTTAATTTTACATATTTTGTTGATATTACACATTTCATTATATGTTTTGATGTTTTTGTTACATAAATATGTACATATTTCGCACTTTGATATTATATAAAAATCCGTGCTCTAATGATAACAACAGTAACAGTGACGTGGACGCGGGCGCGGGCGCGGACACCAAGGCACACATACTAAAACAAACTAAACTAAAACCACTGTGCAACAACCCATGAAGGGACAAGGCTTGCCGCCCAGTCACCGCGTCCCCCACCTCTGCCAACTGTAAGCGTCATTGTTGGGGTGCAGTACTGGAGGGTGGAGCATGGCCAGCACCCCGAACCCTCCCAGCCATTTATGCGCCCTTCTCGACCAGGGGTCGCTATCTCTCTATCAAGTAGCTCATCAATTGACCCCCCGGGACCTAACGAGGCTGAGTGCACCCCGTGCTAGACCTCCCAGCAGGGGAAAAACTCCACGCCGCTACCGGGAATGGACCCCGGGTCCTCCGCGCTAGATGGAGGTGCACTACCAACTGCGTCTGGAGGCGGTTAATAATAGTTATGACGACGACGATGACGACGACGACGACGATGATGATCATAGCCTGGTCACAGTTGTGGGCGTTGTTACATTTTTACTTTCTTTACTACGTATAGTAAGTATTCCAACAAAAAATTCGATGTCGGAATTTCACCGAAAATAAGTTTTGAGGTCCCCTGAATAAAAAAAAAAAATTTAGGAAAAGGTCCACGTGCGAAATATAATGAGAAATTCAAACATAATGATTGCCACAAGCTGTGATCATAACTTTTTGTCACTGTGATCAAAATACAAATTGTACTTTTCGGTTTAGAATAACATTACTCCAGATCACTACCTGTGCGTTCGAGCTGATCTATTGTATACTTAGAAGAGCTTTCAAATGTTTTTATGGACACTTATAATGATCGAGCAAGGTAAACAACGCAATCGATATGAGTTAACGCCCGATATACAGGCAACACACCTAACGCACAGGTAACGCGTTTAGTTTAACCGACCAATTGTACCAGGAAAACTGCCGCAGTCTACACCTTCTTATGATAGTCTACGGTAGTTTTAGATCGCTAAGAGACAATATTGTATTCCACAACAATATTTGATACCGAGATTTCACCCCAAATATGTGTTTGAGATTCTCTGATTAATAAAAATTAGAAAAAAGTGCGTATGGTGTGTTTGTGCGCGCTCGCATCTACAGCTGAACTCAAAAACGAAGCCTGTTAAATACCAACATGGGCGTCGGCAGTCTTTCAGGGGAGGGCCACTGTTAAACAACATTAATTCATTATTCTGTTATCAAAAATTACAGTCTTTGCTGCCATAACCTTATTAATTTGTGCTAAATAAAAATTGTTCTTTATCTCAAAATTAAAACAGTAGTTTAATAGTCAGTAATTGACTGCACAGTAAAATCATTAATTTCCAAGGAGGGGCCGCGGTCCCCCCCCCCCTTGCCCCACCTTCGTGACGCCCCAAACTTTGAATTTAGGTTCAACATCTTTCAAGCATACTACATACAGACTTTACAAAAAAAAAAAAAAAAAAAAAAAAAAAGAAAAAAAAAAAAGAATTGATATTACCGTTTACATAGAAAACTATTTTCGAAATGTTTGATTTTCTCAAAAAAGGGCATAAGAATTTTGCTTAAGTATGCTTGAGATATTTTCATGACAAATCAAATGTATATCTTGAAGTTTGTGGGAGTGACTTCTGAAATGATCTTCATTCTGAATGACTTTTGCATAACTTGTAAACCGGAAGAAATACACAAAATTTTACTATACAAAAAATGTGGACCTCTTTAAGCACAAAATTTGCTTTTTATTATTGGAGTTAACTATTTCCGAGATATTTCTTGTTTTTGGTTTGAGTTTTTTTTTCCTAAAACGAGAAGCCTTTATTCCTGCCCCTTTTTCTCCCCATTCTGATCAAAACAACAGAACAGAATTTTAAAGCCATCGCATATCTAACACCTCTCAAAAGATTTGATCAACGCTTATGTCTACTGCATTTTCCTATTCGCTTGTACTTGCAAGGAAATGTGCAATAAAACTGTTTTTATTTATACATATTTATTTATTTGCTTATTTTTATTTGTTTATTTATTTTATTTATTTATCCATATCTGTCTGTCTATTGATATGTTTGTTTGTTTTGTTTGTTTCTTTCTTTCTTTGTTGGTTCGTTCGTTCGTTTGTTCGTTTGTTCGTTCGTTCGTTCGTTCGTTTGTTCGTTCGTTCGTTCATTTATATTTGAATATATTTATTCATTGTGAGGATTGGAATTAAGTTTTTATTTATGGACGCTCTTGAGTTTTGTGGTCCCATATATATGGGCGTGAGAGACCGCTTAATTTTGCTCAGAGGGCTCTTTATTAGTCTTGTGGTCCTTTTAAAACGCCGTAAATATGACACAAGACCACCGGTTTTACATCCCGTACAAAGGAAACCATGCCAAGAATTTTTGACACCCGAACAAAATCCATCGCCCTTAGTTGGGTTTGAACCCGCGACTTTGGGAAGTAGAGCCTGGCATGTTACCTCAAGACCGCGTAGAATAACACAAAACCTGCAAATATTCATCTCGATTAAATTGAAGTAGATAAATGAGTTAAGTGTTTGTAAGAATATATTGCACAAGAGTAGAGAAAGTTATGTGAGTACCGAACGGGTTGCTTCTGGCGGTAACATCGTGGCCCGTATTCGGGCGGTCGCGGTTTCGATCCCCATGGCCGACCGACCTGACCCATGTTGTTTTTCGGAGGTTTCACCTGGTCACCAGGCGAATGCTGAAAGGATTTCCATATCCTCCGAATTTCCTGTGACTCCATTTTGTTACATTATTTCATTTCACCCTTCATCCCGCTAGTTTGTTTTAGGGTTGGAAGCGTCGGTGAGCGTCGCGGCAGCAGGGGGAAAGCACGCGCTCTGGAAATCTTGTCACCCGATTGGAATAAGTCCCCCACCGCAAGTTGTCATTGTAATTAGTCAAACTGAGTGCACAAATCAGATTAGTTCTTGCTGATCTATAGTAAATAAGTCTTACTACTGCATTTCATCCAAAAATCTGTACCGAGATTTCAAAGTAAATACGCGTTTTGAGGGCTCTAGAATAAAAATAAAAATTCGTGTATAAATACTATTTTTGTATGAGTGTGTGTCAGTGTCAGTGTGCTTGTGTATGTATGTGCGTGTGCGTGGATGCGTGTGTATACGTGCATTTCAAAAACAAAAAGTCGTTTAATACCAAACTTGGCGTATATGTAAGTTTAGCGTCGTTCTCGTGAAGGCAGGAAGACTTTCTAGAAAATCCTCCAGCTGTTGGTAGGCACAATAAATCTTGAACCTTTGTGAAGGGCTCTGCAGAACGTCTCCTTATTCAGGGAGAACATAGTGGTAACCTTGGCGCTTGGTTTGGGATCTATATGCACAACCGAGGTCGAACCGCAGTCATAAAAATCTGCCTGCTTTACAAATAGGCAATGGAAATCACTTTATGGATTTTCTCTTTAGCATACAGAAACCTTGAACATTTTGGTTAATTCGTCGTCTGGTGTGTGCAACACGGTTAAGCGAGTTAAACTTAAAGTAAGGAAGGGTTGGAGGGAAGAAGGAAGGGCGGGGCACTGAGAGGTCGATTGACTTCAAAAAATCGATTTTTTGTTTTTAATGTTAAAAAATATATAATTCTTCAGCTTTACAATGATATATATAACACAGCTATAGTGTTATTTGTTATAATAATAGTTGCAGTGGTAGACTTACAGTGATGGAAAACATGGGTATAAAAGTTAGCCAGAATATGAAGGAAACCTGTATAAAAAATCTGACGTGTTGCACTCACATGACTTTCTCTACTCTTGTACTAACCATTCTTACAAACTCTTATTCCTATATCTTCTTCGTGTTAGTTGAGATAAACATTTGTACAAATTATTTTATTGCTTATTTCCTTGTAGGTGCAAGGGAAATGTTAGAATACAGTAGGCTTTGTGCGATAGTCAAATGTTTTAAACCTTTGAGATTCTGTTGTCTTTGCACACTTAACATATAAAAAAATGAACAACGATGATCCATTTCACGAAAGTTCTAAGTTTTCCGAAACTCACACACATAACAAGGAATATCTCCGAAATGGTTCACCCTACAAGAAAATTTATTCAGACATAAATTGTCTATTTTAGCAAGATCTACATTTTTTTGTGTAGTACGATTTGGTCTATCTCTAACGGTTTACCAGTTGTGCAAAAGTCGTCCAGAGTAAATACGACTACAGGGGCTATAGCCAGAAAATTCAAGATATACATTTCATTTGTCATAAAAATATCTCAAACATATGATATTTTAATCAAAATCGTTGGAGCTATTTTCAAGAAAATTAAAATTTTCGAAAAATTTTCCATGTAAAGGGTAGTTTAGGGTGGGGCTATTTTCTTCAAAATTTTCGTATCGCATCCTTGACATTAAACTTACCAACTATGGTTTTTAACCGAATTTTCGTTTTTGAGTTATGCTCTCCAAAGACACAGACACACACGCGGACCTTTTTCTAAAAATGCTTTTTTTATTCAGGGAGTCTCAAAACATATTTCTGGTGAAATCTCGACATCGAATTTTTGGGTCGAATGCAATAGAATCTGATGTACTCGGACAATTATCCTCACTTACTCTTGACCAATCTTTTCTTACAAACGCTTATTGTTTCGTCTAATTCTGTTTATCTAGATAAACATTTGCAGAAATTATTTAATTACATTTTTCCTTGCACGCAGGCACAATGAGATAGGAGAAAACAATAGGCTTAAGCCATAGTCAAATCGTTTAAGATCTGGTGGCTATGTGATGACCTTGAACCCCATTCTCTTTGCATAACCAGGAGATAAAGGTTATGATGTGTTACACTCACATGATTTTCTCTACTCTTGTACAAAATATTCTTACAAACATGTTAATCGAGATAAATATTTATAGAAATTATCCAATTGTTAATATTCTCGTAGAGGTAAGGAGAACACAATAGCTTTTAAGTGACAGTTAAATGTTTTAAGAGTAGTCGCTATACGATGACTTTGAGGTTCCGTTTTTCGCATTACCAAGAGATAAATAAACGAATAACGACCTCCCATCTGAGAATGGTCTAAGTCAGTACTCTCCAATTTCCTTATGTGCTCGGGCACATTTAACTCATGGCTAAGTACTGCACTACGTCACTGGTCTAAGTATTGCAAAATTCTGACAAATAACAAGGAATATCCCCGAAATGGTTAACTTTTCAAAAAACATATTTTAACATAAATTGTGTATTTTTACGAGATCTACATTTTTTGGATAGTAAGATTTGGTCTATCTCTTATGTTTACTCGTCATGCAGAAATTATAAAGGACAAAGAGGACTACATAGGCTATAGCCAGGAAATACAAAAAATACATTTCATTTTCTATAAAATATGACAAACATATGACATTTTAATCAAAGTTGTTATAGCCATTTTTGTGAAATTCAAAATTTTTCAAAAATTGGCCATGTAAAGTGTAGTTTAGCGTGGAGGAATTTTCTTCAAAACCTTCGTGTCGCATCCTTGGAGGATGTTAAGCTTAAATACCAACTTTGGTTTTTGATGGACTTTTCCTTTTCCACAAACACACACACACACACACACACACACACGGATCTTTTTCTAAAAATGTATTTTATTTAGGGGTCCTCAAAACTTTTTTTCGGTGAAATCTCAACTTAGAATTTTTGTGTCGAATGCAACACTTGCCCTGCTACTTATACGTGGTTATTACCTACTATAGTTTTCTTTAATTGTATACAAGGTTGCCCTCGCTCATCTGTGGACAGTTAAAGTTGAATTCGAATATGTTTTAGCGTCCAGTAAAATGTAAATCATCAAGTTACCCGTCAGCGGTTTATACATAAACAGATTTCAGAAGCTCGCAGCGGATAGCGTGCAGCAAATGTTTATGTGGCGCTTATCATGGACGATAGGGGTTGTTATAAACATCTGAAGAGCGATTTATTGCGTTACGTGACACAGTGGAGCCAGCGGTGTTGGCCGGTAGTATTCCAGAGAATAAACATCTGAGTTTCTGTCGACCATTGCCGATTTGCTTGTTTCAAGGATGCCACACAAAGATTTGAGGAAAATTCCTCCATTTACACTTCCCTTTAATGCAAAATTTTTCGAAAATTTTAATTTTCTCAAACATGGCTTTGTTTTGATTAAAATGTCATATGTTTTAATATATTTTATGGCAAATTAAGTGTATATTTTGAATTTTCACGCAATAGCCCATGTAGTTCTGTTTACTCTTGATGACTTTTGCATAACTGGTAAACCGTAAGAGATAGACCAAATCTTACTGTGTATACCAAAAATATAGGATCTCGTTAAAACACAGAATTTATTTCATATTTATTTTCTTTATGGAATTCACCATTTCCGAGATGTTGCTTGTTGTTACTTTCAAGTTTCAAGCTCTTGTACATTTCGCTAATTGGAATCGCGATTCTTTTGTTACCACGAGGGAAACACTTGAATGCGGTTTTCCCAAGATATGTATAACTATGCATTTTTTGGTTACATTCAATTACGAATGTAAAAGTCTGTAACAAGGCAATTAAATATATATTTTGGGAACTGTCCACGAGTGCTTTGAGGGATTACCACTAAACCAAATACATAAGATTGTTTCATTATAAATTCAATTTGTATTTATTTATCCCTTAGCCATGCACTTGACCGTTCTCAAATGGGAGGTCGTTATTCATGTTTCGCTAAAACACACAATTCATGCCCAAATAATTTTTTCTGTAATGTGAACCATTTCGGAGATATTCCTTGTTATTTGTGTCAGTTTCGGAAAACTTAAACTTTCGTCAAATGCAATATCGTTGTTCATCTTTTATATGTCAAGCGTTCAAAAAGAAAGGAATCTCAAAGCTTTAAAACATTTGACTATCGCACAAAGCCTACTGTATTGTAACATTCCCCTTGCACCTACAAGGAAATAAGCAATAAGATAATTTGTACAAATGTTTATCTCAACTAACACGAAGAAGATATAGGAGTATAAAAATAAGAGACCAATATAAAAGAAATAGTGAAAATCATTCTACAAATGTTTTGTTAGGTTAGTTTTATTTCTAAAGCTCATTTACCAAAGGTTATATTTGATACAGAAAAGTATGTTTTTCTGTAAAACAGGACTGGTGAACGTTACTCAATAGGTGTGAAAACATTCCTCTGCTTACTCTCTCCTCGTGGCCACGGAAAGAGCCGACCGGGGGCAACCGGTTCTAGCTAAAGCGTGCTATACTGTATTTCTTGAGGGGGAACTCTTCTGTTCACACCTATGGAGTAACGTTCGTCAGCCTTGCTCTAAAACTATCATCTTAGAATTCTCAAATTTACATCAGTGATCTGTAACTGTTAGAGACACGTTTTAGCATGGTCGTTTTGAGATAGTTGATATCAATAAAAAGTTATAGGGTATTAACTAAAGTATTTGTTAAAAAGAACCGTAATTAAAAGAATTATAACACGAAGTATAGAATATTTAAGAAAGAAAACACGTTAAAGTGTGCAGGAAAGTGTATTTTAAGGGTTGTTAAAGTTTCATTGTGAAATCTTATGGAGTTTCAGAGAACAATATACCTAAACCAGAATTTCGTGATTTCACACACGTAATACTGTGGTACAGAATTCGACCGCCTCCGTAGCGAAATGGTAGTGCGCCTGCCTTTGGCGCGGAGGACCCGGGTTTGATCCCCGGTACCGGCGTGGGGATTCTCCCCCTGTTGGGAAGTCTGGCACGGGCTGCACTCAGCCTCGTTAGGTCCTAGAGGGGCCAACTGAGGAGCTAATTCATGAAGTAGCGACCCTAGGTCGTGAAGGTCGTATAACTGGCCGGGAGGGCTCGGGCGCTGACCACGTCACACCCTCCTGTACTGCACCCCACTCATGATGCCTGTAGTGGGCATAGGTAGGGGAAGCAGCGGGCGGACTGTAAACCTTGGCTCTTTATGGACTGTTGCACTGGGCGGGGGGTAGAGTTCTGTAGCCCCTCGAACATACATTCACCGTAAACCAGGGTTTAAGTTACAGTTGCTTTTGTCGCTATTTGCTACTCGAGATCAAAGAGTGCGACGAGCTTCAAAACAGCATTTGCAGGAATGCAACAACCGTCACAGAAACAAATGATAGCGGCTATGAACATAACCTTTGAACAAGCCGTAACAATCTGCCACAGAAACAAATGATAGCGGCTATGAACACAACCTTTGAACAAGCCGTAACAATCTGCCACAGAAACAAATGATAGCGGCTATGAACACATGCTTTGTACAAGCCGTAACAATCCGCCGCATAAACAAACGGTATGCCGCTTTCCCTCTCAGCTGTGGAGCTCATTTCCGTTCTAGTGTGTGTGTGTGTGTGTGTGTGGTTCACTCATTCTTGTCAACTATCATCAATTTAGAACTGCATTAACGAATTACTTTATAATTTGAACCGGGAGTATTTTGGTATTTTGGCTTTTAACTGACTCATAGAACACTCGTATCTTAATTGCTGCCATTATAGTCTCGTTGTATAATATATTATTAATAGTTCTATTAATTACATCAAGTTGGGTGTTAAGGGTGCCAACGACAGCAGGCTTTGCCTTTAGAACAAATGCTCAGGTAATGGTGTTTGTGTTAATATTTGCGTTGTCTTTAAATTCAGACATATGTACGTACATTCACGCTCGTTTTACCGCCAGAGACTTGGGCGCCAGCCTTCAGATGTCAACAGGCAAACTGCAAGGTTATGTCGGCAAGGATGATAAGAAACAAGCGAAGAAAGACTGAAATTTTCTCTTTAGAAGTTTGTTTGGGCCAAGTCTAACCACACATCTGGTTTTTGTCATATTTATGAGTCTCTATTGAATTGAAGCTCCCTCAAAACCTTTACGGTTGGATGACATGTATATGGATATTGCTCATCTTGTACTTACGCCTTTCTCATTTTAGGCTTCTTTTCAAGCCCGTCTTTTGTTCTTGGTTCCTTACTAAACAGTTGCGAACTACGCAGTTCATCTGCACGTGACACGTGTAGACATAGAGCATATAAATTATTAGGAGTTCACATGAGCCGCTCCTTATGGCCGGGCAAGCATTGTTGCTTTCTGGTGAAGAGAAACGCGGGTTTGAGTCCCGCCTTGGGCATAGGTCTTTGTAAATGTCTGCATATATGAGTAAATACGCAAAAACAATCAGGCAACAGAAAAGTAAGAAGAAAAAAGCTGATGTGTTGCATGTTCCTATATTTCACAGTAATCGACATTTGTAAAAATTATTTTATTGCTAATTTTCTTTAGGTGCAAGGAGAATACAGTAGGCTTTAAGCCATAGCCATTGTTTTAAGAGTGTTCGCTATGTTATGACTGAAATTTCGCTCTCTCTGCACGAACAAGAGATAAAAACATGAATAACGGCCTTCCATGTGAGGACATTGTGTGTTTTAACGAGAACTACATTTTTTGTGTAGTGGATTTGGTGTATCTCTAACGGTTTACCAGTTATTCAAAAGTCATCCAGAGTAAATACGACTACAGGGGCTATAGCCTGAAAATTCAAGATATACATTTCATTTGTCATAAAAATATCTTAAGGATATGGTATCAAACAAAATCATTATTTTTGAGAAAATAAAATGTTTCCATGTAAAGGATAGTTTAACCCTTTCAGTCCCGGTGTGTATTATAAGATACCTAGGCTTTTTTCCCTATTTGTACTAGTTTTAACTTTTTTCTGCTATATTCTTGTTATACTGTCACCAATTAAAAATACATATTTGAGACGTTTTGAATTGTAAAAAATGTTGAAATGATGTTAAACTTATATACCCATTTTGGGTTTTAACCAACCTTTCGCTTTTGAGATATGCTGCCCACAGACTGACAGACACACATAGACACACACACGCGCGCGCGCGCGCGGACCTTTTTCTAAAAATGCATATTTTTTTTTTTATTCAGAGGGCCTCAAGACACGTTTTCCTGTGAAATCTGGACATCGAATTTTTGGGTAGAATACAATTCTTCGTATACTTATATATTATTCCCATATATCATATTCTAAAGTACCCGGTACACGAAAAATTTTCAAGAATTAAAAAAATAAATAAATAAATAAAAAGCAATTATTTATGTCAAATCTTATTTGATTAAACTGCCATATGTTTGAGATATCTTGATGGCAAATGATATGTATATCTTGAATGTTTTGGCTATAGCCCCTGTAGTCGTATTTACTCTGGATGACTTTTGTATAACTGGTAAACCGTAAGAGATGGACCGAATCTTACTATACAAAAAATGTTCATCTTGCTAAAATACACAATTTATGTCTAAATAAATTTTTTTTATAGCGTGAATCATTTCGGAGACATTCCTCGTTATTTGTGTAGGTTTTGGAGAACTTATACTTCTGTCAAATGGAACATCGCTATTCATTTTTTAATATGTTAATCATGCAAAGAGAACGGAATTCGAAATAAAAGAGTTGACTATCGTCGAAAGCCTACTCTATTTCCATATTTCCCTTTACCTACATGGAAATAAGCAATAAGATAATTTGTGCAAATGTTTATCTCAACTAACACGAAGAAGATATAGGAATAAGAGTTTGTAAGAGCTTTTAGTACAAGAGTAGAGAAAGTCATGTGAGTGCAACACATCAGATTGTTTACAATTTGTTCTTTTTATAGTTAATGTGTTTTTCCAGAAAAAAAAGAAAGTTATTTGTTAGTGCCAAAAATAAAGTTGGATTTATGTGAGATTCTAAACTAGTTTTCTGTTACAACAAGAGAAGATCGAAAAAACATGTGATTCTCAGTTGTCAGTGCTGAGTAAGTCGAACTACGCTAATCAAAATGAATATATGTGTGTTAGGTTTTTCATGTTATGGAATGTAACATTTTCTGGTTAAATCTTTGCGATATAGTATTTAAATTCTTACTTTATTTATGAAATAGTCCAGATAAATATCATTCGATGTCTCGATTTGACTATCGCTCAAAGTCTACTGTATCCTAATATTCCCCTTGTACTGTATGCCTAGCACAAGAAGGCGAGGCTTAGGAATGTGTAACGTAATCATGTTTTGCTTCCCGCACGGTGTTTATGTCAAGTTTCCGAGTATGATAAGGGTGCTAGGTTCGTTTAAAATACACAGTGTTGTCATATAACTCACCTAGAAGTCCAGTTGTCGTGCAAGATCCGAGTTGGAGAAGTCGTCACCTTCGCTGCTGTCACTACCGCTTTCTCGAGGCTGGCGTGAATCTCAGGCTGCGGCCCGCTTGCTGTATCTGTGAAACAGCTGATCGAGAGGAACCGAACATCGACCTAGCCGAACGTGAATCACTTTCCCGCTTGGAGGAAAAACGTACGGGAATGATGTCCATTGAATTGTCACTCATTATTGAAAATAAAAACGCGTAAGAAAATACCTGCACAATATTATAATACGTTACCGAAATAATAAATGACATATCAATATAATATCTAAGGATTATCTCACCATATTGGATGTTAAGGAAATGCGAGAAATCAATGAGGCAAACATTGTCTCTGTTTTCAATATAATTGCTAATGAGAAATGGGTAAATGTTTTTAAAGAAGTTGAAAAAAAAAATGGAATAATTTTTACGTGATTTTTAATTACTACTTTGATATTGCATGCCCAAAAAGAGTAAAGAAAATAAAGAACTACACCGTGAATAAATGGATAAACAAAGATGTAACAGATGCTAAAACAAAAATGAAATATTACGATAAATACAGAAAAACAAAATAACAGACAAAGATGTGTATATAAATTTAAAAAGTTCTATAAAAAATTAATAAAAAATCTAAAAGGGAGTATTATAATAATGTAATTAATAACTCGGTTAATATCTCAAAAACAACTTGGAATGTGATAAATAATGAATTTGGCAAAAACAAAAACAAATTAGATAACATTCAGATAAAAACAACACACAAGATAAGTAAAGCTCCCAATGTAATAAGTAACATGTTCAATGATAGTTTTATGAACATAAATAAACTAGTTGAAACTAACTTAAACACAATACCAGTTAACCACTGCAAAGTTACGAGTATTAGTAATTCAGTATATATTCCTGAAATAAGTAAAGAAGAGGTATTAAAAATTATAAATAAACTAAAAAAATCATATGGTAATGATGGGATCCCTACCATGTTACTTTAAAAAATGTACACCATACATGCTTGAACCATTAGTAGAATGGATAAATACCTCAATCAGTTCAGAAATTTTCCCTGATTGTTTAAACAATGCCATCGTAAGCCCACTTCACAAGAAAGATGACAAAGAATCTATAGATAATTACCGACCAATAACATTAGTTTCCCCATTCTCTCTCTTGCTGTCGAAAAAGTAATTGCAAAACATGTCTTTTTTAGTGAAACACAAAGTATTAAATAATTTACAATTTGGTTTTAAAAAAGGTAAATCCACACAAGATGCAATAGTAGAAATAATAGAACATCTGATAGACTGCTTACAAAAAAAGCATCAAAATAGCTGTATATTTTTAGATTTGAGCAAAGCGTTACACTGCGTTAATCATGAAACACTATTAAATAAAATGCAACAAAATCTCCTCTAGCCTGTTCATTCTAAAGCAAATGGCAAAACTCGTAAATGCAGACCTCCTACGAAAAAAAAAAAATTATTATGGGTTAATATACCCACATCTTGCTTACGATATAACAGTATGGGTGCAAAGTGTAACAGTACACACAAAAAGACTATTTATATTACAAAAAAGAGTTATAGGAATAATTGTAAGATTAATTAGACAGGAATCCTGTAGAGAATACCTTAAGAAACTGAACATTTTGACATATTCATTGTACATAGTTGAGATAATTTTGCTAGCAAAAAGAACTGAAAACAGCACAACCAGATTCATGAATACAACACTAGGAGTAACACGGATTTTCACATAAATTCCCATAGACTAGAAATTTCCACTGTCTCAGTAGGATGTAATCAATACCAAGCGAACTCTCAGGTATCTCATCTGCAACAAGAATCTTGGAATCCATTACTCACCAGCGAGTGAACATGAAATCCAAGTAAAGACATACCTACTGCGATTCAGATTTTGCTGGGGACATGAAAGACAGAAAAAGTACAACTGGTTTCATTGTTATGATTGGAGGAGTAATTTAGAGTATTGTCCTAATGATAAACAAATTGCAGACATTTTAACAAAACCTTTGCAATCTATTAGATTCAAAGAACTATCAAACAAGTTTGTATATCCTTTGTGATACACATTCAAGTAAAAGTGTTTCTGTTAGTTAAATATTTGTTTAACTTAAATTATGTTACAATTACTCAATGTAAAAGTATTTTTTGAGGGAGTGTCTTGTGTATTGTGTGAAAGAACAATTAAGATACAACATGATTGTCTATGTTAAGGGAGTGTGCTGTGATATTAACATACAAAACATAAAAATATGGTGCTCTCTAAAAAGCGGTTACTATTACTGCTATTGCTGTCTTCAATATCATCAGTGAAAAATATTGGAGAGCAAGAGGATTAATGACTTCATTGTCAGAAATCCAGCATTAGCTAACAACAAACAAAAATCATGTTGGTAACACATCGAATTTCATATATTAGCAATGAAATAAAATGCATTGCATGTAATGGACGACAATGATACAAAATAAGAACGCTGCTATGTATTGTAATAATAGACCCGACACTTTATCACTTTAAATATAAAATAAAATTTAAAAATATCAATAATAATAATAATAATAATAATAATAATAATAATAATAATAATAATAATAATAATAATAATAATAATAATAATAATAATAATAATAATAATAATAATAATAATAATAATAATAATAATAATAATAATAATAATAATAATAATAATAATAATAATAATAATAATAATAATAATAATAATAATAATAATAATAAAAACAGTTTCATACACACACATTCGCTCTTAGGCATACCAGAACTATATGTCCCATTACATGCACACAATTTTTTTTTTCAAGTGGAGGAAAAATCCATTTACGGAGCCCCATGCGCTGGGATGGCACAGAGGGGGACTGTGAGCCTCAGCCGAAGGTACTACTTCACTAAAAAACCTCCACCGGAGAGAATTCAAGGAAGCATATGTGGCAGTACTGTGAATTCATGGTGTGGGATGTGGTTAAGGACACATTTTCACTAGGCACACCAAAAAATATGCGTCCCAGCTTACACATTTTCACTAGACACACCAAAAAATATGCGTCCCAGCTTAAACATTTTCACTAGGCACACCAAAAAATATGCGTCCCAGCTTACATATTTTCACTAGGCACACCAAAAAATATGCGTCTCAGCTTACACATTTTCACTAGGCACACCAAAAAATATGCGTCCCAGCTTACACATTTTCACTAGGCACACCAAAAAATATGCGTCCCAGCTTACACATTTTCACTAGGCACACCAAAAAATATGCGTCCCAGCTTACACATTTTCACTAGGCACACCAAAAAATATGCGTCCCAGCTTACACATTTTCACTAGGCACACCAAAAAATATGTGCTCAGAGATGTCTAAAGTTTCCCGTCGTAGACTTTGACACGCCATAAAACACAAAAGAAATAGGAATTTCGAGAAACGGAGACCGGATTCGTGATCCTGGGGTTCGAATCTATAAGTATGCCAAATGTCATGGAAATCGGTGACGGTCATTTGTGGACTTGCCCGGCTGAAGGCCTGTTTTGGCACTTTTCTGAAAACTAAAACTGTAATTATCTCTGGTTCTATTCCATATTTTCGAGCTTACGAAGTGCCGAAAAATTCACCAAAAAATTACCTTTCCTTTACCACTTTGCTGGAGACTCTGGCTTTAGCCGTTCAGACTTGACTCACGTTTCAAGTTTGGACAAGGGGTCGAAAATTGAAGGGGCGCACCTTGCCATTTTTTGGGGGTGCCGAAAAAAAAATTGAGTTAGGCAGGTCAAGTGGTAGCTGAATGAGAGTAGACTCCAGGACCAGTCTTAGATTTGCGATATCTCTTATTTTTAAATGACTTATGGGGCAAAACGTGTGCACACCAAAAAAAATAAATTTCAAAATTTTTGCATCGAATGCTTTCTTTACATTCCGTAGGTGACGAAATAGTTCAAAATTCTGTCCTAACCTCACTTATGTGGTGCTCAGAGATGTCTAAAGTTTTCCGTCGTAGACTTTGACACGCCATAAAACACAAAACAAATAGGAATTTCGAGAAACGGAGACCGGATTCGTGATCCTGGGGTTCGAATCTATAAGTATGCCAAATGTCATGGAAATCGGTGACGGTCATTTGTGGACTTGCCCGGCTGAAGGCCTGTTTTGGCACTTTTCTGAAAACTAAAAGTGTAAATATCTCTGGTTCTATTCCATATTTTCGAGCTTACGAAGTGCCGAAAAATTCACCAAAAAATTACCTTTCTTTGACCACTTTGCTGGAGATTCTGGCTTTAGCCGTTCAGACTTGACTCACGTTTAAAGTTTGGACAAGGGGTCAAAAATTGAAGGGGCGCACCTTGCCATTTTTTGGGGGTGCCGAAAAAAAAATTGAGTTAGGCAGGTCAAGTGGTAGCTGAATGAGAGTAGACTCCAGGACCAGTCTTAGATTTGCGATATCTCTTATTTTTAAATGACTTATGGGGCAAAACGTGTGCACACCAAAAAAAATAAATTTCAAAATTTTTGCATCGAATGCTTTCTTTACATTCCGTAGGTGAGGAAATAGTTCAAAATTCTGTCCTAACCTCACTTATGTGGTGCTCAGAGATGTCTAAAGTTTTCCGTCGTAGACTTTGACACGCCATAAAACACAAAACAAATAGGAATTTCGAGAAACGGAGACCGGATTCGTGATCCTGGGGTTCGAATCTATAAGTATGCCAAATGTCATGGAAATCGGTGACGGTCATTCGTGGACTTGCCCGGCTGAAGGCCTGTTTTGGCACTTTTCTGAAAACTAAAAGTGTAAATATCTCTGGTTCTATTCCATATTTTCGAGCTTACGAAGTGCCGAAAAATTCACCAAAAAATTACCTTTCTTTGACCACTTTGCTGGAGATTCTGCCTTTAGCCGTTCAGACT
Source organism: Tenodera sinensis (assembly GCA_030765045.1). NCBI lineage: Eukaryota > Metazoa > Arthropoda > Insecta > Mantodea > Mantidae > Tenodera > Tenodera sinensis. Next base: position 118,415,680 of record CM060970.1, read on the forward strand.
TGACTCACGTTTAAAGTTTGGACAAGGGGTCGAAAATTGAAGGGGCGCACCTTGCCATTTTTTGGGGGTGCCGAAAAAAAAATTGAGTTAGGCAGGTCAAGTGGTAGCTGAATGAGAGTAGACTCCAGGACCAGTCTTAGATTTGCGATATCTCTTATTTTTAAATGGCTTATGGGGCAAAACGTGTGCACACCAAAAAAAATAAATTTCAAAATTTTTGCATCGAATGCTTTCTTTACATTCCGTAGGTGACGAAATAGTTCAAAATTCTGTCCTAACCTCACTTATGTGGTGCTCAGAGATGTCTAAAGTTTTCCGTCGTAGACTTTGACACGCCATAAAACACAAAACAAATAGGAATTTCGAGAAACGGAGACCGGATTCGTGATCCTGGGGTTCGAATCTATAAGTATGCCAAATGTCATGGAAATCGGTGACGGTCATTTGTGGACTTGCCCGGCTGAAGGCCTGTTTTGGCACTTTTCTGAAAACTAAAAGTGTAAATATCTCTGGTTCTATTCCATATTTTCGAGCTTACGAAGTGCCGAAAAATTCACCATAAAATTACCTTTCTTTGACCACTTTGCTGGAGATTCTGGCTTTAGCCGTTCAGACTTGACTCACGTTTAAAGTTTGGACAAGGGGTCGAAAATTGAAGGGGCGCACCTTGCCATTTTTTGGGGGTGCCGAAAAAAAAATTGAGTTAGGCAGGTCAAGTGGTAGCTGAATGAGAGTAGACTTCAGGACCAGTCTTAGATTTGCGATATCTCTTATTTTTAAATGACTTATGGGGCAAAACGTGTGCACACCAAAAAAAAATAAATTTCAAAATTTTTTGCATCGAATGCTTTCTTTACATTCCGTAGGTGACGAAATAGTTCAAAATTCTGTCCTAACCTCACTTATGTGGTGGTCAGAGATGTCTAAAGTTTTCCGTCGTAGACTTTGACACGCCATAAAACACAAAACAAATAGGAATTTCGAGAAACGGAGACCGGATTCGTGATCCTGGGGTTCGAATCTATAAGTATGCCAAATGTCATGGAAATCGGTGACGGTCATTTGTGGACTTGCCCGGCTGAAGGCCTGTTTTGGCACTTTTCTGAAAACTAAAAGTGTAAATATCTCTGGTTCTATTCCATATTTTCGAGCTTACGAAGTGCCGAAAAATTCACCATAAAATTACCTTTCTTTGACCACCTTGCTGGAGATTCTGGCTTTAGCCGTTCAGACTTGACTCACGTTTAAAGTTTGGACAAGGGGTCGAAAATTGAAGGGGCGCACCTTGCCATTTTTTGGGGGTGCCGAAAAAAAAATTGAGTTAGGCAGGTCAAGTGGTAGCTGAATGAGAGTAGACTTCAGGACCAGTCTTAGATTTGCGATATCTCTTATTTTTAAATGGCTTATGGGGCAAAACGTGTGCACACCAAAAAAAAATAAATTTCAAAATTTTTGCATCGAATGCTTTCTTTACATTCCGTAGGTGACGAAATAGTTCAAAATTCTGTCCTAACCTCACTTATGTGGTGCTCAGAGATGTCTAAAGTTTTCCGTCGTAGACTTTGACACGCCATAAAACACAAAACAAATAGGAATTTCGAGAAACGGAGACCGGATTCGTGATCCTGGGGTTCGAATCTATAAGTATGCCAAATGTCATGGAAATCGGTGACGGTCATTCGTGGACTTGCCCGGCTGAAGGCCTGTTTTGGCACTTTTCTGAAAACTAAAAGTGTAAATATCTCTGGTTCTATTCCATATTTTCGAGCTTACGAAGTGCCGAAAAATTCACCAAAAAATTACCTTTCTTTGACCACTTTGCTGGAGATTCTGGCTTTAGCCGTTCAGACTTGACTCACGTTTAAAGTTTGGACAAGGGGTCGAAAATTGAAGGGGCGCACCTTGCCATTTTTTGGGGGTGCCGAAAAAAAAATTGAGTTAGGCAGGTCAAGTGGTAGCTGAATGAGAGTAGACTCCAGGACCAGTCTTAGATTTGCGATATCTCTTATTTTTAAATGACTTATGGGGCTAAACGTGTGCACACCAAAAAAAATAAATTTCAAAATTTTTGCATCGAATGCTTTCTTTACATTCCGTAGGTGACGAAATAGTTCAAAATTCTGTCCTAACCTCACTTATGTGGTGCTCAGAGATGTCTAAAGTTTTCCGTCGTAGACTTTGACACGCCATAAAACACAAAACAAATAGGAATTTCGAGAAACGGAGACCGGATTCGTGATCCTGGGGTTCGAATCTATAAGTATGCCAAATGTCATGGAAATCGGTGACGGTCATTTGTGGACTTGCCCGGCTGAAGGCCTGTTTTGGCACTTTTCTGAAAACTAAAAGTGTAAATATCTCTGGTTCTATTCCATATTTTCGAGCTTACGAAGTGCCGAAAAATTCACCAAAAAATTACCTTTCTTTGACCACTTTGCTGGAGATTCTGGCTTTAGCCGTTCAGACTTGACTCACGTTTAAAGTTTGGACAAGGGGTCGAAAATTGAAGGGGCGCACCTTGCCATTTTTTGGGGGTGCCGAAAAAAATTGAGTTAGGCAGGTCAAGTGGTAGCTGAATGAGAGTAGACTCCAGGACCAGTCTTAGATTTGCGATATCTCTTATTTTTAAATGACTTATGGGGCAAAACGTGTGCACACCAAAAAAAATAAATTTCAAAATTTTTGCATCGAATGCTTTCTTTACATTCCGTAGGTGACGAAATAGTTCAAAATTCTGTCCTAACCTCACTTATGTGGTGCTCAGAGATGTCTAAAGTTTTCCTTCGTAGACTTTGACACGCCATAAAACACAAAACAAATAGGAATTTCGAGAAACGGAGACCCGATTCGTGATCCTGGGGTTCGAATCTATAAGTATGCCAAATGTCATGGAAATCGGTGACGGTCATTTGTGGACTTGCCCGGCTGAAGGCCTGTTTTGGCACTTTTCTGAAAACTAAAAGTGTAAATATCTCTGGTTCTATTCCATATTTTCGAGCTTACGAAGTGCCGAAAAATTCACCAAAAAATTACCTTTCTTTGACCACTTTGCTGGAGATTCTGACTTTAGCCGTTCAGACTTGACTCACGTTTAAAGTTTGGAAAAGGGGTCGAAAATTGAAGGGGCGCACCTTGCCATTTTTTGGGGGTGCCGAAAAAAAATTGAGTTAGGCAGGTCAAGTGGTAGCTGAATGAGAGTAGACTCCAGGACCAGTCTTAGATTTGCGATATCTCTTATTTTTAAATGGCTTATGGGGCAAAACGTGTGCACACCAAAAAAAAATAAATTTCAAAATTTTTGCATCGAATGCTTTCTTTACATTCCGTAGGTGACGAAATAGTTCAAAATTCTGTCCTAACCTCACTTATGTGGTGCTCAGAGATGTCTAAAGTTTTCCGTCGTAGACTTTGACACCCCATAAAACACAAAACAAATAGGAATTTCGAGAAACGGAGACCGGATTCGTGATCCTGGGGTTCGAATCTATAAGTATGCCAAATGCCATGGAAATCGGTGACGGTCATTTGTGGACTTGCCCGGCTGAAGGCCTGTTTTGGCACTTTTCTGAAAACTAAAAGTGTAAATATCTCTGGTTCTATTCCATATTTTCGAGCTTACGAAGTGCCGAAAAATTCACCAAAAAATTACCTTTCTTTGACCACTTTGCTGGAGATTCTGGCTTTAGCCGTTCAGACTTGACTCACGTTTAAAGTTTGGACAAGGGGTCGAAAATTGAAGGGGCGCACCTTGCCATTTTTTGGGGGTGCCGAAAAAAAAATTGAGTTAGGCAGGTCAAGTGGTAGCTGAATGAGAGTAGACTCCAGGACCAGTCTTAGATTTGCGATATCTCTTATTTTTAAATGACTTATGGGGCAAAACGTGTGCACACCAAAGAAAATAAATTTCAAAATTTTTGCATCGAATGCTTTCTTTACATTCCGTAGGTGACGAAATAGTTCAAAATTCTGTCCTAACCTCACTTATGTGGTGCTCAGAGATGTCTAAAGTTTTCCGTCGTAGACTTTGACACGCCATAAAACACAAAACAAATAGGAATTTCGAGAAACGGAGACCGGATTCGTGATCCTGGGGTTCGAATCTATAAGTATGCCAAATGTCATGGAAATCGGTGACGGTCATTTGTGGACTTGCCCGGCTGAAGGCCTGTTTTGGCACTTTTCTGAAAACTAAAAGTGTAAATATCTCTGGTTCTATTCCATATTTTCGAGCTTACGAAGGGCCGAAAAATTCACCAAAAAATTACCTTTCCTTGACCACTTTGCTGGAGATTCTGGCTTTAGCCGTTCAGACTTGACTCACGTTTAAAGTTTGGACAAGGGGTCGAAAATTGAAGGGGCGCACCTTGCCATTTTTTGGGGGTGCCGAAAAAAAATTGAGTTAGGCAGGTCAAGTGGTAGCTGAATGAGAGTAGACTCCAGGACCAGTCTTAGATTTGCGATATCTCTTATTTTTAAATGACTTATGGGGCAAAACGTGTGCACACCAAAAAAAAATAAATTTCAAAATTTTTGCATCGAATGCTTTCTTTACATTCCGCAGGTGACGAAATAGTTCAAAATTCTGTCCTAACCTCACTTATGTGGTGCTCAGAGATGTCTAAAGTTTTCCGTCGTAGACTTTGACACGCCATAAAACACAAAACAAATAGGAATTTCGAGAAACGGAGACCGGATTCGTGATCCTGGGGTTCGAATCTATAAGTATGCCAAATGCCATGGAAATCGGTGACGGTCATTTGTGGACTTGCCCGGCTGAAGGCCTGTTTTGGCACTTTTCTGAAAACTAAAAGTGTAAATATCTCTGGTTCTGTTCCATATTTTCGAGCTTACGAAGTGCCGAAAAATTCACCAAAAAATTACCTTTCTTTGACCACTTTGCTGGAGATTCTGGCTTTAGCCGTTCAGACTTGACTCACGTTTAAAGTTTGGACAAGGGGTCGAAAATTGAAGGGGCGCACCTTGCCATTTTTTGGGGGTGCCGAAAAAAAAATTGAGTTAGGCAGGTCAAGTGGTAGCTGAATGAGAGTAGACTCCAGGACCAGTCTTAGATTTGCGATATCTCTTATTTTTAAATGACTTATGGGGCAAAAGGTGTGCACACCAAAAAAAATAAATTTCAAAATTTTTGCATCGAATGCTTTCTTTACATTCCGTAGGTGACGAAATAGTTCAAAATTCTGTCCTAACCTCACATATGTGGTGCTCAGAGATGTCTAAAGTTTTCCGTCGTAGACTTTGACACGCCATAAAACACAAAACAAATAGGAATTTCGAGAAACGGAGACCGGATTCGTGATCCTGGGGTTCGAATCTATAAGTATGCCAAATGTCATGGAAATCGGTGACGGTCATTTGTGGACTTGCCCGGCTGAAGGCCTGTTTTGGCACTTTTCTGAAAACTAAAAGTGTAAATATCTCTGGTTCTATTCCATATTTTCGAGCTTACGAAGTGCCGAAAAATTCACCAAAAAATTACCTTTCTTTGACCACTTTGCTGGAGATTCTGGCTTTAGCCGTTCAGACTTGACTCACGTTTAAAGTTTGGACAAGGGGTCGAAAATTGAAGGGGCGCACCTTGCCATTTTTTGGGGGTGCCGAAAAAAAATTGAGTTAGGCTGGTCAAGTGGTAGCTGAATGAGAGTAGACTCCAGGACCAGTCTTAGATTTGCGATACCTCTTATTTTTAAATGACTTATGGGGCAAAACGTGTGCACACCAAAAAAAATAAATTTCAAAATTTTTGCATCGAATGCTTTCTTTACATTCCGTAGGTGACGAAATAGTTCAAAATTCTGTCCTAACCTCACTTATGTGGTGCTCAGAGATGTCTAAAGTTTTCCGTCGTAGACTTTGACACGCCATAAAACACAAAACAAATAGGAATTTCGAGAAACGGAGACCGGATTCGTGATCCTGGGGTTCGAATCTATAAGTATGCCAAATGCCATGGAAATCGGTGACGGTCATTTGTGGACTTGCCCGGCTGAAGGCCTGTTTTGGCACTTTTCTGAAAACTAAAAGTGTAAATATCTCTGGTTCTATTCCATATTTTCGAGCTTACGAAGTGCCGAAAAATTCACCAAAAAATTACCTTTCTTTGACCACTTTGCTGGAGATTCTGGCTTTAGCCGTTGAGACTTGACTCACGTTTAAAGTTTGGACAAGGGGTCGAAAATTGAAGGGGCGCACCTTGCCATTTTTTGGGGGTGCCGAAAAAAAAATTGAGTTAGGCAGGTCAAGTGGTAGCTGAATGAGAGTAGACTCCAGGACCAGTCTTAGATTTGCGATATCTCTTATTTTTAAATGACTTATGGGGCAAAACGTGTGCACACCAAAAAAAAATAAATTTCAAAATTTTTGCATCGAATGCTTTCTTTACATTCCGCAGGTGACGAAATAGTTCAAAATTCTGTCCTAACCTCACTTATGTGGTGCTCAGAGATGTCTAAAGTTTTCCGTCGTAGACTTTGACACGCCATAAAACACAAAACAAATAGGAATTTCGAGAAACGGAGACCGGATTCGTGATCCTGGGGTTCGAATCTATAAGTATGCCAAATGCCATGGAAATCGGTGACGGTCATTTGTGGACTTGCCCGGCTGAAGGCCTGTTTTGGCACTTTTCTGAAAACTAAAAGTGTAAATATCTCTGGTTCTGTTCCATATTTTCGAGCTTACGAAGTGCCGAAAAATTCACCAAAAAATTACCTTTCTTTGACCACTTTGCTGGAGATTCTGGCTTTAGCCGTTCAGACTTGACTCACGTTTAAAGTTTGGACAAGGGGTCGAAAATTGAAGGGGCGCACCTTGCCATTTTTTGGGGGTGCCGAAAAAAAAATTGAGTTAGGCAGGTCAAGTGGTAGCTGAATGAGAGTAGACTCCAGGACCAGTCTTAGATTTGCGATATCTCTTATTTTTAAATGACTTATGGGGCAAAAGGTGTGCACACCAAAAAAAATAAATTTCAAAATTTTTGCATCGAATGCTTTGTTTACATTCCGTAGGTGACGAAATAGTTCAAAATTCTGTCCTAACCTCACATATGTGGTGCTCAGAGATGTCTAAAGTTTTCCGTCGTAGACTTTGACACGCCATAAAACACAAAACAAATAGGAATTTCGAGAAACGGAGACCGGATTCGTGATCCTGGGGTTCGAATCTATAAGTATGCCAAATTTCATGGAAATCGGTGACGGTCATTTGTGGACTTGCCCGGCTGAAGGCCTGTTTTGGCACTTTTCTGAAAACTAAAAGTGTAAATATCTCTGGTTCTATTCCATATTTTCGAGCTTACGAAGTGCCGAAAAATTCACCAAAAAATTACCTTTCTTTGACCACTTTGCTGGAGATTCTGGCTTTAGCCGTTCAGACTTGACTCACGTTTAAAGTTTGGACAAGGGGTCGAAAATTGAAGGGGCGCACCTTGCCATTTTTTGGGGGTGCCGAAAAAAAATTGAGTTAGGCTGGTCAAGTGGTAGCTGAATGAGAGTAGACTCCAGGACCAGTCTTAGATTTGCGATACCTCTTATTTTTAAATGACTTATGGGGCAAAACGTGTGCACACCAAAAAAAATAAATTTCAAAATTTTTGCATCGAATGCTTTCTTTACATTCCGTAGGTGACGAAATAGTTCAAAATTCTGTCCTAACCTCACTTATGTGGTGCTCAGAGATGTCTAAAGTTTTCCGTCGTAGACTTTGACACGCCATAAAACACAAAACAAATAGGAATTTCGAGAAACGGAGACCGGATTCGTGATCCTGGGGTTCGAATCTATAAGTATGCCAAATGCCATGGAAATCGGTGACGGTCATTTGTGGACTTGCCCGGCTGAAGGCCTGTTTTGGCACTTTTCTGAAAACTAAAAGTGTAAATATCTCTGGTTCTATTCCATATTTTCGAGCTTACGAAGTGCCGAAAAATTCACCAAAAAATTACCTTTCTTTGACCACTTTGCTGGAGATTCTGGCTTTAGCCGTTGAGACTTGACTCACGTTTAAAGTTTGGACAAGGGGTCGAAAATTGAAGGGGCGCACCTTGCAATTTTTTGGGGTTGCCGAAAAAAAAATTGGGTTAGGCAGGTCAAGTGGTAGCTGAATGAGAGTAGACTCCAGGACCAGTCTTAGATTTGCGATATCTCTTATTTTTAAATGACTTATGGGGCTAAACGTGTGCACACCAAAAAAAAATAAATTTCAAAATTTTTGCATCGAATGCTTTCTTTACATTCCGTAGGTGACGAAATAGTTCAAAATTCTGTCCTAACCTCACTTATGTGGTGCTCAGAGATGTCTAAAGTTTTCCGTCGTAGACTTTGACACGCCATAAAACACAAAACAAATAGGAATTTCGAGAAACGGAGACCGGATTCGTGATCCTGGGGTTCGAATCTATAAGTATGCCAAATGTCATGGAAATCGGTGACGGTCATTTGTGGACTTGCCCGGCTGAAGCCCTGTTTTGGCACTTTTCTGAAAACTAAAAGTGTAAATATCTCTGGTTCTATTCCATATTTTCGAGCTTACGAAGTGCCGAAAAATTCACCAAAAAATTACCTTTCTTCGACCACTTTGCTGGAGATTCTGGCTTTAGCCGTTCAGACTTGACTCACGTTTAAAGTTTGGACAAGGGGTCGAAAATTGAAGGGACCGGATTCGTGATCCTGGGGTTCGAATCTATAAGTATGCCAAATGTCATGGAAATCGGTGACGGTCATTTGTGGACTTGCCCGGCTGAAGGCCTGTTTTGGCACTTTTCTGAAAACTAAAAGTGTAAATATCTCTGGTTCTATTCCATATTTTCGCGCTTACGAAGTGCCGAAAAATTCAGCAAAAAATTACCTTTCCTTGACCACTTTGCTGGAGATTCTGGCTTTAGCCGTTCAGACTTGACTCACGTTTAAAGTTTGGACAAGGGGTCGAAAATTGAAGGGGCGCACCTTGCCATTTTTTGGGGGTGCCGAAAAAAAAATTGAGTTAGGCAGGTCAAGTGGTAGCTGAATGAGAGTAGACTCCAGGACCAGTCTTAGATTTGCGATATCTCTTATTTTTAAATGACTTATGGGGCAAAACGTGTGCACACCAAAAAAAATAAATTTCAAAATTTTTGCATCGAATGCTTTCTTTACATTCCGTAGGTGACGAAATAGTTCTAAATTCTGTCCTAACCTCACTTATGTGGTGCTCAGAGATGTCTAAAGTTTTCCGTCGTAGACTTTGACACGCCATAAAACACAAAACAAATAGGAATTTCGAGAAACGGAGACCGGATTCGTGATCCTGGGGTTCGAATCTATAAGTATGCCAAATGTCATGGAAATCGGTGACGGTCATTTGTGGACTTGCCCGGCTGAAGGCCTGTTTTGGCACTTTTCTGAAAACTAAAAGTGTAAATATCTCTGGTTCTATTCCATATTTTCGAGCTTACGAAGTGCCGAAAAATTCACCAAAAAATTACCTTTCTTTGACCACTTTGCTGGAGATTCTGGCTTTAGCCGTTCAGACTTGACTCACCTTTAAAGTTTGGACAAGGGGTCGAAAATTGAAGGGGCGCACCTTGCCATTTTTTGGGGGTGCCGAAAAAAAAATTGAGTTAGGCAGGTCAAGTGGTAGCTGAATGAGAGTAGACTTCAGGACCAGTCTTAGATTTGCGATATCTCTTATTTTTAAATGACTTATGGGGCAAAACGTGTGCACACCAAAAAAAAATAAATTTCAAAATTTTTGCATCGAATGCTTTCTTTACATTCCGTAGGTGACGAAATAGTTCAAAATTCTGTCCTAACCTCACTTATGTGGTGCTCAGAGATGTCTAAAGTTTTCCGTCGTAGACTTTGACACGCCATAAAACACAAAACAAATAGGAATTTCGAGAAACGGAGACCGGATTCGTGATCCTGGGGTTCGAATCTATAAGTATGCCAAATGTCATGGAAATCGGTGACGGTCATTCGTGGACTTGCCCGGCTGAAGGCCTGTTTTGGCACTTTTCTGAAAACTAAAAGTGTAAATATCTCTGGTTCTATTCCATATTTTCGAGCTTACGAAGTGCCGAAAAATTCACCAAAAAATTACCTTTCTTTGACCACTTTGCTGGAGATTCTGGCTTTAGCCGTTCAGACTTGACTCACGTTTAAAGTTTGGACAAGGGGTCGAAAATTGAAGGGGCGCACCTTGCCATTTTTTGGGGGTGCCGAAAAAAAAATTGAGTTAGGCAGGTCAAGTGGTAGCTGAATGAGAGTAGACTCCAGGACCAGTCTTAGATTTGCGATATCTCTTATTTTTAAATGACTTATGGGGCTAAACGTGTGCACACCAAAAAAAATAAATTTCAAAATTTTTGCATCGAATGCTTTCTTTACATTCCGTAGGTGACGAAATAGTTCAAAATTCTGTCCTAACCTCACTTATGTGGTGCTCAGAGATGTCTAAAGTTTTCCGTCGTAGACTTTGACACGCCATAAAACACAAAACAAATAGGAATTTCGAGAAACGGAGACCGGATTCGTGATCCTGGGGTTCGAATCTATAAGTATGCCAAATGTCATGGAAATCGGTGACGGTCATTTGTGGACTTGCCCGGCTGAAGGCCTGTTTTGGCACTTTTCTGAAAACTAAAAGTGTAAATATCTCTGGTTCTATTCCATATTTTCGAGCTTACGAAGTGCCGAAAAATTCACCAAAAAATTACCTTTCTTTGACCACTTTGCTGGAGATTCTGGCTTTAGCCGTTCAGACTTGACTCACGTTTAAAGTTTGGACAAGGGGTCGAAAATTGAAGGGGCGCACCTTGCCATTTTTTGGGGGTGCCGAAAAAAATTGAGTTAGGCAGGTCAAGTGGTAGCTGAATGAGAGTAGACTCCAGGACCAGTCTTAGATTTGCGATATCTCTTATTTTTAAATGACTTATGGGGCAAAACGTGTGCACACCAAAAAAAATAAATTTCAAAATTTTTGCATCGAATGCTTTCTTTACATTCCGTAGGTGACGAAATAGTTCAAAATTCTGTCCTAACCTCACTTATGTGGTGCTCAGAGATGTCTAAAGTTTTCCTTCGTAGACTTTGACACGCCATAAAACACAAAACAAATAGGAATTTCGAGAAACGGAGACCCGATTCGTGATCCTGGGGTTCGAATCTATAAGTATGCCAAATGTCATGGAAATCGGTGACGGTCATTTGTGGACTTGCCCGGCTGAAGGCCTGTTTTGGCACTTTTCTGAAAACTAAAAGTGTAAATATCTCTGGTTCTATTCCATATTTTCGAGCTTACGAAGTGCCGAAAAATTCACCAAAAAATTACCTTTCTTTGACCACTTTGCTGGAGATTCTGACTTTAGCCGTTCAGACTTGACTCACGTTTAAAGTTTGGAAAAGGGGTCGAAAATTGAAGGGGCGCACCTTGCCATTTTTTGGGGGTGCCGAAAAAAAATTGAGTTAGGCAGGTCAAGTGGTAGCTGAATGAGAGTAGACTCCAGGACCAGTCTTAGATTTGCGATATCTCTTATTTTTAAATGGCTTATGGGGCAAAACGTGTGCACACCAAAAAAAAATAAATTTCAAAATTTTTGCATCGAATGCTTTCTTTACATTCCGTAGGTGACGAAATAGTTCAAAATTCTGTCCTAACCTCACTTATGTGGTGCTCAGAGATGTCTAAAGTTTTCCGTCGTAGACTTTGACACGCCATAAAACACAAAACAAATAGGAATTTCGAGAAACGGAGACCGGATTCGTGATCCTGGGGTTCGAATCTATAAGTATGCCAAATGCCATGGAAATCGGTGACGGTCATTTGTGGACTTGCCCGGCTGAAGGCCTGTTTTGGCACTTTTCTGAAAACTAAAAGTGTAAATATCTCTGGTTCTATTCCATATTTTCGAGCTTACGAAGTGCCGAAAAATTCACCAAAAAATTACCTTTCTTTGACCACTTTGCTGGAGATTCTGGCTTTAGCCGTTCAGACTTGACTCACGTTTAAAGTTTGGACAAGGGGTCGAAAATTGAAGGGGCGCACCTTGCCATTTTTTGGGGGTGCCGAAAAAAAAATTGAGTTAGGCAGGTCAAGTGGTAGCTGAATGAGAGTAGACTCCAGGACCAGTCTTAGATTTGCGATATCTCTTATTTTTAAATGACTTATGGGGCAAAACGTGTGCACACCAAAGAAAATAAATTTCAAAATTTTTGCATCGAATGCTTTCTTTACATTCCGTAGGTGACGAAATAGTTCAAAATTCTGTCCTAACCTCACTTATGTGGTGCTCAGAGATGTCTAAAGTTTTCCGTCGTAGACTTTGACACGCCATAAAACACAAAACAAATAGGAATTTCGAGAAACGGAGACCGGATTCGTGATCCTGGGGTTCGAATCTATAAGTATGCCAAATGTCATGGAAATCGGTGACGGTCATTTGTGGACTTGCCCGGCTGAAGGCCTGTTTTGGCACTTTTCTGAAAACTAAAAGTGTAAATATCTCTGGTTCTATTCCATATTTTCGAGCTTACGAAGGGCCGAAAAATTCACCAAAAAATTACCTTTCCTTGACCACTTTGCTGGAGATTCTGGCTTTAGCCGTTCAGACTTGACTCACGTTTAAAGTTTGGACAAGGGGTCGAAAATTGAAGGGGCGCACCTTGCCATTTTTTGGGGGTGCCGAAAAAAAATTGAGTTAGGCAGGTCAAGTGGTAGCTGAATGAGAGTAGACTCCAGGACCAGTCTTAGATTTGCGATATCTCTTATTTTTAAATGACTTATGGGGCAAAACGTGTGCACACCAAAAAAAAATAAATTTCAAAATTTTTGCATCGAATGCTTTCTTTACATTCCGCAGGTGACGAAATAGTTCAAAATTCTGTCCTAACCTCACTTATGTGGTGCTCAGAGATGTCTAAAGTTTTCCGTCGTAGACTTTGACACGCCATAAAACACAAAACAAATAGGAATTTCGAGAAACGGAGACCGGATTCGTGATCCTGGGGTTCGAATCTATAAGTATGCCAAATGCCATGGAAATCGGTGACGGTCATTTGTGGACTTGCCCGGCTGAAGGCCTGTTTTGGCACTTTTCTGAAAACTAAAAGTGTAAATATCTCTGGTTCTGTTCCATATTTTCGAGCTTACGAAGTGCCGAAAAATTCACCAAAAAATTACCTTTCTTTGACCACTTTGCTGGAGATTCTGGCTTTAGCCGTTCAGACTTGACTCACGTTTAAAGTTTGGACAAGGGGTCGAAAATTGAAGGGGCGCACCTTGCCATTTTTTGGGGGTGCCGAAAAAAAAATTGAGTTAGGCAGGTCAAGTGGTAGCTGAATGAGAGTAGACTCCAGGACCAGTCTTAGATTTGCGATATCTCTTATTTTTAAATGACTTATGGGGCAAAAGGTGTGCACACCAAAAAAAATAAATTTCAAAATTTTTGCATCGAATGCTTTCTTTACATTCCGTAGGTGACGAAATAGTTCAAAATTCTGTCCTAACCTCACATATGTGGTGCTCAGAGATGTCTAAAGTTTTCCGTCGTAGACTTTGACACGCCATAAAACACAAAACAAATAGGAATTTCGAGAAACGGAGACCGGATTCGTGATCCTGGGGTTCGAATCTATAAGTATGCCAAATGTCATGGAAATCGGTGACGGTCATTTGTGGACTTGCCCGGCTGAAGGCCTGTTTTGGCACTTTTCTGAAAACTAAAAGTGTAAATATCTCTGGTTCTATTCCATATTTTCGAGCTTACGAAGTGCCGAAAAATTCACCAAAAAATTACCTTTCTTTGACCACTTTGCTGGAGATTCTGGCTTTAGCCGTTCAGACTTGACTCACGTTTAAAGTTTGGACAAGGGGTCGAAAATTGAAGGGGCGCACCTTGCCATTTTTTGGGGGTGCCGAAAAAAAATTGAGTTAGGCTGGTCAAGTGGTAGCTGAATGAGAGTAGACTCCAGGACCAGTCTTAGATTTGCGATACCTCTTATTTTTAAATGACTTATGGGGCAAAACGTGTGCACACCAAAAAAAATAAATTTCAAAATTTTTGCATCGAATGCTTTCTTTACATTCCGTAGGTGACGAAATAGTTCAAAATTCTGTCCTAACCTCACTTATGTGGTGCTCAGAGATGTCTAAAGTTTTCCGTCGTAGACTTTGACACGCCATAAAACACAAAACAAATAGGAATTTCGAGAAACGGAGACCGGATTCGTGATCCTGGGGTTCGAATCTATAAGTATGCCAAATGCCATGGAAATCGGTGACGGTCATTTGTGGACTTGCCCGGCTGAAGGCCTGTTTTGGCACTTTTCTGAAAACTAAAAGTGTAAATATCTCTGGTTCTATTCCATATTTTCGAGCTTACGAAGTGCCGAAAAATTCACCAAAAAATTACCTTTCTTTGACCACTTTGCTGGAGATTCTGGCTTTAGCCGTTGAGACTTGACTCACGTTTAAAGTTTGGACAAGGGGTCGAAAATTGAAGGGGCGCACCTTGCCATTTTTTGGGGGTGCCGAAAAAAAAATTGAGTTAGGCAGGTCAAGTGGTAGCTGAATGAGAGTAGACTCCAGGACCAGTCTTAGATTTGCGATATCTCTTATTTTTAAATGACTTATGGGGCAAAACGTGTGCACACCAAAAAAAAATAAATTTCAAAATTTTTGCATCGAATGCTTTCTTTACATTCCGCAGGTGACGAAATAGTTCAAAATTCTGTCCTAACCTCACTTATGTGGTGCTCAGAGATGTCTAAAGTTTTCCGTCGTAGACTTTGACACGCCATAAAACACAAAACAAATAGGAATTTCGAGAAACGGAGACCGGATTCGTGATCCTGGGGTTCGAATCTATAAGTATGCCAAATGCCATGGAAATCGGTGACGGTCATTTGTGGACTTGCCCGGCTGAAGGCCTGTTTTGGCACTTTTCTGAAAACTAAAAGTGTAAATATCTCTGGTTCTGTTCCATATTTTCGAGCTTACGAAGTGCCGAAAAATTCACCAAAAAATTACCTTTCTTTGACCACTTTGCTGGAGATTCTGGCTTTAGCCGTTCAGACTTGACTCACGTTTAAAGTTTGGACAAGGGGTCGAAAATTGAAGGGGCGCACCTTGCCATTTTTTGGGGGTGCCGAAAAAAAATTGAGTTAGGCAGGTCAAGTGGTAGCTGAATGAGAGTAGACTCCAGGACCAGTCTTAGATTTGCGATATCTCTTATTTTTAAATGACTTATGGGGCAAAAGGTGTGCACACCAAAAAAAATAAATTTCAAAATTTTTGCATCGAATGCTTTGTTTACATTCCGTAGGTGACGAAATAGTTCAAAATTCTGTCCTAACCTCACATATGTGGTGCTCAGAGATGTCTAAAGTTTTCCGTCGTAGACTTTGACACGCCATAAAACACAAAACAAATAGGAATTTCGAGAAACGGAGACCGGATTCGTGATCCTGGGGTTCGAATCTATAAGTATGCCAAATGTCATGGAAATCGGTGACGGTCATTTGTGGACTTGCCCGGCTGAAGGCCTGTTTTGGCACTTTTCTGAAAACTAAAAGTGTAAATATCTCTGGTTCTATTCCATATTTTCGAGCTTACGAAGTGCCGAAAAATTCACCAAAAAATTACCTTTCTTTGACCACTTTGCTGGAGATTCTGGCTTTAGCCGTTCAGACTTGACTCACGTTTAAAGTTTGGACAAGGGGTCGAAAATTGAAGGGGCGCACCTTGCCATTTTTTGGGGGTGCCGAAAAAAAATTGAGTTAGGCTGGTCAAGTGGTAGCTGAATGAGAGTAGACTCCAGGACCAGTCTTAGATTTGCGATACCTCTTATTTTTAAATGACTTATGGGGCAAAACGTGTGCACACCAAAAAAAATAAATTTCAAAATTTTTGCATCGAATGCTTTCTTTACATTCCGTAGGTGACGAAATAGTTCAAAATTCTGTCCTAACCTCACTTATGTGGTGCTCAGAGATGTCTAAAGTTTTCCGTCGTAGACTTTGACACGCCATAAAACACAAAACAAATAGGAATTTCGAGAAACGGAGACCGGATTCGTGATCCTGGGGTTCGAATCTATAAGTATGCCAAATGCCATGGAAATCGGTGACGGTCATTTGTGGACTTGCCCGGCTGAAGGCCTGTTTTGGCACTTTTCTGAAAACTAAAAGTGTAAATATCTCTGGTTCTATTCCATATTTTCGAGCTTACGAAGTGCCGAAAAATTCACCAAAAAATTACCTTTCTTTGACCACTTTGCTGGAGATTCTGGCTTTAGCCGTTGAGACTTGACTCACGTTTAAAGTTTGGACAAGGGGTCGAAAATTGAAGGGGCGCACCTTGCAATTTTTTGGGGTTGCCGAAAAAAAAATTGGGTTAGGCAGGTCAAGTGGTAGCTGAATGAGAGTAGACTCCAGGACCAGTCTTAGATTTGCGATATCTCTTATTTTTAAATGACTTATGGGGCTAAACGTGTGCACACCAAAAAAAAATAAATTTCAAAATTTTTGCATCGAATGCTTTCTTTACATTCCGTAGGTGACGAAATAGTTCAAAATTCTGTCCTAACCTCACTTATGTGGTGCTCAGAGATGTCTAAAGTTTTCCGTCGTAGACTTTGACACGCCATAAAACACAAAACAAATAGGAATTTCGAGAAACGGAGACCGGATTCGTGATCCTGGGGTTCGAATCTATAAGTATGCCAAATGTCATGGAAATCGGTGACGGTCATTTGTGGACTTGCCCGGCTGAAGCCCTGTTTTGGCACTTTTCTGAAAACTAAAAGTGTAAATATCTCTGGTTCTATTCCATATTTTCGAGCTTACGAAGTGCCGAAAAATTCACCAAAAAATTACCTTTCTTCGACCACTTTGCTGGAGATTCTGGCTTTAGCCGTTCAGACTTGACTCACGTTTAAAGTTTGGACAAGGGGTCGAAAATTGAAGGGACCGGATTCGTGATCCTGGGGTTCGAATCTATAAGTATGCCAAATGTCATGGAAATCGGTGACGGTCATTTGTGGACTTGCCCGGCTGAAGGCCTGTTTTGGCACTTTTCTGAAAACTAAAAGTGTAAATATCTCTGGTTCTATTCCATATTTTCGCGCTTACGAAGTGCCGAAAAATTCAGCAAAAAATTACCTTTCCTTGACCACTTTGCTGGAGATTCTGGCTTTAGCCGTTCAGACTTGACTCACGTTTAAAGTTTGGACAAGGGGTCGAAAATTGAAGGGGCGCACCTTGCCATTTTTTGGGGGTGCCGAAAAAAAAATTGAGTTAGGCAGGTCAAGTGGTAGCTGAATGAGAGTAGACTCCAGGACCAGTCTTAGATTTGCGATATCTCTTATTTTTAAATGACTTATGGGGCAAAACGTGTGCACACCAAAAAAAATAAATTTCAAAATTTTTGCATCGAATGCTTTCTTTACATTCCGTAGGTGACGAAATAGTTCTAAATTCTGTCCTAACCTCACTTATGTGGTGCTCAGAGATGTCTAAAGTTTTCCGTCGTAGACTTTGACACGCCATAAAACACAAAACAAATAGGAATTTCGAGAAACGGAGACCGGATTCGTGATCCTGGGGTTCGAATCTATAAGTATGCCAAATGTCATGGAAATCGGTGACGGTCATTTGTGGACTTGCCCGGCTGAAGGCCTGTTTTGGCACTTTTCTGAAAACTAAAAGTGTAAATATCTCTGGTTCTATTCCATATTTTCGAGCTTACGAAGTGCCGAAAAATTCACCAAAAAATTACCTTTCTTTGACCACTTTGCTGGAGATTCTGGCTTTAGCCGTTCAGACTTGACTCACCTTTAAAGTTTGGACAAGGGGTCGAAAATTGAAGGGGCGCACCTTGCCATTTTTTGGGGGTGCCGAAAAAAAAATTGAGTTAGGCAGGTCAAGTGGTAGCTGAATGAGAGTAGACTTCAGGACCAGTCTTAGATTTGCGATATCTCTTATTTTTAAATGACTTATGGGGCAAAACGTGTGCACACCAAAAAAAAATAAATTTCAAAATTTTTGCATCGAATGCTTTCTTTACATTCCGTAGGTGACGAAATAGTTCAAAATTCTGTCCTAACCTCACTTATGTGGTGCTCAGAGATGTCTAAAGTTTTCCGTCGTAGACTTTGACACGCCATAAAACACAAAACAAATAGGAATTTCGAGAAACGGAGACCGGATTCGTGATCCTGGGGTTCGAATCTATAAGTATGCCAAATGTCATGGAAATCGGTGACGGTCATTTGTGGACTTGCCCGGCTGAAGGCCTGTTTTGGCACTTTTCTGAAAACTAAAAGTGTAAATATCTCTGGTTCTATTCCATATTTTCGAGCTTACGAAGTGCCGAAAAATTCACCATAAAATTACCTTTCTTTGACCACCTTGCTGGAGATTCTGGCTTTAGCCGTTCAGACTTGACTCACGTTTAAAGTTTGGACAAGGGGTCGAAAATTGAAGGGGCGCACCTTGCCATTTTTTGGGGGTGCCGAAAAAAAAATTGAGTTAGGCAGGTCAAGTGGTAGCTGAATGAGAGTAGACTTCAGGACCAGTCTTAGATTTGCGATATCTCTTATTTTTAAATGGCTTATGGGGCAAAACGTGTGCACACCAAAAAAAAATAAATTTCAAAATTTTTGCATCGAATGCTTTCTTTACATTCCGTAGGTGACGAAATAGTTCAAAATTCTGTCCTAACCTCACTTATGTGGTGCTCAGAGATGTCTAAAGTTTTCCGTCGTAGACTTTGACACGCCATAAAACACAAAACAAATAGGAATTTCGAGAAACGGAGACCGGATTCGTGATCCTGGGGTTCGAATCTATAAGTATGCCAAATGTCATGGAAATCGGTGACGGTCATTCGTGGACTTGCCCGGCTGAAGGCCTGTTTTGGCACTTTTCTGAAAACTAAAAGTGTAAATATCTCTGGTTCTATTCCATATTTTCGAGCTTACGAAGTGCCGAAAAATTCACCAAAAAATTACCTTTCTTTGACCACTTTGCTGGAGATTCTGGCTTTAGCCGTTCAGACTTGACTCACGTTTAAAGTTTGGACAAGGGGTCGAAAATTGAAGGGGCGCACCTTGCCATTTTTTGGGGGTGCCGAAAAAAAAATTGAGTTAGGCAGGTCAAGTGGTAGCTGAATGAGAGTAGACTCCAGGACCAGTCTTAGATTTGCGATATCTCTTATTTTTAAATGACTTATGGGGCTAAACGTGTGCACACCAAAAAAAATAAATTTCAAAATTTTTGCATCGAATGCTTTCTTTACATTCCGTAGGTGACGAAATAGTTCAAAATTCTGTCCTAACCTCACTTATGTGGTGCTCAGAGATGTCTAAAGTTTTCCGTCGTAGACTTTGACACGCCATAAAACACAAAACAAATAGGAATTTCGAGAAACGGAGACCGGATTCGTGATCCTGGGGTTCGAATCTATAAGTATGCCAAATGTCATGGAAATCGGTGACGGTCATTTGTGGACTTGCCCGGCTGAAGGCCTGTTTTGGCACTTTTCTGAAAACTAAAAGTGTAAATATCTCTGGTTCTATTCCATATTTTCGAGCTTACGAAGTGCCGAAAAATTCACCAAAAAATTACCTTTCTTTGACCACTTTGCTGGAGATTCTGGCTTTAGCCGTTCAGACTTGACTCACGTTTAAAGTTTGGACAAGGGGTCGAAAATTGAAGGGGCGCACCTTGCCATTTTTTGGGGGTGCCGAAAAAAATTGAGTTAGGCAGGTCAAGTGGTAGCTGAATGAGAGTAGACTCCAGGACCAGTCTTAGATTTGCGATATCTCTTATTTTTAAATGACTTATGGGGCAAAACGTGTGCACACCAAAAAAAATAAATTTCAAAATTTTTGCATCGAATGCTTTCTTTACATTCCGTAGGTGACGAAATAGTTCAAAATTCTGTCCTAACCTCACTTATGTGGTGCTCAGAGATGTCTAAAGTTTTCCGTCGTAGACTTTGACACGCCATAAAACACAAAACAAATAGGAATTTCGAGAAACGGAGACCGGATTCGTGATCCTGGGGTTCGAATCTATAAGTATGCCAAATGCCATGGAAATCGGTGACGGTCATTTGTGGACTTGCCCGGCTGAAGGCCTGTTTTGGCACTTTTCTGAAAACTAAAAGTGTAAATATCTCTGGTTCTATTCCATATTTTCGAGCTTACGAAGTGCCGAAAAATTCACCAAAAAATTACCTTTCTTTGACCACTTTGCTGGAGATTCTGGCTTTAGCCGTTGAGACTTGACTCACGTTTAAAGTTTGGACAAGGGGTCGAAAATTGAAGGGGCGCACCTTGCAATTTTTTGGGGTTGCCGAAAAAAAAATTGGGTTAGGCAGGTCAAGTGGTAGCTGAATGAGAGTAGACTCCAGGACCAGTCTTAGATTTGCGATATCTCTTATTTTTAAATGACTTATGGGGCTAAACGTGTGCACACCAAAAAAAATAAATTTCAAAATTTTTGCATCGAATGCTTTCTTTACATTCCGTAGGTGACGAAATAGTTCAAAATTCTGTCCTAACCTCACTTATGTGGTGCTCAGAGATGTCTAAAGTTTTCCGTCGTAGACTTTGACACGCCATAAAACACAAAACAAATAGGAATTTCGAGAAACGGAGACCGGATTCGTGATCCTGGGGTTCGAATCTATAAGTATGCCAAATGTCATGGAAATCGGTGACGGTCATTTGTGGACTTGCCCGGCTGAAGCCCTGTTTTGGCACTTTTCTGAAAACTAAAAGTGTAAATATCTCTGGTTCTATTCCATATTTTCGAGCTTACGAAGTGCCGAAAAATTCACCAAAAAATTACCTTTCTTCGACCACTTTGCTGGAGATTCTGGCTTTAGCCGTTCAGACTTGACTCACGTTTAAAGTTTGGACAAGGGGTCGAAAATTGAAGGGACCGGATTCGTGATCCTGGGGTTCGAATCTATAAGTATGCCAAATGTCATGGAAATCGGTGACGGTCATTTGTGGACTTGCCCGGCTGAAGGCCTGTTTTGGCACTTTTCTGAAAACTAAAAGTGTAAATATCTCTGGTTCTATTCCATATTTTCGCGCTTACGAAGTGCCGAAAAATTCAGCAAAAAATTACCTTTCCTTGACCACTTTGCTGGAGATTCTGGCTTTAGCCGTTCAGACTTGACTCACGTTTAAAGTTTGGACAAGGGGTCGAAAATTGAAGGGGCGCACCTTGCCATTTTTTGGGGGTGCCGAAAAAAAATTGAGTTAGGCAGGTCAAGTGGTAGCTGAATGAGAGTAGACTCCAGGACCAGTCTTAGATTTGCGATATCTCTTATTTTTAAATGACTTATGGGGCAAAACGTGTGCACACCAAAAAAAATAAATTTCAAAATTTTTGCATCGAATGCTTTCTTTACATTCCGTAGGTGACGAAATAGTTCTAAATTCTGTCCTAACCTCACTTATGTGGTGCTCAGAGATGTCTAAAGTTTTCCGTCGTAGACTTTGACACGCCATAAAACACAAAACAAATAGGAATTTCGAGAAACGGAGACCGGATTCGTGATCCTGGGGTTCGAATCTATAAGTATGCCAAATGTCATGGAAATCGGTGACGGTCATTTGTGGACTTGCCCGGCTGAAGGCCTGTTTTGGCACTTTTCTGAAAACTAAAAGTGTAAATATCTCTGGTTCTATTCCATATTTTCGAGCTTACGAAGTGCCGAAAAATTCACCAAAAAATTACCCTTCTTTGACCACTTTGCTGGAGATTCTGGCTTTAGCCGTTCAGACTTGACTCACGTTTAAAGTTTGGACAAGGGGTCGAAAATTGAAGGGGCGCACCTTGCCATTTTTTGGGGGTGCCGAAAAAAAAATTGAGTTAGGCAGGTCAAGTGGTAGCTGAATGAGAGTAGACTCCAGGACCAGTCTTAGATTTGCGATATCTCTTATTTTTAAATGACTTATGGGGCTAAACGTGTGCACACCAAAAAAAATAAATTTCAAAATTTTTGCATCGAATGCTTTCTTTACATTCCGTAGGTGACGAAATAGTTCAAAATTCTGTCCTAACCTCACTTATGTGGTGCTCAGAGATGTCTAAAGTTTTCCGTCGTAGACTTTGACACGCCATAAAACACAAAACAAATAGGAATTTCGAGAAACGGAGACCGGATTCGTGATCCTGGGGTTCGAATCTATAAGTATGCCAAATGTCATGGAAATCGGTGACGGTCATTTGTGGACTTGCCCGGCTGAAGGCCTGTTTTGGCACTTTTCTGAAAACTAAAAGTGTAAATATCTCTGGTTCTATTCCATATTTTCGAGCTTACGAAGTGCCGAAAAATTCACCAAAAAATTACCTTTCTTTGACCACTTTGCTGGAGATTCTGGCTTTAGCCGTTCAGACTTGACTCACGTTTAAAGTTTGGACAAGGGGTCGAAAATTGAAGGGGCGCACCTTGCCATTTTTGGGGGTGCCGAAAAAAAATTGAGTTAGGCTGGTCAAGTGGTAGCTGAATGAGAGTAGACTCCAGGACCAGTCTTAGATTTGCGATACCTCTTATTTTTAAATGACTTATGGGGCAAAACGTGTGCACACCAAAAAAAATAAATTTCAAAATTTTTGCATCGAATGCTTTCTTTACATTCCGTAGGTGACGAAATAGTTCAAAATTCTGTCCTAACCTCACTTATGTGGTGCTCAGAGATGTCTAAAGTTTTCCGTCGTAGACTTTGACACGCCATAAAACACAAAACAAATAGGAATTTCGAGAAACGGAGACCGGATTCGTGATCCTGGGGTTCGAATCTATAAGTATGCCAAATGCCATGGAAATCGGTGACGGTCATTTGTGGACCTGCCCGGCTGAAGGCCTGTTTTGGCACTTTTCTGAAAACTAAAAGTGTAAATATCTCTGGTTCTATTCCATATTTTCGAGCTTACGAAGTGCCGAAAAATTCACCAAAAAATTACCTTTCTTTGACCACTTTGCTGGAGATTCTGGCTTTAGCCGTTCAGACTTGACTCACGTTTAAAGTTTGGACAAGGGGTCGAAAATTGAAGGGGCGCACCTTGCAATTTTTTGGGGGTGCCGAAAAAAAAATTGGGTTAGGCAGGTCAAGTGGTAGCTGAATGAGAGTAGACTCCAGGACCAGTCTTAGATTTGCGATATCTCTTATTTTTAAATGACTTATGGGGCTAAACGTGTGCACACCAAAAAAAATAAATTTCAAAATTTTTGCATCGAATGCTTTCTTTACATTCCGTAGGTGACGAAATAGTTCAAAATTCTGTCCTAACCTCACTTATGTGGTGCTCAGAGATGTCTAAAGTTTTCCGTCGTAGACTTTGACACGCCATAAAACACAAAACAAATAGGAATTTCGAGAAACGGAGACCGGATTCGTGATCCTGGGGTTCGAATCTATAAGTATGCCAAATGTCATGGAAATCGGTGACGGTCATTTGTGGACTTGCCCGGCTGAAGGCCTGTTTTGGCACTTTTCTGAAAACTAAAAGTGTAAATATCTCTGGTTCTATTCCATATTTTCGAGCTTACGAAGTGCCGAAAAATTCACCAAAAAATTACCTTTCTTCGACCACTTTGCTGGAGATTCTGGCTTTAGCCGTTCAGACTTGACTCACGTTTAAAGTTTGGACAAGGGGTCGAAAATTGAAGGGACCGGATTCGTGATCCTGGGGTTCGAATCTATAAGTATGCCAAATGTCATGGAAATCGGTGACGGTCATTTGTGGACTTGCCCGGCTGAAGGCCTGTTTTGGCACTTTTCTGAAAACTAAAAGTGTAAATATCTCTGGTTCTATTCCATATTTTCGCGCTTACGAAGTGCCGAAAAATTCACCAAAAAATTACCTTTCCTTGACCACTTTGCTGGAGATTCTGGCTTTAGCCGTTCAGACTTGACTCACGTTTAAAGTTTGGACAAGGGGTCGAAAATTGAAGGGGCGCACCTTGCCATTTTTTGGGGGTGCCGAAAAAAAAATTGAGTTAGGCAGGTCAAGTGGTAGCTGAATGAGAGTAGACTCCAGGACCAGTCTTAGATTTGCGATATCTCTTATTTTTAAATGACTTATGGGGCAAAACGTGTGCACACCAAAAAAAATAAATTTCAAAATTTTTGCATCGAATGCTTTCTTTACATTCCGTAGGTGACGAAATAGTTCTAAATTCTGTCCTAACCTCACTTATGTGGTGCTCAGAGATGTCTAAAGTTTTCCGTCGTAGACTTTGACACGCCATAAAACACAAAACAAATAGGAATTTCGAGAAACGGAGACCGGATTCGTGATCCTGGGGTTCGAATCTATAAGTATGCCAAATGTCATGGAAATCGGTGACGGTCATTTGTGGACTTGCCCGGCTGAAGGCCTGTTTTGGCACTTTTCTGAAAACTAAAAGTGTAAATATCTCTGGTTCTATTCCATATTTTCGAGCTTACGAAGTGCCGAAAAATTCACCAAAAAATTACCTTTCCTTGACCACTTTGCTGGAGATTCTGGCTTTAGCCGTTCAGACTTGACTCACGTTTAAAGTTTGGACAAGGGGTCGAAAATTGAAGGGGCGCACCTTGCCATTTTTTGGGGGTGCCGAAAAAAAAATTGAGTTAGGCAGGTCAAGTGGTAGCTGAATGAGAGTAGACTCCAGGACCAGTCTTAGATTTGCGATATCTCTTATTTTTAAATGGCTTATGGGGCAAAACGTGTGCACACCAAAAAAAATAAATTTCAAAATTTTTGCATCGAATGCTTTCTTTACATTCCGTAGGTGACGAAATAGTTCAAAATTCTGTCCTAACCTCACTTATGTGGTGCTCAGAGATGTCTAAAGTTTTCCGTCGTAGACTTTGACACGCCATAAAACACAAAACAAATAGGAATTTCGAGAAACGGAGACCGGATTCGTGATCCTGGGGTTCGAATCTATAAGTATGCCAAATGTCATGGAAATCGGTGACGGTCATTTGTGGACTTGCCCGGCTGAAGGCCTGTTTTGGCACTTTTCTGAAAACTAAAAGTGTAAATATCTCTGGTTCTATTCCATATTTTCGAGCTTACGAAGTGCCGAAAAATTCACCAAAAAATTACCTTTCTTTGACCACTTTGCTGGAGATTCTGGCTTTAGCCGTTCAGACTTGACTCACGTTTAAAGTTTGGACAAGGGGTCGAAAATTGAAGGGGCGCACCTTGCCATTTTTTGGGGGTGCCGAAAAAAATTGAGTTAGGCAGGTCAAGTGGTAGCTGAATGAGAGTAGACTCCAGGACCAGTCTTAGATTTGCGATATCTCTTATTTTTAAATGACTTATGGGGCAAAACGTGTGCACACCAAAAAAAATAAATTTCAAAATTTTTGCATCGAATGCTTTCTTTACATTCCGTAGGTGACGAAATAGTTCAAAATTCTGTCCTAACCTCACTTATGTGGTGCTCAGAGATGTCTAAAGTTTTCCTTCGTAGACTTTGACACGCCATAAAACACAAAACAAATAGGAATTTCGAGAAACGGAGACCCGATTCGTGATCCTGGGGTTCGAATCTATAAGTATGCCAAATGTCATGGAAATCGGTGACGGTCATTTGAGGACTTGCCCGGCTGAAGGCCTGTTTTGGCACTTTTCTGAAAACTAAAAGTGTAAATATCTCTGGTTCTATTCCATATTTTCGAGCTTACGAAGTGCCGAAAAATTCACCAAAAAATTACCTTTCTTTGACCACTTTGCTGGAGATTCTGACTTTAGCCGTTCAGACTTGACTCACGTTTAAAGTTTGGAAAAGGGGTCGAAAATTGAAGGGGCGCACCTTGCCATTTTTTGGGGGTGCCGAAAAAAAATTGAGTTAGGCAGGTCAAGTGGTAGCTGAATGAGAGTAGACTCCAGGACCAGTCTTAGATTTGCGATATCTCTTATTTTTAAATGGCTTATGGGGCAAAACGTGTGCACACCAAAAAAAAAATAAATTTCAAAATTTTTGCATCGAATGCTTTCTTTACATTCCGTAGGTGACGAAATAGTTCAAAATTCTGTCCTAACCTCACTTATGTGGTGCTCAGAGATGTCTAAAGTTTTCCGTCGTAGACTTTGACACGCCATAAAACACAAAACAAATAGGAATTTCGAGAAACGGAGACCGGATTCGTGATCCTGGGGTTCGAATCTATAAGTATGCCAAATGCCATGGAAATCGGTGACGGTCATTTGTGGACTTGCCCGGCTGAAGGCCTGTTTTGGCACTTTTCTGAAAACTAAAAGTGTAAATATCTCTGGTTCTATTCCATATTTTCGAGCTTACGAAGTGCCGAAAAATTCACCAAAAAATTACCTTTCTTTGACCACTTTGCTGGAGATTCTGGCTTTAGCCGTTCAGACTTGACTCACGTTTAAAGTTTGGACAAGGGGTCGAAAATTGAAGGGGCGCACCTTGCCATTTTTTGGGGGTGCCGAAAAAAAAATTGAGTTAGGCAGGTCAAGTGGTAGCTGAATGAGAGTAGACTCCAGGACCAGTCTTAGATTTGCGATATCTCTTATTTTTAAATGACTTATGGGGCAAAACGTGTGCACACCAAAGAAAATAAATTTCAAAATTTTTGCATCGAATGCTTTCTTTACATTCCGTAGGTGACGAAATAGTTCAAAATTCTGTCCTAACCTCACTTATGTGGTGCTCAGAGATGTCTAAAGTTTTCCGTCGTAGACTTTGACACGCCATAAAACACAAAACAAATAGGAATTTCGAGAAACGGAGACCGGATTCGTGATCCTGGGGTTCGAATCTATAAGTATGCCAAATGTCATGGAAATCGGTGACGGTCATTTGTGGACTTGCCCGGCTGAAGGCCTGTTTTGGCACTTTTCTGAAAACTAAAAGTGTAAATATCTCTGGTTCTATTCCATATTTTCGAGCTTACGAAGGGCCGAAAAATTCACCAAAAAATTACCTTTCCTTGACCACTTTGCTGGAGATTCTGGCTTTAGCCGTTCAGACTTGACTCACGTTTAAAGTTTGGACATGGGGTCGAAAATTGAAGGGGCACCTTGCCATTTTTTGGGGGTGCCGAAAAAAAAATTGAGTTAGGCAGGTCAAGTGGTAGCTGAATGAGAGTAGACTCCAGGACCAGTCTTAGATTTGCGATATCTCTTATTTTTAAATGACTTATGGGGAAAACGTGTGCACACCAAAAAAAATAAATTTCAAAATTTTTGCATCGAATGCTTTCTTTACATCCCGTAGGTGACGAAATAGTTCAAAATTCTGTCCTAACCTCACTTATGTGGTGCTCAGAGATGTCTAAAGTTTTCCTTCGTAGACTTTGACACGCCATAAAACACAAAACAAATAGGAATTTCGAGAAACGGAGACCGGATTCGTGATCCTGGGGTTCGAATCTATAAGTATGCCAAATGTCATGGAAATCGGTGACGGTCATTTGTGGACTTGCCCGGTCTGAAGACCTGTTTTGGCACTTTTCTGAAAACTAAAAGTGTAAATATCTCTGGTTCTATTCCATATTTTCGAGCTTACGAAGTGCCGAAAAATTCACCATAAAATTACCTTTCTTTGACCACTTTGCTGGAGATTCTGGCTTTAGCCGTTCAGACTTGACTCACGTTTAAAGTTTGGACAAGGGGTCGAAAATTGAAGGGGCGCACCTTGCCATTTTTTGGGGGTGCCGAAAAAAAAATTGAGTTAGGCAGGTCAAGTGGTAGCTGAATGAGAGTAGACTCCAGGACCAGTCTTAGATTTGCGATATCTCTTATTTTTAAATGACTTATGGAGCAAAACGTGTGCACACAAAAAAAAAATAAATTTCAAAATTTTTGCATCGAATGCTTTCTTTACATTCCGTAGGTGACGAAATAGTTCAAAATTCTGTCCTAAACTCACTTATGTGGTGCTCAGAGATGTCTAAAGTTTTCCGTCGTAGACTTTGACACGCCATAAAACACAAAACAAATAGGAATTTCGAGAAACGGAGACCGGATTCGTGATCCTGGGGTTCGAATCTATAAGTATGCCAAATGTCATGAAAATCGGTGACGGTCATTTGTGGACTTGCCCGGCTGAAGGCCTGTTTTGGCACTTTTCTGAAAACTAAAAGTGTAAATATCTCTGGTTCTATTCCATATTTTCGAGCTTACGAAGTGCCGAAAAAGTCACCAAAAAATTACCTTTCTTTGACCACTTTGCTGGAGATTCTTGCTTTAGCCGTTCAGACTTGACTCACGTTTAAAGTTTGGACAAGGGGTCGAAAATAGAAGGGGCGCACCTTGCCATTTTTTGGGGGTGCCGAAAAAAAAATTGAGTTAGGCAGGTCAAGTGGTAGCTGAATGAGAGTAGACTCCAGGACCAGTCTTAGATTTGCGATATCTCTTATTTTTAAATGACTTATGGAGCAAAACGTGTGCACACAAAAAAAAATAAATTTCAAAATTTTTGCATCGAATGCTTTCTTTACATTCCGTAGGTGACGAAATAGTTCAAAATTCTGTCCTAAACTCACTTATGTGGTGCTCAGAGATGTCTAAAGTTTTCCGTCGTAGACTTTGACACGCCATAAAACACAAAACAAATAGGAATTTCGAGAAACGGAGACCGGATTCGTGATCCTGGGGTTCGAATCTATAAGTATGCCAAATGTCATGAAAATCGGTGACGGTCATTTGTGGACTTGCCCGGCTGAAGGCCTGTTTTGGCACTTTTCTGAAAACTAAAAGTGTAAATATCTCTGGTTCTATTCCATATTTTCGAGCTTACGAAGTGCCGAAAAAGTCACCAAAAAATTACCTTTCTTTGACCACTTTGCTGGAGATTCTTGCTTTAGCCGTTCAGACTTGACTCACGTTTAAAGTTTGGACAAGGGGTCGAAAATTGAAGGGGCGCACCTTGCCATTTTTTGGGGGTGCCGAAAAAAAAATTGAGTTAGGCAGGTCAAGTGGTAGCTGAATGAGAGTAGACTCCAGGACCAGTCTTAGATTTGCGATATCTCTTATTTTTAAATGACTTATGGGGCAAAACGTGTGCACACCAAAAAAAAATAAATTTCAAAATTTTTGCATCGAATGCTTTCTTTACATTCCGCAGGTGTCGAAATAGTTCAAAATTCTGTCCTAACCTCACTTATGTGGTGCTCAGAGATGTCTAAAGTTTTCCGTCGTAGACTTTGACACGCCATAAAACACAAAACAAATAGGAATTTCGAGAAACGGAGACCGGATTCGTGATCCTGGGGTTCGAATCTATAAGTATGCCAAATGTCATGGAAATCGGTGACGGTCATTTGTGGACTTGCCCGGCTGAAGGCCTGTTTTGGCACTTTTCTGAAAACTAAAAGTGTAAATATCTCTGGTTCTATTCCATATTTTCGAGCTTACGAAGTGCCGAAAAATTCACCAAAAAATTACCTTTCTTTGACCACTTTGCTGGAGATTCTGGCTTTAGCCGTTCAGACTTGACTCACATTTAAAGTTTGGACAAGGGGTCGAAAATTGAAGGGGCGCACCTTGCCATTTTTTGGGGGTGCCGAAAAAAAATTGAGTTAGGCTGGTCAAGTGGTAGCTGAATGAGAGTAGACTCCAGGACCAGTCTTAGATTTGCGATACCTCTTATTTTTAAATGACTTATGGGGCAAAACGTGTGCACACCAAAAAAAATAAATTTCAAAATTTTTGCATCGAATGCTTTCTTTACATTCCGTAGGTGACGAAATAGTTCAAAATTCTGTCCTAACCTCACTTATGTGGTGCTCAGAGATGTCTAAAGTTTTCCGTCGTAGACTTTGACACGCCATAAAACACAAAACAAATAGGAATTTCGAGAAACGGAGACCGGATTCGTGATCCTGGGGTTCGAATCTATAAGTATGCCAAATGCCATGGAAATCGGTGACGGTCATTTGTGGACTTGCCCGGCTGAAGGCCTGTTTTGGCACTTTTCTGAAAACTAAAAGTGTAAATATCTCTGGTTCTATTCCATATTTTCGAGCTTACGAAGTGCCGAAAAATTCACCAAAAAATTACCTTTCTTTGACCACTTTGCTGGAGATTCTGGCTTTAGCCGTTCAGACTTGACTCACGTTTAAAGTTTGGACAAGGGGTCGAAAATTGAAGGGGCGCACCTTGCAATTTTTTGGGGTTGCCGAAAAAAAAATTGGGTTAGGCAGGTCAAGTGGTAGCTGAATGAGAGTAGACTCCAGGACCAGTCTTAGATTTGCGATATCTCTTATTTTTAAATGACTTATGGGGCTAAACGTGTGCACACCAAAAAAAATAAATTTCAAAATTTTTGCATCGAATGCTTTCTTTACATTCCGTAGGTGACGAAATAGTTCAAAATTCTGTCCTAACCTCACTTATGTGGTGCTCAGAGATGTCTAAAGTTTTCCGTCGTAGACTTTGACACGCCATAAAACACAAAACAAATAGGAATTTCGAGAAACGGAGACCGGATTCGTGATCCTGGGGTTCGAATCTATAAGTATGCCAAATGTCATGGAAATCGGTGACGGTCATTTGTGGACTTGCCCGGCTGAAGCCCTGTTTTGGCACTTTTCTGAAAACTAAAAGTGTAAATATCTCTGGTTCTATTCCATATTTTCGAGCTTACGAAGTGCCGAAAAATTCACCAAAAAATTACCTTTCTTCGACCACTTTGCTGGAGATTCTGGCTTTAGCCGTTCAGACTTGACTCACGTTTAAAGTTTGGACAAGGGGTCGAAAATTGAAGGGACCGGATTCGTGATCCTGGGGTTCCAATCTATAAGTATGCCAAATGTCATGGAAATCGGTGACGGTCATTTGTGGACTTGCCCGGCTGAAGGCCTGTTTTGGCACTTTTCTGAAAACTAAAAGTGTAAATATCTCTGGTTCTATTCCATATTTTCGCGCTTACGAAGTGCCGAAAAATTCAGCAAAAAATTACCTTTCCTTGACCACTTTGCTGGAGATTCTGGCTTTAGCCGTTCAGACTTGACTCACGTTTAAAGTTTGGACAAGGGGTCGAAAATTGAAGGGGCGCACCTTGCCATTTTTTGGGGGTGCCGAAAAAAAAATTGAGTTAGGCAGGTCAAGTGGTAGCTGAATGAGAGTAGACTCCAGGACCAGTCTTAGATTTGCGATATCTCTTATTTTTAAATGACTTATGGGGCAAAACGTGTGCACACCAAAAAAAATAAATTTCAAAATTTTTGCATCGAATGCTTTCTTTACATTCCGTAGGTGACGAAATAGTTCTAAATTCTGTCCTAACCTCACTTATGTGGTGCTCAGAGATGTCTAAAGTTTTCCGTCGTAGACTTTGACACGCCATAAAACACAAAACAAATAGGAATTTCGAGAAACGGAGACCGGATTCGTGATCCTGGGGTTCGAATCTATAAGTATGCCAAATGCCATGGAAATCGGTGACGGTCATTTGTGGACTTGCCCGGCTGAAGGCCTGTTTTGGCACTTTTCTGAAAACTAAAAGTGTAAATATCTCTGGTTCTATTCCATATTTTCGAGCTTACGAAGTGCCGAAAAATTCACCAAAAAATTACCTTTCTTTGACCACTTTGCTGGAGATTCTGGCTTTAGCCGTTCAGACTTGACTCACGTTTAAAGTTTGGACAAGGGGTCGAAAATTGAAGGGGCGCACCTTGCAATTTTTTGGGGGTGCCGAAAAAAAAATTGGGTTAGGCAGGTCAAGTGGTAGCTGAATGAGAGTAGACTCCAGGACCAGTCTTAGATTTGCGATATCTCTTATTTTTAAATGACTTATGGGGCTAAACGTGTGCACACCAAAAAAAATAAATTTCAAAATTTTTGCATCGAATGCTTTCTTTACATTCCGTAGGTGACGAAATAGTTCAAAATTCTGTCCTAACCTCACTTATGTGGTGCTCAGAGATGTCTAAAGTTTTCCGTCGTAGACTTTGACACGCCATAAAACACAAAACAAATAGGAATTTCGAGAAACGGAGACCGGATTCGTGATCCTGGGGTTCGAATCTATAAGTATGCCAAATGTCATGGAAATCGGTGACGGTCATTTGTGGACTTGCCCGGCTGAAGCCCTGTTTTGGCACTTTTCTGAAAACTAAAAGTGTAAATATCTCTGGTTCTATTCCATATTTTCGAGCTTACGAAGTGCCGAAAAATTCACCAAAAAATTACCTTTCTTCGACCACTTTGCTGGAGATTCTGGCTTTAGCCGTTCAGACTTGACTCACGTTTAAAGTTTGGACAAGGGGTCGAAAATTGAAGGGACCGGATTCGTGATCCTGGGGTTCGAATCTATAAGTATGCCAAATGTCATGGAAATCGGTGACGGTCATTTGTGGACTTGCCCGGCTGAAGGCCTGTTTTGGCACTTTTCTGAAAACTAAAAGTGTAAATATCTCTGGTTCTATTCCATATTTTCGCGCTTACGAAGTGCCGAAAAATTCACCAAAAAATTACCTTTCCTTGACCACTTTGCTGGAGATTCTGGCTTTAGCCGTTCAGACTTGACTCACGTTTAAAGTTTGGACAAGGGGTCGAAAATTGAAGGGGCGCACCTTGCCATTTTTTGGGGGTGCCGAAAAAAAAATTGAGTTAGGCAGGTCAAGTGGTAGCTGAATGAGAGTAGACTCCAGGACCAGTCTTAGATTTGCGATATCTCTTATTTTTAAATGACTTATGGGGCAAAACGTGTGCACACCAAAAAAAATAAATTTCAAAATTTTTGCATCGAATGCTTTCTTTACATTCCGTAGGTGACGAAATAGTTCTAAATTCTGTCCTAACCTCACTTATGTGGTGCTCAGAGATGTCTAAAGTTTTCCGTCGTAGACTTTGACACGCCATAAAACACAAAACAAATAGGAATTTCGAGAAACGGAGACCGGATTCGTGATCCTGGGGTTCGAATCTATAAGTATGCCAAATGTCATGGAAATCGGTGACGGTCATTTGTGGACTTGCCCGGCTGAAGGCCTGTTTTGGCACTTTTCTGAAAACTAAAAGTGTAAATATCTCTGGTTCTATTCCATATTTTCGAGCTTACGAAGTGCCGAAAAATTCACCAAAAAATTACCTTTCCTTGACCACTTTGCTGGAGATTCTGGCTTTAGCCGTTCAGACTTGACTCACGTTTAAAGTTTGGACAAGGGGTCGAAAATTGAAGGGGCGCACCTTGCCATTTTTTGGGGGTGCCGAAAAAAAAATTGAGTTAGGCAGGTCAAGTGGTAGCTGAATGAGAGTAGACTCCAGGACCAGTCTTAGATTTGCGATATCTCTTATTTTTAAATGGCTTATGGGGCAAAACGTGTGCACACCAAAAAAAATAAATTTCAAAATTTTTGCATCGAATGCTTTCTTTACATTCCGTAGGTGACGAAATAGTTCAAAATTCTGTCCTAACCTCACTTATGTGGTGCTCAGAGATGTCTAAAGTTTTCCGTCGTAGACTTTGACACGCCATAAAACACAAAACAAATACGAATTTCGAGAAACGGAGACCGGATTCGTGATCCTGGGGTTCGAATCTATAAGTATGCCAAATGTCATGGAAATCGGTGACGGTCATTCGTGGACTTGCCCGGCTGAAGGCCTGTTTTGGCACTTTTCTGAAAACTAAAAGTGTAAATATCTCTGGTTCTATTCCATATTTTCGAGCTTACGAAGTGCCGAAAAATTCACCAAAAAATTACCTTTCTTTGACCACTTTGCTTGAGATTCTGGCTTTAGCCGTTCAGACTTGACTCACGTTTAAAGTTTGGACAAGGGGTCGAAAATTGAAGGGGCGCACCTTGCCATTTTTTGGGGGTGCCGAAAAAAAAATTGAGTTAGGCAGGTCAAGTGGTAGCTGAATGAGAGTAGACTCCAGGACCAGTCTTAGATTTGCGATATCTCTTATTTTTAAATGACTTATGGGGCTAAACGTGTGCACACCAAAAAAAAATAAATTTCAAAATTTTTGCATCGAATGCTTTCTTTACATTCCGTAGGTGACGAAATAGTTCAAAATTCTGTCCTAACCTCACTTATGTGGTGCTCAGAGATGTCTAAAGTTTTCCGTCGTAGACTTTGACACGCCATAAAACACAAAACAAATAGGAATTTCGAGAAACGGAGACCGGATTCGTGATCCTGGGGTTCGAATCTATAAGTATGCCAAATGTCATGGAAATCGGTGACGGTCATTTGTGGACTTGCCCGGCTGAAGGCCTGTTTTGGCACTTTTCTGAAAACTAAAAGTGTAAATATCTCTGGTTCTATTCCATATTTTCGAGCTTACGAAGTGCCGAAAAATTCACCAAAAAATTACCTTTCTTTGACCACTTTGCTGGAGATTCTGGCTTTAGCCGTTCAGACTTGACTCACGTTTAAAGTTTGGACAAGGGGTCGAAAATTGAAGGGTCGCACCTTGCCATTTTTTGGGGGTGCCGAAAAAAATTGAGTTAGGCAGGTCAAGTGGTAGCTGAATGAGAGTAGACTCCAGGACCAGTCTTAGATTTGCGATATCTCTTATTTTTAAATGACTTATGGGGCAAAACGTGTGCACACCAAAAAAAATAAATTTCAAAATTTTTGCATCGAATGCTTTCTTTACATTCCGTAGGTGACGAAATAGTTCAAAATTCTGTCCTAACCTCACTTATGTGGTGCTCAGAGATGTCTAAAGTTTTCCTTCGTAGACTTTGACACGCCATAAAACACAAAACAAATAGGAATTTCGAGAAACGGAGACCCGATTCGTGATCCTGGGGTTCGAATCTATAAGTATGCCAAATGTCATGGAAATCGGTGACGGTCATTTGTGGACTTGCCCGGCTGAAGGCCTGTTTTGGCACTTTTCTGAAAACTAAAAGTGTAAATATCTCTGGTTCTATTCCATATTTTCGAGCTTACGAAGTGCCGAAAAATTCACCAAAAAATTACCTTTCTTTGACCACTTTGCTGGAGATTCTGACTTTAGCCGTTCAGACTTGACTCACGTTTAAAGTTTGGAAAAGGGGTCGAAAATTGAAGGGGCGCACCTTGCCATTTTTTGGGGGTGCCGAAAAAAAATTGAGTTAGGCAGGTCAAGTGGTAGCTGAATGAGAGTAGACTCCAGGACCAGTCTTAGATTTGCGATATCTCTTATTTTTAAATGGCTTATGGGGCAAAACGTGTGCACACCAAAAAAAAATAAATTTCAAAATTTTTGCATCGAATGCTTTCTTTACATTCCGTAGGTGACGAAATAGTTCAAAATTCTGTCCTAACCTCACTTATGTGGTGCTCAGAGATGTCTAAAGTTTTCCGTCGTAGACTTTGACACGCCATAAAACACAAAACAAATAGGAATTTCGAGAACCGGAGACCGGATTCGTGATCCTGGGGTTCGAATCTATAAGTATGCCAAATGTCATGGAAATCGGTGACGGTCATTTGTGGACTTGCCCGGCTGAAGGCCTGTTTTGGCACTTTTCTGAAAACTAAAAGTGTAAATATCTCTGGTTCTATTCCATATTTTCGAGCTTACGAAGGGCCGAAAAATTCACCAAAAAATTACCTTTCCTTGACCACTTTGCTGGAGATTCTGGCTTTAGCCGTTCAGACTTGACTCACGTTTAAAGTTTGGACATGGGGTCGAAAATTGAAGGGGCACCTTGCCATTTTTTGGGGGTGCCGAAAAAAAAATTGAGTTAGGCAGGTCAAGTGGTAGCTGAATGAGAGTAGACTCCAGGACCAGTCTTAGATTTGCG
The DNA here is from genome assembly GCA_030765045.1 of Tenodera sinensis. Classification (NCBI taxonomy): domain Eukaryota; kingdom Metazoa; phylum Arthropoda; class Insecta; order Mantodea; family Mantidae; genus Tenodera; species Tenodera sinensis. The sequence goes on from CM060970.1 coordinate 118,451,408, forward strand.
ATATCTCTTATTTTTAAATGACTTATGGGGAAAACGTGTGCACACCAAAAAAAATAAATTTCAAAATTTTTGCATCGAATGCTTTCTTTACATCCCGTAGGTGACGAAATAGTTCAAAATTCTGTCCTAACCTCACTTATGTGGTGCTCAGAGATGTCTGAAGTTTTCCTTCGTAGACTTTGACACGCCATAAAACACAAAACAAATAGGAATTTCGAGAAACGGAGACCGGATTCGTGATCCTGGGGTTCGAATCTATAAGTATGCCAAATGTCATGGAAATCGGTGACGGTCATTTGTGGACTTGCCCGGTCTGAAGGCCTGTTTTGGCACTTTTCTGAAAACTAAAAGTGTAAATATCTCTGGTTCTATTCCATATTTTCGAGCTTACGAAGTGCCGAAAAATTCACCATAAAATTACCTTTCTTTGACCACTTTGCTGGAGATTCTGGCTTTAGCCGTTCAGACTTGACTCACGTTTAAAGTTTGGACAAGGGGTCGAAAATTGAAGGGGCGCACCTTGCCATTTTTTGGGGGTGCCGAAAAAAAAATTGAGTTAGGCAGGTCAAGTGGTAGCTGAATGAGAGTAGACTCCAGGACCAGTCTTAGATTTGCGATATCTCTTATTTTTAAATGACTTATGGAGCAAAACGTGTGCACACAAAAAAAAATAAATTTCAAAATTTTTGCATCGAATGCTTTCTTTACATTCCGTAGGTGACGAAATAGTTCAAAATTCTGTCCTAAACTCACTTATGTGGTGCTCAGAGATGTCTAAAGTTTTCCGTCGTAGACTTTGACACGCCATAAAACACAAAACAAATAGGAATTTCGAGAAACGGAGACAGAATTCGTGATCCTGGGGTTCGAATCTATAAGTATGCCAAATGTCATGAAAATCGGTGACGGTCATTTGTGGACTTGCCCGGCTGAAGGCCTGTTTTGGCACTTTTCTGAAAACTAAAAGTGTAAATATCTCTGGTTCTATTCCATATTTTCGAGCTTACGAAGTGCCGAAAAAGTCACCAAAAAATTACCTTTCTTTGACCACTTTGCTGGAGATTCTTGCTTTAGCCGTTCAGACTTGACTCACGTTTAAAGTTTGGACAAGGGGTCGAAAATTGAAGGGGCGCACCTTGCCATTTTTTGGGGGTGCCGAAAAAAAAATTGAGTTAGGCAGGTCAAGTGGTAGCTGAATGAGAGTAGACTCCAGGACCAGTCTTAGATTTGCGATATCTCTTATTTTTAAATGACTTATGGGGCAAAACGTGTGCACACCAAAAAAAAATAAATTTCAAAATTTTTGCATCGAATGCTTTCTTTACATTCCGCAGGTGACGAAATAGTTCAAAATTCTGTCCTAACCTCACTTATGTGGTGCTCAGAGATGTCTAAAGTTTTCCGTCGTAGACTTTGACACGCCATAAAACACAAAACAAATAGGAATTTCGAGAAACGGAGACCGGATTCGTGATCCTGGGGTTCGAATCTATAAGTATGCCAAATGCCATGGAAATCGGTGACGGTCATTTGTGGACTTGCCCGGCTGAAGGCCTGTTTTGGCACTTTTCTGAAAACTAAAAGTGTAAATATCTCTGGTTCTGTTCCATATTTTCGAGCTTACGAAGTGCCGAAAAATTCACCAAAAAATTACCTTTCTTTGACCACTTTGCTGGAGATTCTGGCTTTAGCCGTTCAGACTTGACTCACGTTTAAAGTTTGGACAAGGGGTCGAAAATTGAAGGGGCGCACCTTGCCATTTTTTGGGGGTGCCGAAAAAAAAATTGAGTTAGGCAGGTCAAGTGGTAGCTGAATGAGAGTAGACTCCAGGACCAGTCTTAGATTTGCGATATCTCTTATTTTTAAATGACTTATGGGGCAAAAGGTGTGCACACCAAAAAAAATAAATTTCAAAATTTTTGCATCGAATGCTTTCTTTACATTCCGTAGGTGACGAAATAGTTCAAAATTCTGTCCTAACCTCACTTATGTGGTGCTCAGAGATGTCTAAAGTTTTCCGTCGTAGACTTTGACACGCCATAAAACACAAAACAAATAGGAATTTCGAGAAACGGAGACCGGATTCGTGATCCTGGGGTTCGAATCTATAAGTATGCCAAATGTCATGGAAATCGGTGACGGTCATTTGTGGACTTGCCCGGCTGAAGGCCTGTTTTGGCACTTTTCTGAAAACTAAAAGTGTAAATATCTCTGGTTCTATTCCATATTTTCGAGCTTACGAAGTGCCGAAAAATTCACCAAAAAATTACCTTTCTTTGACCACTTTGCTGGAGATTCTGGCTTTAGCCGTTCAGACTTGACTCACGTTTAAAGTTTGGACAAGGGGTCGAAAATTGAAGGGGCGCACCTTGCCATTTTTTGGGGGTGCCGAAAAAAAATTGAGTTAGGCTGGTCAAGTGGTAGCTGAATGAGAGTAGACTCCAGGACCAGTCTTAGATTTGCGATACCTCTTATTTTTAAATGACTTATGGGGCAAAACGTGTGCACACCAAAAAAAATAAATTTCAAAATTTTTGCATCGAATGCTTTCTTTACATTCCGTAGGTGACGAAATAGTTCAAAATTCTGTCCTAACCTCACTAATGTGGTGCTCAGAGATGTCTAAAGTTTTCCGTCGTAGACTTTGACACGCCATAAAACACAAAACAAATAGGAATTTCGAGAAACGGAGACCGGATTCGTGATCCTGGGGTTCGAATCTATAAGTATGCCAAATGCCATGGAAATCGGTGACGGTCATTTGTGGACTTGCCCGGCTGAAGGCCTGTTTTGGCACTTTTCTGAAAACTAAAAGTGTAAATATCTCTGGTTCTATTCCATATTTTCGAGCTTACGAAGTGCCGAAAAATTCACCAAAAAATTACCTTTCTTTGACCACTTTGCTGGAGATTCTGGCTTTAGCCGTTCAGACTTGACTCACGTTTAAAGTTTGGACAAGGGGTCGAAAATTGAAGGGGCGCACCTTGCAATTTTTTGGGGTTGCCGAAAAAAAAATTGGGTTAGGCAGGTCAAGTGGTAGCTGAATGAGAGTAGACTCCAGGACCAGTCTTAGATTTGCGATATCTCTTATTTTTAAATGACTTATGGGGCTAAACGTGTGCACACCAAAAAAAATAAATTTCAAAATTTTTGCATCGAATGCTTTCTTTACATTCCGTAGGTGACGAAATAGTTCAAAATTCTGTCCTAACCTCACTTATGTGGTGCTCAGAGATGTCTAAAGTTTTCCGTCGTAGACTTTGACACGCCATAAGACACAAAACAAATAGGAATTTCGAGAAACGGAGACCGGATTCGTGATCCTGGGGTTCGAATCTATAAGTATGCCAAATGTCATGAAAATCGGTGACGGTCATTTGTGGACTTGCCCGGCTGAAGGCCTGTTTTGGCACTTTTCTGAAAACTAAAAGTGTAAATATCTCTGGTTCTATTCCATATTTTCGAGCTTACGAAGTGCCGAAAAAGTCACCAAAAAATTACCTTTCTTTGACCACTTTGCTGGAGATTCTTGCTTTAGCCGTTCAGACTTGACTCACGTTTAAAGTTTGGACAAGGGGTCGAAAATTGAAGGGGCGCACCTTGCCATTTTTTGGGGGTGCCGAAAAAAAAATTGAGTTAGGCAGGTCAAGTGGTAGCTGAATGAGAGTAGACTCCAGGACCAGTCTTAGATTTGCGATATCTCTTATTTTTAAATGACTTATGGGGCAAAACGTGTGCACACCAAAAAAAAATAAATTTCAAAATTTTTGCATCGAATGCTTTCTTTACATTCCGCAGGTGACGAAATAGTTCAAAATTCTGTCCTAACCTCACTTATGTGGTGCTCAGAGATGTCTAAAGTTTTCCGTCGTAGACTTTGACACGCCATAAAACACAAAACAAATAGGAATTTCGAGAAACGGAGACCGGATTCGTGATCCTGGGGTTCGAATCTATAAGTATGCCAAATGCCATGGAAATCGGTGACGGTCATTTGTGGACTTGCCCGGCTGAAGGCCTGTTTTGGCACTTTTCTGAAAACTAAAAGTGTAAATATCTCTGGTTCTGTTCCATATTTTCGAGCTTACGAAGTGCCGAAAAATTCACCAAAAAATTACCTTTCTTTGACCACTTTGCTGGAGATTCTGGCTTTAGCCGTTCAGACTTGACTCACGTTTAAAGTTTGGACAAGGGGTCGAAAATTGAAGGGGCGCACCTTGCCATTTTTTGGGGGTGCCGAAAAAAAAATTGAGTTAGGCAGGTCAAGTGGTAGCTGAATGAGAGTAGACTCCAGGACCAGTCTTAGATTTGCGATATCTCTTATTTTTAAATGACTTATGGGGCAAAAGGTGTGCACACCAAAAAAAATAAATTTCAAAATTTTTGCATCGAATGCTTTCTTTACATTCCGTAGGTGACGAAATAGTTCAAAATTCTGTCCTAACCTCACTTATGTGGTGCTCAGAGATGTCTAAAGTTTTCCGTCGTAGACTTTGACACGCCATAAAACACAAAACAAATAGGAATTTCGAGAAACGGAGACCGGATTCGTGATCCTGGGGTTCGAATCTATAAGTATGCCAAATGTCATGGAAATCGGTGACGGTCATTTGTGGACTTGCCCGGCTGAAGGCCTGTTTTGGCACTTTTCTGAAAACTAAAAGTGTAAATATCTCTGGTTCTATTCCATATTTTCGAGCTTACGAAGTGCCGAAAAATTCACCAAAAAATTACCTTTCTTTGACCACTTTGCTGGAGATTCTGGCTTTAGCCGTTCAGACTTGACTCACGTTTAAAGTTTGGACAAGGGGTCGAAAATTGAAGGGGCGCACCTCGCCATTTTTTGGGGGTGCCGAAAAAAAATTGAGTTAGGCTGGTCAAGTGGTAGCTGAATGAGAGTAGACTCCAGGACCAGTCTTAGATTTGCGATACCTCTTATTTTTAAATGACTTATGGGGCAAAACGTGTGCACACCAAAAAAAATAAATTTCAAAATTTTTGCATCGAATGCTTTCTTTACATTCCGTAGGTGACGAAATAGTTCAAAATTCTGTCCTAACCTCACTTATGTGGTGCTCAGAGATGTCTAAAGTTTTCCGTCGTAGACTTTGACACGCCATAAAACACAAAACAAATAGGAATTTCGAGAAACGGAGACCGGATTCGTGATCCTGGGGTTCGAATCTATAAGTATGCCAAATGCCATGGAAATCGGTGACGGTCATTTGTGGACTTGCCCGGCTGAAGGCCTGTTTTGGCACTTTTCTGAAAACTAAAAGTGTAAATATCTCTGGTTCTATTCCATATTTTCGAGCTTACGAAGTGCCGAAAAATTCACCAAAAAATTACCTTTCTTTGACCACTTTGCTGGAGATTCTGGCTTTAGCCGTTCAGACTTGACTCACGTTTAAAGTTTGGACAAGGGGTCGAAAATTGAAGGGGCGCACCTTGCAATTTTTTGGGGTTGCCGAAAAAAAAATTGGGTTAGGCAGGTCAAGTGGTAGCTGAATGAGAGTAGACTCCAGGACCAGTCTTAGATTTGCGATATCTCTTATTTTTAAATGACTTATGGGGCTAAACGTGTGCACACCAAAAAAAATAAATTTCAAAATTTTTGCATCGAATGCTTTCTTTACATTCCGTAGGTGACGAAATAGTTCAAAATTCTGTCCTAACCTCACTTATGTGGTGCTCAGAGATGTCTAAAGTTTTCCGTCGTAGACTTTGACACGCCATAAAACACAAAACAAATAGGAATTTCGAGAAACGGAGACCGGATTCGTGATCCTGGGGTTCGAATCTATAAGTATGCCAAATGTCATGGAAATCGGTGACGGTCATTTGTGGACTTGCCCGGCTGAAGCCCTGTTTTGGCACTTTTCTGAAAACTAAAAGTGTAAATATCTCTGGTTCTATTCCATATTTTCGAGCTTACGAAGTGCCGAAAAATTCACCAAAAAATTACCTTTCTTCGACCACTTTGCTGGAGATTCTGGCTTTAGCCGTTCAGACTTGACTCACGTTTAAAGTTTGGACAAGGGGTCGAAAATTGAAGGGACCGGATTCGTGATCCTGGGGTTCGAATCTATAAGTATGCCAAATGTCATGGAAATCGGTGACGGTCATTTGTGGACTTGCCCGGCTGAAGGCCTGTTTTGGCACTTTTCTGAAAACTAAAAGTGTAAATATCTCTGGTTCTATTCCATATTTTCGCGCTTACGAAGTGCCGAAAAATTCAGCAAAAAATTACCTTTCCTTGACCACTTTGCTGGAGATTCTGGCTTTAGCCGTTCAGACTTGACTCACGTTTAAAGTTTGGACAAGGGGTCGAAAATTGAAGGGGCGCACCTTGGCATTTTTTGGGGGTGCCGAAAAAAAAATTGAGTTAGGCAGGTCAAGTGGTAGCTGAATGAGAGTAGACTCCAGGACCAGTCTTAGATTTGCGATATCTCTTATTTTTAAATGACTTATGGGGCAAAACGTGTGCACACCAAAAAAAATAAATTTCAAAATTTTTGCATCGAATGCTTTCTTTACATTCCGTAGGTGACGAAATAGTTCTAAATTCTGTCCTAACCTCACTTATGTGGTGCTCAGAGATGTCTAAAGTTTTCCGTCGTAGACTTTGACACGCCATAAAACACAAAACAAATAGGAATTTCGAGAAACGGAGACCGGATTCGTGATCCTGGGGTTCGAATCTATAAGTATGCCAAATGTCATGGAAATCGGTGACGGTCATTTGTGGACTTGCCCGGCTGAAGGCCTGTTTTGGCACTTTTCTGAAAACTAAAAGTGTAAATATCTCTGGTTCTATTCCATATTTTCGAGCTTACGAAGTGCCGAAAAATTCACCAAAAAATTACCTTTCTTTGACCACTTTGCTGGAGATTCTGGCTTTAGCCGTTCAGACTTGACTCACGTTTAAAGTTTGGACAAGGGGTCGAAAATTGAAGGGGCGCACCTTGCCATTTTTTGGGGGTGCCGAAAAAAAATTGAGTTAGGCTGGTCAAGTGGTAGCTGAATGAGAGTAGACTCCAGGACCAGTCTTAGATTTGCGATACCTCTTATTTTTAAATGACTTATGGGGCAAAACGTGTGCACACCAAAAAAAATAAATTTCAAAATTTTTGCATCGAATGCTTTCTTTACATTCCGTAGGTGACGAAATAGTTCAAAATTCTGTCCTAACCTCACTTATGTGGTGCTCAGAGATGTCTAAAGTTTTCCGTCGTAGACTTTGACACGCCATAAAACACAAAACAAATAGGAATTTCGAGAAACGGAGACCGGATTCGTGATCCTGGGGTTCGAATCTATAAGTATGCCAAATGCCATGGAAATCGGTGACGGTCATTTGTGGACTTGCCCGGCTGAAGGCCTGTTTTGGCACTTTTCTGAAAACTAAAAGTGTAAATATCTCTGGTTCTATTCCATATTTTCGAGCTTACGAAGTGCCGAAAAATTCACCAAAAAATTACCTTTCTTTGACCACTTTGCTGGAGATTCTGGCCTTAGCCGTTCAGACTTGACTCACGTTTAAAGTTTGGACAAGGGGTCGAAAATTGAAGGGGCGCACCTTGCAATTTTTTGGGGGTGCCGAAAAAAAAATTGGGTTAGGCAGGTCAAGTGGTAGCTGAATGAGAGTAGACTCCAGGACCAGTCTTAGAATTGCGATATCTCTTATTTTTAAATGACTTATGGGGCTAAACGTGTGCACAACAAAAAAAATAAATTTCAAAATTTTTGCATCGAATGCTTTCTTTACATTCCGTAGGTGACGAAATAGTTCAAAATTCTGTCCTAACCTCACTTATGTGGTGCTCAGAGATGTCTAAAGTTTTCCGTCGTAGACTTTGACACGCCATAAAACACAAAACAAATAGGAATTTCGAGAAACGGAGACCGGATTCGTGATCCTGGGGTTCGAATCTATAAGTATGCCAAATGTCATGGAAATCGGTGACGGTCATTTGTGGACTTGCCCGGCTGAAGCCCTGTTTTGGCACTTTTCTGAAAACTAAAAGTGTAAATATCTCTGGTTCTATTCCATATTTTCGAGCTTACGAAGTGCCGAAAAATTCACCAAAAAATTACCTTTCTTCGACCACTTTGCTGGAGATTCTGGCTTTAGCCGTTCAGACTTGACTCACGTTTAAAGTTTGGACAAGGGGTCGAAAATTGAAGGGACTCGTGATCCTGGGGTTCGAATCTATAAGTATGCCAAATGTCATGGAAATCGGTGACGGTCATTTGTGGACTTGCCCGGCTGAAGGCCTGTTTTGGCACTTTTCTGAAAACTAAAAGTGTAAATATCTCTGGTTCTATTCCATATTTTCGCGCTTACGAAGTGCCGAAAAATTCACCAAAAAATTACCTTTCCTTGACCACTTTGCTGGAGATTCTGGCTTTAGCCGTTCAGACTTGACTCACGTTTAAAGTTTGGACAAGGGGTCGAAAATTGAAGGGGCGCACCTTGCCATTTTTTGGGGGTGCCGAAAAAAAAATTGAGTTAGGCAGGTCAAGTGGTAGCTGAATGAGAGTAGACTCCAGGACCAGTCTTAGATTTGCGATATCTCTTATTTTTAAATGACTTATGGGGCAAAACGTGTGCACACCAAAAAAAATAAATTTCAAAATTTGTGCATCGAATGCTTTCTTTACATTCCGTAGGTGACGAAATAGTTCTAAATTCTTTCCTAACCTCACTTATGTGGTGCTCAGAGATGTCTAAAGTTTTCCGTCGTAGACTTTGACACGCCATAAAACACAAAACAAATAGGAATTTCGAGAAACGGAGACCGGATTCGTGATCCTGGGGTTCGAATCTATAAGTATGCCAAATGTCATGGAAATCGGTGACGGTCATTTGTGGACTTGCCCGGCTGAAGGCCTGTTTTGGCACTTTTCTGAAAACTAAAAGTGTAAATATCTCTGGTTCTATTCCATATTTTCGAGCTTACGAAGTGCCGAAAAATTCACCAAAAAATTACCTTTCTTTGACCACTTTGCTGGAGATTCTTGCTTTAGCCGTTCAGACTTGACTCACGTCTAAAGTTTGGACAAGGGGTCGAAAATTGAAGGGGCGCACCTTGCCATTTTTTGGGGGTGCCGAAAAAAAAATTGAGTTAGGCAGGTCAAGTGGTAGCTGAATGAGAGTAGACTCCAGGACCAGTCTTAGATTTGCGATATCTCTTATTTTTAAATGACTTATGGGGCAAAACGTGTGCACACCAAAAAAAATAAATTTCAAAATTTTTGCATCGAATGCTTTCTTTACATTCCGCAGGTGACGAAACAGTTCAAAATTCTGTCCTAACCTCACTTATGTGGTGCTCAGAGATGTCTAAAGTTTTCCGTCGTAGACTTTGACACGCCATAAAACACAAAACAAATAGGAATTTCGAGAAACGGAGACCGGATTCGTGATCCTGGGGTTCGAATCTATAAGTATGCCAAATGCCATGGAAATCGGTGACGGTCATTTGTGGACTTGCCCGGCTGAAGGCCTGTTTTGGCACTTTTCTGAAAACTAAAAGTGTAAATATCTCTGGTTCTATTCCATATTTTCGAGCTTACGAAGTGCCGAAAAATTCACCATAAAATTACGTTTCTTTGACCACTTTGCTGGAGATTCTGGCTTTAGCCGTTCAGACTTGACTCACGTTTAAAGTTTGGACAAGGGGTCGAATATTGAAGGGGCGCACCTTGCCATTTTTTGGGGGTGCCGAAAAAAAAAATTGAGTTAGGCAGGTCAAGTGGTAGCTGAATGAGAGTAGACTTCAGGACCAGTCTTAGATTTGCGATATCTCTAATTTTTAAATGACTTATGGGGAAAAACGTGTGCACACCAAAAAAAATAAATTTCAAAATTTTTGCATCGAATGCTTTCTTTACATTCCGTAGGTGACGAAATAGTTCAAAATTCTGTCCTAACCTCACTTATGTGGTGCTCAGAGATGTCTAAAGTTTTCCGTCGTAGACTTTGACACGCCATAAAACACAAAACAAATAGGAATTTCGAGAAACGGAGACCGGATTCGTGATCCTGGGGTTCGAATCTATTAGTATGCCAAATGTCATGGAAATCGGTGACGGTCATTTGTGGACTTGCCCGGCTGAAGGCCTGTTTTGGCACTTTTCTGAAAACTAAAAGTGTAAATATCTCTGGTTCTATTCCATATTTTCGAGCTTACGAAGTGCCGAAAAATTCACCAAAAAATTACCTTTCTTTGACCACTTTGCTGGAGATTCTGGCTTTAGCCGTTCAGACTTGACTCACGTTTAAAGTTTGGACAAGGGGTCGAAAATTGAAGGGGCGCACCTTGCCATTTTTTGGGGGTGCCGAAAAAAAATTGAGTTAGGCTGGTCAAGTGGTAGCTGAATGAGAGTAGACTCCAGGACCAGTCTTAGATTTGCGATATCTCTTATTTTTAAATGACTTATGGGGCAAAACGTGTGCACACCAAAAAAAACAAATTTCAAAATTTTTGCATCGAATGCTTTGTTTACATTCCGTAGGTGACGAAATAGTTCAAAATTCTGTCCTAACCTCACTTATGTGGTGCTCAGAGATGTCTAAAGTTTTCCGTCGTAGACTTTGACACGCCATAAAACACAAAACAAATAGGAATTTCGAGAAACGGAGACCCGATTCGTGATCCTGGGGTTCGAATCTATAAGTATGCCAAATGTCATGGAAATCGGTGACGGTCATTTGTGGACTTGCCCGGCTGAAGGCCTGTTTTGGCACTTTTCTGAAAACTAAAAGTGTAAATATCTCTGGTTCTATTCCATATTTTCGAGCTTACGAAGTGCCGAAAAATTCACCAAAAAATTACCTTTCCTTGACCACTTTGCTGGAGATTCTGGCTTTAGCCGTTCAGACTTGACTCACGTTTAAAGTTTGGACATGGGGTCGAAAATTGAAGGGGCGCACCTTGCCATTTTTTGGGGGTGCCGAAAAAAAAATTGAGTTAGGCAGGTCAAGTGGTAGCTGAATGAGAGTAGACTCCAGGACCAGTCTTAGATTTGCGATATCTCTTATTTTTAAATGACTTATGGGGAAAACGTGTGCACACCAAAAAAAATAAATTTCAAAATTTTTGCATCGAATGCTTTCTTTACATCCCGTAGGTGACGAAATAGTTCAAAATTCTGTCCTAACCTCACTTATGTGGTGCTCAGAGATGTCTAAAGTTTTCCTTCGTAGACTTTGACACGCCATAAAACACAAAACAAATAGGAATTTCGAGAAACGGAGACCCGATTCGTGATCCTGGGGTTCGAATCTATAAGTATGCCAAATGTCATGGAAATCGGTGACGGTCATTTGTGGACTTGCCCGGCTGAAGGCCTGTTTTGGCACTTTTCTGAAAACTAAAAGTGTAAATATCTCTGGTTCTATTCCATATTTTCGAGCTTACGAAGTGCCGAAAAATTCGCCAAAAAATTACCTTTCTTTGACCACTTTGCTGGAGATTCTGACTTTAGCCGTTCAGACTTGACTCACGTTTAAAGTTTGGACAAGGGGTCGAAAATTGAAGGGGCGCACCTTGCCATTTTTTGGGGGTGCCGAAAAAAAATTGAGTTAGGCTGGTCAAGTGGTAGCTGAATGAGAGTAGACTCCAGGACCAGTCTTAGATTTGCGATATCTCTTATTTTTAAATGACTTATGGGGCAAAACGTGTGCACACCAAAAAAAATAAATTTCAAAATTTGTGCATCGAATGCTTTCTTTACATTCCGTAGGTGACGAAATAGTTCTAAATTCTTTCCTAACCTCACTTATGTGGTGCTCAGAGATGTCTAAAGTTTTCCGTCGTAGACTTTGACACGCCATAAAACACAAAACAAATAGGAATTTCGAGAAACGGAGACCGGATTCGTGATCCTGGGGTTCGAATCTATAAGTATGCCAAATGTCATGGAAATCGGTGACGGTCATTTGTGGACTTGCCCGGCTGAAGGCCTGTTTTGGCACTTTTCTGAAAACTAAAAGTGTAAATATCTCTGGTTCTGTTCCATATTTTCGAGCTTACGAAGTGCCGAAAAATTCACCAAAAAATTACCTTTCCTTGACCACTTTGCTGGAGATTCTGGCTTTAGCCGTTCAGACTTGACTCACGTTTAAAGTTTGGACAAGGGGTCGAAAATTGAAGGGGCGCACCTTGCAATTTTTTGGGGGTGCCGAAAAAAAAATTGGGTTAGGCAGGTCAAGTGGTAGCTGAATGAGAGTAGACTCCAGGACCAGTCTTAGATTTGCGATATCTCTTATTTTTAAATGACTTATGGGGCTAAACGTGTGCACACCAAAAAAAATAAATTTCAAAATTTTTGCATCGAATGCTTTCTTTACATTCCGTAGGTGACGAAATAGTTCAAAATTCTGTCCTAACCTCACTTATGTGGTGCTCAGAGATGTCTAAAGTTTTCCGTCGTAGACTTTGACACGCCATAAAACACAAAACAAATAGGAATTTCGAGAAACGGAGACCGGATTCGTGATCCTGGGGTTCGAATCTATAAGTATGCCAAATGTCATGGAAATCGGTGACGGTCATTTGTGGACTTGCCCGGCTGAAGCCCTGTTTTGGCACTTTTCTGAAAACTAAAAGTGTAAATATCTCTGGTTCTATTCCATATTTTCGAGCTTACGAAGTGCCGAAAAATTCACCAAAAAATTACCTTTCTTCGACCACTTTGCTGGAGATTCTGGCTTTAGCCGTTCAGACTTGACTCACGTTTAAAGTTTGGACAAGGGGTCGAAAATTGAAGGGACCGGATTCGTGATCCTGGGGTTCGAATCTATAAGTATGCCAAATGTCATGGAAATCGGTGACGGTCATTTGTGGACTTGCCCGGCTGAAGGCCTGTTTTGGCACTTTTCTGAAAACTAAAAGTGTAAATATCTCTGGTTCTATTCCATATTTTCGCGCTTACGAAGTGCCGAAAAATTCACCAAAAAATTACCTTTCCTTGACCACTTTGCTGGAGATTCTGGCTTTAGCCGTTCAGACTTGACTCACGTTTAAAGTTTGGACAAGGGGTCGAAAATTGAAGGGGCGCACCTTGCCATTTTTTGGGGGTGCCGAAAAAAAAATTGAGTTAGGCAGGTCAAGTGGTAGCTGAATGAGAGTAGACTCCAGGACCAGTCTTAGATTTGCGATATCTCTTATTTTTAAATGACTTATGGGGCAAAACGTGTGCACACCAAAAAAAATAAATTTCAAAATTTGTGCATCGAATGCTTTCTTTACATTCCGTAGGTGACGAAATAGTTCTAAATTCTTTCCTAACCTCACTTATGTGGTGCTCAGAGATGTCTAAAGTTTTCCGTCGTAGACTTTGACACGCCATAAAACACAAAACAAATAGGAATTTCGAGAAACGGAGACCGGATTCGTGATCCTGGGGTTCGAATCTATAAGTATGCCAAATGTCATGGAAATCGGTGACGGTCATTTGTGGACTTGCCCGGCTGAAGGCCTGTTTTGGCACTTTTCTTTAAACTAAAAGTGTAAATATCTCTGGTTCTATTCCATATTTTCGAGCTTACGAAGTGCCGAAAAATTCGCCAAAAAATTACCTTTCTTTGACCACTTTGCTGGAGATTCTGACTTTAGCCGTTCAGACTTGACTCACGTTTAAAGTTTGGACAAGGGGTCGAAAATTGAAGGGGCGCACCTTGCCATTTTTTGGGGGTGCCGAAAAAAAATTGAGTTAGGCTGGTCAAGTGGTAGCTGAATGAGAGTAGACTCCAGGACCAGTCTTAGATTTGCGATATCTCTTATTTTTAAATGACTTATGGGGCAAAACGTGTGCACACCAAAAAAAATAAATTTCAAAATTTTTGCATCGAATGCTTTGTTTACATTCCTTAGGTACGAAATAGTTCAAAATTCTGTCCTAACCTCACTTATGTGGTGCTCAGAGATGTCTAAAGTTTTCCGTCGTAGACTTTGACACGCCATAAAACACAAAACAAATAGGAATTTCGAGAAACGGAGACCGGATTCGTGATCCTGGGGTTCGAATCTATAAGTATGCCAAATGTCATGGAAATCGGTGACGGTCATTTGTGGACTTGCCCGGCTGAAGGCCTGATTTGGCACTTTTCTGAAAACTAAAAGTGTAAATATCTCTGGTTCTATTCCATATTTTCGAGCTTACGAAGTGCCGAAAAATTCACCATAAAATTACCTTTCTTTGACCACTTTGCTGGAGATTCTGGCTTTAGCCGTTCAGACTTGACTCACGTTTAAAGTTTGGACAAGGGGTTGAAAATTGAAGGGGCGCACCTTGCCATTTTTTGGGGGTGCCGAAAAAAAAATTGAGTTAGGCAGGTCAAGTGGTAGCTGAATGAGAGTAGACTCCAGGACCAGTCTTAGATTTGCGATATCTCTTATTTTTAAATGACTTATGGAGCAAAACGTGTGCACACCAAAAAAAATAAATTTCAAAATTTTTGCATCGAATGCTTTCTTTACATTCCGTAGGTGACGAAATAGTTCAAAATTCTGTCCTAAACTCACTTATGTGGTGCTCAGAGATGTCTAAAGTTTTCCGTCGTAGACTTTGACACGCCATAAAACACAAAACAAATAGGAATTTCGAGAAACGGAGACCGGATTCGTGATCCTGGGGTTCGAATCTATAAGTATGCCAAATGTCATGGAAATCGGTGACGGTCATTTGTGGACTTGCCCGGCTGAAGGCCTGTTTTGGCACTTTTCTGAAAACTAAAAGTGTAAATATCTCTGGTTCTATTCCATATTTTCGAGCTTACGAAGTGCCGAAAAATTCACCAAAAAATTACCTTTCTTTGACCACTTTGCTGGAGATTCTGGCTTTAGCCGTTCAGACTTGACTCACGTTTAAAGTTTGGACAAGGGGTCGAAAATTGAAGGGGCGCACCTTGCCATTTTTTGGGGGTGCCGAAAAAAATATTGAGTTAGGCAGGTCAAGTGGTAGCTGAATGAGAGTAGACTCCAGGACCAGTCTTAGATTTGCGATATCTCTTATTTTTAAATGACTTATGGGGCAAAACGTGTGCACACCAAAAAAAATAAATTTCAAAATTTTTGCATCGAATGCTTTCTTTACATTCCGTAGGTGACGAAAACGTTCAAAATTCTGTCCTAAACTCACTTATGTGGTGCTCAGAGATGTCTAAAGTTTTCCGTCGTAGACTTTGACACGCCATAAAACACAAAACAAATAGGAATTTCGAGAAACGGAGACCGGATTCGTGATCCTGGGGTTCGAATCTATAAGTATGCCAAATGTCATGGAAATCGGTGACGGTCATTTGTGGACTTGCCCGGCTGAAGGCCTGTTTTGGCACTTTTCTGAAAACTAAAAGTGTAAATATCTCTGGTTCTATTTCATATTTTCGAGCTTACGAAGTGCCGAAAAATTCACCAAAAAATTACCTTTCCTTGACCACTTTGCTGGAGATTCTGGCTTTAGCCGTTCAGACTTGACTCACGTTTAAAGTTTGGACAAGGGGTCGAAAATTGAAGGGGCGCACCTTGCCATTTTTTGGGGGTGCCGAAAAAAAAATTGAGTTAGGCAGGTCAAGTGGTAGCTGAATGAGAGTAGACTCCAGGACCAGTCTTAGATTTGCGATATCTCTTATTTTTAAATGACTTATGGGGCAAAACGTGTGCACACCAAAAAAAATAAATTTCAAAATTTTTGCATCGAATGCTTTCTTTACATTCCGTAGGTGACGAAATAGTTCAAAATTCTGTCCTAAACTCACTTATGTGGTGCTCAGAGATGTCTAAAGTTTTCCGTCGTAGACTTTGACACGCCATAAAACACAAAACAAATAGGAATTTCGAGAAACGGAGACCGGATTCGTGATCCTGGGGTTCGAATCTATAAGTATGCCAAATGTCATGGAAATCGGTGACGGTCATTTGTGGACTTGCCCGGCTGAAGGCCTGTTTTGGCACTTTTCTGAAAACTAAAAGTGTAAATATCTCTGGTTCTATTCCATATTTTCGAGCTTACGAAGTGCCGAAAAATTCACCAAAAAATTACCTTTCTTTGACCACTTTGCTGGAGATTCTTGCTTTAGCCGTTCAGACTTGACTCACGTTTAAAGTTTGGACAAGGGGTCGAAAATTGAAGGGGCGCACCTTGCCATTTTTTGGGGGTGCCGAAAAAAAAATTGAGTTAGGCAGGTCAAGTGGTAGCTGAATGAGAGTAGACTCCAGGACCAGTCTTAGATTTGCGATATCTCTTATTTTTAAATGACTTATGGGGCAAAACGTGTGCACACCAAAAAAAATAAATTTCAAAATTTTTGCATCGAATGCTTTCTTTACATTCCGTAGGTGACGAAATAGTTCAAAATTCTGTCCTAAACTCACTTATGTGGTGCTCAGAGATGTCTAAAGTTTTCCGTCGTAGACTTTGACACGCCATAAAACACAAAACAAATAGGAATTTCGAGAAACGGAGACCGGATTCGTGATCCTGGGGTTCGAATCTATAAGTATGCCAAATGTCATGGAAATCGGTGACGGTCATTTGTGGACTTGCCCGGCTGAAGGCCTGTTTTGGCACTTTTCTGAAAACTAAAAGTGTAAATATCTCTGGTTCTATTCCATATTTTCGAGCTTACGAAGTGCCGAAAAATTCACCAAAAAATTACCTTTCTTTGACCACTTTGCTGGAGATTCTTGCTTTAGCCGTTCAGACTTGACTCACGTTTAAAGTTTGGACAAGGGGTCGAAAATTGAAGGGGCGCACCTTGCCATTTTTTGGGGGTGCCGAAAAAAAAATTGAGTTAGGCAGGTCAAGTGGTAGCTGAATGAGAGTAGACTCCAGGACCAGTCTTAGATTTGCGATATCTCTTATTTTTAAATGACTTATGGGGCAAAACGTGTGCACACCAAAAAAAAAATAAATTTCAAAATTTTTGCATCGAATGCTTTCTTTACATTCCGCAGGTGACGAAATAGTTCAAAATTCTGTCCTAACCTCACTTATGTGGTGCTCAGAGATGTCTAAAGTTTTCCGACAAAGACTTTGACACGCCATAAAACACAAAACAAATAGGAATTTCGAGAAACGGAGACCGGATTCGTGATCCTGGGGTTCGAATCTATAAGTATGCCAAATGCCATGGAAATCGGTGACGGTCATTTGTGGACTTGCCCGGCTGAAGGCCTGTTTTGGCACTTTTCTGAAAACTAAAAGTGTAAATATCTCTGGTTCTGTTCCATATTTTCGAGCTTACGAAGTGCCGAAAAATTCACCAAAAAATTACCTTTCTTTGACCACTTTGCTGGAGATTCTGGCTTTAGCCGTTCAGACTTGACTCACGTTTAAAGTTTGGACAAGGGGTCGAAAATTGAAGGGGCGCACCTTGCCATTTTTTGGGGGTGCCGAAAAAAAAATTGAGTTAGGCAGGTCAAGTGGTAGCTGAATGAGAGTAGACTCCAGGACCAGTCTTAGATTTGCGATATCTCTTATTTTTAAATGACTTATGGGGCAAAAGGTGTGCACACCAAAAAAAATAAATTTCAAAATTTTTGCATCGAATGCTTTCTTTACATTCCGTAGGTGACGAAATAGTTCAAAATTCTGTCCTAACCTCACTTATGTGGTGCTCAGAGATGTCTAAAGTTTTCCGACAAAGACTTTGACACGCCATAAAACACAAAACAAATAGGAATTTCGAGAAACGGAGACCGGATTCGTGATCCTGGGGTTCGAATCTATAAGTATGCCAAATGCCATGGAAATCGGTGACGGTCATTTGTGGACTTGCCCGGCTGAAGGCCTGTTTTGGCACTTTTCTGAAAACTAAAAGTGTAAATATCTCTGGTTCTGTTCCATATTTTCGAGCTTACGAAGTGCCGAAAAATTCACCAAAAAATTACCTTTCTTTGACCACTTTGCTGGAGATTCTGGCTTTAGCCGTTCAGACTTGACTCACGTTTAAAGTTTGGACAAGGGGTCGAAAATTGAAGGGGCGCACCTTGCCATTTTTTGGGGGTGCCGAAAAAAAAATTGAGTTAGGCAGGTCAAGTGGTAGCTGAATGAGAGTAGACTCCAGGACCAGTCTTAGATTTGCGATATCTCTTATTTTTAAATGACTTATGGGGCAAAAGGTGTGCACACCAAAAAAAATAAATTTCAAAATTTTTGCATCGAATGCTTTCTTTACATTCCGTAGGTGACGAAATAGTTCAAAATTCTGTCCTAACCTCACTTATGTGGTGCTCAGAGATGTCTAAAGTTTTCCGTCGTAGACTTTGACACGCCATAAAACACAAAACAAATAGGAATTTCGAGAAACGGAGACCGGATTCGTGATCCTGGGGTTCGAATCTATAAGTATGCCAAATGACATGGAAATCGGTGACGGTCATTTGTGGACTTGCCCGGCTGAAGGCCTGTTTTGGCACTTTTCTGAAAACTAAAAGTGTAAATATCTCTGGTTCTATTCCATATTTTCGAGCTTACGAAGTGCCGAAAAATTCACCAAAAAATTACCTTTCTTTGACCGCTTTGCTGGAGATTCTGGCTTTAGCCGTTCAGACTTGACTCACGTTTAAAGTTTGGACAAGGGGTCGAAAATTGAAGGGGCGCACCTTGCCATTTTTTGGGGGTGCCGAAAAAAAATTGAGTTAGGCTGGTCAAGTGGTAGCTGAATGAGAGTAGACTCCAGGACCAGTCTTAGATTTGCGATATCTCTTATTTTTAAATGACTTATGGGGCAAAACGTGTGCACACCAAAAAAAATAAATTTCAAAATTTTTGCATCGAATGCTTTGTTTACATTCCTTAGGTACGAAATAGTTCAAAATTCTGTCCTAACCTCACTTATGTGGTGCTCAGAGATGTCTAAAGTTTTCCGTCGCAGACTTTGACACGCCATAAAACACAAAACAAATAGGAATTTCGAGAAACGGAGACCGGATTCGTGATCCTGGGGTTCGAATCTATAAGTATGCCAAATGTCATGGAAATCGGTGACGGTCATTTGTGGACTTGCCCGGCTGAAGGCCTGTTTTGGCACTTTTCTGAAAACTAAAAGTGTAAATATCTCTGGTTCTATTCCATATTTTCGAGCTTACGAAGTGCCGAAGAATTCACCATAAAATTACCTTTCTTTGACCACTTTGCTGGAGATTCTGGCTTTAGCCGTTCAGACTTGACTCACGTTTAAAGTTTGGACAAGGGGTCGAAAATTGAAGGGGCGCACCTTGCCATTTTTTGGGGGTGCCGAAAAAAAAATTGAGTTAGGCAGGTCAAGTGGTAGCTGAATGAGAGTAGACTCCAGGACCAGTCTTAGATTTGCGATATCTCTTATTTTTAAATGACTTATGGGGCAAAACGTGTGCACACCAAAAAAAAATAAATTTCAAAATTTTTGCATCGAATGCTTTCTTTACATTCCGTAGGTGACGAAATAGTTCAAAATTCTGTCCTAAACTCACTTATGTGGTGCTCAGAGATGTCTAAAGTTTTCCGTCGTAGACTTTGACACGCCATAAAACACAAAACAAATAGGAATTTCGAGAAACGGAGACCGGATTCGTGATCCTGGGGTTCGAATCTATAAGTATGCCAAATGTCATGGAAATCGGTGACGGTCATTTGTGGACTTGCCCGGCTGAAGGCCTGTTTTGGCACTTTTCTGAAAACTAAAAGTGTAAATATCTCTGGTTCTATTCCATATTTTCGAGCTTACGAAGTGCCGAAAAATTCACCAAAAAATTACCTTTCTTTGACCACTTTGCTGGAGATTCTGGCTTTAGCCGTTCAGACTTGACTCACGTTTAAAGTTTGGACAAGGGGTCGAAAATTGAAGGGGCGCACCTTGCCATTTTTTGGGGGTGCCGAAAAAAAAATTGAGTTAGGCAGGTCAAGTGGTAGCTGAATGAGAGTAGACTCCAGGACCAGTCTTAGATTTGCGATATCTCTTATTTTTAAATGACTTATGGGGCTAAACGTGTGCACACCAAAAAAAATAAATTTCAAAATTTTTGCATCGAATGCTTTCTTTACATTCCGTAGGTGACGAGATAGTTCTAAATTCTGTCCTAATCTCACTTATGTGGTGCTCAGAGATGTCTAAAGTTTTCGGTCGTAGACTTTGACACGCCATAAAACACAAAACAAATAGGAATTTCGAGAAACGGAGACCGGATTCGTGATCCTGGGGTTCGAATCTATAAGTATGCCAAATGCCATGGAAATCGGTGACGGTCATTTGTGGACTTGCGCGGCTGAAGGCCTTTTTTGGCACTTTTCTGAAAACTAAAAGTGTAAATATCTCTGGTTCTATTCCATATTTTCGAGCTTACGAAGTGCCGAAAAATTCACCAAAAAATTACCTTTCTTTGACCACTTTGCTGGAGATTCTGGCTTTAGCCGTTCAGACTTGACTCACGTTTAAAGTTTGGACAAGGGGTCGAAAATTGAAGGGGCGCACCTTGCAATTTTTTGGGGGTGCCGAAAAAAAAATTGGGTTAGGCAGGTCAAGTGGTAGCTGAATGAGAGTAGACTCCAGGACCAGTCTTAGATTTGCGATATCTCTTATTTTTAAATGACTTATGGGGCTAAACGTGTGCACACCAAAAAAAAATAAATTTCAAAATTTTTGCATCGAATGCTTTCTTTACATTCCGTAGGTGACGAAATAGTTCAAAATTCTGTCCTAACCTCACTTATGTGGTGCTCAGAGATGTCTAAAGTTTTCCGTCGTAGACTTTGACACGCCATAAAACACAAAACAAATAGGAATTTCGAGAAACGGAGACCGGATTCGTGATCCTGGGGTTCGAATCTATAAGTATGCCAAATGTCATGGAAATCGGTGACGGTCATTTGTGGACTTGCCCGGCTGAAGGCCTGTTTTGGCACTTTTCTGAAAACTAAAAGTGTAAATATCTCTGGTTCTATTCCATATTTTCGAGCTTACGAAGTGCCGAAAAATTCACCAAAAAATTACCTTTCTTTGACCACTTTGCTGGAGATTCTGGCTTTAGCCGTTCAGAATTGACTCACGTTTAAAGTTTGGACAAGGGGTCGAAAATTGAAGGGACCGGATTCGTGATCCTGGGGTTCGAATCTATAAGTATGCCAAATGTCATGGAAATCGGTGACGGTCATTTGTGGACTTGCCCGGCTGAAGGCCTGTTTTGGCACTTTTCTGAAAACTAAAAGTGTAAATATCTCTGGTTCTATTCCATATTTTCGAGCTTACGAAATGCCGAAAAATTCACCAAAAAATTACCTTTCCTTGACCACTTTGCTGGAGATTCTGGCTTTAGCCGTTCAGACTTGACTCACGTTTAAAGTTTGGACAAGGGGTCGAAAATTGAAGGGGCGCACCTTGCCATTTTTTGGGGGTGCCGAAAAAAAAATTGAGTTAGGCAGGTCAAGTGGTAGCTGAATGAGAGTAGACTCCAGGACCAGTCTTAGATTTGCGATATCTCTTATTTTTAAATGACTTATGGGGCAAAACGTGTGCACACCAAAAAAAATAAATTTCAAAATTTTTGCATCGAATGCTTTCTTTACATTCCGTAGGTGACGAAATAGTTCTAAATTCTGTCCTAACCTCACTTATGTGGTGCTCAGAGATGTCTAAAGTTTTCCGTCGTAGACTTTGACACGCCATAAAACACAAAACAAATAGGAATTTCGAGAAACGGAGACCGGATTCGTGATCCTGGGTTTCGAATCTATAAGTATGCCAAATGTCATGGAAATCGGTGACGGTCATTTGTGGACTTGCCCGGCTGAAGGCCTGTTTTGGCACTTTTCTGAAAACTAAAAGTGTAAATATCTCTGGTTCTATTCCATATTTTCGAGCTTACGAAGTGCCGAAAAATTCACCAAAAAATTACCTTTCCTTGACCACTTTGCTGGAGATTCTGGCTTTAGCCGTTCAGACTTGACTCACGTTTAAAGTTTGGACAAGGGGTCGAAAATTGAAGGGGCGCACCTTGCCATTTTTTGGGGGTGCCGAAAAAAAAATTGAGTTAGGCAGGTCAAGTGGTAGCTGAATGAGAGTAGACTCCAGGACCAGTCTTAGATTTGCGATATCTCTTATTTTTAAATGACTTATGGGGCAAAAGGTGTGCACACCAAAAAAAAAAAAAAAATTTCAAAATTTTTGCATCGAATGCTTTCTTTACATTCCGTAGGTGACGAAATAGTTCAAAATTCTGTCCTAAACTCACTTATGTGGTGCTCAGAGATGTCTAAAGTTTTCCGTCGTAGACTTTGACACGCCATAAAACACAAAACAAATAGGAATTTCGAGAAACGGAGACCGGATTCGTGATCTTGGGGTTCGAATCTATAAGTATGCCAAATGTCATGGAAATCGGTGACGGTCATTTGTGGACTTGCCCGGCTGAAGGCCTGTTTTGGCACTTTTCTGAAAACTAAAAGTGTAAATATCTCTGGTTCTATTCCATATTTTCGAGCTTACGAAGTGCCGAAAAATTCACCAAAAAATTACCTTTCTTTGACCACTTTGCTGGAGATTCTGGCTTTAGCCGTTCAGACTTGACTCACGTTTAAAGTTTGGACAAGGGGTCGAAAATTGAAGGGGCGCACCTTGCCATTTTTTGGGGGTGCCGAAAAAAAATTGAGTTAGGCAGGTCAAGTGGTAGCTGAATGAGAGTAGACTCCAGGACCAGTCTTAGATTTGCGATATCTCTTATTTTTAAATGACTTATGGGGCAAAACGTGTGCACACCAAAAAAAATAAATTTCAAAATTTTTGCATCGAATGCTTTCTTTACATTCCGTAGGTGACGAAAACGTTCAAAATTCTGTCCTAAACTCACTTATGTGGTGCTCAGAGATGTCTAAAGTTTTCCGTCGTAGACTTTGACACGCCATAAAACACAAAACAAATAGGAATTTCGAGAAACGGAGACCGGATTCGTGATCCTGGGGTTCGAATCTATAAGTATGCCAAATGTCATGGAAATCGGTGACGGTCATTTGTGGACTTGCCCGGCTGAAGGCCTGTTTTGGCACTTTTCTGAAAACTAAAAGTGTAAATATCTCTGGTTCTATTTCATATTTTCGAGCTTACGAAGTGCCGAAAAATTCACCAAAAAATTACCTTTCCTTGACCACTTTGCTGGAGATTCTGGCTTTAGCCGTTCAGACTTGACTCACGTTTAAAGTTTGGACAAGGGGTCGAAAATTGAAGGGGCGCACCTTGCCATTTTTTGGGGGTGCCGAAAAAAAAATTGAGTTAGGCAGGTCAAGTGGTAGCTGAATGAGAGTAGACTCCAGGACCAGTCTTAGATTTGCGATATCTCTTATTTTTAAATGACTTATGGGGCAAAACGTGTGCACACCAAAAAAAATAAATTTCAAAATTTTTGCATCGAATGCTTTCTTTACATTCCGTAGGTGACGAAATAGTTCAAAATTCTGTCCTAAACTCACTTATGTGGTGCTCAGAGATGTCTAAAGTTTTCCGTCGTAGACTTTGACACGCCATAAAACACAAAACAAATAGGAATTTCGAGAAACGGAGACCGGATTCGTGATCCTGGGGTTCGAATCTATAAGTATGCCAAATGTCATGGAAATCGGTGACGGTCATTTGTGGACTTGCCCGGCTGAAGGCCTGTTTTGGCACTTTTCTGAAAACTAAAAGTGTAAATATCTCTGGTTCTATTCCATATTTTCGAGCTTACGAAGTGCCGAAAAATTCACCAAAAAATTACCTTTCTTTGACCACTTTGCTGGAGATTCTTGCTTTAGCCGTTCAGACTTGACTCACGTTTAAAGTTTGGACAAGGGGTCGAAAATTGAAGGGGCGCACCTTGCCATTTTTTGGGGGTGCCGAAAAAAAAATTGAGTTAGGCAGGTCAAGTGGTAGCTGAATGAGAGTAGACTCCAGGACCAGTCTTAGATTTGCGATATCTCTTATTTTTAAATGACTTATGGGGCAAAACGTGTGCACACCAAAAAAAAAATAAATTTCAAAATTTTTGCATCGAATGCTTTCTTTACATTCCGCAGGTGACGAAATAGTTCAAAATTCTGTCCTAACCTCACTTATGTGGTGCTCAGAGATGTCTAAAGTTTTCCGACGTAGACTTTGACACGCCATAAAACACAAAACAAATAGGAATTTCGAGAAACGGAGACCGGATTCGTGATCCTGGGGTTCGAATCTATAAGTATGCCAAATGCCATGGAAATCGGTGACGGTCATTTGTGGACTTGCCCGGCTGAAGGCCTGTTTTGGCACTTTTCTGAAAACTAAAAGTGTAAATATCTCTGGTTCTGTTCCATATTTTCGAGCTTACGAAGTGCCGAAAAATTCACCAAAAAATTACCTTTCTTTGACCACTTTGCTGGAGATTCTGGCTTTAGCCGTTCAGACTTGACTCACGTTTAAAGTTTGGACAAGGGGTCGAAAATTGAAGGGGCGCACCTTGCCATTTTTTGGGGGTGCCGAAAAAAAAATTGAGTTAGGCAGGTCAAGTGGTAGCTGAATGAGAGTAGACTCCAGGACCAGTCTTAGATTTGCGATATCTCTTATTTTTAAATGACTTATGGGGCAAAAGGTGTGCACACCAAAAAAAATAAATTTCAAAATTTTTGCATCGAATGCTTTCTTTACATTCCGTAGGTGACGAAATAGTTCAAAATTCTGTCCTAACCTCACTTATGTGGTGCTCAGAGATGTCTAAAGTTTTCCGTCGTAGACTTTGACACGCCATAAAACACAAAACAAATAGGAATTTCGAGAAACGGAGACCGGATTCGTGATCCTGGGGTTCGAATCTATAAGTATGCCAAATGACATGGAAATCGGTGACGGTCATTTGTGGACTTGCCCGGCTGAAGGCCTGTTTTGGCACTTTTCTGAAAACTAAAAGTGTAAATATCTCTGGTTCTATTCCATATTTTCGAGCTTACGAAGTGCCGAAAAATTCACCAAAAAATTACCTTTCTTTGACCGCTTTGCTGGAGATTCTGGCTTTAGCCGTTCAGACTTGACTCACGTTTAAAGTTTGGACAAGGGGTCGAAAATTGAAGGGGCGCACCTTGCCATTTTTTGGGGGTGCCGAAAAAAAATTGAGTTAGGCTGGTCAAGTGGTAGCTGAATGAGAGTAGACTCCAGGACCAGTCTTAGATTTGCGATATCTCTTATTTTTAAATGACTTATGGGGCAAAACGTGTGCACACCAAAAAAAATAAATTTCAAAATTTTTGCATCGAATGCTTTGTTTACATTCCTTAGGTACGAAATAGTTCAAAATTCTGTCCTAACCTCACTTATGTGGTGCTCAGAGATGTCTAAAGTTTTCCGTCGTAGACTTTGACACGCCATAAAACACAAAACAAATAGGAATTTCGAGAAACGGAGACCGGATTCGTGATCCTGGGGTTCGAATCTATAAGTATGCCAAATGTCATGGAAATCGGTGACGGTCATTTGTGGACTTGCCCGGCTGAAGGCCTGTTTTGGCACTTTTCTGAAAACTAAAAGTGTAAATATCTCTGGTTCTATTCCATATTTTCGAGCTTACGAAGTGCCGAAAAATTCACCATAAAATTACCTTTCTTTGACCACTTTGCTGGAGATTCTGGCTTTAGCCGTTCAGACTTGACTCACGTTTAAAGTTTGGACAAGGGGTCGAAAATTGAAGGGGCGCACCTTGCCATTTTTTGGGGGTGCCGAAAAAAAAATTGAGTTAGGCAGGTCAAGTGGTAGCTGAATGAGAGTAGACTCCAGGACCAGTCTTAGATTTGCGATATCTCTTATTTTTAAATGACTTATGGGGCAAAACGTGTGCACACCAAAAAAAATAAATTTCAAAATTTTTGCATCGAATGCTTTCTTTACATTCCGTAGGTGACGAAATAGTTCTAAATTCTGTCCTAACCTCACTTATGTGGTGCTCAGAGATGTCTAAAGTTTTCCGTCGTAGACTTTGACACGCCATAAAACACAAAACAAATAGGAATTTCGAGAAACGGAGACCGGATTCGTGATCCTGGGTTTCGAATCTATAAGTATGCCAAATGTCATGGAAATCGGTGACGGTCATTTGTGGACTTGCCCGGCTGAAGGCCTGTTTTGGCACTTTTCTGAAAACTAAAAGTGTAAATATCTCTGGTTCTATTCCATATTTTCGAGCTTACGAAGTGCCGAAAAATTCACCAAAAAATTACCTTTCCTTGACCACTTTGCTGGAGATTCTGGCTTTAGCCGTTCAGACTTGACTCACGTTTAAAGTTTGGACAAGGGGTCGAAAATTGAAGGGGCGCACCTTGCCATTTTTTGGGGGTGCCGAAAAAAAAATTGAGTTAGGCAGGTCAAGTGGTAGCTGAATGAGAGTAGACTCCAGGACCAGTCTTAGATTTGCGATATCTCTTATTTTTAAATGACTTATGGGGCAAAAGGTGTGCACACCAAAAAAAAAAAAAAAATTTCAAAATTTTTGCATCGAATGCTTTCTTTACATTCCGTAGGTGACGAAATAGTTCAAAATTCTGTCCTAAACTCACTTATGTGGTGCTCAGAGATGTCTAAAGTTTTCCGTCGTAGACTTTGACACGCCATAAAACACAAAACAAATAGGAATTTCGAGAAACGGAGACCGGATTCGTGATCTTGGGGTTCGAATCTATAAGTATGCCAAATGTCATGGAAATCGGTGACGGTCATTTGTGGACTTGCCCGGCTGAAGGCCTGTTTTGGCACTTTTCTGAAAACTAAAAGTGTAAATATCTCTGGTTCTATTCCATATTTTCGAGCTTACGAAGTGCCGAAAAATTCACCAAAAAATTACCTTTCTTTGACCACTTTGCTGGAGATTCTGGCTTTAGCCGTTCAGACTTGACTCACGTTTAAAGTTTGGACAAGGGGTCGAAAATTGAAGGGGCGCACCTTGCCATTTTTTGGGGGTGCCGAAAAAAAATTGAGTTAGGCAGGTCAAGTGGTAGCTGAATGAGAGTAGACTCCAGGACCAGTCTTAGATTTGCGATATCTCTTATTTTTAAATGACTTATGGGGCAAAACGTGTGCACACCAAAAAAAATAAATTTCAAAATTTTTGCATCGAATGCTTTCTTTACATTCCGTAGGTGACGAAAACGTTCAAAATTCTGTCCTAAACTCACTTATGTGGTGCTCAGAGATGTCTAAAGTTTTCCGTCGTAGACTTTGACACGCCATAAAACACAAAACAAATAGGAATTTCGAGAAACGGAGACCGGATTCGTGATCCTGGGGTTCGAATCTATAAGTATGCCAAATGTCATGGAAATCGGTGACGGTCATTTGTGGACTTGCCCGGCTGAAGGCCTGTTTTGGCACTTTTCTGAAAACTAAAAGTGTAAATATCTCTGGTTCTATTTCATATTTTCGAGCTTACGAAGTGCCGAAAAATTCACCAAAAAATTACCTTTCCTTGACCACTTTGCTGGAGATTCTGGCTTTAGCCGTTCAGACTTGACTCACGTTTAAAGTTTGGACAAGGGGTCGAAAATTGAAGGGGCGCACCTTGCCATTTTTTGGGGGTGCCGAAAAAAAAATTGAGTTAGGCAGGTCAAGTGGTAGCTGAATGAGAGTAGACTCCAGGACCAGTCTTAGATTTGCGATATCTCTTATTTTTAAATGACTTATGGGGCAAAACGTGTGCACACCAAAAAAAATAAATTTCAAAATTTTTGCATCGAATGCTTTCTTTACATTCCGTAGGTGACGAAATAGTTCAAAATTCTGTCCTAAACTCACTTATGTGGTGCTCAGAGATGTCTAAAGTTTTCCGTCGTAGACTTTGACACGCCATAAAACACAAAACAAATAGGAATTTCGAGAAACGGAGACCGGATTCGTGATCCTGGGGTTCGAATCTATAAGTATGCCAAATGTCATGGAAATCGGTGACGGTCATTTGTGGACTTGCCCGGCTGAAGGCCTGTTTTGGCACTTTTCTGAAAACTAAAAGTGTAAATATCTCTGGTTCTATTCCATATTTTCGAGCTTACGAAGTGCCGAAAAATTCACCAAAAAATTACCTTTCTTTGACCACTTTGCTGGAGATTCTTGCTTTAGCCGTTCAGACTTGACTCACGTTTAAAGTTTGGACAAGGGGTCGAAAATTGAAGGGGCGCACCTTGCCATTTTTTGGGGGTGCCGAAAAAAAAATTGAGTTAGGCAGGTCAAGTGGTAGCTGAATGAGAGTAGACTCCAGGACCAGTCTTAGATTTGCGATATCTCTTATTTTTAAATGACTTATGGGGCAAAACGTGTGCACACCAAAAAAAAAATAAATTTCAAAATTTTTGCATCGAATGCTTTCTTTACATTCCGCAGGTGACGAAATAGTTCAAAATTCTGTCCTAACCTCACTTATGTGGTGCTCAGAGATGTCTAAAGTTTTCCGACGTAGACTTTGACACGCCATAAAACACAAAACAAATAGGAATTTCGAGAAACGGAGACCGGATTCGTGATCCTGGGGTTCGAATCTATAAGTATGCCAAATGCCATGGAAATCGGTGACGGTCATTTGTGGACTTGCCCGGCTGAAGGCCTGTTTTGGCACTTTTCTGAAAACTAAAAGTGTAAATATCTCTGGTTCTGTTCCATATTTTCGAGCTTACGAAGTGCCGAAAAATTCACCAAAAAATTACCTTTCTTTGACCACTTTGCTGGAGATTCTGGCTTTAGCCGTTCAGACTTGACTCACGTTTAAAGTTTGGACAAGGGGTCGAAAATTGAAGGGGCGCACCTTGCCATTTTTTGGGGGTGCCGAAAAAAAAATTGAGTTAGGCAGGTCAAGTGGTAGCTGAATGAGAGTAGACTCCAGGACCAGTCTTAGATTTGCGATATCTCTTATTTTTAAATGACTTATGGGGCAAAAGGTGTGCACACCAAAAAAAATAAATTTCAAAATTTTTGCATCGAATGCTTTCTTTACATTCCGTAGGTGACGAAATAGTTCAAAATTCTGTCCTAACCTCACTTATGTGGTGCTCAGAGATGTCTAAAGTTTTCCGTCGTAGACTTTGACACGCCATAAAACACAAAACAAATAGGAATTTCGAGAAACGGAGACCGGATTCGTGATCCTGGGGTTCGAATCTATAAGTATGCCAAATGACATGGAAATCGGTGACGGTCATTTGTGGACTTGCCCGGCTGAAGGCCTGTTTTGGCACTTTTCTGAAAACTAAAAGTGTAAATATCTCTGGTTCTATTCCATATTTTCGAGCTTACGAAGTGCCGAAAAATTCACCAAAAAATTACCTTTCTTTGACCGCTTTGCTGGAGATTCTGGCTTTAGCCGTTCAGACTTGACTCACGTTTAAAGTTTGGACAAGGGGTCGAAAATTGAAGGGGCGCACCTTGCCATTTTTTGGGGGTGCCGAAAAAAAATTGAGTTAGGCTGGTCAAGTGGTAGCTGAATGAGAGTAGACTCCAGGACCAGTCTTAGATTTGCGATATCTCTTATTTTTAAATGACTTATGGGGCAAAACGTGTGCACACCAAAAAAAATAAATTTCAAAATTTTTGCATCGAATGCTTTGTTTACATTCCTTAGGTACGAAATAGTTCAAAATTCTGTCCTAACCTCACTTATGTGGTGCTCAGAGATGTCTAAAGTTTTCCGTCGTAGACTTTGACACGCCATAAAACACAAAACAAATAGGAATTTCGAGAAACGGAGACCGGATTCGTGATCCTGGGGTTCGAATCTATAAGTATGCCAAATGTCATGGAAATCGGTGACGGTCATTTGTGGACTTGCCCGGCTGAAGGCCTGTTTTGGCACTTTTCTGAAAACTAAAAGTGTAAATATCTCTGGTTCTATTCCATATTTTCGAGCTTACGAAGTGCCGAAAAATTCACCATAAAATTACCTTTCTTTGACCACTTTGCTGGAGATTCTGGCTTTAGCCGTTCAGACTTGACTCACGTTTAAAGTTTGGACAAGGGGTCGAAAATTGAAGGGGCGCACCTTGCCATTTTTTGGGGGTGCCGAAAAAAAAATTGAGTTAGGCAGGTCAAGTGGTAGCTGAATGAGAGTAGACTCCAGGACCAGTCTTAGATTTGCGATATCTCTTATTTTTAAATGACTTATGGGGCAAAACGTGTGCACACCAAAAAAAATAAATTTCAAAATTTTTGCATCGAATGCTTTCTTTACATTCCGTAGGTGACGAAATAGTTCAAAATTCTGTCCTAAACTCACTTATGTGGTGCTCAGAGATGTCTAAAGTTTTCCGTCGTAGACTTTGACACGCCATAAAACACAAAACAAATAGGAATTTCGAGAAACGGAGACCGGATTCGTGATCCTGGGGTTCGAATCTATAAGTATGCCAAATGTCATGGAAATCGGTGACGGTCATTTGTGGACTTGCCCGGCTGAAGGCCTGTTTTGGCACTTTTCTGAAAACTAAAAGTGTAAATATCTCTGGTTCTATTCCATATTTTCGAGCTTACGAAGTGCCGAAAAATTCACCAAAAAATTACCTTTCTTTGACCACTTTGCTGGAGATTCTGGCTTTAGCCGTTCAGAATTGACTCACGTTTAAAGTTTGGACAAGGGGTCGAAAATTGAAGGGACCGGATTCGTGATCCTGGGGTTCGAATCTATAAGTATGCCAAATGTCATGGAAATCGGTGACGGTCATTTGTGGACTTGCCCGGCTGAAGGCCTGTTTTGGCACTTTTCTGAAAACTAAAAGTGTAAATATCTCTGGTTCTATTCCATATTTTCGAGCTTACGAAGTGCCGAAAAATTCACCAAAAAATTACCTTTCCTTGACCACTTTGCTGGAGATTCTGGCTTTAGCCGTTCAGACTTGACTCACGTTTAAAGTTTGGACAAGGGGTCGAAAATTGAAGGGGCGCACCTTGCCATTTTTTGGGGGTGCCGAAAAAAAAATTGAGTTAGGCAGGTCAAGTGGTAGCTGAATGAGAGTAGACTCCAGGACCAGTCTTAGATTTGCGATATCTCTTATTTTTAAATGACTTATGGGGCAAAACGTGTGCACACCAAAAAAAATAAATTTCAAAATTTTTGCATCGAATGCTTTCTTTACATTCCGTAGGTGACGAAATAGTTCTAAATTCTGTCCTAACCTCACTTATGTGGTGCTCAGAGATGTCTAAAGTTTTCCGTCGTAGACTTTGACACGCCATAAAACACAAAACAAATAGGAATTTCGAGAAACGGAGACCGGATTCGTGATCCTGGGGTTCGAATCTATAAGTATGCCAAATGTCATGGAAATCGGTGACGGTCATTTGTGGACTTGCCCGGCTGAAGGCCTGTTTTGGCACTTTTCTGAAAACTAAAAGTGTAAATATCTCTGGTTCTATTCCATATTTTCGAGCTTACGAAGTGCCGAAAAATTCACCAAAAAATTACCTTTCCTTGACCACTTTGCTGGAGATTCTGGCTTTAGCCGTTCAGACTTGACTCACGTTTAAAGTTTGGACAAGGGGTCGAAAATTGAAGGGGCGCACCTTGCCATTTTTTGGGGGTGCCGAAAAAAAAATTGAGTTAGGCAGGTCAAGTGGTAGCTGAATGAGAGTAGACTCCAGGACCAGTCTTAGATTTGCGATATCTCTTATTTTTAAATGACTTATGGGGCAAAAGGTGTGCACACCAAAAAAAAAAAAATTTCAAAATTTTTGCATCGAATGCTTTCTTTACATTCCGTAGGTGACGAAATAGTTCAAAATTCTGTCCTAAACTCACTTATGTGGTGCTCAGAGATGTCTAAAGTTTTCCGTCGTAGACTTTGACACGCCATAAAACACAAAACAAATAGGAATTTCGAGAAACGGAGACCGGATTCGTGATCTTGGGGTTCGAATCTATAAGTATGCCAAATGTCATGGAAATCGGTGACGGTCATTTGTGGACTTGCCCGGCTGAAGGCCTGTTTTGGCACTTTTCTGAAAACTAAAAGTGTAAATATCTCTGGTTCTATTCCATATTTTCGAGCTTACGAAGTGCCGAAAAATTCACCAAAAAATTACCTTTCTTTGACCACTTTGCTGGAGATTCTGGCTTTAGCCGTTCAGACTTGACTCACGTTTAAAGTTTGGACAAGGGGTCGAAAATTGCCATTTTTTGGGGGTGCCGAAAAAAAAATTGAGTTAGGCAGGTCAAGTGGTAGCTGAATGAGAGTAGACTCCAGGACCAGTCTTAGATTTGCGATATCTCTTATTTTTAAATGACTTATGGGGCAAAACGTGTGCACACCAAAAAAAAATAAATTTCAAAATTTTTGCATCGAATGCTTTCTTTACATTCCGCAGGTGACGAAACAGTTCAAAATTCTGTCCTAACCTCACTTATGTGGTGCTCAGAGATGTCTAAAGTTTTCCGTCGTAGACTTTGACACGCCATAAAACACAAAACAAATAGGAATTTCGAGAAACGGAGACCGGAATTGTGATCCTGGGGTTCGAATGTATAAGTATGCCAAATGCCATGGAAATCGGTGACGGTCATTTGTGGACTTGCCCGGCTGAAGGCCCGTTTTGGCACTTTTCTGAAAACTAAAAGTGTAAATATCTCTGGTTCTATTCCATATTTTCGAGCTTACGAAGTGCCGAAAAGTTCACCAAAAAATTACCTTTCCTTGACCACTTTGCTGGAGATTCTGGCTTTAGCCGTTCAGACTTGACTCACGTTTAAAGTTTGGACATGGGGTCGAAAATTGAAGGGGCGCACCTTGCCATTTTTTGGGGGTGCCGAAAAAAAAATTGAGTTAGGCAGGTCAAGTGGTAGCTGAATGAGAGTAGACTCCAGGACCAGTCTTAGATTTGCGATATCTCTTATTTTTAAATTACTTATGGGGCAAAACGTGTGCACACCAAAAAAAATAAATTTCAAAATTTTTGCATCGAATGCTTTCTTTACATTCCGTAGGTGACGAAATAGTTCAAAATTCTGTCCTAACCTCACTTATGTGGTGCTCAGAGATGTCTAAAGTTTTCCGTCGTAGACTTTGACACGCCATAAAACACAAAACAAATAGGAATTTCGAGAAACGGAGACCGGATTCGTGATCCTGGGGTTCGAATCTATAAGTATGCCAAATGTCATGGAAATCGGTGACGGTCATTTGTGGACTTGCCCGGCTGAAGGCCTGTTTTGGCACTTTTCTGAAAACTAAAAGTGTAAATATCTCTGGTTCTATTCCATATTTTCGAGCTTACGAAGTGCCGAAAAATTCACCAAAAAATTACCTTTCTTTGACCACTTTGCTGGAGATTCTGGCTTTAGCCGTTCAGAATTGACTCACGTTTAAAGTTTGGACAAGGGGTCGAAAATTGAAGGGACCGGATTCGTGATCCTGGGGTTCGAATCTATAAGTATGCCAAATGTCATGGAAATCGGTGACGGTCATTTGTGGACTTGCCCGGCTGAAGGCCTGTTTTGGCACTTTTCTGAAAACTAAAAGTGTAAATATCTCTGGTTCTATTCCATATTTTCGAGCTTACGAAGTGCCGAAAAATTCACCAAAAAATTACCTTTCCTTGACCACTTTGCTGGAGATTCTGGCTTTAGCCGTTCAGACTTGACTCACGTTTAAAGTTTGGACAAGGGGTCGAAAATTGAAGGGGCGCACCTTGCCATTTTTTGGGGGTGCAGAAAAAAAAATTGAGTTAGGCAGGTCAAGTGGTAGCTGAATGAGAGTAGACTCCAGGACCAGTCTTAGATTTGCGATATCTCTTATTTTTAAATGACTTATGGGGCAAAACGTGTGCACACCAAAAAAAATAAATTTCAAAATTTTTGCATCGAATGCTTTCTTTACATTCCGTAGGTGACGAAATAGTTCTAAATTCTGTCCTAACCTCACTTATGTGGTGCTCAGAGATGTCTAAAGTTTTCCGTCGTAGACTTTGACACGCCATAAAACACAAAACAAATAGGAATTTCGAGAAACGGAGACCGGATTCGTGATCCTGGGGTTCGAATCTATAAGTATGCCAAATGTCATGGAAATCGGTGACGGTCATTTGTGGACTTGCCCGGCTGAAGGCCTGTTTTGGCACTTTTCTGAAAACTAAAAGTGTAAATATCTCTGGTTCTATTCCATATTTTCGAGCTTACGAAGTGCCGAAAAATTCACCAAAAAATTACCTTTCCTTGACCACTTTGCTGGAGATTCTGGCTTTAGCCGTTCAGACTTGACTCACGTTTAAAGTTTGGACAAGGGGTCGAAAATTGAAGGGGCGCACCTTGCCATTTTTTGGGGGTGCCGAAAAAAAAATTGAGTTAGGCAGGTCAAGTGGTAGCTGAATGAGAGTAGACTCCAGGACCAGTCTTAGATTTGCGATATCTCTTATTTTTAAATGACTTATGGGGCAAAAGGTGTGCACACCAAAAAAAAAATAAATTTCAAAATTTTTGCATCGAATGCTTTCTTTACATTCCGTAGGTGACGAAATAGTTCAAAATTCTGTCCTAAACTCACTTATGTGGTGCTCAGAGATGTCTAAAGTTTTCCGTCGTAGACTTTGACACGCCATAAAACACAAAACAAATAGGAATTTCGAGAAACGGAGACCGGATTCGTGATCCTGGGGTTCGAATCTATAAGTATGCCAAATGTCATGGAAATCGGTGACGGTCATTTGTGGACTTGCCCGGCTGAAGGCCTGTTTTGGCACTTTTCTGAAAACTAAAAGTGTAAATATCTCTGGTTCTATTCCATATTTTCGAGCTTACGAAGTGCCGAAAAATTCACCATAAAATTACGTTTCTTTGACCACTTTGCTGGAGATTCTGGCTTTAGCCGTTCAGACTTGACTCACGTTTAAAGTTTGGACAAGGGGTCGAAAATTGAAGGGGCGCACCTTGCCATTTTTTGGGGGTGCCGAAAAAAAAAATTGAGTTAGGCAGGTCAAGTGGTAGCTGAATGAGAGTAGACTTCAGGACCAGTCTTAGATTTGCGATATCTCTTATTTTTAAATGACTTATGGGGAAAAACGTGTGCACACCAAAAAAAATAAATTTCAAAATTTTTGCATCGAATGCTTTCTTTACATTCCGTAGGTGACGAAATAGTTCAAAATTCTGTCCTAACCTCACTTATGTGGTGCTCAGAGATGTCTAAAGTTTTCCGTCGTAGACTTTGACACGCCATAAAACACAAAACAAATAGGAATTTCGAGAAACGGAGACCGGATTCGTGATCCTGGGGTTCGAATCAATTAGTATGCCAAATGTCATGGAAATCGGTGACGGTCATTTGTGGACTTGCCCGGCTGAAGGCCTGTTTTGGCACTTTTCTGAAAACTAAAAGTGTAAATATCTCTGGTTCTATTCCATATTTTCGAGCTTACGAAGTGCCGAAAAATTCACCAAAAAATTACCTTTCTTTGACCACTTTGCTGGAGATTCTGGCTTTAGCCGTTCAGACTTGACTCACGTTTAAAGTTTGGACAAGGGGTCGAAAATTGAAGGGGCGCACCTTGCCATTTTTTGGGGGTGCCGAAAAAAAAATTGAGTTAGGCAGGTCAAGTGGTAGCTGAATGAGAGTAGACTCCAGGACCAGTCTTAGATTTGCGATATCTCTTATTTTTAAATGACTTATGGGGCAAAACGTGTGCACACCAAAAAAAATAAATTTCAAAATTTTTGCATCGAATGCTTTCTTTACATTCCGTAGGTGACGAAATAGTTCAAAATTCTGTCCTAATCTCACTTATGTGGTGCTCAGAGATGTCTAAAGTTTTCCGTCGTAGACTTTGACACGCCATAAAACACAAAACAAATAGGAATTTCGAGAAACGGAGACCGGATTCGTGATCCTGGGGTTCGAATCTATAAGTATGCCAAATGTCATGGAAATCGGTGACGGTCATTTGTGGACTTGCCCGGCTGAAGGCCTGTTTTGGCACTTTTCTGAAAACTAAAAGTGTAAATATCTCTGGTTCTAATCCATATTTTCGAGCTTACGAAGTGCCGAAAAATTCACCAAAAAATTACCTTTCTTTGACCACTTTGCTGGAGATTCTTGCTTTAGCCGTTCAGACTTGACTCACGTTTAAAGTTTGGACAAGGGGTCGAAAATTGAAGGGGCGCACCTTGCCATTTTTTGGGGGTGCCGAAAAAAAAATTGAGTTAGGCAGGTCAAGTGGTAGCTGAATGAGAGTAGACTCCAGGACCAGTCTTAGATTTGCGATATCTCTTATTTTTAAATGACTTATGGGGCAAAACGTGTGCACACCAAAAAAAAATAAATTTCAAAATTTTTGCATCGAATGCTTTCTTTACATTCCGCAGGTGACGAAATAGTTCAAAATTCTGTCCTAACCTCACTTATGTGGTGCTCAGAGATGTCTAAAGTTTTCCGTCGTAGACTTTGACACGCCATAAAACACAAAACAAATAGGAATTTCGAGAAACGGAGACCGGATTCGTGATCCTGGGGTTCGAATCTATAAGTATGCCAAATGCCATGGAAATCGGTGACGGTCATTTGTGGACTTGCCCGGCTGAAGGCCTGTTTTGGCACTTTTCTGAAAACTAAAAGTGTAAATATCTCTGGTTCTATTCCATATTTTCGAGCTTACGAAGTGCCGAAAAATTCACCAAAAAATTACCTTTCTTTGACCACTTTGCTGGAGATTCTGGCTTTAGCCGTTCAGACTTGACTCACGTTTAAAGTTTGGACAAGGGGTCGAAAATTGAAGGGGCGCACCTTGCCATTTTTTGGGGGTGCCGAAAAAAAAATTGAGTTAGGCAGGTCAAGTGGTAGCTGAATGAGAGTAGACTCGAGGACCAGTCTTAGATTTGCGATATCTCTTATTTTTAAATGACTTATGGGGCAAAAGGTGTGCACACCAAAAAAAATAAATTTCAAAATTTTTGCATCGAATGCTTTCTTTACATTCCGTAGGTGACGAAATAGTTCAAAATTCTGTCCTAAACTCACTTATGTGGTGCTCAGAGATGTCTAAAGTTTTCCGTCGTAGACTTTGACACGCCATAAAACACAAAACAAATAGGAATTTCGAGAAACGGAGACCGGATTCGTGATCCTGGGGTTCGAATCTATAAGTATGCCAAATGTCATGGAAATCGGTGACGGTCATTTGTGGACTTGCCCGGCTGAAGGCCTGTTTTGGCACTTTTCTGAAAACTAAAAGTGTAAATATCTCTGGTTCTATTCCATATTTTCGAGCTTACGAAGTGCCGAAAAATTCACCAAAAAATTACCTTTCTTTGACCACTTTGCTGGAGATTCTTGCTTTAGCCGTTCAGACTTGACTCACGTTTAAAGTTTGGACAAGGGGTCGAAAATTGAAGGGGCGCACCTTGCCATTTTTTGGGGGTGCCGAAAAAAAAATTGAGTTAGGCAGGTCAAGTGGTAGCTGAATGAGAGTAGACTCCAGGACCAGTCTTAGATTTGCGATATCTCTTATTTTTAAATGACTTATGGGGCAAAACGTGTGCACACCAAAAAAAAATAAATTTCAAAATTTTTGCATCGAATGCTTTCTTTACATTCCGCAGGTGACGAAACAGTTCAAAATTCTGTCCTAACCTCACTTATGTGGTGCTCAGAGATGTCTAAAGTTTTCCGTCGTAGACTTTGACACGCCATAAAACACAAAACAAATAGGAATTTCGAGAAACGGAGACCGGATTCGTGATCCTGGGGTTCGAATCTATAAGTATGCCAAATGCCATGGAAATCGGTGACGGTCATTTGTGGACTTGCCCGGCTGAAGGCCTGTTTTGGCACTTTTCTGAAAACTAAAAGTGTAAATATCTCTGGTTCTATTCCATATTTTCGAGCTTACGAAGCGCCGAAAAATTCGCCAAAAAATTACCTTTCTTTGACCACTTTGCTGGAGATTCTGACTTTAGCCGTTCAGACTTGACTCACGTTTAAAGTTTGGACAAGGGGTCGAAAATTGAAGGGGCGCACCTTGCCATTTTTTGGGGGTGCCGAAAAAAAATCGAGTTAGGCAGGTCAAGTGGTAGCTGAATGAGAGTAGACTCCAGGACCAGTCTTAGATTTGCGATATCTCTTATTTTTAAATGACTTATGGGGCAAAACGTGTGCACACCAAAGAAAATAAATTTCAAAATTTTTGCATCGAATGCTTTGTTTACATTCCTTAGGTACGAAATAGTTCAAAATTCTGTCCTAACCTCACTTATGTGGTGCTCAGAGATGTCTAAAGTTTTCCGTCGTAGACTTTGACACGCCATAAAACACAAAACAAATAGGAATTTCGAGAAACGGAGACCGGATTCGTGATCCTGGGGTTCGAATCTATAAGTATGCCAAATGTCATGGAAATCGGTGACGGTCATTTGTGGACTTGCCCGGCTGAAGGCCTGTTTTGGCACTTTTCTGAAAACATAAAGTGTAAATATCTCTGGTTCTATTCCATATTTTCGAGCTTACGAAGTGCCGAAAAATTCACCATAAAATTACCTTTCTTTGACCACTTTGCTGGAGATTCTGGCTTTAGCCGTTCAGACTTGACTCACGTTTAAAGTTTGGACAAGGGGTCGAAAATTGAAGGGGCGCACCTTGCCATTTTTTGGGGGTGCCGAAAAAAAATTGAGTTAGGCAGGTCAAGTGGTAGCTGAATGAGAGTAGACTCGAGGACCAGTCTTAGATTTGCGATATCTCTTATTTTTAAATGACTTATGGGGCAAAAGGTGTGCACACCAAAAAAAATAAATTTCAAAATTTTTGCATCGAATGCTTTCTTTACATTCCGTAGGTGACGAAATAGTTCAAAATTCTGTCCTAAACTCACTTATGTGGTGCTCAGAGATGTCTAAAGTTTTCCGTCGTAGACTTTGACACGCCATAAAACACAAAACAAATAGGAATTTCGAGAAACGGAGACCGGATTCGTGATCCTGGGGTTCGAATCTATAAGTATGCCAAATGTCATGGAAATCGGTGACGGTCATTTGTGGACTTGCCCGGCTGAAGGCCTGTTTTGGCACTTTTCTGAAAACTAAAAGTGTAAATATCTCTGGTTCTATTCCATATTTTCGAGCTTACGAAGTGCCGAAAAATTCACCAAAAAATTACCTTTCTTTGACCACTTTGCTGGAGATTCTTGCTTTAGCCGTTCAGACTTGACTCACGTTTAAAGTTTGGACAAGGGGTCGAAAATTGAAGGGGCGCACCTTGCCATTTTTTGGGGGTGCCGAAAAAAAAATTGAGTTAGGCAGGTCAAGTGGTAGCTGAATGAGAGTAGACTCCAGGACCAGTCTTAGATTTGCGATATCTCTTATTTTTAAATGACTTATGGGGCAAAACGTGTGCACACCAAAAAAAAATAAATTTCAAAATTTTTGCATCGAATGCTTTCTTTACATTCCGCAGGTGACGAAACAGTTCAAAATTCTGTCCTAACCTCACTTATGTGGTGCTCAGAGATGTCTAAAGTTTTCCGTCGTAGACTTTGACACGCCATAAAACACAAAACAAATAGGAATTTCGAGAAACGGAGACCGGATTCGTGATCCTGGGGTTCGAATCTATAAGTATGCCAAATGCCATGGAAATCGGTGACGGTCATTTGTGGACTTGCCCGGCTGAAGGCCTGTTTTGGCACTTTTCTGAAAACTAAAAGTGTAAATATCTCTGGTTCTATTCCATATTTTCGAGCTTACGAAGTGCCGAAAAATTCGCCAAAAAATTACCTTTCTTTGACCACTTTGCTGGAGATTCTGACTTTAGCCGTTCAGACTTGACTCACGTTTAAAGTTTGGACAAGGGGTCGAAAATTGAAGGGGCGCACCTTGCCATTTTTTGGGGGTGCCGAAAAAAAATCGAGTTAGGCAGGTCAAGTGGTAGCTGAATGAGAGTAGACTCCAGGACCAGTCTTAGATTTGCGATATCTCTTATTTTTAAATGACTTATGGGGCAAAACGTGTGCACACCAAAAAAAATAAATTTCAAAATTTTTGCATCGAATGCTTTCTTTACATTCCGTAGGTGACGAAATAGTTCAAAATTCTGTCCTAACCTCACTTATGTGGTGCTCAGAGATGTCTAAAGTTTTCCGTCGTAGACTTTGACACGCCATAAAACACAAAACAAATAGGAATTTCGAGAAACGGAGACCCGATTCGTGATCCTGGGGTTCGAATCTATAAGTATGCCAAATGTCATGAAAATCGGTGACGGTCATTTGTGGACTTGCCCGGCTGAAGGCCTGTTTTGGCACTTTTCTGAAAACTAAAAGTGTAAATATCTCTGGTTCTATTCCATATTTTCGAGCTTACGAAGTGCCGAAAAATTCACCATAAAATTACGTTTCTTTGACCACTTTGCTGGAGATTCTGGCTTTAGCCGTTCAGACTTGACTCACGTTTAAAGTTTGGACAAGGGGTCGAAAATTGAAGGGGCGCACCTTGCCATTTTTTGGGGGTGCCGAAAAAAAAATTGAGTTAGGCAGGTCAAGTGGTAGCTGAATGAGAGTAGACTTCAGGACCAGTCTTAGATTTGCGATATCTCTTATTTTTAAATGACTTATGGGGAAAAACGTGTGCACACCAAAAAAAATAAATTTCAAAATTTTTGCATCGAATGCTTTCTTTACATTCCGTAGGTGACGAAATAGTTCAAAATTCTGTCCTAACCTCACTTATGTGGTGCTCAGAGATGTCTAAAGTTTTCCGTCGTAGACTTTGACACGCCATAAAACACAAAACAAATAGGAATTTCGAGAAACGGAGACCGGATTCGTGATCCTGGGGTTCGAATCTATAAGTATGCCAAATGTCATGGAAATCGGTGACGGTCATTTGTGGACTTGCCCGGCTGAAGGCCTGTTTTGGCACTTTTCTGAAAACTAAAAGTGTAAATATCTCTGGTTCTATTCCATATTTTCGAGCTTACGAAGTGCCGAAAAATTCACCAAAAAATTACCTTTCTTTGACCACTTTGCTGGAGATTCTGGCTTTAGCCGTTCAGAATTGACTCACGTTTAAAGTTTGGACAAGGGGTCGAAAATTGAAGGGACCGGATTCGTGATCCTGGGGTTCGAATCTATAAGTATGCCAAATGTCATGGAAATCGGTGACGGTCATTTGTGGACTTGCCCGGCTGAAGGCCTGTTTTGGCACTTTTCTGAAAACTAAAAGTGTAAATATCTCTGGTTCTATTCCATATTTTCGAGCTTACGAAGTGCCGAAAAATTCACCAAAAAATTACCTTTCCTTGACCACTTTGCTGGAGATTCTGGCTTTAGCCGTTCAGACTTGACTCACGTTTAAAGTTTGGACAAGGGGTCGAAAATTGAAGGGGCGCACCTTGCCATTTTTTGGGGGTGCAGAAAAAAAAATTGAGTTAGGCAGGTCAAGTGGTAGCTGAATGAGAGTAGACTCCAGGACCAGTCTTAGATTTGCGATATCTCTTATTTTTAAATGACTTATGGGGCAAAACGTGTGCACACCAAAAAAAATAAATTTCAGAATTTTTGCATCGAATGCTTTCTTTACATTCCGTAGGTGACGAAATAGTTCTAAATTCTGTCCTAACCTCACTTATGTGGTGCTCAGAGATGTCTAAAGTTTTCCGTCGTAGACTTTGACACGCCATAAAACACAAAACAAATAGGAATTTCGAGAAACGGAGACCGGATTCGTGATCCTGGGGTTCGAATCTATAAGTATGCCAAATGTCATGGAAATCGGTGACGGTCATTTGTGGACTTGCCCGGCTGAAGGCCTGTTTTGGCACTTTTCTGAAAACTAAAAGTGTAAATATCTCTGGTTCTATTCCATATTTTCGAGCTTACGAAGTGCCGAAAAATTCACCAAAAAATTACCTTTCCTTGACCACTTTGCTGGAGATTCTGGCTTTAGCCGTTCAGACTTGACTCACGTTTAAAGTTTGGACAAGGGGTCGAAAATTGAAGGGGCGCACCTTGCCATTTTTTGGGGGTGCCGAAAAAAAAATTGAGTTAGGCAGGTCAAGTGGTAGCTGAATGAGAGTAGACTCCAGGACCAGTCTTAGATTTGCGATATCTCTTATTTTTAAATGACTTATGGGGCAAAAGGTGTGCACACCAAAAAAAAATAAATTTCAAAATTTTTGCATCGAATGCTTTCTTTACATTCCGTAGGTGACGAAATAGTTCAAAATTCTGTCCTAAACTCACTTATGTGGTGCTCAGAGATGTCTAAAGTTTTCCGTCGTAGACTTTGACACGCCATAAAACACAAAACAAATAGGAATTTCGAGAAACGGAGACCGGATTCGTGATCCTGGGGTTCGAATCTATAAGTATGCCAAATGTCATGGAAATCGGTGACGGTCATTTGTGGACTTGCCCGGCTGAAGGCCTGTTTTGGCACTTTTCTGAAAACTAAAAGTGTAAATATCTCTGGTTCTATTCCATATTTTCGAGCTTACGAAGTGCCGAAAAATTCACCATAAAATTACGTTTCTTTGACCACTTTGCTGGAGATTCTGGCTTTAGCCGTTCAGACTTGACTCACGTTTAAAGTTTGGACAAGGGGTCGAAAATTGAAGGGGCGCACCTTGCCATTTTTTGGGGGTGCCGAAAAAAAAAATTGAGTTAGGCAGGTCAAGTGGTAGCTGAATGAGAGTAGACTTCAGGACCAGTCTTAGATTTGCGATATCTCTTATTTTTAAATGACTTATGGGGAAAAACGTGTGCACACCAAAAAAAATAAATTTCAAAATTTTTGCATCGAATGCTTTCTTTACATTCCGTAGGTGACGAAATAGTTCAAAATTCTGTCCTAACCTCACTTATGTGGTGCTCAGAGATGTCTAAAGTTTTCCGTCGTAGACTTTGACACGCCATAAAACACAAAACAAATAGGAATTTCGAGAAACGGAGACCGGATTCGTGATCCTGGGGTTCGAATCAATTAGTATGCCAAATGTCATGGAAATCGGTGACGGTCATTTGTGGACTTGCCCGGCTGAAGGCCTGTTTTGGCACTTTTCTGAAAACTAAAAGTGTAAATATCTCTGGTTCTATTCCATATTTTCGAGCTTACGAAGTGCCGAAAAATTCACCAAAAAATTACCTTTCTTTGACCACTTTGCTGGAGATTCTGGCTTTAGCCGTTCAGACTTGACTCACGTTTAAAGTTTGGACAAGGGGTCGAAAATTGAAGGGGCGCACCTTGCCATTTTTTGGGGGTGCCGAAAAAAAAATTGAGTTAGGCAGGTCAAGTGGTAGCTGAATGAGAGTAGACTCCAGGACCAGTCTTAGATTTGCGATATCTCTTATTTTTAAATGACTTATGGGGCAAAACGTGTGCACACCAAAAAAAATAAATTTCAAAATTTTTGCATCGAATGCTTTCTTTACATTCCGTAGGTGACGAAATAGTTCAAAATTCTGTCCTAATCTCACTTATGTGGTGCTCAGAGATGTCTAAAGTTTTCCGTCGTAGACTTTGACACGCCATAAAACACAAAACAAATAGGAATTTCGAGAAACGGAGACCGGATTCGTGATCCTGGGGTTCGAATCTATAAGTATGCCAAATGTCATGGAAATCGGTGACGGTCATTTGTGGACTTGCCCGGCTGAAGGCCTGTTTTGGCACTTTTCTGAAAACTAAAAGTGTAAATATCTCTGGTTCTAATCCATATTTTCGAGCTTACGAAGTGCCGAAAAATTCACCAAAAAATTACCTTTCTTTGACCACTTTGCTGGAGATTCTTGCTTTAGCCGTTCAGACTTGACTCACGTTTAAAGTTTGGACAAGGGGTCGAAAATTGAAGGGGCGCACCTTGCCATTTTTTGGGGGTGCCGAAAAAAAAATTGAGTTAGGCAGGTCAAGTGGTAGCTGAATGAGAGTAGACTCCAGGACCAGTCTTAGATTTGCGATATCTCTTATTTTTAAATGACTTATGGGGCAAAACGTGTGCACACCAAAAAAAAATAAATTTCAAAATTTTTGCATCGAATGCTTTCTTTACATTCCGCAGGTGACGAAATAGTTCAAAATTCTGTCCTAACCTCACTTATGTGGTGCTCAGAGATGTCTAAAGTTTTCCGTCGTAGACTTTGACACGCCATAAAACACAAAACAAATAGGAATTTCGAGAAACGGAGACCGGATTCGTGATCCTGGGGTTCGAATCTATAAGTATGCCAAATGCCATGGAAATCGGTGACGGTCATTTGTGGACTTGCCCGGCTGAAGGCCTGTTTTGGCACTTTTCTGAAAACTAAAAGTGTAAATATCTCTGGTTCTATTCCATATTTTCGAGCTTACGAAGTGCCGAAAAATTCACCAAAAAATTACCTTTCTTTGACCACTTTGCTGGAGATTCTGGCTTTAGCCGTTCAGACTTGACTCACGTTTAAAGTTTGGACAAGGGGTCGAAAATTGAAGGGGCGCACCTTGCCATTTTTTGGGGGTGCCGAAAAAAAAATTGAGTTAGGCAGGTCAAGTGGTAGCTGAATGAGAGTAGACTCGAGGACCAGTCTTAGATTTGCGATATCTCTTATTTTTAAATG
Source organism: Tenodera sinensis (assembly GCA_030765045.1). NCBI lineage: Eukaryota > Metazoa > Arthropoda > Insecta > Mantodea > Mantidae > Tenodera > Tenodera sinensis. The sequence goes on from CM060970.1 coordinate 118,495,917, forward strand.
ACTTATGGGGCAAAAGGTGTGCACACCAAAAAAAATAAATTTCAAAATTTTTGCATCGAATGCTTTCTTTACATTCCGTAGGTGACGAAATAGTTCAAAATTCTGTCCTAAACTCACTTATGTGGTGCTCAGAGATGTCTAAAGTTTTCCGTCGTAGACTTTGACACGCCATAAAACACAAAACAAATAGGAATTTCGAGAAACGGAGACCGGATTCGTGATCCTGGGGTTCGAATCTATAAGTATGCCAAATGTCATGGAAATCGGTGACGGTCATTTGTGGACTTGCCCGGCTGAAGGCCTGTTTTGGCACTTTTCTGAAAACTAAAAGTGTAAATATCTCTGGTTCTATTCCATATTTTCGAGCTTACGAAGTGCCGAAAAATTCACCAAAAAATTACCTTTCTTTGACCACTTTGCTGGAGATTCTTGCTTTAGCCGTTCAGACTTGACTCACGTTTAAAGTTTGGACAAGGGGTCGAAAATTGAAGGGGCGCACCTTGCCATTTTTTGGGGGTGCCGAAAAAAAAATTGAGTTAGGCAGGTCAAGTGGTAGCTGAATGAGAGTAGACTCCAGGACCAGTCTTAGATTTGCGATATCTCTTATTTTTAAATGACTTATGGGGCAAAACGTGTGCACACCAAAAAAAAATAAATTTCAAAATTTTTGCATCGAATGCTTTCTTTACATTCCGCAGGTGACGAAACAGTTCAAAATTCTGTCCTAACCTCACTTATGTGGTGCTCAGAGATGTCTAAAGTTTTCCGTCGTAGACTTTGACACGCCATAAAACACAAAACAAATAGGAATTTCGAGAAACGGAGACCGGATTCGTGATCCTGGGGTTCGAATCTATAAGTATGCCAAATGCCATGGAAATCGGTGACGGTCATTTGTGGACTTGCCCGGCTGAAGGCCTGTTTTGGCACTTTTCTGAAAACTAAAAGTGTAAATATCTCTGGTTCTATTCCATATTTTCGAGCTTACGAAGCGCCGAAAAATTCGCCAAAAAATTACCTTTCTTTGACCACTTTGCTGGAGATTCTGACTTTAGCCGTTCAGACTTGACTCACGTTAAAGTTTGGACAAGGGGTCGAAAATTGAAGGGGCGCACCTTGCCATTTTTTGGGGGTGCCGAAAAAAAATCGAGTTAGGCAGGTCAAGTGGTAGCTGAATGAGAGTAGACTCCAGGACCAGTCTTAGATTTGCGATATCTCTTATTTTTAAATGACTTATGGGGCAAAACGTGTGCACACCAAAGAAAATAAATTTCAAAATTTTTGCATCGAATGCTTTGTTTACATTCCTTAGGTACGAAATAGTTCAAAATTCTGTCCTAACCTCACTTATGTGGTGCTCAGAGATGTCTAAAGTTTTCCGTCGTAGACTTTGACACGCCATAAAACACAAAACAAATAGGAATTTCGAGAAACGGAGACCGGATTCGTGATCCTGGGGTTCGAATCTATAAGTATGCCAAATGTCATGGAAATCGGTGACGGTCATTTGTGGACTTGCCCGGCTGAAGGCCTGTTTTGGCACTTTTCTGAAAACATAAAGTGTAAATATCTCTGGTTCTATTCCATATTTTCGAGCTTACGAAGTGCCGAAAAATTCACCATAAAATTACCTTTCTTTGACCACTTTGCTGGAGATTCTGGCTTTAGCCGTTCAGACTTGACTCACGTTTAAAGTTTGGACAAGGGGTCGAAAATTGAAGGGGCGCACCTTGCCATTTTTTGGGGGTGCCGAAAAAAAAATTGAGTTAGGCAGGTCAAGTGGTAGCTGAATGAGAGTAGACTCGAGGACCAGTCTTAGATTTGCGATATCTCTTATTTTTAAATGACTTATGGGGCAAAAGGTGTGCACACCAAAAAAAATAAATTTCAAAATTTTTGCATCGAATGCTTTCTTTACATTCCGTAGGTGACGAAATAGTTCAAAATTCTGTCCTAAACTCACTTATGTGGTGCTCAGAGATGTCTAAAGTTTTCCGTCGTAGACTTTGACACGCCATAAAACACAAAACAAATAGGAATTTCGAGAAACGGAGACCGGATTCGTGATCCTGGGGTTCGAATCTATAAGTATGCCAAATGTCATGGAAATCGGTGACGGTCATTTGTGGACTTGCCCGGCTGAAGGCCTGTTTTGGCACTTTTCTGAAAACTAAAAGTGTAAATATCTCTGGTTCTATTCCATATTTTCGAGCTTACGAAGTGCCGAAAAATTCACCAAAAAATTACCTTTCTTTGACCACTTTGCTGGAGATTCTTGCTTTAGCCGTTCAGACTTGACTCACGTTTAAAGTTTGGACAAGGGGTCGAAAATTGAAGGGGCGCACCTTGCCATTTTTTGGGGGTGCCGAAAAAAAAATTGAGTTAGGCAGGTCAAGTGGTAGCTGAATGAGAGTAGACTCCAGGACCAGTCTTAGATTTGCGATATCTCTTATTTTTAAATGACTTATGGGGCAAAACGTGTGCACACCAAAAAAAAATAAATTTCAAAATTTTTGCATCGAATGCTTTCTTTACATTCCGCAGGTGACGAAACAGTTCAAAATTCTGTCCTAACCTCACTTATGTGGTGCTCAGAGATGTCTAAAGTTTTCCGTCGTAGACTTTGACACGCCATAAAACACAAAACAAATAGGAATTTCGAGAAACGGAGACCGGATTCGTGATCCTGGGGTTCGAATCTATAAGTATGCCAAATGCCATGGAAATCGGTGACGGTCATTTGTGGACTTGCCCGGCTGAAGGCCTGTTTTGGCACTTTTCTGAAAACTAAAAGTGTAAATATCTCTGGTTCTATTCCATATTTTCGAGCTTACGAAGTGCCGAAAAATTCGCCAAAAAATTACCTTTCTTTGACCACTTTGCTGGAGATTCTGACTTTAGCCGTTCAGACTTGACTCACGTTTAAAGTTTGGACAAGGGGTCGAAAATTGAAGGGGCGCACCTTGCCATTTTTTGGGGGTGCCGAAAAAAAATCGAGTTAGGCAGGTCAAGTGGTAGCTGAATGAGAGTAGACTCCAGGACCAGTCTTAGATTTGCGATATCTCTTATTTTTAAATGACTTATGGGGCAAAACGTGTGCACACCAAAGAAAATAAATTTCAAAATTTTTGCATCGATTGCTTTGTTTACATTCCTTAGGTACGAAATAGTTCAAAATTCTGTCCTAACCTCACTTATGTGGTGCTCAGAGATGTCTAAAGTTTTCCGTCGTAGACTTTGACACGCCATAAAACACAAAACAAATAGGAATTTCGAGAAACGGAGACCGGATTCGTGATCCTGGGGTTCGAATCTATAAGTATGCCAAATGTCATGGAAATCGGTGACGGTCATTTGTGGACTTGCCCGGCTGAAGGCCTGTTTTGGCACTTTTCTGAAAACATAAAGTGTAAATATCTCTGGTTCTATTCCATATTTTCGAGCTTACGAAGTGCCGAAAAATTCACCAAAAAATTACCTTTCTTTGACCACTTTGCTGGAGATTCTGGCTTTAGCCGTTCAGACTTGACTCACGTTTAAAGTTTGGACAAGGGGTCGAAAATTGAAGGGGCGCACCTTGCCATTTTTTGGGGGTGCCGAAAAAAAAATTGAGTTAGGCAGGTCAAGTGGTAGCTGAATGAGAGTAGACTCCAGGACCAGTCTTAGATTTGCGATATCTCTTATTTTTAAATGACTTATGGGGCAAAACGTGTGCACACCAAAAAAAATAAATTTCAAAATTTTTGCATCGAATGCTTTCTTTACATTCCGTAGGTGACGAAATAGTTCTAAATTCTGTCCTAACCTCACTTATGTGGTGCTCAGAGATGTCTAAAGTTTTCCGTCGTAGACTTTGACACGCCATAAAACACAAAACAAATAGGAATTTCGAGAAACGGAGACCGGATTCGTGATCCTGGGGTTCGAATCTATAAGTATGCCAAATGTCATGGAAATCGGTGACGGTCATTTGTGGACTTGCCCGGCTGAAGGCCTGTTTTGGCACTTTTCTGAAAACTAAAAGTGTAAATATCTCTGGTTCTATTCCATATTTTCGAGCTTACGAAGTGCCGAAAAATTCACCAAAAAATTACCTTTCCTTGACCACTTTGCTGGAGATTCTGGCTTTAGCCGTTCAGACTTGACTCACGTTTAAAGTTTGGACAAGGGGTCGAAAATTGAAGGGGCGCACCTTGCCATTTTTTGGGGGTGCCGAAAAAAAAATTGAGTTAGGCAGGTCAAGTGGTAGCTGAATGAGAGTAGACTCCAGGACCAGTCTTAGATTTGCGATATCTCTTATTTTTAAATGACTTATGGGGCAAAACGTGTGCACACCAAAAAAAATAAATTTCAAAATTTTTGCATCGAATGCTTTCTTTACATTCCGTAGGTGACGAAATAGTTCTAAATTCTGTCCTAACCTCACTTATGTGGTGCTCAGAGATGTCTAAAGTTTTCCGTCGTAGACTTTGACACGCCATAAAACACAAAACAAATAGGAATTTCGAGAAACGGAGACCGGATTCGTGATCCTGGGGTTCGAATCTATAAGTATGCCAAATGTCATGGAAATCGGTGACGGTCATTTGTGGACTTGCCCGGCTGAAGGCCTGTTTTGGCACTTTTCTGAAAACATAAAGTGTAAATATCTCTGGTTCTATTCCATATTTTCGAGCTTACGAAGTGCCGAAAAATTCACCAAAAAATTACCTTTCTTTGACCACTTTGCTGGAGATTCTGGCTTTAGCCGTTCAGACTTGACTCACGTTTAAAGTTTGGACAAGGGGTCGAAAATTGAAGGGGCGCACCTTGCCATTTTTTGGGGGTGCCGAAAAAAAAATTGAGTTAGGCAGGTCAAGTGGTAGCTGAATGAGAGTAGACTCCAGGACCAGTCTTAGATTTGCGATATCTCTTATTTTTAAATGACTTATGGGGCAAAACGTGTGCACACCAAAAAAAATAAATTTCAAAATTTTTGCATCGAATGCTTTCTTTACATTCCGTAGGTGACGAAATAGTTCTAAATTCTGTCCTAACCTCACTTATGTGGTGCTCAGAGATGTCTAAAGTTTTCCGTCGTAGACTTTGACACGCCATAAAACACAAAACAAATAGGAATTTCGAGAAACGGAGACCGGATTCGTGATCCTGGGGTTCGAATCTATAAGTATGCCAAATGTCATGGAAATCGGTGACGGTCATTTGTGGACTTGCCCGGCTGAAGGCCTGTTTTGGCACTTTTCTGAAAACTAAAAGTGTAAATATCTCTGGTTCTATTCCATATTTTCGAGCTTACGAAGTGCCGAAAAATTCACCCAAAAATTACCTTTCTTTGACCACTTTGCTAGAGATTCTGGCTTTAGCCGTTCAGACTTGACTCACGTTTAAAGTTTGGACAAGGCGTCGAAAATTGAAGGGGCGCACCTTGCCATTTTTTGGGGGTGCCGAAAAAAAAATTGGGTTAGGCAGGTCAAGTGGTAGCTGAATGAGAGTAGACTCCAGGACCAGTCTTAGATTTGCGATATCTCTTATTTTTAAATGACTTATGGGGCAAAAGGTGTGCACACCAAAAAAAATAAATTTCAAAATTTTTGCATCGAATGCTTTCTTTACATTCCGTAGGTGACGAAATAGTTCAAAATTCTGTCCTAAACTCACTTATGTGGTGCTCAGAGATGTCTAAAGTTTTCCGTCGTAGACTTTGACACGCCATAAAACACAAAACAAATAGGAATTTCGAGAAACGGAGACCGGATTCGTGATCCTGGGGTTCGAATCTATAAGTATGCCAAATGTCATGGAAATCGGTGACGGTCATTTGTGGACTTGCCCGGCTGAAGGCCTGTTTTGGCACTTTTCTGAAAACTAAAAGTGTAAATATCTCTGGTTCTATTCCATATTTTCGAGCTTACGAAGTGCCGAAAAATTCACCATAAAATTACGTTTCTTTGACCACTTTGCTGGAGATTCTGGCTTTAGCCGTTCAGACTTGACTCACGTTTAAAGTTTGGACAAGGGGTCGAAAATTGAAGGGGCGCACCTTGCCATTTTTTGGGGGTGCCGAAAAAAAAAATTGAGTTAGGCAGGTCAAGTGGTAGCTGAATGAGAGTAGACTTCAGGACCAGTCTTAGATTTGCGATATCTCTTATTTTTAAATGACTTATGGGGAAAAACGTGTGCACACCAAAAAAAATAAATTTCAAAATTTTTGCATCGAATGCTTTCTTTACATTCCGTAGGTGACGAAATAGTTCAAAATTCTGTCCTAACCTCACTTATGTGGTGCTCAGAGATGTCTAAAGTTTTCCGTCGTAGACTTTGACACGCCATAAAACACAAAACAAATAGGAATTTCGAGAAACGGAGACCGGATTCGTGATCCTGGGGTTCGAATCTATTAGTATGCCAAATGTCATGGAAATCGGTGACGGTCATTTGTGGACTTGCCCGGCTGAAGGCCTGTTTTGGCACTTTTCTGAAAACTAAAAGTGTAAATATCTCTGGTTCTATTCCATATTTTCGAGCTTACGAAGTGCCGAAAAATTCACCAAAAAATTACCTTTCTTTGACCACTTTGCTGGAGATTCTGGCTTTAGCCGTTCAGACTTGACTCACGTTTAAAGTTTGGACAAGGGGTCGAAAATTGAAGGGGCGCACCTTGCCATTTTTTGGGGGTGCCGAAAAAAAATTGAGTTAGGCTGGTCAAGTGGTAGCTGAATGAGAGTAGACTCCAGGACCAGTCTTAGATTTGCGATATCTCTTATTTTTAAATGACTTATGGGGCAAAACGTGTGCACACCAAAAAAAACAAATTTCAAAATTTTTGCATCGAATGCTTTGTTTACATTCCGTAGGTGACGAAATAGTTCAAAATTCTGTCCTAACCTCACTTATGTGGTGCTCAGAGATGTCTAAAGTTTTCCGTCGTAGACTTTGACACGCCATAAAACACAAAACAAATAGGAATTTCGAGAAACGGAGACCCGATTCGTGATCCTGGGGTTCGAATCTATAAGTATGCCAAATGTCATGGAAATCGGTGACGGTCATTTGTGGACTTGCCCGGCTGAAGGCCTGTTTTGGCACTTTTCTGAAAACTAAAAGTGTAAATATCTCTGGTTCTATTCCATATTTTCGAGCTTACGAAGTGCCGAAAAATTCACCCAAAAATTACCTTTCTTTGACCACTTTGCTGGAGATTCTGGCTTTAGCCGTTCAGACTTGACTCACGTTTAAAGTTTGGACAAGGGGTCGAAAATTGAAGGGGCGCACCTTGCCATTTTTTGGGGGTGCCGAAAAAAAAATTGGGTTAGGCAGGTCAAGTGGTAGCTGAATGAGAGTAGACTCCAGGACCAGTCTTAGATTTGCGATATCTCTTATTTTTAAATGACTTATGGGGCTAAACGTGTGCACACCAAAAAAAATAAATTTCAAAATTTTTGCATCGAATGCTTTCTTTACATTCCGTAGGTGACGAAATAGTTCAAAATTCTGTCCTAACCTCACTTATGTGGTGCTCAGAGATGTCTAAAGTTTTCCGTCGTAGACTTTGACACGCCATAAAACACAAAACAAATAGGAATTTCGAGAAACGGAGACCGGATTCGTGATCCTGGGGTTCGAATCTATAAGTATGCCAAATGTCATGGAAATCGGTGACGGTCATTTGTGGACTTGCCCGGCTGAAGGCCTGTTTTGGCACTTTTCTGAAAACTAAAAGTGTAAATATCTCTGGTTCTAATCCATATTTTCGAGCTTACGAAGTGCCGAAAAATTCACCAAAAAATTACCTTTCTTTGACCACTTTGCTGGAGATTCTTGCTTTAGCCGTTCAGACTTGACTCACGTTTAAAGTTTGGACAAGGGGTCGAAAATTGAAGGGGCGCACCTTGCCATTTTTTGGGGGTGCCGAAAAAAAAATTGAGTTAGGCAGGTCAAGTGGTAGCTGAATGAGAGTAGACTCCAGGACCAGTCTTAGATTTGCGATATCTCTTATTTTTAAATGACTTATGGGGCAAAACGTGTGCACACCAAAAAAAAATAAATTTCAAAATTTTTGCATCGAATGCTTTCTTTACATTCCGCAGGTGACGAAATAGTTCAAAATTCTGTCCTAACCTCACTTATGTGGTGCTCAGAGATGTCTAAAGTTTTCCGTCGTAGACTTTGACACGCCATAAAACACAAAACAAATAGGAATTTCGAGAAACGGAGACCGGATTCGTGATCCTGGGGTTCGAATCTATAAGTATGCCAAATGCCATGGAAATCGGTGACGGTCATTTGTGGACTTGCCCGGCTGAAGGCCTGTTTTGGCACTTTTCTGAAAACTAAAAGTGTAAATATCTCTGGTTCTATTCCATATTTTCGAGCTTACGAAGTGCCGAAAAATTCACCAAAAAATTACCTTTCTTTGACCACTTTGCTGGAGATTCTGGCTTTAGCCGTTCAGACTTGACTCACGTTTAAAGTTTGGACAAGGGGTCGAAAATTGAAGGGGCGCACCTTGCCATTTTTTGGGGGTGCCGAAAAAAAAATTGAGTTAGGCAGGTCAAGTGGTAGCTGAATGAGAGTAGACTCGAGGACCAGTCTTAGATTTGCGATATCTCTTATTTTTAAATGACTTGTGGGGCAAAAGGTGTGCACACCAAAAAAAATAAATTTCAAAATTTTTGCATCGAATGCTTTCTTTACATTCCGTAGGTGACGAAATAGTTCAAAATTCTGTCCTAAACTCACTTATGTGGTGCTCAGAGATGTCTAAAGTTTTCCGTCGTAGACTTTGACACGCCATAAAACACAAAACAAATAGGAATTTCGAGAAACGGAGACCGGATTCGTGATCCTGGGGTTCGAATCTATAAGTATGCCAAATGCCATGGAAATCGGTGACGGTCATTTGTGGACTTGCCCGGCTGAAGGCCTGTTTTGGCACTTTTCTGAAAACTAAAAGTGTAAATATCTCTGGTTCTATTCCATATTTTCGAGCTTACGAAGTGCCGAAAAATTCACCAAAAAATTACCTTTCTTTGACCACTTTGCTGGAGATTCTGGCTTTAGCCGTTCAGACTTGACTCACGTTTAAAGTTTGGACAAGGGGTCGAAAATTGAAGGGGCGCACCTTGCCATTTTTTGGGGGTGCCGAAAAAAAAATTGAGTTAGGCAGGTCAAGTGGTAGCTGAATGAGAGTAGACTCCAGGACCAGTCTTAGATTTGCGATATCTCTTATTTTTAAATGACTTATGGGGCAAAACGTGTGCACACCAAAAAAAATAAATTTCAAAATTTTTGCATCGAATGCTTTCTTTACATTCCGTAGGTGACGAGATAGTTCTAAATTCTGTCCTAATCTCACTTATGTGGTGCTCAGAGATGTCTAAAGTTTTCCGTCGTAGACTTTGACACGCCATAAAACACAAAACAAATAGGAATTTCGAGAAACGGAGACCGGATTCGTGATCCTGGGGTTCGAATCTATAAGTATGCCAAATGCCATGGAAATCGGTGACGGTCATTTGTGGACTTGCCCGGCTGAAGGCCTGTTTTGGCACTTTTCTGAAAACTAAAAGTGTAAATATCTCTGGTTCTATTCCATATTTTCGAGCTTACGAAGTGCCGAAAAATTCACCAAAAAATTACCTTTCCTTGACCACTTTGCTGGAGATTCTGGCTTTAGCCGTTCAGACTTGACTCACGTTTAAAGTTTGGACAAGGGGTCGAAAATTGAAGGGGCGCACCTTGCCATTTTTTGGGGGTGCCGAAAAAAAATCGAGTTAGGCAGGTCAAGTGGTAGCTGAATGAGAGTAGACTCCAGGACCAGTCTTAGATTTGCGATATCTCTTATTTTTAAATGACTTATGGGGCAAAACGTGTGCACACCAAAAAAAATAAATTTCAAAATTTTTGCATCGAATGCTTTGTTTACATTCCTTAGGTACGAAATAGTTCAAAATTCTGTCCTAACCTCACTTATGTGGTGCTCAGAGATGTCTAAAGTTTTCCGTCGTAGACTTTGACACGCCATAAAACACAAAACAAATAGGAATTTCGAGAAACGGAGACCGGATTCGTGATCCTGGGGTTCGAATCTATAAGTATGCCAAATGTCATGGAAATCGGTGACGGTCATTTGTGGACTTGCCCGGCTGAAGGCCTGTTTTGGCACTTTTCTGAAAACATAAAGTGTAAATATCTCTGGTTCTATTCCATATTTTCGAGCTTACGAAGTGCCGAAAAATTCACCATAAAATTACATTTCTTTGACCACTTTGCTGGAGATTCTGGCTTTAGCCGTTCAGACTTGACTCACGTTTAAAGTTTGGACAAGGGGTCGAAAATTGAAGGGGCGCACCTTGCCATTTTTTGGGGGTGCCGAAAAAAAAATTGAGTTAGGCAGGTCAAGTGGTAGCTGAATGAGAGTAGACTCCAGGACCAGTCTTAGATTTGCGATATCTCTTATTTTTAAATGACTTATGGGGCAAAACGTGTGCACACCAAAAAAAATAAATTTCAAAATTTTTGCATCGAATGCTTTCTTTACATTCCGTAGGTGACGAAATAGTTCAAAATTCTGTCCTAACCTCACTTATGTGGTGCTCAGAGATGTCTAAAGTTTTCCGTCGTAGACTTTGACACGCCATAAAACACAAAACAAATAGGAATTTCGAGAAACGGAGACCGGATTCGTGATCCTGGGGTTCGAATCTATAAGTATGCCAAATGCCATGGAAATCGGTGACGGTCATTTGTGGACTTGCCCGGCTGAAGGCCTGTTTTGGCACTTTTCTGAAAACTAAAAGTGTAAATATCTCTGGTTCTATTCCATATTTTCGAGCTTACGAAGTGCCGAAAAATTCACCCAAAAATTACCTTTCTCTGACCACTTTGCTGGAGATTCTGGCTTTAGCCGTTCAGACTTGACTCACGTTTAAAGTTTGGACAAGGGGTCGAAAATTGAAGGGGCGCACCTTGCCATTTTTTGGGGGTGCCGAAAAAAAAATTGGGTTAGGCATGTCAAGTGGTAGCTGAATGAGAGTAGACTCCAGGACCAGTCTTAGATTTGCGATATCTCTTATTTTTAAATGACTTATGGGGCTAAACGTGTGCACACCAAAAAAAATAAATTTCAAAATTTTTGCATCGAATGCTTTCTTTACATTCCGTAGGTGACGAGATAGTTCTAAATTCTGTCCTAATCTCACTTATGTGGTGCTCAGAGATGTCTAAAGTTTTCCGTCGTAGACTTTGACACGCCATAAAACACAAAACAAATAGGAATTTCGAGAAACGGAGACCGGATTCGTGATCCTGGGGTTCGAATCTATAAGTATGCCAAATGCCATGGAAATCGGTGACGGTCATTTGTGGACTTGCCCGGCTGAAGGCCTGTTTTGGCACTTTTCTGAAAACTAAAAGTGTAAATATCTCTGGTTCTATTCCATATTTTCGAGCTTACGAAGTGCCGAAAAATTCACCAAAAAATTACCTTTCCTTGACCACTTTGCTGGAGATTCTGGCTTTAGCCGTTCAGACTTGACTCACGTTTAAAGTTTGGACATGGGGTCGAAAATTGTAGGGGCGCACCTTGCCATTTTTTGGGGGTGCCGAAAAAAAAATTGAGTTAGGCAGGTCAAGTGGTAGCTGAATGAGAGTAGACTCCAGGACCAGTCTTAGATTTGCGATATCTCTTATTTTTAAATGACTTATGGGGCAAAACGTGTGCACACCAAAAAAAATAAATTTCAAAATTTTTGCATCGAATGCTTTCTTTACATTCCGTAGGTGACGAAATAGTTCAAAATTCTGTCCTAACCTCACTTATGTGGTGCTCAGAGATGTCTAAAGTTTTCCTTCGTAGACTTTGACACGCCATAAAACACAAAACAAATAGGAATTTCGAGAAACGGAGACCCGATTCGTGATCCTGGGGTTCGAATCTATAAGTATGCCAAATGTCATGGAAATCGGTGACGGTCATTTGTGGACTTGCCCGGCTGAAGGCCTGTTTTGGCACTTTTCTGAAAACTAAAAGTGTAAATATCTCTGGTTCTATTCCATATTTTCGAGCTTACGAAGTGCCGAAAAATTCGCCAAAAAATTACCTTTCTTTGACCACTTTGCTGGAGATTCTGACTTTAGCCGTTCAGACTTGACTCACGTTTAAAGTTTGGACAAGGGGTCGAAAATTGAAGGGGCGCACCTTGCCATTTTTTGGGGGTGCCGAAAAAAAATCGAGTTAGGCAGGTCAAGTGGTAGCTGAATGAGAGTAGACTCCAGGACCAGTCTTAGATTTGCGATATCTCTTATTTTTAAATGACTTATGGGGCAAAACGTGTGCACACCAAAAAAAATAAATTTCAAAATTTTTGCATCGAATGCTTTGTTTACATTCCTTAGGTACGAAATAGTTCAAAATTCTGTCCTAACCTCACTTATGTGGTGCTCAGAGATGTCTAAAGTTTTCCGTCGTAGACTTTGACACGCCATAAAACACAAAACAAATAGGAATTTCGAGAAACGGAGACCGGATTCGTGATCCTGGGGTTCGAATCTATAAGTATGCCAAATGTCATGGAAATCGGTGACGGTCATTTGTGGACTTGCCCGGCTGAAGGCCTGTTTTGGCACTTTTCTGAAAACTAAAAGTGTAAATATCTCTGGTTCTATTCCATATTTTCGAGCTTACGAAGTGCCGAAAAATTCACCATAAAATTACCTTTCTTTGACCACTTTGCTGGAGATTCTGGCTTTAGCCGTTCAGACTTGACTCACGTTTAAAGTTTGGACAAGGGGTCGAAAATTGAAGGGGCGCACCTTGCCATTTTTTGGGGGTGCCGAAAAAAAAATTGAGTTAGGCAGGTCAAGTGGTAGCTGAATGAGAGTAGACTCCAGGACCAGTCTTAGATTTGCGATATCTCTTATTTTTAAATGACTTATGGGGCAAAATGTGTGCACACCAAAAAAAATAAATTTCAAAATTTTTGCATCGAATGCTTTCTTTACATTCCGTAGGTGACGAAATAGTTCAAAATTCTGTCCTAACCTCACTTATGTGGTGCTCAGAGATGTCTAAAGTTTTCCGTCGTAGACTTTGACACGCCATAAAACACAAAACAAATAGGAATTTCGAGAAACGGAGACCGGATTCGTGATCCTGGGGTTCGAATCTATAAGTATGCCAAATGTCATGGAAATCGGTGACGGTCATTTGTGGACTTGCCCGGCTGAAGGCCTGTTTTGGCACTTTTCTGAAAACTAAAAGTGTAAATATCTCTGGTTCTATTCCATATTTTCGAGCTTACGAAGTGCCGAAAAATTCACCATAAAATTACCTTTCTTTGACCACTTTGCTGGAGATTCTGGCTTTAGCCGTTCAGACTTGACTCACGTTTAAAGTTTGGACAAGGGGTCGAAAATTGAAGGGGCGCACCTTGCCATTTTTTGGGGGTGCCGAAAAAAAAATTGAGTTAGGCAGGTCAAGTGGTAGCTGAATGAGAGTAGACTCCAGGACCAGTCTTAGATTTGCGATATCTCTTATTTTTAAATGACTTATGGGGCAAAACGTGTGCACACCAAAAAAAATAAATTTCAAAATTTTTGCATCGAATGCTTTCTTTACATTCCGTAGGTGACGAAATAGTTCAAAATTAAATAGTTCAAAATTCTGTCCTAACCTCACTTATGTGGTGCTCAGAGATGTCTAAAGTTTTCCGTCGTAGACTTTGACACGCCATAAAACACAAAACAAATAGGAATTTCGAGAAACATGGACCGGATTCGTGATCCTGGGGTTCGAATCTATAAGTATGCCAAATGTCATGGAAATCGGTGACGGTCATTTGTGGACTTGCCCGGCTGAAGTCCTGTTTTGGCACTTTTCTGAAAACTAAAAGTGTAAATATCTCTGGTTCTATTCCATATTTTCGAGCTTACGAAGTGCCGAAAAATTCACCAAAAAATTACCTTTCTTTGACCACTTTGCTGGAGATTCTGGCTTTAGCCGTTCAGAGTTGACTCACGTTTAAAGTTTGGACAAGGGGTCGAAAATTGAAGGGGCGCACCTTGCCATTTTTTGGGGGTGCCGAAAAAAAAATTGAGTTAGGCAGGTCAAGTGGTAGCTGAATGAGAGTAGACTCCAGGACCAGTCTTAGATTTGCGATATCTCTTATTTTTAAATGACTTATGGGGCAAAACGTGTGCACACCAAAAAAAATAAATTTCAAAATTTTTGCATCGAATGCTTTCTTTACATTCCGTAGGTGACGAAATAGTTCAAAATTCTGTCCTAACCTCACTTATGTGGTGCTCAGAGATGTCTAAAGTTTTCCGTCGTAGACTTTGATACGCCATAAAACACAAAACAAATAGGAATTTCGAGAAACGGAGACCGGATTCGTGATCCTGGGGTTCGAATCTATAAGTATGTCAAATGTCATGGAAATCGGTGACGGTCATTTGTGGACTTGCCCGGCTGAAGGCCTGTTTTGGCACTTTTCTGAAAACTAAAAGTGTAAATATCTCTGGTTCTATTCCATATTTTCGAGCTTACGAAGTGCGAAAAATTCACCAAAAAATTACCTTTCTTTGACCACTTTGCTGGAGATTCTGGCTTTAGCCGTTCAGACTTGACTCACGTTTAAAGTTTGGACAAGGGGTCGAAAATTGAAGGGGCGCACCTTGCCATTTTTTGGGGGTGCCGAAAAAAAAATTGAGTTAGGCAGGTCAAGTGGTAGCTGAATGAGAGTAGACTCCAGGACCAGTCTTAGATTTGCGATATCTCTTATTTTTAAATGACTTATGGGGCAAAACGTGTGCACTCCAAAAAAAATAAATTTCAAAATTTTTGCATCGAATCGTTTCTATACATTCCGCAGGTGACGAAATAGTTCAAAATTCTGTCCTAACCTCACTTATGTGGTGCTCAGAGATGTCTAAAGTTTTCCGTCGTAGACTTTGACACGCCATAAAACACAAAACAAATAGGAATTTCGAGAAACGGAGACCGGATTCGTGATCCTGGGGTTCGAATCTATAAGTATGCCAAATGTCATGGAAATCGGTGACGGTCATTTGTGGACTTGCCCGGCTGAAGGCCTGTTTTGGCACTTTTCTGAAAACTAAAAGTGTAAATATCTCTGGTTCTATTCCATATTTTCGAGCTTACGAAGTGCCGAAAAATTCACCAAAAAATTACCTTTCTTTGACCACTTTGCTGGAGATTCTGGCTTTAGCCGTTCAGACTTGACTCACGTTTAAAGTTTGGACAAGGGGTCGAAAATTGAAGGGGCGCACCTTGCCATTTTTTGGGGGTGCCGAAAAGAAAATTTAGTTAGGCAGGTCAAGTGGTAGCTGAATGAGAGTAGACTCCAGGACCAGTCTTAGATTTGCGATATCTCTTATTTTTAAATGACTTATGGGGCAAAACGTGTGCACACCAAAAAAAATAAATTTCAAAATTTTTGCATCGAATGCTTTCTTTACATTCCGTAGGTGACGAAATAGTTCAAAATTCTGTCCTAACCTCACTTATGTGGTGCTCAGAGATGTCTAAAGTTTTCCGTCGTAGACTTTGACACGCCATAAAACACAAAACAAATAGGAATTTCGAGAAACGGAGACCGGATTCGTGATCCTGGGGTTCGAATCTATAAGTATGCCAAATGTCATGGAAATCGGTGACGGTCATTTGTGGACTTGCCCGGCTGAAGGCCTGTTTTGGCACTTTTCTGAAAACTAAAAGTGTAAATATCTCTGGTTCTATTCCATATTTTCGAGCTTACGAAGTGCCGAAAAATTCACCAAAAAATTACCTTTCTTTGGCCACTTTGCTGGAGATTCTGGCTTTAGCCGTTCAGACTTGACTCACCGTTAAAGTTTGGACAAGGGGTCGAAAATTGAAGGGGCGCACCTTGCCATTTTTGGGGGTGCCGAAAAAAAAATTGAGTTAGGCAGGTCAAGTGGTAGCTGAATGAGAGTGGACTCCAGGACCAGTCTTAGATTTGCGATATCTCTTATTTTTAAATGACTTATGGGGCAAAACGTGTGCACACCAAAAAAAATAAATTTCAAAATTTTTGCATCGAATGCTTTCTTTACATTCCGTAGGTGACGAAATAGTTCAAAATTCTGTCCTAACCTCACTTATGTGGTGCTCAGAGATGTCTAAAGTTTTCCGTCGTAGACTTTGACACGCCATAAAACACAAAACAAATAGGAATTTCGAGAAACGGAGACCGGATTCGTGATCCTGGGGTTCGAATCTATAATATACCAAATGTCATGGAAATCGGTGACGGTCATTTGTGGACTTGCCCGGCTGAAGGCCTGTTTTGGCACTTTTCTGAAAACTAAAAGTGTAAATATCTCTGGTTCTATTCCATATTTTCGAGCTTACGAAGTGCCGAAAAATTCACCAAAAAATTACCTTTCTTTGACCACTTTGCTGGAGATTCTGGCTATAGCCGTTCAGAGTTAACTCACGTTTAAAGTTTGGACAAGGGGTCGAAAATTGAAGGGGCGCACCTTGCCATTTTTTGGGGGTGCCGAAAAAAAAATTGAGTTAGGCAGGTCAAGTGGTAGCTGAATGAGAGTAGACTCCAGGACCAGTCTTAGATTTGCGATATCTCTTATTTTTAAATGACTTATGGGGCAAAACGTGTGCACTCCAAAAGAAATAAATTTCAAAATTTTTGCATCGAATGCTTTCTTTACATTCCGTAGGTGAGGAAATAGTTCAAAATTCTGTCCTAACCTCACTTATGTGGTGCTCAGAGATGTCTAAAGTTTTCCGTCGTAGACTTTGACACGCCATAAAACACAAAACAAATAGGAATTTCGAGAAACATGGACCGGATTCGTGATCCTGGGGTTCGAATCTATAAGTATGCCAAATGTCATGGAAATCGGTGACGGTCATTTGTGGACTTGCCCGGCTGAAGTCCTGTTTTGGCACTTTTCTGAAAACTAAAAGTGTAAATATCTCTGGTTCTATTCCATATTTTCGAGCTTACGAAGTGCCGAAAAATTCACCAAAAAATTACCTTTCTTTGACCACTTTGCTGGAGATTCTGGCTTTAGCCGTTCAGACTTGACTCACGTTTAAATTTTGGACAAGGGGTCGAAAATTGAAGGGGCGCACCTGGCCATTTTTTGGGGGTGCCGAAAAAAAAATTGAGTTAGGCAGGTCAAGTGGTAGCTGAATGAGAGTAGGCTCCAGGACCAGTCTTAGATTTGCGATATCTCTTATTTTTAAATGACTTATGGGGCAAAACGTGTGCACACCAAAAAAAATAAATTTCAAAATTTTTGCATCGAATGCTTTCTTTACATTCCGTAGGTGACGAAATAGTTCAAAATTCTGTCCTAACCACACTTATGTGGTGCTCAGAGATGTCTAAAGTTTTCCGTCGTAGACTTTGACACGCCATAAAACACAAAACAAATAGGAATTTCGAGAAACGGAGACCGGATTCGTGATCCTGGAGTTCGAATCTATAAGTATGCCAAATGTCATGGAAATCGGTGACGGTCATTTGTGGACTTGCCCGGCTGAAGGCCTGTTTTGGCACTTTTCTGAAAACTAAAAGTGTAAATATCTCTGATTCTATTCCATATTTTCGAGCTTACGAAGTGCCGAAAAATTCACCAAAAAATTACCTTTCTTTGACCACTTTGCTGGAGATTCTGGCTTTAGCCGTTCAGACTTGACTCACGTTTAAAGTTTGGACAAGGGGTCGAAAATTGAAGGAGCGCACCTTGCCATTTTTTGGGGGTGCCGAAAAAAAAATTGAGTTAGGCAGGTCAAGTGGTAGCTGAATGAGAGTAGACTCCAGGACCAGTCTTAGATTTGCGATATCTCTTATTTTTAAATGACTTATGGGGCAAAACGTGTGCACACCAAAAAAAAAAAATTTCAAAATTTTTGCATCGAATGCTTTGTTTACATTCCGTAGGTGACGAAATAGTTCAAAATTCTGTCCTAACCTCACTTATGTGGTGCTCAGAGATGTCTAAAGTTTTCCGTCGTAGACTTTGACACGCCATAAAACACAAAACAAATAGGAATTTCGAGAAACGGAGACCGGATTCGTGATCCTGGGGTTCGAATCTATAAGTATGCCAAATGTCATGGAAATCGGTGACGGTCATTTGTGGACTTGCCCGGCTGAAGGCCTGTTTTGGCACTTTTCTGAAAACTAAAAGTGTAAATATCTCTGGTTCTATTCCATATTTTCGAGCTTACGAAGTGCCGAAAAATTCACCAAAAAATTACCTTTCTTTGACCACTTTGCTGGAGATTCTGGCTTTAGCCATTCAGACTTGACTCACGTTTAAAGTTTGGACAAGGGGTCGAAAATTGAGGGGGCGCACCTTGCCATTTTTGGGGGTGCCAAAAAAAAAAATTGAGTTAGGCAGGTCAAGTGGTAGCTGAATGAGAGTGGACTCCAGGACCAGTCTTAGATTTGCGATATCTCTTATTTTTAAATGACTTATGGGGCAAAACGTGTGCACACCAAAAAAAATAAATTTCAAAATTTTTGCATCGAATGCTTTCTTTACATTCCGTAGGTGACGAAATAGTTCAAAATTCTGTCCTAACCTCACTTATGTGGTGCTCAGAGATGTCTAAAGTTTTCCGTCGTAGACTTTGACACGCCATAAAACACAAAACAAATAGGAATTTCGAGAAACGGAGACCGGATTCGTGATCCTGGGGTTCGAATCTATAATATACCAAATGTCATGGAAATCGGTGACGGTCATTTGTGGACTTGCCCGGCTGAAGGCCTGTTTTGGCACTTTTCTGAAAACTAAAAGTGTAAATATCTCTGGTTCTATTCCATATTTTCGAGCTTACGAAGTGCCGAAAAATTCACCAAAAAATTACCTTTCTTTGACCACTTTGCTGGAGATTCTGGCTTTAGCCGTTCAGAGTTGTCTCACGTTTAAAGTTTGGACAAGGGGTCGAAAATTGAAGGGGCGCACCTTGCCATTTTTTGGGGGTGCCGAAAAAAAAATTGAGTTAGGCACGTCAAGTGGTAGCTGAATGAGAGTAGACTCCAGGACCAGTCTTAGATTTGCGATATCTCTTATTTTTAAATGACTTATGGGGCAAAACGTGTGCACTCCAAAAAAAATAAATTTCAAAATTTTTGCATCGAATGCTTTCTTTACATTCCGTAGGTGAGGAAATAGTTCAAAATTCTGTCCTAACCTCACTTATGTGGTGCTCAGAGATGTCTAAAGTTTTCCGTCGTAGACTTTGACACGCCATAAAACACAAAACAAATAGGAATTTCGAGAAACATGGACCGGATTCGTGATCCTGGGGTTCGAATCTATAAGTATGCCAAATGTCATGGAAATCGGTGACGGTCATTTGTGGACTTGCCCGGCTGAAGTCCTGTTTTGGCACTTTTCTGAAAACTAAAAGTGTAAATATCTCTGGTTCTATTCCATATTTTCGAGCTTACGAAGTGCCGAAAAATTCACCAAAAAATTACCTTTCTTTGACCACTTTGCTGGAGATTCTGGCTTTAGCCGTTCAGAGTTGACTCACGTTTAAAGTTTGGACAAGGGGTCGAAAATTGAAGGGGCGCACCTTGCCATTTTTTGGGGGTGCCGAAAAAAAAATTGAGTTAGGCAGGTCAAGTGGTAGCTGAATGAGAGTAGACTCCAGGACCAGTCTTAGATTTGCGATATCTCTTATTTTTAAATGACTTATGGGGCAAAACGTGTGCACACCAAAAAAAATAAATTTCAAAATTTTTGCATCGAATGCTTTCTTTACATTCCGTAGGTGACGAAATAGTTCAAAATTCTGTCCTAACCTCACTTATGTGGTGCTCAGAGATGTCTAAAGTTTTCCGTCGTAGACTTTGACACGCCATAAAACACAAAACAAATAGGAATTTCGAGAAACGGAGACCGGATTCGTGATCCTGGGGTTCGAATCTATAAGTATGTCAAATGTCATGGAAATCGGTGACGGTCATTTGTGGACTTGCCCGGCTGAAGGCCTGTTTTGGCACTTTTCTGAAAACTAAAAGTGTAAATATCTCTGGTTCTATTCCATATTTTCGAGCTTACGAAGTGCGAAAAATTCACCAAAAAATTACCTTTCTTTGACCACTTTGCTGGAGATTCTGGCTTTAGCCGTTCAGACTTGACTCACGTTTAAAGTTTGGACAAGGGGTCGAAAATTGAAGGGGCGCACCTTGCCATTTTTTGGGGGTGCCGAAAAAAAAATTGAGTTAGGCAGGTCAAGTGGTAGCTGAATGAGAGTAGACTCCAGGACCAGTCTTAGATTTGCGATATCTCTTATTTTTAAATGACTTATGGGGCAAAACGTGTGCACTCCAAAAGAAATAAATTTCAAAATTTTTGCATCGAATGCTTTCTTTACATTCCGTAGGTGAGGAAATAGTTCAAAATTCTGTCCTAACCTCACTTATGTGGTGCTCAGAGATGTCTAAAGTTTTCCGTCGTAGACTTTGACACGCCATAAAACACAAAACAAATAGGAATTTCGAGAAACATGGACCGGATTCGTGATCCTGGGGTTCGAATCTATAAGTATGCCAAATGTCATGGAAATCGGTGACGGTCATTTGTGGACTTGCCCGGCTGAAGTCCTGTTTTGGCACTTTTCTGAAAACTAAAAGTGTAAATATCTCTGGTTCTATTCCATATTTTCGAGCTTACGAAGTGCCGAAAAATTCACCAAAAAATTACCTTTCTTTGACCACTTTGCTGGAGATTCTGGCTTTAGCCGTTCAGACTTGACTCACGTTTAAATTTTGGACAAGGGGTCGAAAATTGAAGGGGCGCACCTGGCCATTTTTTGGGGGTGCCGAAAAAAAAATTGAGTTAGGCAGGTCAAGTGGTAGCTGAATGAGAGTAGGCTCCAGGACCAGTCTTAGATTTGCGATATCTCTTATTTTTAAATGACTTATGGGGCAAAACGTGTGCACACCAAAAAAAATAAATTTCAAAATTTTTGCATCGAATGCTTTCTTTACATTCCGTAGGTGACGAAATAGTTCAAAATTCTGTCCTAACCACACTTATGTGGTGCTCAGAGATGTCTAAAGTTTTCCGTCGTAGACTTTGACACGCCATAAAACACAAAACAAATAGGAATTTCGAGAAACGGAGACCGGATTCGTGATCCTGGAGTTCGAATCTATAAGTATGCCAATTGTCATGGAAATCGGTGACGGTCATTTGTGGACTTGCCCGGCTGAAGGCCTGTTTTGGCACTTTTCTGAAAACTAAAAGTGTAAATATCTCTGATTCTATTCCATATTTTCGAGCTTACGAAGTGCCGAAAAATTCACCAAAAAATTACCTTTCTTTGACCACTTTGCTGGAGATTCTGGCTTTAGCCGTTCAGACTTGACTCACGTTTAAAGTTTGGACAAGGGGTCGAAAATTGAAGGAGCGCACCTTGCCATTTTTTGGGGGTGCCGAAAAAAAAATTGAGTTAGGCAGGTCAAGTGGTAGCTGAATGAGAGTAGACTCCAGGACCAGTCTTAGATTTGCGATATCTCTTATTTTTAAATGACTTATGGGGCAAAACGTGTGCACACCAAAAAAAATAAATTTCAAAATTTTTGCATCGAATGCTTTGTTTACATTCCGTAGGTGACGAAATAGTTCAAAATTCTGTCCTAACCTCACTTATGTGGTGCTCAGAGATGTCTAAAGTTTTCCGTCGTAGACTTTGACACGCCATAAAACACAAAACAAATAGGAATTTCGAGAAACGGAGACCGGATTCGTGATCCTGGGGTTCGAATCTATAAGTATGCCAAATGTCATGGAAATCGGTGACGGTCATTTGTGGACTTGCCCGGCTGAAGGCCTGTTTTGGCACTTTTCTGAAAACTAAAAGTGTAAATATCTCTGGTTCTATTCCATATTTTCGAGCTTACGAAGTGCCGAAAAATTCACCAAAAAATTACCTTTCTTTGACCACTTTGCTGGAGATTCTGGCTTTAGCCATTCAGACTTGACTCACGTTTAAAGTTTGGACAAGGGGTCGAAAATTGAGGGGGCGCACCTTGCCATTTTTGGGGGTGCCGAAAAAAAAATTGAGTTAGGCAGGTCAAGTGGTAGCTGAATGAGAGTGGACTCCAGGACCAGTCTTAGATTTGCGATATCTCTTATTTTTAAATGACTTATGGGGCAAAACGTGTGCACACCAAAAAAAATAAATTTCAAAATTTTTGCATCGAATGCTTTCTTTACATTCCGTAGGTGACGAAATAGTTCAAAATTCTGTCCTAACCTCACTTATGTGGTGCTCACAGATGTCTAAAGTTTTCCGTCGTAGACTTTGACACGCCATAAAACACAAAACAAATAGGAATTTCGAGAAACGGAGACCGGATTCGTGATCCTGGGGTTCGAATCTATAATATACCAAATGTCATGGAAATCGGTGACGGTCATTTGTGGACTTGCCCGGCTGAAGGCCTGTTTTGGCACTTTTCTGAAAACTAAAAGTGTAAATATCTCTGGTTCTATTCCATATTTTCGAGCTTACGAAGTGCCGAAAAATTCACCAAAAAATTACCTTTCTTTGACCACTTTGCTGGAGATTCTGGCTTTAGCCGTTCAGAGTTGTCTCACGTTTAAAGTTTGGACAAGGGGTCGAAAATTGAAGGGGCGCACCTTGCCATTTTTTGGGGGTGCCGAAAAAAAAATTGAGTTAGGCACGTCAAGTGGTAGCTGAATGAGAGTAGACTCCAGGACCAGTCTTAGATTTGCGATATCTCTTATTTTTAAATGACTTATGGGGCAAAACGTGTGCACTCCAAAAAAAATAAATTTCAAAATTTTTGCATCGAATGCTTTCTTTACATTCCGTAGGTGAGGAAATAGTTCAAAATTCTGTCCTAACCTCACTTATGTGGTGCTCAGAGATGTCTAAAGTTTTCCGTCGTAGACTTTGACACGCCATAAAACACAAAACAAATAGGAATTTCGAGAAACATGGACCGGATTCGTGATCCTGGGGTTCGAATCTATAAGTATGCCAAATGTCATGGAAATCGGTGACGGTCATTTGTGGACTTGCCCGGCTGAAGTCCTGTTTTGGCACTTTTCTGAAAACTAAAAGTGTAAATATCTCTGGTTCTATTCCATATTTTCGAGCTTACGAAGTGCCGAAAAATTCACCAAAAAATTACCTTTCTTTGACCACTTTGCTGGAGATTCTGGCTTTAGCCGTTCAGAGTTGACTCACGTTTAAAGTTTGGACAAGGGGTCGAAAATTGAAGGGGCGCACCTTGCCATTTTTTGGGGGTGCCGAAAAAAAAATTGAGTTAGGCAGGTCAAGTGGTAGCTGAATGAGAGTAGACTCCAGGACCAGTCTTAGATTTGCGATATCTCTTATTTTTAAATGACTTATGGGGCAAAACGTGTGCACACCAAAAAAAATAAATTTCAAAATTTTTGCATCGAATGCTTTCTTTACATTCCGTAGGTGACGAAATAGTTCAAAATTCTGTCCTAACCTCACTTATGTGGTGCTCAGAGATGTCTAAAGTTTTCCGTCGTAGACTTTGACACGCCATAAAACACAAAACAAATAGGAATTTCGAGAAACGGAGACCGGATTCGTGATCCTGGGGTTCGAATCTATAAGTATGTCAAATGTCATGGAAATCGGTGACGGTCATTTGTGGACTTGCCCGGCTGAAGGCCTGTTTTGGCACTTTTCTGAAAACTAAAAGTGTAAATATCTCTGGTTCTATTCCATATTTTCGAGCTTACGAAGTGCGAAAAATTCACCAAAAAATTACCTTTCTTTGACCACTTTGCTGGAGATTCTGGCTTTAGCCGTTCAGACTTGACTCACGTTTAAAGTTTGGACAAGGGGTCGAAAATTGAAGGGGCGCACCTTGCCATTTTTTGGGGGTGCCGAAAAAAAAATTGAGTTAGGCAGGTCAAGTGGTAGCTGAATGAGAGTAGACTCCAGGACCAGTCTTAGATTTGCGATATCTCTTATTTTTAAATGACTTATGGGGCAAAACGTGTGCACTCCAAAAAAAATAAATTTCAAAATTTTTGCATCGAATCGTTTCTATACATTCCGCAGGTGACGAAATAGTTCAAAATTCTGTCCTAACCTCACTTATGTGGTGCTCAGAGATGTCTAAAGTTTTCCGTCGTAGACTTTGACACGCCATAAAACACAAAACAAATAGGAATTTCGAGAAACGGAGACCGGATTCGTGATCCTGGGGTTCGAATCTATAAGTATGCCAAATGTCATGGAAATCGGTGACGGTCATTTGTGGACTTGCCCGGCTGAAGGCCTGTTTTGGCACTTTTCTGAAAACTAAAAGTGTAAATATCTCTGGTTCTATTCCATATTTTCGAGCTTACGAAGTGCCGAAAAATTCACCAAAAAATTACCTTTCTTTGACCACTTTGCTGGAGATTCTGGCTTTAGCCGTTCAGACTTGACTCACGTTTAAAGTTTGGACAAGGGGTCGAAAATTGAAGGGGCGCACCTTGCCATTTTTTGGGGGTGCCGAAAGGAAAATTCAGTTAGGCAGGTCAAGTGGTAGCTGAATGAGAGTAGACTCCAGGACCAGTCTTAGATTTGCGATATCTCTTATTTTTAAATGACTTATGGGGCAAAACGTGTGCACACCAAAAAAAATAAATTTCAAAATTTTTGCATCGAATGCTTTCTTTACATTCCGTAGGTGACGAAATAGTTCAAAATTCTGTCCTAACCTCACTTATGTGGTGCTCAGAGATGTCTAAAGTTTTCCGTCGTAGACTTTGACACGCCATAAAACACAAAACAAATAGGAATTTCGAGAAACGGAGACCGGATTCGTGATCCTGGGGTTCGAATCTATAAGTATGCCAAATGTCATGGAAATCGGTGACGGTCATTTGTGGACTTGCCCGGCTGAAGGCCTGTTTTGGCACTTTTCTGAAAACTAAAAGTGTAAATATCTCTGGTTCTATTCCATATTTTCGAGCTTACGAAGTGCCGAAAAATTCACCAAAAAATTACCTTTCTTTGACCACTTTGCTGGAGATTCTGGCTTTAGCCATTCAGACTTGACTCACGTTTAAAGTTTGGACAAGGGGTCGAAAATTGAGGGGGCGCACCTTGCCATTTTTGGGGGTGCCGAAAAAAAAATTGAGTTAGGCAGGTCAAGTGGTAGCTGAATGAGAGTGGACTCCAGGACCAGTCTTAGATTTGCGATATCTCTTATTTTTAAATGACTTATGGGGCAAAACGTGTGCACACCAAAAAAAATAAATTTCAAAATTTTTGCATCGAATGCTTTCTTTACATTCCGTAGGTGACGAAATAGTTCAAAATTCTGTCCTAACCTCACTTATGTGGTGCTCAGAGATGTCTAAAGTTTTCCGTCGTAGACTTTGACACGCCATAAAACACAAAACAAATAGGAATTTCGAGAAACGGAGACCGGATTCGTGATCCTGGGGTTCGAATCTATAATATACCAAATGTCATGGAAATCGGTGACGGTCATTTGTGGACTTGCCCGGCTGAAGGCCTGTTTTGGCACTTTTCTGAAAACTAAAAGTGTAAATATCTCTGGTTCTATTCCATATTTTCGAGCTTACGAAGTGCCGAAAAATTCACCAAAAAATTACCTTTCTTTGACCACTTTGCTGGAGATTCTGGCTTTAGCCGTTCAGAGTTGTCTCACGTTTAAAGTTTGGACAAGGGGTCGAAAATTGAAGGGGCGCACCTTGCCATTTTTTGGGGGTGCCGAAAAAAAAATTGAGTTAGGCACGTCAAGTGGTAGCTGAATGAGAGTAGACTCCAGGACCAGTCTTAGATTTGCGATATCTCTTATTTTTAAATGACTTATGGGGCAAAACGTGTGCACTCCAAAAAAAATAAATTTCAAAATTTTTGCATCGAATGCTTTCTTTACATTCCGTAGGTGAGGAAATAGTTCAAAATTCTGTCCTAACCTCACTTATGTGGTGCTCAGAGATGTCTAAAGTTTTCCGTCGTAGACTTTGACACGCCATAAAACACAAAACAAATAGGAATTTCGAGAAACATGGACCGGATTCGTGATCCTGGGGTTCGAATCTATAAGTATGCCAAATGTCATGGAAATCGGTGACGGTCATTTGTGGACTTGCCCGGCTGAAGTCCTGTTTTGGCACTTTTCTGAAAACTAAAAGTGTAAATATCTCTGGTTCTATTCCATATTTTCGAGCTTACGAAGTGCCGAAAAATTCACCAAAAAATTACCTTTCTTTGACCACTTTGCTGGAGATTCTGGCTTTAGCCGTTCAGAGTTGACTCACGTTTAAAGTTTGGACAAGGGGTCGAAAATTGAAGGGGCGCACCTTGCCATTTTTTGGGGGTGCCGAAAAAAAAATTGAGTTAGGCAGGTCAAGTGGTAGCTGAATGAGAGTAGACTCCAGGACCAGTCTTAGATTTGCGATATCTCTTATTTTTAAATGACTTATGGGGCAAAACGTGTGCACACCAAAAAAAATAAATTTCAAAATTTTTGCATCGAATGCTTTCTTTACATTCCGTAGGTGACGAAATAGTTCAAAATTCTGTCCTAACCTCACTTATGTGGTGCTCAGAGATGTCTAAAGTTTTCCGTCGTAGACTTTGACACGCCATAAAACACAAAACAAATAGGAATTTCGAGAAACGGAGACCGGATTCGTGATCCTGGGGTTCGAATCTATAAGTATGTCAAATGTCATGGAAATCGGTGACGGTCATTTGTGGACTTGCCCGGCTGAAGGCCTGTTTTGGCACTTTTCTGAAAACTAAAAGTGTAAATATCTCTGGTTCTATTCCATATTTTCGAGCTTACGAAGTGCGAAAAATTCACCAAAAAATTACCTTTCTTTGACCACTTTGCTGGAGATTCTGGCTTTAGCCGTTCAGACTTGACTCACGTTTAAAGTTTGGACAAGGGGTCGAAAATTGAAGGGGCGCACCTTGCCATTTTTTGGGGGTGCCGAAAAAAAAATTGAGTTAGGCAGGTCAAGTGGTAGCTGAATGAGAGTAGACTCCAGGACCAGTCTTAGATTTGCGATATCTCTTATTTTTAAATGACTTATGGGGCAAAACGTGTGCACTCCAAAAAAAATAAATTTCAAAATTTTTGCATCGAATCGTTTCTATACATTCCGCAGGTGACGAAATAGTTCAAAATTCTGTCCTAACCTCACTTATGTGGTGCTCAGAGATGTCTAAAGTTTTCCGTCGTAGACTTTGACACGCCATAAAACACAAAACAAATAGGAATTTCGAGAAACGGAGACCGGATTCGTGATCCTGGGGTTCGAATCTATAAGTATGCCAAATGTCATGGAAATCGGTGACGGTCATTTGTGGACTTGCCCGGCTGAAGGCCTGTTTTGGCACTTTTCTGAAAACTAAAAGTGTAAATATCTCTGGTTCTATTCCATATTTTCGAGCTTACGAAGTGCCGAAAAATTCACCAAAAAATTACCTTTCTTTGACCACTTTGCTGGAGATTCTGGCTTTAGCCGTTCAGACTTGACTCACGTTTAAAGTTTGGACAAGGGGTCGAAAATTGAAGGGGCGCACCTTGCCATTTTTTGGGGGTGCCGAAAGGAAAATTCAGTTAGGCAGGTCAAGTGGTAGCTGAATGAGAGTAGACTCCAGGACCAGTCTTAGATTTGCGATATCTCTTATTTTTAAATGACTTATGGGGCAAAACGTGTGCACACCAAAAAAAATAAATTTCAAAATTTTTGCATCGAATGCTTTCTTTACATTCCGTAGGTGACGAAATAGTTCAAAATTCTGTCCTAACCTCACTTATGTGGTGCTCAGAGATGTCTAAAGTTTTCCGTCGTAGACTTTGACACGCCATAAAACACAAAACAAATAGGAATTTCGAGAAACGGAGACCGGATTCGTGATCCTGGGGTTCGAATCTATAAGTATGCCAAATGTCATGGAAATCGGTGACGGTCATTTGTGGACTTGCCCGGCTGAAGGCCTGTTTTGGCACTTTTCTGAAAACTAAAAGTGTAAATATCTCTGGTTCTATTCCATATTTTCGAGCTTACGAAGTGCCGAAAAATTCACCAAAAAATTACCTTTCTTTGACCACTTTGCTGGAGATTCTGGCTTTAGCCGTTCAGACTTGACTCACGTTTAAAGTTTGGACAAGGGGTCGAAAATTGAAGGGGCGCACCTTGCCATTTTTTGGGGGTGCCGAAAAAAAAATTGAGTTAGGCAGGTCAAGTGGTAGCTGAATGAGAGTAGACTCCAGGACCAGTCTTAGATTTGCGATATCTCTTATTTTTAAATGACTTATGGGGCAAAACGTGTGCACACCAAAAAAAATAAATTTCAAAATTTTTGCATCGAATGCTTTCTTTACATTCCGTAGGTGAGGAAATAGTTCAAAATTCTGTCCTAACCTCACTTATGTGGTGCTCAGAGATGTCTAAAGTTTTCCGTCGTAGACTTTGACACGCCATAAAACACAAAACAAATAGGAATTTCGAGAAACATGGACCGGATTCGTGATCCTGGGGTTCGAATCTATAAGTATGCCAAATGTCATGGAAATCGGTGACGGTCATTTGTGGACTTGCCCGGCTGAAGGCCTGTTTTGGCACTTTTCTGAAAACTAAAAGTGTAAATATCTCTGGTTCTATTCCATATTTTCGAGCTTACGAAGTGCCGAAAAATTCACCAAAAAATTACCTTTCTTTGACCACTTTGCTGGAGATTCTGGCTTTAGCCGTTCAGACTTGACTCACGTTTAAAGTTTGGACAAGGGGTCGAAAATTGAAGGGGCGCACCTTGCCATTTTTTGGGGGTGCCGAAAAAAAAATTGAGTTAGGCAGGTCAAGTGGTAGCTGAATGAGAGTAGACTCCAGGACCAGTCTTAGATTTGCGATATCTCTTATTTTTAAATGACTTATGGGGCAAAACGTGTGCACACCAAAAAAAATAAATTTCAAAATTTTTGCATCGAATGCTTTCTTTACATTCCGTAGGTGACGAAATAGTTCAAAATTCTGTCCTAACCTCACTTATGTGGTGCTCAGAGATGTCTAAAGTTTTCCGTCGTAGACTTTGACACGCCATAAAACACAAAACAAATAGGAATTTCGAGAAACGGAGACCGGATTCGTGATCCTAGGGTTCGAATCTATAAGTATGCCAAATGTCATGGAAATCGGTGACGGTCATTTGTGGACTTGCCCGGCTGAAGGCCTGTTTTGGCACTTTTCTGAAAACTAAAAGTGTAAATATCTCTGGTTCTATTCCATATTTTCGAGCTTACGAAGTGCCGAAAAATTCACCAAAAAATTACCTTTCTTTGACCACTTTGCTGGAGATTCTGGCTTTAGCCGTTCAGAGTTGACTCACGTTTAAAGTTTGGACAAGGGGTCGAAAATTGAAGGGGCGCACCTTGCCATTTTTTGGGGGTGCCGAAAAAAAAAATTGAGTTAGGCAGGTCAAGTGGTAGCTGAATGAGAGTAGACTCCAGGACCAGTCTTAGATTTGCGATATCTCTTATTTTTAAATGACTTATGGGGCAAAACGTGTGCACACCAAAAAAAATAAATTTCAAAATTTTTGCATCGAATGCTTTCTTTACATTCCGTAGGTGACGAAATAGTTCAAAATTCTGTCCTAACCTCACTTATGTGGTGCTCAGAGATGTCTAAAGTTTTCCGTCGTAGACTTTGACACGCCATAAAACACAAAACAAATAGGAATTTCGAGAAACGGAGACCGGATTCGTGATCCTGGGGTTCGAATCTATAAGTATGCCAAATGTCATGGAAATCGGTGACGGTCATTTGTGGACTTGCCCGGCTGAAGGCCTGTTTTGGCACTTTTCTGAAAACTAAAAGTGTAAATATCTCTGGTTCTATTCCATATTTTCGAGCTTACGAAGTGCCGAAAAATTCACCAAAAAATTACCTTTCTTTGACCACTTTGCTGGAGATTCTGGCTTTAGCCGTTCAGACTTGACTCACGTTTAAAGTTTGGACAAGGGGTCGAAAATTGAAGGGGCGCACCTTGCCATTTTTTGGGGGTGCCGAAAAGAAAATTCAGTTAGGCAGGTCAAGTGGTAGCTGAATGAGAGTAGACTCCAGGACCAGTCTTAGATTTGCGATATCTCTTATTTTTAAATGACTTATGGGGCAAAACGTGTGCACACCAAAAAAAAATAAATTTCAAAATTTTTGCATCGAATGCTTTCTTTACATTCCGTAGGTGACGAAATAGTTCAAAATTCTGTCCTAACCTCACTTATGTGGTGCTCAGAGATGTCTAAAGTTTTCCGTCGTAGACTTTGACACGCCATAAAACACAAAACAAATAGGAATTTCGAGAAACGGAGACCGGATTCGTGATCCTGGGGTTCGAATCTATAAGTATGCCAAATGTCATGGAAATCGGTGACGGTCATTTGTGGACTTGCCCGGCTGAAGGCCTGTTTTGGCACTTTTCTGAAAACTAAAAGTGTAAATATCTCTGGTTCTATTCCATATTTTCGAGCTTACGAAGTGCCGAAAAATTCACCAAAAAATTACCTTTCTTTGACCACTTTGCTGGAGATTCTGGCTTTAGCCGTTCAGACTTGACTCACGTTTAAAGTTTGGACAAGGGGTCGAAAATTGAAGGGGCGCACCTTGCCATTTTTTGTGGGTGCCGAGAAAAAAATTGAGTTAGGCAGGTCAAGTGGTAGCTGAATGAGAGTAGACTCCAGGACCAGTCTTAGATTTGCGATATCTCTTATTTTTAAATGACTTATGGGGCAAAACGTGTGCACACCAAAAAAAATAAATTTCAAAATTTTTGCATCGAATGCTTTCTTTACATTCCGTAGGTGACGAAATAGTTCAAAATTCTGTCCTAACCTCACTTATGTGGTGCTCAGAGATGTCTAAAGTTTTCCGTCGTAGACTTTGACACGCCATAAAACACAAAACAAATAGGAATTTCGAGAAACGGAGACCGGATTCGTGATCCTGGGGTTCGAATCTATAAGTATGCCAAATGTCATGGAAATCGGTGACGGTCATTTGTGGACTTGCCCGGCTGAAGGGCTGTTTTGGCACTTTTCTGAAAACTAAAAGTGTAAATATCTCTGGTTCTATTCCATATTTTCGAGCTTACGAAGTGCCGAAAAATTCACCAAAAAATTACCTTTCTTTGACCACTTTGCTGGAGATTCTGGCTTTAGCCGTTCAGACTTGACTCACGTTTAAAGTTTGGACAAGGGGTCGAAAATTGAAGGGGCGCACCTTGCCATTTTTTGGGGGTGCCGAAAAGAAAATTCAGTTAGGCAGGTCAAGTGGTAGCTGAATGAGAGTAGACTCCAGGACCAGTCTTAGATTTGCGATATCTCTTATTTTTAAATGACTTATTGGGCAAAACGTGTGCACACCAAAAAAAATAAATTTCAAAATTTTTGCATCGAATGCTTTCTTTACATTCCGTAGGTGACGAAATAGTTCAAAATTCTGTCCTAACCTCACTTATGTGGTGCTCAGAGATGTCTAAAGTTTTCCGTCGTAGACTTTGACACGCCATAAAACACAAAACAAATAGGAATTTCGAGAGACGGAGACCGGATTCGTGATCCTGGGGTTCGAATCTATAAGTATGCCAAATGTCATGGAAATCGGTGACGGTCATTTGTGGACTTGCCCGGCTGAAGGCCTGTTTTGGCACTTTTCTGAAAACTAAAAGTGTAAATATCTCTGGTTCTATTCCATATTTTCGAGCTTACGAAGTGCCGAAAAATTCACCAACAAATTACCTTTCTTTGACCACTTTGCTGGAGATTCTGGCTTTAGCCGTTCAGAGTTGACTCACGTTTAAAGTTTGGACAAGGGGTCGAAAATTGAAGGGGCGCACCTTGCCATTTTTTGGGGGTGCCGAAAAAAAAATTGAGTTAGGCAGGTCAAGTGGTAGCTGAATGAGAGTAGACTCCAGGACCAGTCTTAGATTTGCGATATCTCTTATTTTTAAATGACTTATGGGGCAAAACGTGTGCACACCAAAAAAAATAAATTTCAAAATTTTTGCATCGAATGCTTTCTTTACATTCCGTAGGTGACGAAATAGTTCAAAATTCTGTCCTAACCTCACTTATGTGGTGCTCAGAGATGTCTAAAGTTTTCCGTCGTAGACTTTGACACGCCATAAAACACAAAACAAATAGGAATTTCGAGAAACGGAGACCGGATTCGTGATCCTGGGGTTCGAATCTATAATATACCAAATGTCATGGAAATCGGTGACGGTCATTTGTGGACTTGCCCGGCTGAAGGCCTGTTTTGGCACTTTTCTGAAAACTAAAAGTGTAAATATCTCTGGTTCTATTCCATATTTTCGAGCTTACGAAGTGCCGAAAAATTCACCAAAAAATTACCTTTCTTTGACCACTTTGCTGGAGATTCTGGCTTTAGCCGTTCAGACTTGACTCACGTTTAAAGTTTGGACAAGGGGTCAAAAATTGAAGGGGCGCACCTTGCCATTTTTTGGGGGTGCCGAAAAAAAAATTGAGTTAGGCAGGTCAAGTGGTAGTTGAATGAGAGTAGGCTCCAGGACCAGTCTTAGATTTGCGATATCTCTTATTTTTAAATGACTTATGGGGCAAAACGTGTGCACACCAAAAAAAAAATAAATTTCAAAATTTTTGCATCGAATGCTTTCTTTACATTCCGTAGGTGACGAAATAGTTCAAAATTCTGTCCTAACCTCACTTATGTGGTGCTCAGAGATGTCTAAAGTTTTCCGTCGTAGACTTTGACACGCCATAAAACACAAAACAAATAGGAATTTCGAGAAACGGAGACCGGATTCGTGATCCTGGGGTTCGAATCTATAAGTATGCCAAATGTCATGGAAATCGGTGACGGTCATTTGTGGACTTGCCCGGCTGAAGGCCTGTTTTGGCACTTTTCTGAAAACTAAAAGTGTAAATATCTCTGGTTCTATTCCATATTTTCGAGCTTACGAAGTGCCGAAAAATTCACCAAAAAATTACCTTTCTTTGACCACTTTGCTGGAGATTCTGGCTTTAGCCGTTCAGACTTGACTCACGTTTAAAGTTTGGACAAGGGGTCGAAAATTGCCATTTTTTGGGGGTGCCGAAAAAAAAATTCAGTTAGGCAGGTCAAGTGGTAGCTTAATGAGAGTAGACTCCAGGACCAGTCTTAGATTTGCGATCTCTTATTTTTAAATGACTTATGGGGCAAAACGTGTGCACACCAAAAAAAATAAATTTCTAAATTTTTGCATCGAATGCTTTCTTTACATTCCGTAGGTGACGAAATAGTTCAAAATTCTGTCCTAACCTCACTTATGTGGTGCTCAGAGATGTCTAAAGTTTTCCGTCGTAGACTTTGACACGCCATAAAACACAAAACAAATAGGAATTTCGAGAAACGGAGACCGGATTCGTGATCCTGGGGTTCGAATCTATAAGTATGCCAAATGTCATGGAAATCGGTGACGGTCATTTGTGGACTTGCCCGGCTGAAGGCCTGTTTTGGCACTTTTCTGAAAACTAAAAGTGTAAATATCTCTGGTTCTATTCCATATTTTCGAGCTTACGAAGTGCCGAAAAATTCACCAAAAAATTACCTTTCTTTGACCACTTTGCTGGAGATTCTGGCTTTAGCCGTTCAGACTTGACTCACGTTTAAAGTTTGGACAAGGGGTCGAAAATTGAAGGGGCGCACCTGGCCATTTTTTGGGGGTGCCGAAAAAAAAATTGAGTTAGGCAGGTCAAGTGGTAGCTGAATGAGAGTAGGCTCCAGGACCAGTCTTAGATTTGCGATATCTCTTATTTTTAAATGACTTATTGGGCAAAACGTGTGCACACCAAAAAAAATAAATTTCAAAATTTTTGCATCGAATGCTTTCTTTACATTCCGTAGGTGACGAAATAGTTCAAAATTCTGTCCTAACCTCACTTATGTGGTGCTCAGAGATGTCTAAAGTTTTCCGTCGTAGACTTTGACACGCCATAAAACACAAAACAAATAGGAATTTCGAGAGACGGAGACCGGATTCGTGATCCTGGGGTTCGAATCTATAAGTATGCCAAATGTCATGGAAATCGGTGACGGTCATTTGTGGACTTGCCCGGCTGAAGGCCTGTTTTGGCACTTTTCTGAAAACTAAAAGTGTAAATATCTCTGGTTCTATTCCATATTTTCGAGCTTACGAAGTGCCGAAAAATTCACCAACAAATTACCTTTCTTTGACCACTTTGCTGGAGATTCTGGCTTTAGCCGTTCAGAGTTGACTCACGTTTAAAGTTTGGACAAGGGGTCGAAAATTGAAGGGGCGCACCTTGCCATTTTTTGGGGGTGCCGAAAAAAAAATTGAGTTAGGCAGGTCAAGTGGTAGCTGAATGAGAGTAGACTCCAGGACCAGTCTTAGATTTGCGATATCTCTTATTTTTAAATGACTTATGGGGCAAAACGTGTGCACACCAAAAAAAATAAATTTCTAAATTTTTGCATCGAATGCTTTCTTTACATTCCGTAGGTGACGAAATAGTTCAAAATTCTGTCCTAACCTCACTTATGTGGTGCTCAGAGATGTCTAAAGTTTTCCGTCGTAGACTTTGACACGCCATAAAACACAAAACAAATAGGAATTTCGAGAAACGGAGACCGGATTCGTGATCCTGGGGTTCGAATCTATAAGTATGCCAAATGTCATGGAAATCGGTGACGGTCATTTGTGGACTTGCCCGGCTGAAGGCCTGTTTTGGCACTTTTCTGAAAACTAAAAGTGTAAATATCTCTGGTTCTATTCCATATTTTCGAGCTTACGAAGTGCCGAAAAATTCACCAAAAAATTACCTTTCTTTGACCACTTTGCTGGAGATTCTGGCTTTAGCCGTTCAGACTTGACTCACGTTTAAAGTTTGGACAAGGGGTCGAAAATTGAAGGGGCGCACCTGGCCATTTTTTGGGGGTGCCGAAAAAAAAATTGAGTTAGGCAGGTCAAGTGGTAGCTGAATGAGAGTAGGCTCCAGGACCAGTCTTAGATTTGCGATATCTCTTATTTTTAAATGACTTATGGGGCAAAACGTGTGCACACCAAAAAAAATAAATTTCAAAATTTTTGCATCGAATGCTTTCTTTACATTCCGTAGGTGACGAAATAGTTCAAAATTCTGTCCTAACCTCTCTTATGTGGTGCTCAGAGATGTCTAAAGTTTTCCGTCGTAGACTTTGACACGCCATAAAACACAAAACAAATAGGAATTTCGAGAGACGGAGACCGGATTCGTGATCCTGGGGTTCGAATCTATAAGTATGCCAAATGTTATGGAAATCGGTGACGGTCATTTGTGGACTTGCCCGGCTGAAGGCCTGTTTTGGCACTTTTCTGAAAACTAAAAGTGTAAATATCTCTGGTTCTATTCCATATTTTCGAGCTTACGAAGTGCCGAAAAATTCACCAACAAATTACCTTTCTTTGACCACTTTGCTGGAGATTCTGGCTTTAGCCGTTCAGAGTTGACTCACGTTTAAAGTTTGGACAAGGGGTCGAAAATTGAAGGGGCGCACCTTGCCATTTTTTGGGGGTGCCGAAAAAAAAATTGAGTTAGGCAGGTCAAGTGGTAGCTGAATGAGAGTAGACTCCAGGACCAGTCTTAGATTTGCGATATCTCTTATTTTTAAATGACTTATGGGGCAAAACGTGTGCACACCAAAAAAAATAAATTTCAAAATTTTTGCATCGAATGCTTTCTTTACATTCCGTAGGTGACGAAATAGTTCAAAATTCTGTCCTAACCTCACTTATGTGGTGCTCAGAGATGTCTAAAGTTTTCCGTCGTAGACTTTGACACGGCATAAAACACAAAACAAATAGGAATTTCGAGAAACGGAGACCGGATTCGTGATCCTGGGGTTCGAATCTATAATATACCAAATGTCATGGAAATCGGTGACGGTCATTTGTGGACTTGCCCGGCTGAAGGCCTGTTTTGGCACTTTTCTGAAAACTAAAAGTGTAAATATCTCTGGTTCTATTCCATATTTTCGAGCTTACGAAGTGCCGAAAAATTCACCAAAAAATTACCTTTCTTTGACCACTTTGCTGGAGATTCTGGCTTTAGCCGTTCAGACTTGACTCACGTTTAAAGTTTGGACAAGGGGTCAAAAATTGAAGGGGCGCACCTTGCCATTTTTTGGGGGTGCCGAAAAAAAAATTGAGTTAGGCAGGTCAAGTGGTAGTTGAATGAGAGTAGGCTCCAGGACCAGTCTTAGATTTGCGATATCTCTTATTTTTAAATGACTTATGGGGCAAAACGTGTGCACACCAAAAAAAAAATAAATTTCAAAATTTTTGCATCGAATGCTTTCTTTACATTCCGTAGGTGACGAAATAGTTCAAAATTCTGTCCTAACCTCACTTATGTGGTGCTCAGAGATGTCTAAAGTTTTCCGTCGTAGACTTTGACACGCCATAAAACACAAAACAAATAGGAATTTCGAGAAACGGAGACCGGATTCGTGATCCTGGGGTTCGAATCTATAAGTATGCCAAATGTCATGGAAATCGGTGACGGTCATTTGTGGACTTGCCCGGCTGAAGGCCTGTTTTGGCACTTTTCTGAAAACTAAAAGTGTAAATATCTCTGGTTCTATTCCATATTTTCGAGCTTACGAAGTGCCGAAAAATTCACCAAAAAATTACCTTTCTTTGACCACTTTGCTGGAGATTCTGGCTTTAGCCGTTCAGACTTGACTCACGTTTAAAGTTTGGACAAGGGGTCGAAAATTGCCATTTTTTGGGGGTGCCGAAAAAAAAATTCAGTTAGGCAGGTCAAGTGGTAGCTGAATGAGAGTAGACTCCAGGACCAGTCTTAGATTTGCGATCTCTTATTTTTAAATGACTTATGGGGCAAAACGTGTGCACACCAAAAAAAATAAATTTCTAAATTTTTGCATCGAATGCTTTCTTTACATTCCGTAGGTGACGAAATAGTTCAAAATTCTGTCCTAACCTCACTTATGTGGTGCTCAGAGATGTCTAAAGTTTTCCGTCGTAGACTTTGACACGCCATAAAACACAAAACAAATAGGAATTTCGAGAAACGGAGACCGGATTCGTGATCCTGGGGTTCGAATCTATAAGTATGCCAAATGTCATGGAAATCGGTGACGGTCATTTGTGGACTTGCCCGGCTGAAGGCCTGTTTTGGCACTTTTCTGAAAACTAAAAGTGTAAATATCTCTGGTTCTATTCCATATTTTCGAGCTTACGAAGTGCCGAAAAATTCACCAAAAAATTACCTTTCTTTGACCACTTTGCTGGAGATTCTGGCTTTAGCCGTTCAGACTTGACTCACGTTTAAAGTTTGGACAAGGGGTCGAAAATTGCCATTTTTTGGGGGTGCCGAAAAAAAAATTCAGTTAGGCAGGTCAAGTGGTAGCTGAATGAGAGTAGACTCCAGGACCAGTCTTAGATTTGCGATCTCTTATTTTTAAATGACTTATGGGGCAAAACGTGTGCACACCAAAAAAAATAAATTTCTAAATTTTTGCATCGAATGCTTTCTTTACATTCCGTAGGTGACGAAATAGTTCAAAATTCTGTCCTAACCTCACTTATGTGGTGCTCAGAGATGTCTAAAGTTTTCCGTCGTAGACTTTGACACGCCATAAAACACAAAACAAATAGGAATTTCGAGAAACGGAGACCGGATTCGTGATCCTGGGGTTCGAATCTATAAGTATGCCAAATGTCATGGAAATCGGTGACGGTCATTTGTGGACTTGCCCGGCTGAAGGCCTGTTTTGGCACTTTTCTGAAAACTAAAAGTGTAAATATCTCTGGTTCTATTCCATATTTTCGAGCTTACGAAGTGCCGAAAAATTCACCAAAAAATTACCTTTCTTTGACCACTTTGCTGGAGATTCTGGCTTTAGCCGTTCAGACTTGACTCACGTTTAAAGTTTGGACAAGGGGTCGAAAATTGAAGGGGCGCACCTGGCCATTTTTTGGGGGTGCCGAAAAAAAAATTGAGTTAGGCAGGTCAAGTGGTAGCTGAATGAGAGTAGGCTCCAGGACCAGTCTTAGATTTGCGATATCTCTTATTTTTAAATGACTTATGGGGCAAAACGTGTGCACACCAAAAAAAATAAATTTCAAAATTTTTGCATCGAATGCTTTCTTTACATTCCGTAGGTGACGAAATAGTTCAAAATTCTGTCCTAACCTCACTTATGTGGTGCTCAGAGATGTCTAAAGTTTTCCGTCGTAGACTTTGACACGCCATAAAACACAAAACAAATAGGAATTTCGAGAGACGGAGACCGGATTCGTGATCCTGGGGTTCGAATCTATAAGTATGCCAAATGTTATGGAAATCGGTGACGGTCATTTGTGGACTTGCCCGGCTGAAGGCCTGTTTTGGCACTTTTCTGAAAACTAAAAGTGTAAATATCTCTGGTTCTATTCCATATTTTCGAGCTTACGAAGTGCCGAAAAATTCACCAACAAATTACCTTTCTTTGACCACTTTGCTGGAGATTCTGGCTTTAGCCGTTCAGAGTTGACTCACGTTTAAAGTTTGGACAAGGGGTCGAAAATTGAAGGGGCGCACCTTGCCATTTTTTGGGGGTGCCGAAAAAAAAATTGAGTTAGGCAGGTCAAGTGGTAGCTGAATGAGAGTAGACTCCAGGACCAGTCTTAGATTTGCGATATCTCTTATTTTTAAATGACTTATGGGGCAAAACGTGTGCACACCAAAAAAAATAAATTTCAAAATTTTTGCATCGAATGCTTTCTTTACATTCCGTAGGTGACGAAATAGTTCAAAATTCTGTCCTAACCTCACTTATGTGGTGCTCAGAGATGTCTAAAGTTTTCCGTCGTAGACTTTGACACGCCATAAAACACAAAACAAATAGGAATTTCGAGAAACGGAGACCGGATTCGTGATCCTGGGGTTCGAATCTATAATATACCAAATGTCATGGAAATCGGTGACGGTCATTTGTGGACTTGCCCGGCTGAAGGCCTGTTTTGGCACTTTTCTGAAAACTAAAAGTGTAAATATCTCTGGTTCTATTCCATATTTTCGAGCTTACGAAGTGCCGAAAAATTCACCAAAAAATTACCTTTCTTTGACCACTTTGCTGGAGATTCTGGCTTTAGCCGTTCAGACTTGACTCACGTTTAAAGTTTGGACAAGGGGTCAAAAATTGAAGGGGCGCACCTTGCCATTTTTTGGGGGTGCCGAAAAAAAAATTGAGTTAGGCAGGTCAAGTGGTAGTTGAATGAGAGTAGGCTCCAGGACCAGTCTTAGATTTGCGATATCTCTTATTTTTAAATGACTTATGGGGCAAAACGTGTGCACACCAAAAAAAAAATAAATTTCAAAATTTTTGCATCGAATGCTTTCTTTACATTCCGTAGGTGACGAAATAGTTCAAAATTCTGTCCTAACCTCACTTATGTGGTGCTCAGAGATGTCTAAAGTTTTCCGTCGTAGACTTTGACACGCCATAAAACACAAAACAAATAGGAATT
Organism: Tenodera sinensis; assembly: GCA_030765045.1. Classification (NCBI taxonomy): domain Eukaryota; kingdom Metazoa; phylum Arthropoda; class Insecta; order Mantodea; family Mantidae; genus Tenodera; species Tenodera sinensis. The sequence continues at coordinate 118,535,488 of CM060970.1, forward strand.
TCGAGAAACGGAGACCGGATTCGTGATCCTGGGGTTCGAATCTATAAGTATGCCAAATGTCATGGAAATCGGTGACGGTCATTTGTGGACTTGCCCGGCTGAAGGCCTGTTTTGGCACTTTTCTGAAAACTAAAAGTGTAAATATCTCTGGTTCTATTCCATATTTTCGAGCTTACGAAGTGCCGAAAAATTCACCAAAAAATTACCTTTCTTTGACCACTTTGCTGGAGATTCTGGCTTTAGCCGTTCAGACTTGACTCACGTTTAAAGTTTGGACAAGGGGTCGAAAATTGCCATTTTTTGGGGGTGCCGAAAAAAAAATTCAGTTAGGCAGGTCAAGTGGTAGCTGAATGAGAGTAGACTCCAGGACCAGTCTTAGATTTGCGATCTCTTATTTTTAAATGACTTATGGGGCAAAACGTGTGCACACCAAAAAAAATAAATTTCTAAATTTTTGCATCGAATGCTTTCTTTACATTCCGTAGGTGACGAAATAGTTCAAAATTCTGTCCTAACCTCACTTATGTGGTGCTCAGAGATGTCTAAAGTTTTCCGTCGTAGACTTTGACACGCCATAAAACACAAAACAAATAGGAATTTCGAGAAACGGAGACCGGATTCGTGATCCTGGGGTTCGAATCTATAAGTATGCCAAATGTCATGGAAATCGGTGACGGTCATTTGTGGACTTGCCCGGCTGAAGGCCTGTTTTGGCACTTTTCTGAAAACTAAAAGTGTAAATATCTCTGGTTCTATTCCATATTTTCGAGCTTACGAAGTGCCGAAAAATTCACCAAAAAATTACCTTTCTTTGACCACTTTGCTGGAGATTCTGGCTTTAGCCGTTCAGACTTGACTCACGTTTAACCCTTTCAGACCCGAATTATTTTGCTTCTTATGCCGTTCTTCCTCTAATTCGAAACCGGTCTAGATTAGGTGGTCTGGGACACCTTCAGCTTGCTGGCTTGGATAGCCATGATCGTTAAGGCAACACGTAGTGCACTGGCCATGCACTCAAAGCCTGAGGTCGTGAGTTCAAGTCTCGGTAACCGCAGTTAAATGTGCCTGTGGTAAAGGACGGGGAGGGCCCATGTAAAATAATCGGCGTGATGGCACGCGTGGATGATGATGGGGTATCATTTGACTGCGGTTGCATGGATTTTGCTTCTTTTCTTTAAAAAAAAAAAAAAAAACACTACAATGTAAATTGTAAAAAATAAATAATTTTGTACAATTCAGAACATGTTTTTACATAGGTTTAATTGGTGACGAACAGTATAACAAGAATATAGCAGAAAAAACCGTTAAAAGTATTACAAGTAGGCAAAAAATGCCTATGTCCATTATAATGGACACCGGGACTGAAAGGGTTAAAGTTTGGACAAGGGGTCGAAAATTGCCATTTTTTGGGGGTGCCGAAAAAAAAATTCAGTTAGGCAGGTCAAGTGGTAGCTGAATGAGAGTAGACTCCAGGACCAGTCTTAGATTTGCGATCTCTTATTTTTAAATGACTTATGGGGCAAAACGTGTGCACACCAAAAAAAATAAATTTCTAAATTTTTGCATCGAATGCTTTCTTTACATTCCGTAGGTGACGAAATAGTTCAAAATTCTGTCCTAACCTCACTTATGTGGTGCTCAGAGATGTCTAAAGTTTTCCGTCGTAGACTTTGACACGCCATAAAACACAAAACAAATAGGAATTTCGAGAAACGGAGACCGGATTCGTGATCCTGGGGTTCGAATCTATAAGTATGCCAAATGTCATGGAAATCGGTGACGGTCATTTGTGGACTTGCCCGGCTGAAGGCCTGTTTTGGCACTTTTCTGAAAACTAAAAGTGTAAATATCTCTGGTTCTATTCCATATTTTCGAGCTTACGAAGTGCCGAAAAATTCACCAAAAAATTACCTTTCTTTGACCACTTTGCTGGAGATTCTGGCTTTAGCCGTTCAGACTTGACTCACGTTTAAAGTTTGGACAAGGGGTCGAAAATTGAAGGGGCGCACCTGGCCATTTTTTGGGGGTGCCGAAAAAAAAATTGAGTTAGGCAGGTCAAGTGGTAGCTGAATGAGAGTAGGCTCCAGGACCAGTCTTAGATTTGCGATATCTCTTATTTTTAAATGACTTATGGGGCAAAACGTGTGCACACCAAAAAAAAATAAATTTCAAAATTTTTGCATCGAATGCTTTCTTTACATTCCGTAGGTGACGAAATAGTTCAAAATTCTGTCCTAACCTCACTTATGTGGTGCTCAGAGATGTCTAAAGTTTTCCGTCGTAGACTTTGACACGCCATAAAACACAAAACAAATAGGAATTTCGAGAAACGGAGACCGGATTCGTGATCCTGGGGTTCGAATCTATAAGTATGCCAAATGTCATGGAAATCGGTGACGGTCATTTGTGGACTTGCCCGGCTGAAGGCCTGTTTTGGCACTTTTCTGAAAACTAAAAGTGTAAATATCTCTGGTTCTATTCCATATTTTCGAGCTTACGAAGTGCCGAAAAATTCACCAAAAAATTACCTTTCTTTGACCACTTTGCTGGAGATTCTGGCTTTAGCCGTTCAGACTTGACTCACGTTTAAAGTTTGGACAAGGGGTCGAAAATTGAAGGGGCGCACCTTGCCATTTTTTGGGGGTGCCGAAAAGAAAATTCAGTTAGGCAGGTCAAGTGGTAGCTGAATGAGAGTAGACTCCAGGACCAGTCTTAGATTTGCGATATCTCTTATTTTTAAATGACTTATGGGGCAAAACGTGTGCACACCAAAAAAAATAAATTTCAAAATTTTTGCATCGAATGCTTTCTTTACATTCCGTAGGTGACGAAATAGTTCAAAATTCTGTCCTAACCTCACTTATGTGGTGCTCAGAGATGTCTAAAGTTTTCCGTCGTAGACTTTGACACGCCATAAAACACAAAACAAATAGGAATTTCGAGAGACGGAGACCGGATTCGTGATCCTGGGGTTCGAATCTATAAGTATGCCAAATGTCATGGAAATCGGTGACGGTCATTTGTGGACTTGCCCGGCTGAAGGCCTGTTTTGGCACTTTTCTGAAAACTAAAAGTGTAAATATCTCTGGTTCTATTCCATATTTTCGAGCTTACGAAGTGCCGAAAAATTCACCAACAAATTACCTTTCTTTGACCACTTTGCTGGAGATTCTGGCTTTAGCCGTTCAGAGTTGACTCACGTTTAAAGTTTGGACAAGGGGTCGAAAATTGAAGGGGCGCACCTTGCCATTTTTTGGGGGTGCCGAAAAAAAAATTGAGTTAGGCAGGTCAAGTGGTAGCTGAATGAGAGTAGACTCCAGGACCAGTCTTAGATTTGCGATATCTCTTATTTTTAAATGACTTATGGGGCAAAACGTGTGCACACCAAAAAAAAATAAATTTCAAAATTTTTGCATCGAATGCTTTCTTTACATTCCGTAGGTGACGAAATAGTTCAAAATTCTGTCCTAACCTCACTTATGTGGTGCTCAGAGATGTCTAAAGTTTTCCGTCGTAGACTTTGACACGCCATAAAACACAAAACAAATAGGAATTTCGAGAAACGGAGACCGGATTCGTGATCCTGGGGTTCGAATCTATAATATACCAAATGTCATGGAAATCGGTGACGGTCATTTGTGGACTTGCCCGGCTGAAGGCCTGTTTTGGCACTTTTCTGAAAACTAAAAGTGTAAATATCTCTGGTTCTATTCCATATTTTCGAGCTTACGAAGTGCCGAAAAATTCACCAAAAAATTACCTTTCTTTGACCACTTTGCTGGAGATTCTGGCTTTAGCCGTTCAGACTTGACTCACGTTTAAAGTTTGGACAAGGGGTCAAAAATTGAAGGGGCGCACCTTGCCATTTTTTGGGGGTGCCGAAAAAAAAATTGAGTTAGGCAGGTCAAGTGGTAGTTGAATGAGAGTAGGCTCCAGGACCAGTCTTAGATTTGCGATATCTCTTATTTTTAAATGACTTATGGGGCAAAACGTGTGCACACCAAAAAAAAAATAAATTTCAAAATTTTTGCATCGAATGCTTTCTTTACATTCCGTAGGTGACGAAATAGTTCAAAATTCTGTCCTAACCTCACTTATGTGGTGCTCAGAGATGTCTAAAGTTTTCCGTCGTAGACTTTGACACGCCATAAAACACAAAACAAATAGGAATTTCGAGAAACGGAGACCGGATTCGTGATCCTGGGGTTCGAATCTATAAGTATGCCAAATGTCATGGAAATCGGTGACGGTCATTTGTGGACTTGCCCGGCTGAAGGCCTGTTTTGGCACTTTTCTGAAAACTAAAAGTGTAAATATCTCTGGTTCTATTCCATATTTTCGAGCTTACGAAGTGCCGAAAAATTCACCAAAAAATTACCTTTCTTTGACCACTTTGCTGGAGATTCTGGCTTTAGCCGTTCAGACTTGACTCACGTTTAAAGTTTGGACAAGGGGTCGAAAATTGCCATTTTTTGGGGGTGCCGAAAAAAAAATTCAGTTAGGCAGGTCAAGTGGTAGCTTAATGAGAGTAGACTCCAGGACCAGTCTTAGATTTGCGATCTCTTATTTTTAAATGACTTATGGGGCAAAACGTGTGCACACCAAAAAAAATAAATTTCTAAATTTTTGCATCGAATGCTTTCTTTACATTCCGTAGGTGACGAAATAGTTCAAAATTCTGTCCTAACCTCACTTATGTGGTGCTCAGAGATGTCTAAAGTTTTCCGTCGTAGACTTTGACACGCCATAAAACACAAAACAAATAGGAATTTCGAGAAACGGAGACCGGATTCGTGATCCTGGGGTTCGAATCTATAAGTATGCCAAATGTCATGGAAATCGGTGACGGTCATTTGTGGACTTGCCCGGCTGAAGGCCTGTTTTGGCACTTTTCTGAAAACTAAAAGTGTAAATATCTCTGGTTCTATTCCATATTTTCGAGCTTACGAAGTGCCGAAAAATTCACCAAAAAATTACCTTTCTTTGACCACTTTGCTGGAGATTCTGGCTTTAGCCGTTCAGACTTGACTCACGTTTAAAGTTTGGACAAGGGGTCGAAAATTGAAGGGGCGCACCTGGCCATTTTTTGGGGGTGCCGAAAAAAAAATTGAGTTAGGCAGGTCAAGTGGTAGCTGAATGAGAGTAGGCTCCAGGACCAGTCTTAGATTTGCGATATCTCTTATTTTTAAATGACTTATGGGGCAAAACGTGTGCACACCAAAAAAAATAAATTTCAAAATTTTTGCATCGAATGCTTTCTTTACATTCCGTAGGTGACGAAATAGTTCAAAATTCTGTCCTAACCTCACTTATGTGGTGCTCAGAGATGTCTAAAGTTTTCCGTCGTAGACTTTGACACGCCATAAAACACAAAACAAATAGGAATTTCGAGAGACGGAGACCGGATTCGTGATCCTGGGGTTCGAATCAATAAGTATGCCAAATGTTATGGAAATCGGTGACGGTCATTTGTGGACTTGCCCGGCTGAAGGCCTGTTTTGGCACTTTTCTGAAAACTAAAAGTGTAAATATCTCTGGTTCTATTCCATATTTTCGAGCTTACGAAGTGCCGAAAAATTCACCAACAAATTACCTTTCTTTGACCACTTTGCTGGAGATTCTGGCTTTAGCCGTTCAGAGTTGACTCACGTTTAAAGTTTGGACAAGGGGTCGAAAATTGAAGGGGCGCACCTTGCCATTTTTTGGGGGTGCCGAAAAAAAAATTGAGTTAGGCAGGTCAAGTGGTAGCTGAATGAGAGTAGACTCCAGGACCAGTCTTAGATTTGCGATATCTCTTATTTTTAAATGACTTATGGGGCAAAACGTGTGCACACCAAAAAAAATAAATTTCAAAATTTTTGCATCGAATGCTTTCTTTACATTCCGTAGGTGACGAAATAGTTCAAAATTCTGTCCTAACCTCACTTATGTGGTGCTCAGAGATGTCTAAAGTTTTCCGTCGTAGACTTTGACACGCCATAAAACACAAAACAAATAGGAATTTCGAGAAACGGAGACCGGATTCGTGATCCTGGGGTTCGAATCTATAATATACCAAATGTCATGGAAATCGGTGACGGTCATTTGTGGACTTGCCCGGCTGAAGGCCTGTTTTGGCACTTTTCTGAAAACTAAAAGTGTAAATATCTCTGGTTCTATTCCATATTTTCGAGCTTACGAAGTGCCGAAAAATTCACCAAAAAATTACCTTTCTTTGACCACTTTGCTGGAGATTCTGGCTTTAGCCGTTCAGACTTGACTCACGTTTAAAGTTTGGACAAGGGGTCAAAAATTGAAGGGGCGCACCTTGCCATTTTTTGGGGGTGCCGAAAAAAAAATTGAGTTAGGCAGGTCAAGTGGTAGTTGAATGAGAGTAGGCTCCAGGACCAGTCTTAGATTTGCGATATCTCTTATTTTTAAATGACTTATGGGGCAAAACGTGTGCACACCAAAAAAAAAATAAATTTCAAAATTTTTGCATCGAATGCTTTCTTTACATTCCGTAGGTGACGAAATAGTTCAAAATTCTGTCCTAACCTCACTTATGTGGTGCTCAGAGATGTCTAAAGTTTTCCGTCGTAGACTTTGACACGCCATAAAACACAAAACAAATAGGAATTTCGAGAAACGGAGACCGGATTCGTGATCCTGGGGTTCGAATCTATAAGTATGCCAAATGTCATGGAAATCGGTGACGGTCATTTGTGGACTTGCCCGGCTGAAGGCCTGTTTTGGCACTTTTCTGAAAACTAAAAGTGTAAATATCTCTGGTTCTATTCCATATTTTCGAGCTTACGAAGTGCCGAAAAATTCACCAAAAAATTACCTTTCTTTGACCACTTTGCTGGAGATTCTGGCTTTAGCCGTTCAGACTTGACTCACGTTTAAAGTTTGGACAAGGGGTCGAAAATTGCCATTTTTTGGGGGTGCCGAAAAAAAAATTCAGTTAGGCAGGTCAAGTGGTAGCTGAATGAGAGTAGACTCCAGGACCAGTCTTAGATTTGCGATCTCTTATTTTTAAATGACTTATGGGGCAAAACGTGTGCACACCAAAAAAAATAAATTTCTAAATTTTTGCATCGAATGCTTTCTTTACATTCCGTAGGTGACGAAATAGTTCAAAATTCTGTCCTAACCTCACTTATGTGGTGCTCAGAGATGTCTAAAGTTTTCCGTCGTAGACTTTGACACGCCATAAAACACAAAACAAATAGGAATTTCGAGAAACGGAGACCGGATTCGTGATCCTGGGGTTCGAATCTATAAGTATGCCAAATGTCATGGAAATCGGTGACGGTCATTTGTGGACTTGCCCGGCTGAAGGCCTGTTTTGGCACTTTTCTGAAAACTAAAAGTGTAAATATCTCTGGTTCTATTCCATATTTTCGAGCTTACGAAGTGCCGAAAAATTCACCAAAAAATTACCTTTCTTTGACCACTTTGCTGGAGATTCTGGCTTTAGCCGTTCAGACTTGACTCACGTTTAAAGTTTGGACAAGGGGTCGAAAATTGCCATTTTTTGGGGGTGCCGAAAAAAAAATTCAGTTAGGCAGGTCAAGTGGTAGCTGAATGAGAGTAGACTCCAGGACCAGTCTTAGATTTGCGATCTCTTATTTTTAAATGACTTATGGGGCAAAACGTGTGCACACCAAAAAAAATAAATTTCTAAATTTTTGCATCGAATGCTTTCTTTACATTCCGTAGGTGACGAAATAGTTCAAAATTCTGTCCTAACCTCACTTATGTGGTGCTCAGAGATGTCTAAAGTTTTCCGTCGTAGACTTTGACACGCCATAAAACACAAAACAAATAGGAATTTCGAGAAACGGAGACCGGATTCGTGATCCTGGGGTTCGAATCTATAAGTATGCCAAATGTCATGGAAATCGGTGACGGTCATTTGTGGACTTGCCCGGCTGAAGGCCTGTTTTGGCACTTTTCTGAAAACTAAAAGTGTAAATATCTCTGGTTCTATTCCATATTTTCGAGCTTACGAAGTGCCGAAAAATTCACCAAAAAATTACCTTTCTTTGACCACTTTGCTGGAGATTCTGGCTTTAGCCGTTCAGACTTGACTCACGTTTAAAGTTTGGACAAGGGGTCGAAAATTGAAGGAGCGCACCTTGCCATTTTTTGGGGGTGCCGAAAAAAAAATTGAGTTAGGCAGGTCAAGTGGTAGCTGAATGAGAGTAGACTCCAGGACCAGTCTTAGATTTGCGATATCTCTTATTTTTAAATGACTTATGGGGCAAAACGTGTGCACACCAAGAAAAATAAATTTCAAAATTTTTGCATCGAATGCTTTCTTTACATTCCGTAGGTGACGAAATAGTTCAAAATTCTGTCCTAACCTCACTTATGTGGTGCTCAGAGATGTCTAAAGTTTTCCGTCGTAGACTTTGACACGCCATAAAACACAAAACAAATAGGAATTTCGAGAAACGGAGACCGGATTCGTGATCCTGGGGTTCGAATCTATAAGTATGCCAAATGTCATGGAAATCGGTGACGGTCATTTGTGGACTTGCCCGGCTGAAGGCCTGTTTTGGCACTTTTCTGAAAACTAAAAGTGTAAATATCTCTGGTTCTATTCCATATTTTCGAGCTTACGAAGTGCCGAAAAATTCACCAAAAAATTACCTTTCTTTGACCACTTTGCTGGAGATTCTGGCTTTAGCCATTCAGACTTGACTCACGTTTAAAGTTTGGACAAGGGGTCGAAAATTGAGGGGGCACACCTTGCCATTTTTGGGGGGTGCCGAAAAAAAAATTGAGTTAGGCAGGTCAAGTGGTAGCTGAATGGGAGTGGACTCCAGGACCAGTCTTAGATTTGCGATATCTCTTATTTTTAAATGACTTATGGGGCAAAACGTGTGCACACCAAAAAAAATAAATTTCAAAATTTTTGCATCGAATGCTTTCTTTACATTCCGTAGGTGACGAAATAGTTCAAAATTCTGTCCTAACCTCACTTATGTGGTGCTCAGAGATGTCTAAAGTTTTCCGTCGTAGACTTTGACACGCCATAAAACACAAAACAAATAGGAATTTCGAGAAACGGAGACCGGATTCGTGATCCTGGGGTTCGAATCTATAAGTATGCCAAATGTCATGGAAATCGGTGACGGTCATTTGTGGACTTGCCCGGCTGAAGGCCTGTTTTGGCACTTTTCTGAAAACTAAAAGTGTAAATATCTCTGGTTCTATTCCATATTTTCGAGCTTACGAAGTGCCGAAAAATTCACCAAAAAATTACCTTTCTTTGACCACTTTGCTGGAGATCGTGGCTTTAGCCGTTCAGACTTGACTCACGTTTAAAGTTTGGACAAGGGGTCGAAAATTGAAGGGACGTACCTGGCCATTTTTTGGCGGTGCCGAAAAAAAATTGAGTTAGGCAGGTCAAGTGGTAGCTGAATGAGAGTAGACTCCAGGACCAGTCTTAGATTTGCGATATCTCTTATTTTTAAATGACTTATGGGGCAAAACGTGTGCACACCAAAAAAAATAAATTTCTAAATTTTTGCATCGAATGCTTTCTTTACATTCCGTAGGTGACGAAATAGTTCAAAATTCTGTCCTAACCTCACTTATGTGGTGCTCAGAGATGTCTAAAGTTTTCCGTCGTAGACTTTGACACGCCATAAAACACAAAACAAATAGGAATTTCGAGAAACGGAGACCGGATTCGTGATCCTGGGGTTCGAATCTATAATATACCAAATGTCATGGAAATCGGTGACGGTCATTTGTGGACTTGCCCGGCTGAAGGCCTGTTTTGGCACTTTTCTGAAAACTAAAAGTTTAAATATCTCTGGTTCTATTCCATATTTTCGAGCTTACGAAGTGCCGAAAAATTCACCAAAAAATTACCTTTCTTTGACCACTTTGCTGGAGATTCTGGCTTTAGCCGTTCAGAGTTGACTCACGTTTAAAGTTTGGACAAGGGGTCGAAAATTGAAGGGGCGCACCTTGCCATTTTTTGGGGGTGCCGAAAAAAAAATTGAGTTAGGCAGGTCAAGTGGTAGCTGAATGAGAGTAGACTCCAGGACCAGTCTTAGATTTGCGATATCTCTTATTTTTAAATGACTTATGGGGCAAAACGTGTGCACTCCAAAAAAAATAAATTTCAAAATTTTTGCATCGAATGCTTTCTTTACATTCCGTAGGTGAGGAAATAGTTCAAAATTCTGTCCTAACCTCACTTATGTGGTGCTCAGAGATGTCTAAAGTTTTCCGTCGTAGACTTTGACACGCCATAAAACACAAAACAAATAGGAATTTCGAGAAACATGGACCGGATTCGTGATCCTGGGGTTCGAATCTATAAGTATGCCAAATGTCATGGAAATCGGTGACGGTCATTTGTGGACTTGCCCGGCTGAAGGGCTGTTTTGGCACTTTTCTGAAAACTAAAAGTGTAAATATCTCTGGTTCTATTCCATATTTTCGAGCTTACGAAGTGCCGAAAAATTCACCAAAAAATTACCTTTCTTTGACCACTTTGCTGGAGATTCTGGCTTTAGCCGTTCAGACTTGACTCACGTTTAAAGTTTGGACAAGGGGTCGAAAATTGAAGGGGCGCACCTTGCCATTTTTTGGGGGTGCCGAAAAGAAAATTGAGTTAGGCAGGTCAAGTGGTAGCTGAATGAGAGTAGACTCCAGGACCAGTCTTAGATTTGCGATATCTCTTATTTTTAAATGACTTATGGGGCAAAACGTGTGCACACCAAAAAAAATAAATTTCAAAATTTTTGCATCGAATGCTTTCTTTACATTCCGTAGGTGACGAAATAGTTCAAAATTCTGTCCTAACCTCACTTATGTGGTGCTCAGAGATGTCTAAAGTTTTCCGTCGTAGACTTTGACACGCCATAAAACACAAAACAAATAGGAATTTCGAGAAACGGAGACCGGATTCGTGATCCTGGGGTTCGAATCTATAATATACCAAAAGTCATGGAAATCGGTGACGGTCATTTGTGGACTTGCCCGGCTGAAGGCCTGTTTTGGCACTTTTCTGAAAACTAAAAGTGTAAATATCTCTGGTTCTATTCCATATTTTCGAGCTTACGAAGTGCCGAAGAATTCACCAACAAATTACCTTTCTTTGACCACTTTGCTGGAGATTCTGGCTTTAGCCGTTCAGACTTGACTCACGTTTAAAGTTTGGACAAGGGGTCAAAAATTGAAGGGGCGCACCTTGCCATTTTTTGGGGGTGCCGAAAAAAAAATTGAGTTAGGCAGGTCAAGTGGTAGCTGAATGAGAGTAGGCTCCAGGACCAGTCTTAGATTTGCGATATCTCTTATTTTTAAATGACTTACGGGGCAAAACGTGTGCACACCAAAAAAAAATAAATTTCAAAATTTTTGCATCGAATGCTTTCTTTACATTCCGTAGGTGACGAAATAGTTCAAAATTCTGTCCTAACCTCACTTATGTGGTGCTCAGAGATGTCTAAAGTTTTCCGTCGTAGACTTTGACACGCCATAAAACACAAAACAAATAGGAATTTCGAGAAACGGAGACCGGATTCGTGATCCTGGGGTTCGAATCTATAAGTATGCCAAATGTCATGGAAATCGGTGACGGTCATTTGTGGACTTGCCCGGCTGAAGGCCTGTTTTGGCACTTTTCTGAAAACTAAAAGTGTAAATATCTCTGGTTCTATTCCATATTTTCGAGCTTACGAAGTGCCGAAAAATTCACCAAAAAATTACCTTTCTTTGACCACTTTGCTGGAGATTCTGGCTTTAGCCGTTCAGACTTGACTCACGTTTAAAGTTTGGACAAGGGGTCGAAAATTGCCATTTTTTGGGGGTGCCGAAAAAAAAATTCAGTTAGGCAGGTCAAGTGGTAGCTGAATGAGAGTAGACTCCAGGACCAGTCTTAGATTTGCGATCTCTTATTTTTAAATGACTTATGGGGCAAAACGTGTGCACACCAAAAAAAATAAATTTCTAAATTTTTGCATCGAATGCTTTCTTTACATTCCGTAGGTGACGAAATAGTTCAAAATTCTGTCCTAACCTCACTTATGTGGTGCTCAGAGATGTCTAAAGTTTTCCGTCGTAGACTTTGACACGCCATAAAACACAAAACAAATAGGAATTTCGAGAAACGGAGACCGGATTCGTGATCCTGGGGTTCGAATCTATAAGTATGCCAAATGTCATGGAAATCGGTGACGGTCATTTGTGGACTTGCCCGGCTGAAGGCCTGTTTTGGCACTTTTCTGAAAACTAAAAGTGTAAATATCTCTGGTTCTATTCCATATTTTCGAGCTTACGAAGTGCCGAAAAATTCACCAAAAAATTACCTTTCTTTGACCACTTTGCTGGAGATTCTGGCTTTAGCCGTTCAGACTTGACTCACGTTTAAAGTTTGGACAAGGGGTCGAAAATTGAAGGAGCGCACCTTGCCATTTTTTGGGGGTGCCGAAAAAAAAATTGAGTTAGGCAGGTCAAGTGGTAGCTGAATGAGAGTAGACTCCAGGACCAGTCTTAGATTTGCGATATCTCTTATTTTTAAATGACTTATGGGGCAAAACGTGTGCACACCAAGAAAAATAAATTTCAAAATTTTTGCATCGAATGCTTTCTTTACATTCCGTAGGTGACGAAATAGTTCAAAATTCTGTCCTAACCTCACTTATGTGGTGCTCAGAGATGTCTAAAGTTTTCCGTCGTAGACTTTGACACGCCATAAAACACAAAACAAATAGGAATTTCGAGAAACGGAGACCGGATTCGTGATCCTGGGGTTCGAATCTATAAGTATGCCAAATGTCATGGAAATCGGTGACGGTCATTTGTGGACTTGCCCGGCTGAAGGCCTGTTTTGGCACTTTTCTGAAAACTAAAAGTGTAAATATCTCTGGTTCTATTCCATATTTTCGAGCTTACGAAGTGCCGAAAAATTCACCAAAAAATTACCTTTCTTTGACCACTTTGCTGGAGATTCTGGCTTTAGCCATTCAGACTTGACTCACGTTTAAAGTTTGGACAAGGGGTCGAAAATTGAGGGGGCACACCTTGCCATTTTTTGGGGGTGCCGAAAAAAAAATTGAGTTAGGCAGGTCAAGTGGTAGCTGAATGGGAGTGGACTCCAGGACCAGTCTTAGATTTGCGATATCTCTTATTTTTAAATGACTTATGGGGCAAAACGTGTGCACACCAAAAAAAATAAATTTCAAAATTTTTGCATCGAATGCTTTCTTTACATTCCGTAGGTGACGAAATAGTTCAAAATTCTGTCCTAACCTCACTTATGTGGTGCTCAGAGATGTCTAAAGTTTTCCGTCGTAGACTTTGACACGCCATAAAACACAAAACAAATAGGAATTTCGAGAAACGGAGACCGGATTCGTGATCCTGGGGTTCGAATCTATAAGTATGCCAAATGTCATGGAAATCGGTGACGGTCATTTGTGGACTTGCCCGGCTGAAGGCCTGTTTTGGCACTTTTCTGAAAACTAAAAGTGTAAATATCTCTGGTTCTATTCCATATTTTCGAGCTTACGAAGTGCCGAAAAATTCACCAAAAAATTACCTTTCTTTGACCACTTTGCTGGAGATCGTGGCTTTAGCCGTTCAGACTTGACTCACGTTTAAAGTTTGGACAAGGGGTCGAAAATTGAAGGGACGTACCTGGCCATTGTTTGGCGGTGCCGAAAAAAAATTGAGTTAGGCAGGTCAAGTGGTAGCTGAATGAGAGTAGACTCCAGGACCAGTCTTAGATTTGCGATATCTCTTATTTTTAAATGACTTATGGGGCAAAACGTGTGCACACCAAAAAAAATAAATTTCTAAATTTTTGCATCGAATGCTTTCTTTACATTCCGTAGGTGACAAAATAGTTCAAAATTCTGTCCTAACCTCACTTATGTGGTGCTCAGAGATGTCTAAAGTTTTCCGTCGTAGACTTTGACACGCCATAAAACACAAAACAAATAGGAATTTCGAGAAACGGAGACCGGATTCGTGATCCTGGGGTTCGAATCTATAATATACCAAATGTCATGGAAATCGGTGACGGTCATTTGTGGACTTGCCCGGCTGAAGGCCTGTTTTGGCACTTTTCTGAAAACTAAAAGTTTAAATATCTCTGGTTCTATTCCATATTTTCGAGCTTACGAAGTGCCGAAAAATTCACCAAAAAATTACCTTTCTTTGACCACTTTGCTGGAGATTCTGGCTTTAGCCGTTCAGAGTTGACTCACGTTTAAAGTTTGGACAAGGGGTCGAAAATTGAAGGGGCGCACCTTGCCATTTTTTGGGGGTGCCGAAAAAAAAATTGAGTTAGGCAGGTCAAGTGGTAGCTGAATGAGAGTAGACTCCAGGACCAGTCTTAGATTTGCGATATCTCTTATTTTTAAATGACTTATGGGGCAAAACGTGTGCACTCCAAAAAAAATAAATTTCAAAATTTTTGCATCGAATGCTTTCTTTACATTCCGTAGGTGAGGAAATAGTTCAAAATTCTGTCCTAACCTCACTTATGTGGTGCTCAGAGATGTCTAAAGTTTTCCGTCGTAGACTTTGACACGCCATAAAACACAAAACAAATAGGAATTTCGAGAAACATGGACCGGATTCGTGATCCTGGGGTTCGAATCTATAAGTATGCCAAATGTCATGGAAATCGGTGACGGTCATTTGTGGACTTGCCCGGCTGAAGGGCTGTTTTGGCACTTTTCTGAAAACTAAAAGTGTAAATATCTCTGGTTCTATTCCATATTTTCGAGCTTACGAAGTGCCGAAAAATTCACCAAAAAATTACCTTTCTTTGACCACTTTGCTGGAGATTCTGGCTTTAGCCGTTCAGACTTGACTCACGTTTAAAGTTTGGACAAGGGGTCGAAAATTGAAGGGGCGCACCTTGCCATTTTTTGGGGGTGCCGAAAAGAAAATTGAGTTAGGCAGGTCAAGTGGTAGCTGAATGAGAGTAGACTCCAGGACCAGTCTTAGATTTGCGATATCTCTTATTTTTAAATGACTTATGGGGCAAAACGTGTGCACACCAAAAAAAATAAATTTCAAAATTTTTGCATCGAATGCTTTCTTTACATTCCGTAGGTGACGAAATAGTTCAAAATTCTGTCCTAACCTCACTTATGTGGTGCTCAGAGATGTCTAAAGTTTTCCGTCGTAGACTTTGACACGCCATAAAACACAAAACAAATAGGAATTTCGAGAAACGGAGACCGGATTCGTGATCCTGGGGTTCGAATCTATAATATACCAAAAGTCATGGAAATCGGTGACGGTCATTTGTGGACTTGCCCGGCTGAAGGCCTGTTTTGGCACTTTTCTGAAAACTAAAAGTGTAAATATCTCTGGTTCTATTCCATATTTTCGAGCTTACGAAGTGCCGAAGAATTCACCAAAAAATTACCTTTCTTTGACCACTTTGCTGGAGATTCTGGCTTTAGCCGTTCAGACTTGACTCACGTTTAAAGTTTGGACAAGGGGTCAAAAATTGAAGGGGCGCACCTTGCCATTTTTTGGGGGTGCCGAAAAAAAAATTGAGTTAGGCAGGTCAAGTGGTAGCTGAATGAGAGTAGGCTCCAGGACCAGTCTTAGATTTGCGATATCTCTTATTTTTAAATGACTTACGGGGCAAAACGTGTGCACACCAAAAAAAAATAAATTTCAAAATTTTTGCATCGAATGCTTTCTTTACATTCCGTAGGTGACGAAATAGTTCAAAATTCTGTCCTAACCTCACTTATGTGGTGCTCAGAGATGTCTAAAGTTTTCCGTCGTAGACTTTGACACGCCATAAAACACAAAACAAATAGGAATTTCGAGAAACGGAGACCGGATTCGTGATCCTGGGGTTCGAATCTATAAGTATGCCAAATGTCATGGAAATCGGTGACGGTCATTTGTGGACTTGCCCGGCTGAAGGCCTGTTTAGCACTTTTCTGAAAACTAAAAGTGTAAATATCTCTGGTTCTATTCCATATTTTCGAGCTTACGAAGTGCCGAAAAATTCACCAAAAAATTACCTTTCTTTGACCACTTTGCTGGAGATTCTGGCTTTAGCCGTTCAGACTTGACTCACGTTTAAAGTTTGGACAAGGGGTCGAAAATTGCCATTTTTTGGGGGTGCCGAAAAAAAAATTCAGTTAGGCAGGTCAAGTGGTAGCTGAATGAGAGTAGACTCCAGGACCAGTCTTAGATTTGCGATCTCTTATTTTTAAATGACTTATGGGGCAAAACGTGTGCACACCAAAAAAAATAAATTTCTAAATTTTTGCATCGAATGCTTTCTTTACATTCCGTAGGTGACGAAATAGTTCAAAATTCTGTCCTAACCTCACTTATGTGGTGCTCAGAGATGTCTAAAGTTTTCCGTCGTAGACTTTGACACGCCATAAAACACAAAACAAATAGGAATTTCGAGAAACGGAGACCGGATTCGTGATCCTGGGGTTCGAATCTATAAGTATGCCAAATGTCATGGAAATCGGTGACGGTCATTTGTGGACTTGCCCGGCTGAAGGCCTGTTTTGGCACTTTTCTGAAAACTAAAAGTGTAAATATCTCTGGTTCTATTCCATATTTTCGAGCTTACGAAGTGCCGAAAAATTCACCAAAAAATTACCTTTCTTTGACCACTTTGCTGGAGATTCTGGCTTTAGCCGTTCAGACTTGACTCACGTTTAAAGTTTGGACAAGGGGTCGAAAATTGAAGGGACCTGGCCATTTTTTGGGGGTGCCGAAAAAAAAATTGAGTTAGGCAGGTCAAGTGGTAGCTGAATGAGAGTAGGCTCCAGGACCAGTCTTAGATTTGCGATATCTCTTATTTTTAAATGAGTTATGGGGCAAAACGTGTGCACACCAAAAAAAAAATAAATTTCAAAATTTTTGCATCGAATGCTTTCTTTACATTCCGTAGGTGACGAAATAGTTCAAAATTCTGTCCTAACCTCACTTATGTGGTGCTCAGAGATGTCTAAAGTTTTCCGTCGTAGACTTTGACACGCCATAAAACACAAAACAAATAGGAATTTCGAGAAACGGAGACCGGATTCGTGATCCTGGGGTTCGAATCTATAAGTATGCCAAATGTCATGGAAATCGGTGACGGTCATTTGTGGACTTGCCCTGCTGAAGGCCTGTTTTGGCACTTTTCTGAAAACTAAAAGTGTAAATATCTCTGGTTCTATTCCATATTTTCGAGCTTACGAAGTGCCGAAAAATTCACCAAAAAATTACCTTTCTTTGACCACTTTGCTGGAGATTCTGGCTTTAGCCGTTCAGACTTGACTCACGTTTAAAGTTTGGACAAGGGGTCGAAAATTGAAGGAGCGCACCTTGCCATTTTTTGGGGGTGCCGAAAAAAAAATTGAGTTAGGCAGGTCAAGTGGTAGCTGAATGAGAGTAGACTCCAGGACCAGTCTTAGATTTGCGATATCTCTTATTTTTAAATGACTTATGGGGCAAAACGTGTGCACACCAAGGAAAATAAATTTCAAAATTTTTGCATCGAATGCTTTCTTTACATTCCGTAGGTGACGAAATAGTTCAAAATTCTGTCCTAACCTCACTTATGTGGTGCTCAGAGATGTCTAAAGTTTTCCGTCGTAGACTTTGACACGCCATAAAACACAAAACAAATAGGAATTTCGAGAAACGGAGACCGGATTCGTGATCCTGGGGTTCGAATCTATAAGTATGCCAAATGTCATGGAAATCGGTGACGGTCATTTGTGGACTTGCCCGGCTGAAGGCCTGTTTTGGCACTTTTCTGAAAACTAAAAGTGTAAATATCTCTGGTTCTATTCCATATTTTCGAGCTTACGAAGTGCCGAAAAATTCACCAAAAAATTACCTTTCTTTGACCACTTTGCTGGAGATCGTGGCTTTAGCCGTTCAGACTTGACTCACGTTTAAAGTTTGGACAAGGGGTCGAAAATTGAAGGGACGCACCTGGCCATTTTTTGGCGGTGCCGAAAAAAAATTGAGTTAGGCAGGTCAAGTGGTAGCTGAATGAGAGTAGACTCCAGGACCAGTCTTAGATTTGCGATATCTCTTATTTTTAAATGACTTATGGGGCAAAACGTGTGCACACCAAAAAAAATAAATTTCTAAATTTTTGCATCGAATGCTTTCTTTACATTCCGTAGGTGACGAAATAGTTCAAAATTCTGTCCTAACCTCACTTATGTGGTGCTCAGAGATGTCTAAAGTTTTCCGTCGTAGACTTTGACACGCCATAAAACACAAAACAAATAGGAATTTCGAGAAACGGAGACCGAATTCGTGATCCTGGGGTTCGAATCTATAATATACCAAATGTCATGGAAATCGGTGACGGTCATTTGTGGACTTGCCCGGCTGAAGGCCTGTTTTGGCACTTTTCTGAAAACTAAAAGTTTAAATATCTCTGGTTCTATTCCATATTTTCGAGCTTACGAAGTGCCGAAAAATTCACCAAAAAATTACCTTTCTTTGACCACTTTGCTGGAGATTCTGGCTTTAGCCGTTCAGAGTTGACTCACGTTTAAAGTTTGGACAAGGGGTCGAAAATTGAAGGGGCGCACCTTGCCATTTTTTGGGGGTGCCGAAAAAAAAATTGAGTTAGGCAGGTCAAGTGGTAGCTGAATGAGAGTAGACTCCAGGACCAGTCTTAGATTTGCGATATC
The DNA here is from genome assembly GCA_030765045.1 of Tenodera sinensis. Taxonomy (NCBI): domain Eukaryota; kingdom Metazoa; phylum Arthropoda; class Insecta; order Mantodea; family Mantidae; genus Tenodera; species Tenodera sinensis. The sequence goes on from CM060970.1 coordinate 118,554,141, forward strand.
TCTTATTTTTAAATGACTTATGGGGCAAAACGTGTGCACTCCAAAAAAAATAAATTTCAAAATTTTTGCATCGAATGCTTTCTTTACATTCCGTAGGTGAGGAAATAGTTCAAAATTCTGTCCTAACCTCACTTATGTGGTGCTCAGAGATGTCTAAAGTTTTCCGTCGTAGACTTTGACACGCCATAAAACACAAAACAAATAGGAATTTCGAGAAACATGGACCGGATTCGTGATCCTGGGGTTCGAATCTATAAGTATGCCAAATGTCATGGAAATCGGTGACGGTCATTTGTGGACTTGCCCGGCTGAAGGCCTGTTTTGGCACTTTTCTGAAAACTAAAAGTGTAAATATCTCTGGTTCTATTCCATATTTTCGAGCTTACGAAGTGCCGAAAAATTCACCAAAAAATTACCTTTCTTTGACCACTTTGCTGGAGATTCTGGCTTTAGCCGTTCAGACTTGACTCACGTTTAAAGTTTGGACAAGGGGTCGAAAATTGAAGGGGCGCACCTGGCCATTTTTTGGGGGTGCCGAAAAAAAAATTGAGTTAGGCAGGTCAAGTGGTAGCTGAATGAGAGTAGACTCCAGGACCAGTCTTAGATTTGCGATATCTCTTATTTTTAAATGACTTATGGGGCAAAACGTGTGCACACCAAAAAAAAATAAATTTCAAAATTTTTGCATCGAATGCTTTCTTTACATTCCGTAGGTGACGAAATAGTTCAAAATTCTGTCCTAACCTCACTTATGTGGTGCTCAGAGATGTCTAAAGTTTTCCGTCGTAGACTTTGACACGCCATAAAACACAAAACAAATAGGAATTTCGAGAAACGGAGACCGGATTCGTGATCCTGGGGTTCGAATCTATAAGTATGTCAAATGTCACGGAAATCGGTGACGGTCATTTGTGGACTTGCCCGGCTGAAGGCCTGTTTTGGCACTTTTCTGAAAACTAAAAGTGTAAATATCTCTGGTTCTATTCCATATTTTCGAGCTTACGAAGTGCCGAAAAATTCACCAAAAAATTACCTTTCTTTGACCACTTTGCTGGAGATTCTGGCTTTAGCCGTTCAGACTTGACTCACGTTTAAAGTTTGGACAAGGGGTCGAAAATTGAAGGGGCGCACCCTGCCATTTTTTGGGGGTGCCGAAAAGAAAATTCAGTTAGGCAGGTCAAGTGGTAGCTGAATGAGAGTAGACTCCAGGACCAGTCTTAGATTTGCGATATCTCTTATTTTTAAATGACTTATGGGGCAAAACGTGTGCACACCAAAAAAAATAAATTTCTAAATTTTTGCATCGAATGCTTTCTTTACATTCCGTAGGTGACGAAATAGTTCAAAATTCTGTCCTAACCTCACTTATGTGGTGCTCAGAGATGTCTAAAGTTTTCCGTCGTAGACTTTGACACGCCATAAAACACAAAACAAATAGGAATTTCGAGAAACGGAGACCGGATTCGTGATCCTGGGGTTCGAATCTATAATATACCAAATGTCATGGAAATCGGTGACGGTCATTTGTGGACTTGCCCGGCTGAAGGCCTGTTTTGGCACTTTTCTGAAAACTAAAAGTTTAAATATCTCTGGTTCTATTCCATATTTTCGAGCTTACGAAGTGCCGAAAAATTCACCAAAAAATTACCTTTCTTTGACCACTTTGCTGGAGATTCTGGCTTTAGCCGTTCAGAGTTGACTCACGTTTAAAGTTTGGACAAGGGGTCGAAAATTGAAGGGGCGCACCTTGCCATTTTTTGGGGGTGCCGAAAAAAAAATTGAGTTAGGCAGGTCAAGTGGTAGCTGAATGAGAGTAGACTCCAGGACCAGTCTTAGATTTGCGATATCTCTTATTTTTAAATGACTTATGGGGCAAAACGTGTGCACTCCAAAAAAAATAAATTTCAAAATTTTTGCATCGAATGCTTTCTTTACATTCCGTAGGTGAGGAAATAGTTCAAAATTCTGTCCTAACCTCACTTATGTGGTGCTCAGAGATGTCTAAAGTTTTCCGTCGTAGACTTTGACACGCCATAAAACACAAAACAAATAGGAATTTCGAGAAACATGGACCGGATTCGTGATCCTGGGGTTCGAATCTATAAGTATGCCAAATGTCATGGAAATCGATGACGGTCATTTGTTGACTTGCCCGGCTGAAGGCCTGTTTTGGCACTTTTCTGAAAACTAAAAGTGTAAATATCTCTGGTTCTATTCCATATTTTCGAGCTTACGAAGTGCCGAAAAATTCACCAAAAAGTTACCTTTGTTTGACCACTTTGCTGGAGATTCTGGCTTTAGCCGTTCAGACTTGACTCACGTTTAAAGTTTGGACAAGGGGTCGAAAATTGAAGGGGCGCACCTTGCCATTTTTTGGGGGTGCCGAAAAAAAAATTGAGTTAGGCAGGTCAAGTGGTAGCTGAATGAGAGTAGACTCCAGGACCAGTCTTAGATTTGCGATATCTCTTATTTTTAAATGACTTATGGGGCAAAACGTGTGCACACCAAAAAAAATAAATTTCAAAATTTTTGCATCGAATGCTTTCTTTACATTCCGTAGGTGACGAAATAGTTCAAAATTCTGTCCTAACCTCACTTATGTGGTGCTCAGAGATGTCTAAAGTTTTCCGTCGTAGACTTTGACACGCCATAAAACACAAAACAAATAGGAATTTCGAGAAACGGAGACCGGATTCGTGATCCTGGGGTTCGAATCTATAAGTATGCCAAATGTCATGGAAATCGGTGACGGTCATTTGTGGACTTGCCCGGCTGAAGGCCTGTTTTGGCACTTTTCTGAAAACTAAAAGTGTAAATATCTCTGGTTCTATTCCATATTTTCGAGCTTACGAAGTGCCGAAAAATTCACCAAAAAATTACCTTTCTTTGACCACTTTGATGGAGATTCTGGCTTTAGCCGTTCAGACTTGACTCACGTTTAAAGTTTGGACAAGGGGTCGAAAATTGCCATTTTTTGGGGGTGCCGAAAAAAAAATTCAGTTAGGCAGGTCAAGTGGTAGCTGAATGAGAGTAGACTCCAGGACCAGTCTTAGATTTGCGATCTCTTATTTTTAAATGACTTATGGGGCAAAACGTGTGCACACCAAAAAAAATTAATTTCTAAATTTTTGCATCGAATGCTTTCTTTACATTCCGTAGGTGACGAAATAGTTCAAAATTCTGTCCTAACCTCACTTATGTGGTGCTCAGAGATGTCTAAAGTTTTCCGTCGTAGACTTTGACACGCCATAAAACACAAAATAATAGGAATTTCGAGAAACGGAGACCGGATTCGTGATCCTGGGGTTCGAATCTATAAGTATGCCAAATGTCATGGAAATCGGTGACGGTCATTTGTGGACTTGCCCGGCTGAAGGCCTGTTTTGGCACTTTTCTGAAAACTAAAAGTGTAAATATCTCTGGTTCTATTCCATATTTTCGAGCTTACGAAGTGCCGAAAAATTCACCAAAAAATTACCTTTCTTTGACCACTTTGCTGGAGATTCTGGCTTTAGCCGTTCAGACTTGACTCACGTTTAAAGTTTGGACAAGGGGTCGAAAATTGAAGGGGCGCACCTTGCCATTTTTTGGGGGTGCCGAAAAAAAAATTGAGTTAGGCAGGTCAAGTGGTAGGTGAATGAGAGTAGACTCCAGGACCAGTCTTAGATTTGCGATATCTCTTATTTTTAAATGACTTATGGGGCAAAACGTGTGCACACCAAAAAAAATAAATTTCAAAATTTTTGCATGGAATGCTTTCTTTACATTCCGTAGGTGACGAAATAGTTCAAAATTCTGTCCTAACCTCACTTATGTGGTGCTCAGAGATGTCTAAAGTTTTCCGTCGTAGACTTTGACACGCCATAAAACACAAAACAAATAGGAATTTCGAGAAACGGAGACCGGATTCATGATCCTGGGGTTCGAATCTATAAGTATGCCAAATGTCATGGAAAACGGTGACGGTCATTTGTGGACTTGCCCGGCTGAAGGCCTGTTTTGGCACTTTTCTGAAAACTAAAAGTGTAAATATCTCTGGTTCTATTCCATATTTTCGAGCTTACGAAGTGCCGAAGAATTCACCAAAAAATTACCTTTCTTTGACCACTTTGCTGGAGATTCTGGCTTTAGCCGTTCAGACTTGACTCATGTTTAAAGTTTGGACAAGGGGTCGAAAATTGAAGGGGCGCACCTTGCCATTTTTTGGGGGTGCCGAAAAAAAAATTGAGTTAGGCAGGTCAAGTGGTAGCTGAATGAGAGTAGACTCCAGGACCAGTCTTAGATTTGCGATATCTCTTATTTTTAAATGACTTATGGGGCAAAACGTGTGCACACCAAAAAAAATAAATTTCAAAATTTTTGCATCGAATGCTTTCTTTACATTCCGTAGGTGACGAAATAGTTAAAAATTCTGTCCTAACCTCACTTATGTGGTGCTCAGAGATGTCTAAAGTTTTCCGTCGTAGACTTTGACACGCCATAAAACACAAAACAAATAGGAATTTCGAGAAACGGAGACCGGATTCGTGATCCTGGGGTTCGAATCTATAAGTATGCCAAATGTCATGGAAATCGGTGACGGTCATTTGTGGACTTGCCCGGCTGAAGGCCTGTTTTGGCACTTTTCTGAAAACTAAAAGTGTAAATATCTCTGGTTCTATTCCATATTTTCGAGCTTACGAAGTGCCGAAAAATTCACCAAAAAATTACCTTTCTTTGACCACTTTGCTGGAGATTCTGGCTTTAGCCGTTCAGACTTGACTCACGTTTAAAGTTTGGACAAGGGGTCGAAAATTGAAGGGGCGCACCTGGCCATTTTTTGGGGGTGCCGAAAAAAAAATTGAGTTAGGCAGGTCAAGTGGTAGCTGAATGAGAGTAGAGTCCAGGACCAGTCTTAGATTTGCGATATCTCTTATTTTTAAATGACTTATGGGGCAAAACGTGTGCACACCAAAAAAAATAAATTTCAAAATTTTTGCATCGAATGCTTTCTTTACATTCCGTAGGTGACGAAATAGTTCAAAATTCTGTCCTAACCTCACTTATGTGGTGCTCAGAGATGTCTAAAGTTTTCCGTCGTAGACTTTGACACGCCATAAAACACAAAACAAATAGGAATTTCGAGAAACGGAGACCGGATTCGTGATCCTGGGGTTCGAATCTATAAGTATGCCAAATGTCATGGAAATCGGTGACGGTCATTTGTGGACTTGCCCGGCTGAAGGCCTGTTTTGGCACTTTTCTGAAAACTAAAAGTGTAAATATCTCTGGTTCTATTCCATATTTTCGAGCTTACGAAGTGCCGAAAAATTCACCAAAAAATTACCTTTCTTTGACCACTTTGCTGGAGATTCTGGCTTTAGCCGTTCAGACTTGACTCACCGTTAAAGTTTGGACAAGGGGTCGAAAATTGAAGGGGCGCACCTTGCCATTTTTGGGGGTGCCGAAAAAAAAATTGAGTTAGGCAGGTCAAGTGGTAGCTGAATGAGAGTGGACTCCAGGACCAGTCTTAGATTTGCGATATCTCTTATTTTTAAATGACTTATGGGGCAAAACGTGTGCACACCAAAAAAAATAAATTTCAAAATTTTTGCATGGAATGCTTTCTTTACATTCCGTAGGTGACGAAATAGTTCAAAATTCTGTCCTAACCTCACTTATGTGGTGCTCAGAGATGTCTAAAGTTTTCCGTCGTAGACTTTGACACGCCATAAAACACAAAACAAATAGGAATTTCGAGAAACGGAGACCGGATTCATGATCCTGGGGTTCGAATCTATAAGTATGCCAAATGTCATGGAAAACGGTGACGGTCATTTGTGGACTTGCCCGGCTGAAGGCCTGTTTTGGCACTTTTCTGAAAACTAAAAGTGTAAATATCTCTGGTTCTATTCCATATTTTCGAGCTTACGAAGTGCCGAAGAATTCACCAAAAAATTACCTTTCTTTGACCACTTTGCTGGAGATTCTGGCTTTAGCCGTTCAGACTTGACTCATGTTTAAAGTTTGGACAAGGGGTCGAAAATTGAAGGGGCGCACCTTGCCATTTTTTGGGGGTGCCGAAAAAAAAATTGAGTTAGGCAGGTCAAGTGGTAGCTGAATGAGAGTAGACTCCAGGACCAGTCTTAGATTTGCGATATCTCTTATTTTTAAATGACTTATGGGGCAAAACGTGTGCACACCAAAAAAAATAAATTTCAAAATTTTTGCATCGAATGCTTTCTTTACATTCCGTAGGTGACGAAATAGTTAAAAATTCTGTCCTAACCTCACTTATGTGGTGCTCAGAGATGTCTAAAGTTTTCCGTCGTAGACTTTGACACGCCATAAAACACAAAACAAATAGGAATTTCGAGAAACGGAGACCGGATTCGTGATCCTGGGGTTCGAATCTATAAGTATGCCAAATGTCATGGAAATCGGTGACGGTCATTTGTGGACTTGCCCGGCTGAAGGCCTGTTTTGGCACTTTTCTGAAAACTAAAAGTGTAAATATCTCTGGTTCTATTCCATATTTTCGAGCTTACGAAGTGCCGAAAAATTCACCAAAAAATTACCTTTCTTTGACCACTTTGCTGGAGATTCTGGCTTTAGCCGTTCAGACTTGACTCACGTTTAAAGTTTGGACAAGGGGTCGAAAATTGAAGGGGCGCACCTGGCCATTTTTTGGGGGTGCCGAAAAAAAAATTGAGTTAGGCAGGTCAAGTGGTAGCTGAATGAGAGTAGAGTCCAGGACCAGTCTTAGATTTGCGATATCTCTTATTTTTAAATGACTTATGGGGCAAAACGTGTGCACACCAAAAAAAATAAATTTCAAAATTTTTGCATCGAATGCTTTCTTTACATTCCGTAGGTGACGAAATAGTTCAAAATTCTGTCCTAACCTCACTTATGTGGTGCTCAGAGATGTCTAAAGTTTTCCGTCGTAGACTTTGACACGCCATAAAACACAAAACAAATAGGAATTTCGAGAAACGGAGACCGGATTCGTGATCCTGGGGTTCGAATCTATAAGTATGCCAAATGTCATGGAAATCGGTGACGGTCATTTGTGGACTTGCCCGGCTGAAGGCCTGTTTTGGCACTTTTCTGAAAACTAAAAGTGTAAATATCTCTGGTTCTATTCCATATTTTCGAGCTTACGAAGTGCCGAAAAATTCACCAAAAAATTACCTTTCTTTGACCACTTTGCTGGAGATTCTGGCTTTAGCCGTTCAGACTTGACTCACCGTTAAAGTTTGGACAAGGGGTCGAAAATTGAAGGGGCGCACCTTGCCATTTTTGGGGGTGCCGAAAAAAAAATTGAGTTAGGCAGGTCAAGTGGTAGCTGAATGAGAGTGGACTCCAGGACCAGTCTTAGATTTGCGATATCTCTTATTTTTAAATGACTTATGGGGCAAAACGTGTGCACACCAAAAAAAATAAATTTCAAAATTTTTGCATCGAATGCTTTCTTTACATTCCGTAGGTGACGAAATAGTTCAAAATTCTGTCCTAACCTCACTTATGTGGTGCTCAGAGATGTCTAAAGTTTTCCGTCGTAGACTTTGACACGCCATAAAACACAAAACAAATAGGAATTTCGAGAAACGGAGACCGGATTCGTGATCCTGGGGTTCGAATCTATAATATACCAAATGTCATGGAAATCGGTGACGGTCATTTGTGGACTTGCCCGGCTGAAGGCCTGTTTTGGCACTTTTCTGAAAACTAAAAGTGTAAATATCTCTGGTTCTATTCCATATTTTCGAGCTTACGAAGTGCCGAAAAATTCACCAAAAAATTACCTTTCTTTGACCACTTTGCTGGAGATTCTGGCTATAGCCGTTCAGAGTTGACTCACGTTTAAAGTTTGGACAAGGGGTCGAAAATTGAAGGGGCGCACCTTGCCATTTTTTGGGGGTGCCGAAAAAAAAATTGAGTTAGGCAGGTCAAGTGGTAGCTGAATGAGAGTAGACTCCAGGACCAGTCTTAGATTTGCGATATCTCTTATTTTTAAATGACTTATGGGGCAAAACGTGTGCACTCCAAAAGAAATAAATTTCAAAATTTTTGCATCGAATGCTTTCTTTACATTCCGTAGGTGAGGAAATAGTTCAAAATTCTGTCCTAACCTCACTTATGTGGTGCTCAGAGATGTCTAAAGTTTTCCGTCGTAGACTTTGACACGCCATAAAACACAAAACAAATAGGAATTTCGAGAAACATGGACCGGATTCGTGATCCTGGGGTTCGAATCTATAAGTATGCCAAATGTCATGGAAATCGGTGACGGTCATTTGTGGACTTGCCCGGCTGAAGGCCTGTTTTGGCACTTTTCTGAAAACTAAAAGTGTAAATATCTCTGGTTCTATTCCATATTTTCGAGCTTACGAAGTGCCGAAAAATTCACCAAAAAATTACCTTTCTTTGACCACTTTGCTGGAGATTCTGGCTTTAGCCGTTCAGACTTGACTCACGTTTAAATTTTGGACAAGGGGTCGAAAATTGAAGGGGCGCACCTGGCCATTTTTTGGGGGTGCCGAAAAAAAAATTGAGTTAGGCAGGTCAAGTGGTAGCTGAATGAGAGTAGGCTCCAGGACCAGTCTTAGATTTGCGATATCTCTTATTTTTAAATGACTTATGGGGCAAAACGTGTGCACACCAAAAAAAATAAATTTCAAAATTTTTGCATCGAATGCTTTCTTTACATTCCGTAGGTGACGAAATAGTTCAAAATTCTGTCCTAACCACACTTATGTGGTGCTCAGAGATGTCTAAAGTTTTCCGTCGTAGACTTTGACACGCCATAAAACACAAAACAAATAGGAATTTCGAGAAACGGAGACCGGATTCGTGATCCTGGAGTTCGAATCTATAAGTATGCCAAATGTCATGGAAATCGGTGACGGTCATTTGTGGACTTGCCCGGCTGAAGGCCTGTTTTGGCACTTTTCTGAAAACTAAAAGTGTAAATATCTCTGATTCTATTCCATATTTTCGAGCTTACGAAGTGCCGAAAGATTCACCAAAAAATTACCTTTCTTTGACCACTTTGCTGGAGATTCTGGCTTTAGCCGTTCAGACTTGACTCACGTTTAAAGTTTGGACAAGGGGTCGAAAATTGAAGGAGCGCACCTTGCCATTTTTTGGGGGTGCCGAAAAAAAAATTGAGTTAGGCAGGTCAAGTGGTAGCTGAATGAGAGTAGACTCCAGGACCAGTCTTAGATTTGCGATATCTCTTATTTTTAAATGACTTATGGGGCAAAACGTGTGCACACCAAAAAAAATAAATTTCAAAATTTTTGCATCGAATGCTTTGTTTACATTCCGTAGGTGACGAAATAGTTCAAAATTCTGTCCTAACCTCACTTATGTGGTGCTCAGAGATGTCTAAAGTTTTCCGTCGTAGACTTTGACACGCCATAAAACACAAAACAAATAGGAATTTCGAGAAACGGAGACCGGATTCGTGATCCTGGGGTTCGAATCTATAAGTATGCCAAATGTCATGGAAATCGGTGACGGTCATTTGTGGACTTGCCCGGCTGAAGGCCTGTTTTGGCACTTTTCTGAAAACTAAAAGTGTAAATATCTCTGGTTCTATTCCATATTTTCGAGCTTACGAAGTGCCGAAAAATTCACCAAAAAATTACCTTTCTTTGACCACTTTGCTGGAGATTCTGGCTTTAGCCATTCAGACTTGACTCACGTTTAAAGTTTGGACAAGGGGTCGAAAATTGAGGGGGCGCACCTTGCCATTTTTGGGGGTGCCGAAAAAAAAATTGAGTTAGGCAGGTCAAGTGGTAGCTGAATGAGAGTGGACTCCAGGACCAGTCTTAGATTTGCGATATCTCTTATTTTTAAATGACTTATGGGGCAAAACGTGTGCACACCAAAAAAAATAAATTTCAAAATTTTTGCATCGAATGCTTTCTTTACATTCCGTAGGTGACGAAATAGTTCAAAATTCTGTCCTAACCTCACTTATGTGGTGCTCAGAGATGTCTAAAGTTTTCCGTCGTAGACTTTGACACGCCATAAAACACAAAACAAATAGGAATTTCGAGAAACGGAGACCGGATTCGTGATCCTGGGGTTCGAATCTATAATATACCAAATGTCATGGAAATCGGTGACGGTCATTTGTGGACTTGCCCGGCTGAAGGCCTGTTTTGGCACTTTTCTGAAAACTAAAAGTGTAAATATCTCTGGTTCTATTCCATATTTTCGAGCTTACGAAGTGCCGAAAAATTCACCAAAAAATTACCTTTCTTTGACCACTTTGGTGGAGATTCTGGCTTTAGCCGTTCAGACTTGACTCACGTTTAAAGTTTGGACAAGGGGTCGAAAATTGAAGGGGCGCACCTTGCCATTTTTTGGGGGTGCCGAAAAAAAAATTGAGTTAGGCACGTCAAGTGGTAGCTGAATGAGAGTAGACTCCAGGACCAGTCTTAGATTTGCGATATCTCTTATTTTTAAATGACTTATGGGGCAAAACGTGTGCACTCCAAAAAAAATAAATTTCAAAATTTTTGCATCGAATGCTTTCTTTACATTCCGTAGGTGAGGAAATAGTTCAAAATTCTGTCCTAACCTCACTTATGTGGTGCTCAGAGATGTCTAAAGTTTTCCGTCGTAGACTTTGACACGCCATAAAACACAAAACAAATAGGAATTTCGAGAAACATGGACCGGATTCGTGATCCTGGGGTTCGAATCTATAAGTATGCCAAATGTCATGGAAATCGGTGACGGTCATTTGTGGACTTGCCCGGCTGAAGTCCTGTTTTGGCACTTTTCTGAAAACTAAAAGTGTAAATATCTCTGGTTCTATTCCATATTTTCGAGCTTACGAAGTGCCGAAAAATTCACCAAAAAATTACCTTTCTTTGACCACTTTGCTGGGGATTCTGGCTTTAGCCGTTCAGAGTTGACTCACGTTTAAAGTTTGGACAAGGGGTCGAAAATTGAAGGGGCGCACCTCGCCATTTTTTGGGGGTGCCGAAAAAAAAATTGAGTTAGGCAGGTCAAGTGGTAGCTGAATGAGAGTAGACTCCAGGACCAGTCTTAGATTTGCGATATCTCTTATTTTTAAATGACTTATGGGGCAAAACGTGTGCACACCAAAAAAAATAAATTTCAAAATTTTTGCATCGAATGCTTTCTTTACATTCCGTAGGTGACGAAATAGTTCAAAATTCTGTCCTAACCTCACTTATGTGGTGCTCAGAGATGTCTAAAGTTTTCCGTCGTAGACTTTGACACGCCATAAAACACAAAACAAATAGGAATTTCGAGAAACGGAGACCGGATTCGTGATCCTGGGGTTCGAATCTATAAGTATGTCAAATGTCATGGAAATCGGTGACGGTCATTTGTGGACTTGCCCGGCTGAAGGCCTGTTTTGGCACTTTTCTGAAAACTAAAAGTGTAAATATCTCTGGTTCTATTCCATATTTTCGAGCTTACGAAGTGCGAAAAATTCACCAAAAGATTACCTTTCTTTGACCACTTTGCTGGAGATTCTGGCTTTAGCCGTTCAGACTTGACTCACGTTTAAAGTTTGGACAAGGGGTCGAAAATTGAAGGGGCGCACCTTGCCATTTTTTGGGGGTGCCGAAAAAAAAATTGAGTTAGGCAGGTCAAGTGGTAGCTGAATGAGAGTAGACTCCAGGACCAGTCTTAGATTTGCGATATCTCTTATTTTTAAATGACTTATGGGGCAAAACGTGTGCACTCCAAAAAAAATAAATTTCAAAATTTTTGCATCGAATCGTTTCTATACATTCCGCAGGTGACGAAATAGTTCAAAATTCTGTCCTAACCTCACTTATGTGGTGCTCAGAGATGTCTAAAGTTTTCCGTCGTAGACTTTGACACGCCATAAAACACAAAACAAATAGGAATTTCGAGAAACGGAGACCGGATTCGTGATCCTGGGGTTCGAATCTATAAGTATGCCAAATGTCATGGAAATCGGTGACGGTCATTTGTGGACTTGCCCGGCTGAAGGCCTGTTTTGGCACTTTTCTGAAAACTAAAAGTGTAAATATCTCTGGTTCTATTCCATATTTTCGAGCTTACGAAGTGCCGAAAAATTCACCAAAAAATTACCTTTCTTTGACCACTTTGCTGGAGATTCTGGCTTTAGCCGTTCAGACTTGACTCACGTTTAAAGTTTGGACAAGGGGTCGAAAATTGAAGGGGCGCACCTTGCCATTTTTTGGGGGTGCCGAAAAGAAAATTCAGTTAGGCAGGTCAAGTGGTAGCTGAATGAGAGTAGACTCCAGGACCAGTCTTAGATTTGCGATATCTCTTATTTTTAAATGACTTATGGGGCAAAACGTGTGCACACCAAAAAAAATAAATTTCAAAATTTTTGCATCGAATGCTTTCTTTACATTCCGTAGGTGACGAAATAGTTCAAAATTCTGTCCTAACCTCACTTATGTGGTGCTCAGAGATGTCTAAAGTTTTCCGTCGTAGACTTTGACACGCCATAAAACACAAAACAAATAGGAATTTCGAGAAACGGAGACCGGATTCGTGATCCTGGGGTTCGAATCTATAAGTATGCCAAATGTCATGGAAATCGGTGACGGTCATTTGTGGACTTGCCCGGCTGAAGGCCTGTTTTGGCACTTTTCTGAAAACTAAAAGTGTAAATATCTCTGGTTCTATTCCATATTTTCGAGCTTACGAAGTGCCGAAAAATTCACCAAAAAATTACCTTTCTTTGACCACTTTGCTGGAGATTCTGGCTTTAGCCGTTCAGACTTGACTCACGTTTAAAGTTTGGACAAGGGGTCGAAAATTGAAGGGGCGCACCTTGCCATTTTTTGGGGGTGCCGAAAAAAAAATTGAGTTAGGCAGGTCAAGTGGTAGCTGAATGAGAGTAGACTCCAGGACCAGTCTTAGATTTGCGATATCTCTTATTTTTAAATGACTTATGGGGCAAAACGTGTGCACACCAAAAAAAATAAATTTCAAAATTTTTGCATCGAATGCTTTCTTTACATTCCGTAGGTGACGAAATAGTTCAAAATTCTGTCCTAACCTCACTTATGTGGTGCTCAGAGATGTCTAAAGTTTTCCGTCGTAGACTTTGACACGCCATAAAACACAAAACAAATAGGAATTTCGAGAAACGGAGACCGGATTCGTGATCCTGGGGTTTGAATCTATAAGTATGCCAAATGTCATGGAAATCGGTGACGGTCATTTGTGGACTTGCCCGGCTGAAGGCCTGTTTTGGCACTTTTCTGAAAACTAAAAGTGTAAATATCTCTGGTTCTATTCCATATTTTCGAGCTTACGAAGTGCCGAAAAATTCACCAAAAAATTACCTTTCTTTGACCACTTTGCTGGAGATTCTGGCTTTAGCCGTTCAGACTTGACTCACGTTTAAAGTTTGGACAAGGGGTCGAAAATTGCCATTTTTTGGGGGTGCCGAAAAAAAAATTCAGTTAGGCAGGTCAGGTGGTAGCTGAATGAGAGTAGACTCCAGGACCAGTCTTAGATTTGCGATCTCTTATTTTTAAATGACTTATGGGGCAAAACGTGTGCACACCAAAAAAAATAAATTTCAAAATTTTTGCATCGAATGCTTTCTTTACATTCCGTAGGTGAGGAAATAGTTCAAAATTCTGTCCTAACCTCACTTATGTGGTGCTCAGAGATGTCTAAAGTTTTCCGTCGTAGACTTTGACACGCCATAAAACACAAAACAAATAGGAATTTCGAGAAACATGGACCGGATTCGTGATCCTGGGGTTCGAATCTATAAGTATGCCAAATGTCATGGAAATCGGTGACGGTCATTTGTGGACTTGCCCGGCTGAAGGCCTGTTTTGGCACTTTTCTGAAAACTAAAAGTGTAAATATCTCTGGTTCTATTCCATATTTTCGAGCTTACGAAGTGCCGAAAAATTCACCAAAAAATTACCTTTCTTTGACCACTTTGCTGGAGATTCTGGCTTTAGCCGTTCAGACTTGACTCACGTTTAAAGTTTGGACAAGGGGTCGAAAATTGAAGGGGCGCACCTTGCCATTTTTTGGGGGTGCCGAAAAAAAAAATTGAGTTAGGCAGGTCAAGTGGTAGCTGAATGAGAGTAGACTCCAGGACCAGTCTTAGATTTGCGATATCTCTTATTTTTAAATGACTTATGGGGCAAAACGTGTGCACACCAAAAAAAATAAATTTCAAAATTTTTGCATCGAATGCTTTCTTTACATTCCGTAGGTGACGAAATAGTTCAAAATTCTGTCCTAACCTCACTTATGTGGTGCTCAGAGATGTCTAAAGTTTTCCGTCGTAGACTTTGACACGCCATAAAACACAAAACAAATAGGAATTTCGAGAAACGGAGACCGGATTCGTGATCCTGGGGTTCGAATCTATAAGTATGTCAAATGTCATGGAAATTGGTGACGGTCATTTGTGGACTTGCCCGGCTGAAGGCCTGTTTTGGCACTTTTCTGAAAACTAAAAGTGTAAATATCTCTGGTTCTATTCCATATTTTCGAGCTTACGAAGTGCCGAAAAATTCACCAAAAAATTACCTTTCTTTGACCACTTTGCTGGAGATTCTGGCTTTAGCCGTTCAGACTTGACTCACGTTTAAAGTTTGGACAAGGGGTCGAAAATTGAAGGGGCGCACCTTGCCATTTTTTGGGGGTGCCGAAAAAAAAATTGAGTTAGGCAGGTCAAGTGGTAGCTGAATGAGAGTAGACTCCAGGACCAGTCTTAGATTTGCGATATCTCTTATTTTTAAATGACTTATGGGGCAAAACGTGTGCACTCCAAAAAAAATAAATTTCAAAATTTTTGCATCGAATCGTTTCTTTACATTCCGTAGGTGACGAAATAGTTCAACATTCTGTCCTAACCTCACTTATGTGGTGCTCAGAGATGTCTAAAGTTTTCCGTCGTAGACTTTGACACGCCATAAAACACAAAACAAATAGGAATTTCGAGAAACGGAGACCGGATTCGTGATCCTGGGGTTCGAATCTATAAGTATGCCAAATGTCATGGAAATCGGTGACGGTCATTTGTGGACTTGCCCGGCTGAAGGCCTGTTTTGGCACTTTTCTGAAAACTAAAAGTGTAAATATCTCTGGTTCTATTCCATATTTTCGAGCTTACGAAGTGCCGAAAAATTCACCAAAAAATTACCTTTCTTTGACCACTTTGCTGGAGATTCTGGCTTTAGCCATTCAGACTTGACTCACGTTTAAAGTTTGGACAAGGGGTCGAAAATTGAGGGGGCGCACCTTGCCATTTTTGGGGGTGCCGAAAAAAAAATTGAGTTAGGCAGGTCAAGTGGTAGCTGAATGAGAGTGGACTCCAGGACCAGTCTTAGATTTGCGATATCTCTTATTTTTAAATGACTTATGGGGCAAAACGTGTGCACACCAAAAAAAATAAATTTCAAAATTTTTGCATCGAATGCTTTCTTTACATTCCGTAGGTGACGAAATAGTTCAAAATTCTGTCCTAACCTCACTTATGTGGTGCTCAGAGATGTCTAAAGTTTTCCGTCGTAGACTTTGACACGCCATAAAACACAAAACAAATAGGAATTTCGAGAAACGGAGACCGGATTCGTGATCCTGGGGTTCGAATCTATAATATACCAAATGTCATGGAAATCGGTGACGGTCATTTGTGGACTTGCCCGGCTGAAGGCCTGTTTTGGCACTTTTCTGAAAACTAAAAGTGTAAATATCTCTGGTTCTATTCAATATTTTCGAGCTTACGAAGTGCCGAAAAATTCACCAAAAAATTACCTTTCTTTGACCACTTTGCTGGAGATTCTGGCTTTAGCCGTTCAGAGTTGACTCACGTTTAAAGTTTGGACAAGGGGTCGAAAATTGAAGGGGCGCACCTTGCCATTTTTTGGGGGTGCCGAAAAAAAAATTGAGTTAGGCAGGTCAAGTGGTAGCTGAATGAGAGTAGACTCCAGGACCAGTCTTAGATTTGCGATATCTCTTATTTTTAAATGACTTATGGGGCAAAACGTGTGCACTCCAAAAAAAATAAATTTCAAAATTTTTGCATCGAATGCTTTCTTTACATTCCGTAGGTGAGGAAATAGTTCAAAATTCTGTCCTAACCTCACTTATGTGGTGCTCAGAGATGTCTAAAGTTTTCCGTCGTACACTTTGACACGCCATAAAACACAAAACAAATAGGAATTTCGAGAAACATGGACCGGATTCGTGATCCTGGGGTTCGAATCTATAAGTATGCCAAATGTCATGGAAATCGGTGACGGTCATTTGTGGACTTGCCCGGCTGAAGTCCTGTTTTGGCACTTTTCTGAAAACTAAAAGTGTAAATATCTCTGGTTCTATTCCATATTTTCGAGCTTACAAAGTGCCGAAAAATTCACCAAAAAATTACCTTTCTTTGACCACTTTGCTGGAGATTCTGGCTTTAGCCGTTCAGACTTGACTCACGTTTAAAGTTTGGACAAGGGGTCGAAAATTGAAGGGGCGCACCTTGCCATTTTTTGGGGGTGCCGAAAAAAAAATTGAGTTAGGCAGGTCAAGTGGTAGCTGAATGAGAGTAGACTCCAGGACCAGTCTTAGATTTGCGATATCTCTTATTTTTAAATGACTTATGGGGCAAAACGTGTGCACACCAAAAAAAATAAATTTCAAAATTTTTGCATCGAATGCTTTCTTTACATTCCGTAGGTGACGAAATAGTTCAAAATTCTGTCCTAACCTCACTTATGTGGTGCTCAGAGATGTCTAAAGTTTACCGTCGTAGACTTTGACACGCCATAAAACATAAAACAAATAGGAATTTCGAGAAACGGAGACCGGATTCGTGATCCTGGGGTTCGAATCTATAAGTATGTCAAATGTCATGGAAATCGGTGACGGTCATTTGTGGACTTGCCCGGCTGAAGGCCTGTTTTGGCACTTTTCTGAAAACTAAAAGTGTAAATATCTCTGGTTCTATTCCATATTTTCGAGCTTACGAAGTGCCGAAAAATTCACCAAAAAATTACCTTTCTTTGACCACTTTGCTGGAGATTCTGGCTTTAGCCGTTCAGACTTGACTCACGTTTAAAGTTTGGACAAGGGGTCGAAAATTGAAGGGGCGCACCTTGCCATTTTTTGGGGGTGCCGAAAAAAAAATTGAGTTAGGCAGGTCAAGTGGTAGCTGAATGAGAGTAGACTCCAGGACCAGTCTTAGATTTGCGATATCTCTTATTTTTAAATGACTTATGGGGCAAAACGTGTGCACTCCAAAAAAAATAAATTTCAAAATTTTTGCATCGAATCGTTTCTATACATTCCGCAGGTGACGAAATAGTTCAAAATTCTGTCCTAACCTCACTTATGTGGTGCTCAGAGATGTCTAAAGTTTTCCGTCGTAGACTTTGACACGCCATAAAACACAAAACAAATAGGAATTTCGAGAAACGGAGACCGGATTCGTGATCCTGGGGTTCGAATCTATAAGTATGCCAAATGTCATGGAAATCGGTGACGGTCATTTGTGGACTTGCCCGGCTGAAGGCCTGTTTTGGCACTTTTCTGAAAACTAAAAGTGTAAATATCTCTGGTTCTATTCCATATTTTCGAGCTTACGAAGTGCCGAAAAATTCACCAAAAAATTACCTTTCTTTGACCACTTTGCTGGAGATTCTGGCTTTAGCCGTTCAGACTTGACTCACGTTTAAAGTTTGGACAAGGGGTCGAAAATTGAAGGGGCGCACCTTGCCATTTTTTGGGGGTGCCGAAAAGAAAATTCAGTTAGGCAGGTCAAGTGGTAGCTGAATGAGAGTAGACTCCAGGACCAGTCTTAGATTTGCGATATCTCTTATTTTTAAATGACTTATGGGGCAAAACGTGTGCACACCAAAAAAAATAAATTTCAAAATTTTTGCATCGAATGCTTTCTTTACATTCCGTAGGTGACGAAATAGTTCAAAATTCTGTCCTAACCTCACTTATGTGGTGCTCAGAGATGTCTAAAGTTTTCCGTCGTAGACTTTGACACGCCATAAAACACAAAACAAATAGGAATTTCGAGAAACGGACACCGGATTCGTGATCCTGGGGTTCGAATCTATAATATACCAAATGTCATGGAAATCGGTGACGGTCATTTGTGGACTTGCCCGGCTGAAGGCCTGTTTTGGCACTTTTCTGAAAACTAAAAGTGTAAATATCTCTGGTTCTATTCCATATTTTCGAGCTTACGAAGTGCCGAAAAATTCACCAAAAAATTACCTTTCTTTGACCACTTTGCTGGAGATTCTGGCTTTAGCCGTTCAGAGTTGACTCACGTTTAAAGTTTGGACAAGGGGTCGAAAATTGAAGGGGCGCACCTTGCCATTTTTTGGGGGTGCCGAAAAAAAAATTGAGTTAGGCAGGTCAAGTGGTAGCTGAATGAGAGTAGACTCCAGGACCAGTCTTAGATTTGCGATATCTCTTATTTTTAAATGACTTATGGGGCAAAACGTGTGCACACCAAAAAAAATAAATTTCAAAATTTTTGCATCGAATGCTTTCTTTACATTCCGTAGGTGACGAAATAGTTCAAAATTCTGTCCTAACCTCACTTATGTGGTGCTCAGAGATGTCTAAAGTTTTCCGTCGTAGACTTTGACACGCCATAAAACACAAAACAAATAGGAATTTCGAGAAACGGAGACCGGATTCGTGATCCTGGGGTTCGAATCTATAATATACCAAATGTCATGGAAATCGGTGACGGTCATTTGTGGACTTGCCCGGCTGAAGGCCTGTTTTGGCACTTTTCTGAAAACTAAAAGTGTAAATATCTCTGGTTCTATTCCATATTTTCGAGCTTACGAAGTGCCGAAAAATTCACCAAAAAGTTACCTTTCTTTGACCACTTTGCTGGAGATTCTGGCTTTAGCCGTTCAGACTTGACTCACGTTTAAAGTTTGGACAAGGGGTCGAAAATTGAAGGGGCGCACCTTGCCATTTTTTGGGGGTGCCGAAAAAAAAATTGAGTTAGGCAGGTCAAGTGGTAGCTGAATGAGAGTAGACTCCAGGACCAGTCTTAGATTTGCGATATCTCTTATTTTTAAATGACTTATGGGGCAAAACGTGTGCACACCAAAAAAAATAAATTTCAAAATTTTTGCATCGAATGCTTTCTTTACATTCCGTAGGTGACGAAATAGTTCAAAATTCTGTCCTAACCTCACTTATGTGGTGCTCAGAGATGTCTAAAGTTTTCCGTCGTAGACTTTGACACGCCATAAAACACAAAACAAATAGGAATTTCGAGAAACGGAGACCGGATTCGTGATCCTGGGGTTCGAATCTATAAGTATGTCAAATGTCATGGAAATCGGTGACGGTCATTTGTGGACTTGCCCGGCTGAAGGCCTGTTTTGGCACTTTTCTGAAAACTAAAAGTGTAAATATCTCTGGTTCTATTCCATATTTTCGAGCTTACGAAGTGCCGAAAAATTCACCAAAAAATTACCTTTCTTTGACCACTTTGCTGGAGATTCTGGCTTTAGCCGTTCAGACTTGACTCACGTTTAAAGTTTGGACAAGGGGTCGAAAATTGAAGGGGCGCACCTTGCCATTTTTTGGGGGTGCCGAAAAAAAAATTGAGTTAGGCAGGTCAAGTGGTAGCTGAATGAGAGTAGACTCCAGGACCAGTCTTAGATTTGCGATATCTCTTATTTTTAAATGACTTATGGGGCAAAACGTGTGCACTCCAAAAAAAATAAATTTCAAAATTTTTGCATCGAATGCTTTCTTTACATTCCGTAGGTGAGGAAATAGTTCAAAATTCTGTCCTAACCTCACTTATGTGGTGCTCAGAGATGTCTAAAGTTTTCCGTCGTACACTTTGACACGCCATAAAACACAAAACAAATAGGAATTTCGAGAAACATGGACCGGATTCGTGATCCTGGGGTTCAAATCTATAAGTATGCCAAATGTCATGGAAATCGGTGACGGTCATTTGTGGACTTGCCCGGCTGAAGGCCTGTTTTGGCACTTTTCTGAAAACTAAAAGTGTAAATATCTCTGGTTCTATTCCATATTTTCGAGCTTACGAAGCACCGAAAAATTCATCAAAAAATTACCTTTCTTTGACCACTTTGCTGGAGATTCTGGCTTTAGCCGTTCAGACTTGACTCACGTTTAAAGTTTGGACAAGGGGTCGAAAATTGAAGGGGCGCACCTTGCCATTTTTTGGGGGTGCCGAAAAAAAAATTGAGTTAGGCAGGTCAAGTGGAAGCTGAATGAGAGTAGACTCCAGGACCAGTCTTAGATTTGCGATATCTCTTATTTTTAAATGACTTATGGGGCAAAACGTGTGCACACCAAAAAAAATAAATTTCAAAATCTTTGCATCGAATGCTTTCTTTACATTCCGTAGGTGACGAAATAGTTCAAAATTCTGTCCTAACCTCACTTATGTGGTGCTCAGAGATGTCTAAAGTTTTCCGTCGTAGACCTTGACACGCCATAAAACACAAAACAAATAGGAATTTCGAGAAACGGAGACCTTTTTCGTGATCCTGGGGTTCGAATCTATAAGTATGCCAAATGTCATGGAAATCGGTGACGGTCAATTGTGGACTTGCCCGGCTGAAGGCCTGTTTTGGCACTTTTCTGAAAACTAAAAGTGTAAATATCTCTGGTTCTATTCCATATTTTCGAGCTTACGAAGTGCCGAAAAATTCACCAAAAAATTACCTTTCTTTGACCACTTTGCTGGAGATTCTGGCTTTAGCCGTTCAGACTTGACTCACGTTTACAGTTTGGACAAGGGGTCGAAAATTGAAGGGTCGCACCTTGCCATTTTTTGGGGGTGCCGAAAAAAAAATTGAGTTAGGCAGGTCAAGTGGTAACTGAATGAGAGTAGACTCCAGGACCAGTCTTAGATTTGCGATATCTCTTATTTTTAAATGACTTATGGGGCAAAACGTGTGCACACCAAAAAAAATAAATTTCAAAATTTTTGCATCGAATGCTTTCTTTACATTCCGTAGGTGCGAAATAGTTCAAAATTCTGTCCTAACCTCACTTATGTGGTGCTCAGAGATGTCTAAAGTTTTCCGTCGTAGACTTTGACACGCCATAAAACACAAAACAAATAGGAATTTCGAGAAACGGAGACCGGATTCGTGATCCTGGGGTTCGAATCTATAAGTATGCCAAATGTCATGGAAATCGGTGACGGTCATTTGTGGACTTGCCCGGCTGAAGGCCTGTTTTGGCACTTTTCTGAAAACTAAAAGTGTAAATATCTCTGGTTCTATTCCATATTTTCGAGCTTACGAAGTGCCGAAAAATTCACCAAAAAATTACTTTTCCTTGACCACTTTGCTGGAGATTCTGGCTTTAGCCGTTCAGACTTGACTCACGTTTAAAGTTTGGACAAGGGGTCGAAAATTGAAGGGGCGCACCTTGCCATTTTTTGGGGGTGCCGAAAAAAAAATTGAGTTAGGCAGGTCAGGTGGTAGCTGAATGAGAGTAGACTCCAGGACCAGTCTTAGATTTGCGATATCTCTTATTTTTAAATGACTTATGGGGCAAAACGTGTGCACACCAAAAAAAATAAATTTCAAAATTTTTGCATCGAATGCTTTCTTTACATTCCGTAGGTGACGAAATAGTTCAAAATTCTGTCCTAACCTCACTTATGTGGTGCTCAGAGATGTCTAAAGTTTTCCGTCGTAGACTTTGACACGCCATAAAACACAAAACAAATAGGAATTTCGAGAAACGGAGACCGGATTCGTGATCCTGGGGTTCGAATCTATAAGTATGCCAAATGTCATGGAAATCGGTGACGGTCATTTGTGGACTTGCCCGGCTGAAGGCCTGTTTTGGCACTTTTCTGAAAACTAAAAGTGTAAATATCTCTGGTTCTATTCCATATTTTCGAGCTTACGAAGTGCCGAAAAATTCACCAAAAAATTACCTTTCTTTGACCACTTTGCTGGAGATTCTGGCTTTAGCCGTTCAGACTTGACTCACGTTTAAAGTTTGGACAAGGGGTCGAAAATTGAAGGGGCGCACCTTGCCATTTTTTGGGGGTGCCGAAAAAAAATTGAGTTAGGCAGGTCAAGTGGTAGCTGAATGAGAGTAGACTCCAGGACCAGTGTTAGATTTGCGATATCTCTTATTTTTAAATGACTTATGGGGCAAAACGTGTGCACACCAAAAAAAATAAATTTCAAAATTTTTGCATCGAATGCTTTCTTTACATTCCGTAGGTGACGAAATAGTTCAAAATTCTGTCCTAACCTCACTTATGTGGTGCTCAGAGATGTCTAAAGTTTTCCGTCGTAGACTTTGACACGCCATAAAACAGAAAACAAATAGGAAATTCGAGAAACGGAGACCGGATTCGTGATCCTGGGGTTCGAATCTATAAGTATGCCAAATGTCATGGAAATCGGTGACGGTCATTTGTGGACTTGCCCGGCTGAAGGCCTGTTTTGGCACTTTTCTGAAAACTAAAAGTGTAAATATCTCTGGTTCTACTCCATATTTTCGAGCTTACGAAGTGCCGAAAAATTCACCAAAAAATTACCTTTCTTTGACCACTTTGCTGGAGATTCTGGCTTTAGCCGTTCAGACTTGACTCACGTTTAAAGTTTGGACAAGGGGTCGAAAATTGAAGGCTTGCCATTTTTTGGGTGTGCCGAAAAAAAAATTGAGTTAGGCAGGTCAAGTGGTAGCTGAATGAGAGTAGACTCCAGGACCAGTCTTAGATTTGCGATATCTCTTATTTTTAAATGACATGGGGCAAAACGTGTGCACACCAAAAAAAAATAAATTTCAAAATTTTTGCATCGAATGCTTTCTTTACATTCCGTGGGTGACGAAATAGTTCAAAATTCTGTCCTAACCTCACTTATGTGGTGCTCAGAGATGTCTAAAGTTTTCCGTCGTAGACTTTGACACGCCATAAAACACAAAACAAATAGGAATTTCGAGAAACGGAGACCGGATTCGTGATCCTGGGGTTCAAATCTATAAGTATGCCAAATGTCATGGAAATCGGTGACGGTCATTTGTGGACTTGCCCGGCTGAAGGCCTGTTTTGGCACTTTTCTGAAAACTAAAAGTGTAAATATCTCTGGTTCTATTCCATATTTTCGAGCTTACGAAGCACCGAAAAATTCATCAAAAAATTACCTTTCTTTGACCACTTTGCTGGAGATTCTGGCTTTAGCCGTTCAGACTTGACTCACGTTTAAAGTTTGGACAAGGGGTCGAAAATTGAAGGGGCGCACCTTGCCATTTTTTGGGGGTGCCGAAAAAAAAATTGAGTTAGGCAGGTCAAGTGGAAGCTGAATGAGAGTAGACTCCAGGACCAGTCTTAGATTTGCGATATCTCTTATTTTTAAATGACTTATGGGGCAAAACGTGTGCACACCAAAAAAAATAAATTTCAAAATCTTTGCATCGAATGCTTTCTTTACATTCCGTAGGTGACGAAATAGTTCAAAATTCTGTCCTAACCTCACTTATGTGGTGCTCAGAGATGTCTAAAGTTTTCCGTCGTAGACCTTGACACGCCATAAAACACAAAACAAATAGGAATTTCGAGAAACGGAGACCTTTTTCGTGATCCTGGGGTTCGAATCTATAAGTATGCCAAATGTCATGGAAATCGGTGACGGTCATTTGTGGACTTGCCCGGCTGAAGGCCTGTTTTGGCACTTTTCTGAAAACTAAAAGTGTAAATATCTCTGGTTCTATTCCATATTTTCGAGCTTACGAAGTGCCGAAAAATTCACCAACAAATTACCTTTCTTTGACCACTTTGCTGGAGATTCTGGCTTTAGCCGTTCAGACTTGACTCACGTTTAAAGTTTGGACAAGGGGTCGAAAATTGAAGGGGCGCACCTTGCCATTTTTTGGGGGTGCCGAAAAAAAAATTGAGTTAGGCAGGTCAAGTGGTAGCTGAATGAGAGTAGACTCCAGGACCAGTCTTAGATTTGCGATATCTCTTATTTTTAAATGACTTATGGGGCAAAACGTGTGCACACCAAAAAAAATAAATTTCAAAATTTTTGCATCGAATGCTTTCTTTACATTCCGTAGGTGACGAAATAGTTCAAAATTCTGTCCTAACCTCACTTATGTGGTGCTCAGAGATGTCTAAAGTTTTCCGTCGTAGACTTTGACACGCCATAAAACACAAAACAAATAGGAATTTCGAGAAACGGAGACCGGATTCGTGATCCTGGTGTTCGAATCTATAAGTATGCCAAATGTCATGGAAATCGGTGACGGTCATTTGTGGACTTGCCCGGCTGAAGGCCTGTTTTGGCACTTTTCTGAAAACTAAAAGTGTAAATATCTCTGGTTCTATTCCATATTTTCGAGCTTACGAAGTGCCGAAAAATTCACCAACAAATTACCTTTCTTTGACCACTTTGCTGGAGATTCTGGCTTTAGCCGTTCAGACTTGACTCACGTTTAAAGTTTGGACAAGGGGTCGAAAATTGAAGGGGCGCACCTTGCCATTTTTTGGGGGTGCCGAAAAAAAAATTGAGTTAGGCAGGTCAAGTGGTAGCTGAATGAGAGTAGACTCCAGGACCAGTCTTAGATTTGCGATATCTCTTATTTTTAAATGACTTATGGGGCAAAACGTGTGCACACCAAAAAAAATAAATTTCAAAATCTTTGCATCGAATGCTTTCTTTACATTCCGTAGGTGACGAAATAGTTCAAAATTCTGTCCTAACCTCACTTATGTGGTGCTCAGAGATGTCTAAAGTTTTCCGTCGTAGACTTTGACACGCCATAAAACACAAAACAAATAGGAATTTCGAGAAACGGAGACCGGATTCGTGATCCTGGGGTTCGAATCTATAAGTATGCAAATGTCATGGAAATCGGTGACGGTCATTTGTGGGCTTGCCCGGCTGAAGGCCTGTTTTGGCACTTTTCTGAAAACTAAAAGTGTAAATATCTCTGGTTCTATTCCATATTTTCGAGCTTACGAAGTGCCGAAAAATTCACCAACAAATTACCTTTCTTTGACCACTTTGCTGGAGATCCTGGCTTTAGCCGTTCAGACTTGACTCACGTTTAAAGTTTGGACAAGGGGTCGAAAATTGAAGGGGCGCACCTTGCCATTTTTTGGGGGTGCCGAAAAAAAAATTGAGTTAGGTAGGTCAAGTGGTAGCTGAATGAGAGTAGACTCCAGGACCAGTCTTAGATTTGCGATATCTCTTATTTTTAAATGACTTATGGGGCAAAACGTGTGCACACCAAAAAAAATAAATTTCAAAATTTTTGCATCGAATGCTTTCTTTACATTCCGTAGGTGACGAAATAGTTCAAAATTCTGTCCTAACCTCACTTATGTGGTGCTCAGAGATGTCTAAAGTTTTCCGTCGTAGACTTTGACACGCCATAAAACACAAAACAAATAGGAATTTCGAGAAACGGAGACCGGATTCGTGATCCTGGGGTTCGAATCTATAAGTATGCCAAATGTCATGGAAATCGATGACGGTCATTTGTGGACTTGCCCGGCTGAAGGCCTGTTTTGGCACTTTTCTGAAAACTAAAAGTGTAAATATCTCTGGTCCTATTCCATATTTTCCAGCTTACGAAGTGCCGAAAAATTCACCAACAAATTACCTTTCTTTGACCACTTTGCTGGAGATCCTGGCTTTAGCCGTTCAGACTTGACTCACGTTTAAAGTTTGGACAAGGGGTCGAAAATTGAAGGGGCGCACCTTGCCATTTTTTGGGGGTGCCGAAAAAAAAATTGAGTTAGGCAGGTCAAGTGGTAGCTGAATGAGAGTAGACTCCAGGACCAGTCTTAGATTT
Source organism: Tenodera sinensis (assembly GCA_030765045.1). Taxonomy (NCBI): domain Eukaryota; kingdom Metazoa; phylum Arthropoda; class Insecta; order Mantodea; family Mantidae; genus Tenodera; species Tenodera sinensis. The sequence goes on from CM060970.1 coordinate 118,579,950, forward strand.
GCGATATCTCTTATTTTTAAATGACTTATGGGGCAAAACGTGTGCACACCAAAAAAAATAAATTTCAAAATTTTTGCATCGAATGCTTTCTTTACATTCCGTGGGTGACGAAATAGTTCAAAATTCTGTCCTAACCTCACTTATGTGGTGCTCAGAGATGTCTAAAGTTTTCCGTCGTAGACTTTGACACGCCATAAAACACAAAACAAATAGGAATTTCGAGAAACGGAGACCGGATTCGTGATCCTGGGGTTCGAATCTATAAGTATGCCAAATGTCATGGAAATCGGTGACGGTGATTTGTGGACTTGCCCGGCTGAAGACCTGTTTTGGCACTTTTCTGAAAACTAAAAGCGTAAATATCTCTGGTTCTATTCCATATTTTCGAGCTTACGAAGTGCCGAAAAATTCACCAACAAATTACCTTTCTTTGACCACTTTGCTGGAGATTCTGGCTTTAGCCGTACAGACTTGACTCACGTTTAAAGTTTGGACAAGGGGTCGAAAATTGAAGGGGCGCACCTTGCCATTTTTTGGGGGTGCCGAAAAAAAAATTGAGTTAGGCAGGTCAAGTGGTAGCTGAATGAGAGTAGACTCCAGGACCAGTCTTAGATTTGCGATATATCTTATTTTTAAATGACTTATGGGGCAAAACGTGTGCACACCAAAAAAAAATAAATTTCAAAATTTTTGCATCGAATGCTTTCTTTACATTCCGTAGGTGACGAAATAGTTCAAAATTCTGTCCTAACCTCACTTATGTGGTGCTCAGAGATGTCTAAAGTTTTCCGTCGTAGACTTTGACACGCCATAAAACACAAAACAAATAGGAATTTCGAGAAACGGAGACCGGATTCGTGATCCTGGGGTTCGAATCTATAAGTATGCCAAATGTAATGGAAATCGGTGACGGTAATTTGTGGACTTGCCCGGCTGAAGGCCTGTTTTGGCACTTTTCTGAAAACTAAAAGTGTAAATATCTCTGGTTCTATTCCATATTTTCGAGCTTACGAAGTGCCGAAAAATTCAGCAACAAATTACCTTTCTTTGACCACTTTGCTGGAGATTCTGGCTTTAGCCGTTCAGACTTGACTCACGTTTAAAGTTTGGACAAGGGGTCGAAAATTGAAGGGGCGCACCTTGCCATTTTTTGGGGGTGCCGAAAAAAAAATTGAGTTAGGCAGGTCAAGTGGTAGCTGAATGAGAGTAGACTCCAGAACCAGTCTTAGATTTGCGATATCTCTTATTTTTAAATGACTTATGGGGCAAAACGTGTGCACACCAAAAAAAATAAATTTCAAAATTTTTGCATCGAATGCTTTCTTTACATTCCGTAGGTGACGAAATAGTTCAAAATTCTGTCCTAACCTCACTTATGTGGTGCTCAGAGATGTCTAAAGTTTTCCGTCGTAGACTTTGACACACCATAAAACACAAAACAAATAGGAATTTCGAGAAACGGAGACCGGATTCGTGATCCTGGGGTTCGAATCTATAAGTATGCCAAATGTCATGGAAATCGGTGACGGTCATTTGTGGACTTGCCCGGCTGAAGGCCTGTTTTGGCACTTTTCTGAAAACTAAAAGTGTAAATATCTCTGGTTCTATTCCATATTTTCGAGCTTACGAAGTGCCGAAAAATTCACCAACAAATTACCTTTCTTTGACCACTTTGCTGGAGATTCTGGCTTTAGCCGTTCAGACTTGACTCACGTTTAAAGTTTGGACAAGGGGTCGAAAATTGAAGGGGCACCTTGCCATTTTTTGGGGGTGCCGAAAAAAAATTGAGTTAGGCAGGTCAAGTGGTAGCTGAATGAGAGTAGACTCCAGGACCAGTCTTAGATTTGCGATATCTCTTATTTTTAAATGACTTATGGGGCAAAACGTGTGCACACCAAAAAAAATAAATTTCAAAATTTTTGCATCGAATGCTTTCTTTACATTCCGTAGGTGACGAAATAGTTCAAAATTCTGTCCTAACCTCACTTATGTGGTGCTCAGAGATGTCTAAAGTTTTCCGTCGTAGACTTTGACACGCCATAAAACACAAAACAAATAGGAATTTCGTGAAACGGAGACCGGATTCGTGATCCTGGGGTTCGAATCTATAAGTATGCCAAATGTCATGGAAATCGGTGACGGTCATTTGTGGACTTGCCCGGCTGAAGGCCTGTTTTGGCACTTTTCTGAAAACTAAAAGTGTAAATATCTCTGGTTCTATTCCATATTTTCGAGCTTACGAAGTGCCGAAAAATTCACCAACAAATTACCTTTCTTTGACCACTTTGCTGGAGATTCTGGCTTTAGCCGTTCAGACTTGACTCACGTTTAAAGTTTGGACAAGGGGTCGAAAATTGAGGGGGCGCACCTTGCCATTTTTTGGGGGTGCCGAAAAAAAAATTGAGTTAGGCAGGTCAAGTGGTAGCTGAATGAGAGTAGACTCCAGGACCAGTCTTAGATTTGCGATATCTCTTATTTTTAAATGACTTATGGGGCAAAACGTGTGCACACCAAAAAAAATAAATTTCAAAATTTTTGCATCGAATGCTTTGTTTACATTCCGTAGGTGACGAAATAGTTCAAAATTCTGTCCTAACCTCACTTATGTGGTGCTCAGAGATGTCTAAAGTTTTCCGTCGTAGACTTTGACACGCCATAAAAGACAAAACAAATAGGAATTTCGAGAAACGGAGACCGGATTCGTGATCCTGGGGTTCGAATCTATAAGTATGCCAAATGTCATGGAAATCGGTGACGGTCATTTGTGGACTTGCCCGGCTGAAGGCCTGTTTTGGCACTTTTCTGAAAACTAAATGTGTAAATATCTCTGGTTCTATTCCATATTTTCGAGCTTACGAAGTGCCGAAAAATTCACCAACAAATTACCTTTCTTTGACCACTTTGCTGGAGATTCTGGCTTTAGCCGTTCAGACTTGACTCACGTTTAAAGTTTGGACAAGGGGTCGAAAATTGAAGGGGCGCACCTTGTCATTTTTTGGGGGTGCCGAAAAAAAAATTGAGTTAGGCAGGTCAAGAGGTAGCTGAATGAGAGTAGACTCCAGGACCAGTCTTAGATTTGCGATATCTCTTATTTTTAAATGACTTATGGGGCAAAACGTGTGCACACCAAAAAAAATAAATTTCAAAATTTTTGCATCGAATGCTTTCTTTACATTCCGTAGGTGACGAAATAGTTCAAAATTCTGTCCTAACCTCACTTATGTGGTGCTCAGAGATGTCTAAAGTTTTCCGTCGTAGACTTTGACACGCCATAAAACACAAAACAAATAGGAATTTCGAGAAACGGAGACCGGATTCGTGATCCTGGGGTTCGAATCTATAAGTATGCCAAATGTCATGGAAATCGGTGACGGTCATTTGTGGACTTGCCCGGCTGAAGGCCTGTTTTGGCACTTTTCTGAAAACTAAAAGTGTAAATATCTCTGGTTCTATTCCATATTTTCGAGCTTACGAAGTGCCGAAAAATTCACCAACAAATTACCTTTCTTTGACCACTTTGCTGGAGATTCTGGCTTTAGCTGTTCAGACTTGACTCACGTTTAAAGTTTGGACAAGGGGTCGAAAATTGAAGGGGCGCACCTTGCCATTTTTTGGGGGTGCCGAAAAAAAAATTGAGTTAGGCAGGTCAAGTGGTAGCTGAATGAGGGTAGACTCCAGGACCAGTCTTAGATTTGCGATATCTCTTATTTTTAAATGACTTATGGGGCAAAACGTGTGCACACCAAAAAAAATAAATTTCCAAATTTTTGCAACGAATGCTTTCTTTACATTCCGTAGGTGACGAAATAGTTCAAAATTCTGTCCTAACCTCACTTATGTGGTGCTCAGAGATGTCTAAAGTTTTCCGTCGTAGACTTTGACACGCCATAAAACACAAAACAAATAGGAATTTCGAGAAACGGAGACCGGATTCGTGATCCTAGGGTTCGAATCTATAAGTATGCCAAATGTCATGGAAATCGGTGACGGTCATTTGTGGACTTGCCCGGCTGAAGGCCTGTTTTGGCACTTTTCTGAAAACTAAAAGTGTAAATATCTCCTGTTCTATTCCATATTTTCGAGCTTACGAAGTGCCGAAAAATTCACCAACAAATTACCTTTCTTTGACCACTTTGCTGGAGATTCTGGCTTTAGCCGTTCAGACTTGACTCACGTTTTAAGTTTGGACAAGGGGTCGAAAATTGAAGGGGCGCACCTCGCCATTTTTTGGGGGTGCCGAAAAAAAAATTGAGTTAATCAGGTCAAGTGGTAGCTGAATGAGAGTAGACTCCAGGACCAGTCTTAGATTTGCGATATCTCTTATTTTTAAATGACTTATGGGGCAAAACGTGTGCACACCAAAAAAAATAAATTTCAAAATTTTTGCATCGAATGCTTTCTTTACATTCCGTAGGTGACGAAATAGTTCAAAATTCTGTCCTAACCTCACTTATGTGGTGCTCAGAGATGTCTAAAGTTTTCCGTCGTAGACTTTGACACGCCATAAAACACAAAACAAATAGGAATTTCGAGAAACGGAGACCGGATTCGTGATCCTGGGGTTCGAATCTATAAGTATGCCAAATGTCATGGAAATCGGTGACGGTCATTTGTGGACTTGCCCGGCTGAAGGCCTGTTTTGGCACTTTTCTGAAAACTAAAAGTGTAAATATCTCTGGTTCTATTCCATATTTTCGAGCTTACGAAGTGCCGAAAAATTCACCAAAAAATTACCTTTCTTTGACCACTTTGCTGGAGATTCTGGCTTTAGCCGTTCAGACTTGACTCACGTTTAAAGTTTGGACAAGGGGTCGAAAATTGCCTGTTCTGCCATTTTTTGGGGGTGCCGAAAAAAAAATTGAGTTAGGCAGGTCAAGTGGTAGCTGAATGAGAGTAGACTCCAGGACCAGTCTTAGATTTGCGATATCTCTTATTTTTAAATGACTTATGGGGCAAAACGTGTGCACACCAAAAAAAATAAATTTCAAAATTTTTGCATCGAATGCTTTCTTTACATTCCGTAGGTGACGAAATAGTTCAAAATTCTGTCCTAACCTCACTTATGTGGTGCTCAGAGATGTCTAAAGTTTTCCGTCGTAGACTTTGACACGCCATAAAAGACTTTGACACGCCATAAAACACAAAACAAATAGGAATTTCGAGAAACGGAGACCGGATTCGTGATCCTGGGGTTCGAATCTATAAGTATGCCAAATGTCATGGAAATCGGTGACGGTCATTTGTGGACTTGCCCGGCTGAAGGCCTGTTTTGGCACTTTTCTGAAAACTAAAAGTGTAAATATCTCTGGTTCTATTCCATATTTTCGAGCTTACGAAGTGCCGAAAAATTCACCAAAAAATTACCTTTCTTTGACCACTTTGCTGGAGATTCTGGCTTTAGCCGTTCAGACTTGACTCACGTTTAAAGTTTGGACAAGGGGTCGAAAATTGCCTGTTCTGCCATTTTTTGGGGGTGCCGAAAAAAAAATTGAGTTAGGCAGGTCAAGTGGTAGCTGAATGAGAGTAGACTCCAGGACCAGTCTTAGATTTGCGATATCTCTTATTTTTAAATGACTTATGGGGCAAAACGTGTGCACACCAAAAAAAATAAATTTCAAAATTTTTGCATCGAATGCTTTCTTTACATTCCGTAGGTGACGAAATAGTTCAAAATTCTGTCCTAACCTCACTTATGTGGTGCTCAGAGATGTCTAAAGTTTTCCGTCGTAGACTTTGACACGCCATAAAACACAAAACAAATAGGAATTTTGAGAAACGGAGACCGGATTCGTGATCCTGGGGTTCGAATCTATAAGTATGCCAAATGTCATGGAAATCGGTGACGGTCATTTGTGGACTTGCCCGGCTGAAGGCCTGTTTTGGCACTTTTCTGAAAACTAAAAGTGTAAATATCTCTGGTTCTATTCCATATTTTCGAGCTTACGAAGTGCCGAAAAATTCACCAACAAATTACCTTTCTTTGACCACTTTGCTGGAGATTCTGGCTTTAGCCGTTCAGACTTGACTCACGTTTAAAGTTTGGACAAGGGGTCGAAAATTGAAGGGGCGCACCTTGCCATTTTTTGGGGGTGCCGAAAAAAAAATTGGGTTAGGCAGGTCAAGTGGTAGCTGAATGAGAGTAGACTCCAGGACCAGTCTTAGATTTGCGATATCTCTTATTTTTAAATGACTTATGGGGCAAAACGTGTGCACACCAATAAAAATAAATTTCAAAATTTTTGCATCGAATGCTTTCTTTACATTCCGTAGGTGACGAAATAGTTCAAAATTCTGTCCTAACCTCACTTATGTGGTGCTCAGAGATGTCTAAAGTTTTCCGTCGTAGACTTTGACACGCCATAAAACACAAAACAAATAGGAATTTCGAGAAACGGAGACCGGATTCGTGATCCTGGGGTTCGAATCTATAAGTATGCCAAATGTCATGGAAATCGGTGACGGTCATTTGTGGACTTGCCCGGCTGAAGGCCTGTTTTGGCACTTTTCTGAAAACTAAAAGTGTAAATATCTCTGGTTCTATTCCATATTTTCGAGCTTACGAAGTGCCGAAAAATTCACCAACAAATTACCTTTCTTTGACCACTTTGCTAGAGATTCTGGCTTTAGCCGTTCAGACTTGACTCACGTTTTAAGTTTGGACAAGGGGTCGAAAATTGAAGGGGCGCACCTCGCCATTTTTTGGGGGTGCCGAAAAAAAAATTGAGTTAATGAGGTCAAGTGGTAGCTGAATGAGAGTAGACTCCAGGACCAGTCTTAGATTTGCGATATCTCTTATTTTTAAATGACTTATGGGGCAAAACGTGTGCACACCAAAAAAAATAAATTTCAAAATTTTTGCATCGAATGCCTTCTTTACATTCCGTAGGTGACGAAATAGTTCAAAATTCTGTCCTAACCTCACTTATGTGGTGCTCAGAGATGTCTAAAGTTTTCCGTCGTAGACTTTGACACGCCATAAAACACAAAACAAATAGGAATTTCGAGAAACGGAGACCGGATTCGTGATCCTGGGGTTCGAATCTATAAGTATGCCAAATGTCATGGAAATCGGTGATGGTCATTTGTGGACTTGCCCGGCTGAAGGCCTGTTTTGGCACTTTTCTGAAAACTAAAAGTGTAAATATCTCAAGTTCTATTCCATATTTTCGAGCTTACGAAGTGCCGAAAAATTCACCAAAAATTACCTTTCTTTGACCACTTTGCTGGAGATTCTGGCTTTAGCCGTCCAGACTTGACTCACGTTTAAAGTTTGGACAAGGGGTCGAAAATTGAAGGGGCGCACCTTGCCATTTTTTGGGGGTGCCGAAAAAAAAATTGAGTTAGGCAGGTCAAGTGGTAGCTGAATGAGAGTAGACTCCAGGACCAGTCTTATATTTGCGATATCTCTTATTTTTAAATGACTTATGGGGCAAAACGTGTGCACACCAAAAAAAATAAATTTCAAAATTTTTGCATCGAATGCTTTCTTTACATTCCGTAGGTGACGAAATAGTTCAAAATTCTGTCCTAACCTCACTTATGTGGTGCTCAGAGATGTCTAAAGATTTCCGTCGTAGACTTTGACACGCCATAAAACACAAAACAAATAGGAATTTCGAGAAACGGAGACCGGATTCGTGATCCTGGGGTTCGAATCTATAAGTATGCCAAATGTCATGGAAATCGGTGACGGTCATTTGTGGACTTGCCCGGCTGAAGGCCTGTTTTGGCACTTTTCTGAAAACTAAAAGTGTAAATATCTCTGGTTCTATTCCATATTTTCGAGCTTACGAAGTGCCGAAAAATTCACCAAAAAATTACCTTTCTTTGACCACTTTGCTGGAGATTCTGGCTTTAGCCGTTCAGACTTGACTCACGTTTAAAGTTTGGACAAGGGGTCGAAAATTGCCTGTTCTGCCATTTTTTGGGGGTGCCGAAAAAAAAATTGAGTTAGGCAGGTCAAGTGGTAGCTGAATGAGAGTAGACTCCAGGACCAGTCTTAGATTTGCGATATCTCTTATTTTTAAATGACTTCTGGGGCAAAACGTGTGCACACCAAAAAAAATAAATTTCAAAATTTTTGCATCGAATGCTTTCTTTACATTCCGTAGGTGACGAAATAGTTCAAAATTCTGTCCTAACCTCACTTATGTGGTGCTCAGAGATGTCTAAAGTTTTCCGTCGTAGACTTTGACACGCCATAAAACACAAAACAAATAGGAATTTTGAGAAACGGAGACCGGATTCGTGATCCTGGGGTTCGAATCTATAAGTATGCCAAATGTCATGGAAATCGGTGCCGGTCATTTGTGGACTTGCCCGGCTGAAGGCCTGTTTTGGCACTTTTCTGAAAACTAAAAGTGTAAATATCTCTGGTTCTATTCCATATTTTCGAGCTTACGAAGTGCCGAAAAATTCACCAACAAATTACCTTTCTTTGACCACTTTGCTGGAGATTCTGGCTTTAGCCGTTCAGACTTGACTCACGTTTAAAGTTTGGACAAGGGGTCGAAAATTGAAGGGGCGCACCTTGCCATTTTTTGGGGGTGCCGAAAAAAAAATTGGGTTAGGCAGGTCAAGTGGTAGCTGAATGAGAGTAGACTCCAGGACCAGTCTTAGATTTGCGATATCTCTTATTTTTAAATGACTTATGGGGCAAAACGTGTGCACACCAAAAAAAAATAAATTTCAAAATTTTTGCATCGAATGCTTTCTTTACATTCCGTAGGTGACGAAATAGTTCAAAATTCTGTCCTAACCTCACTTATGTGGTGCTCAGAGATGTCTAAAGTTTTCCGTCGTAGACTTTGACACGCCATAAAACACAAAACAAATAGGAATTTCGAGAAACGGAGACCGGATTCGTGATCCTGGGGTTCGAATCTATAAGTATGCCAAATGTCATGGAAATCGGTGACGGTCATTTGTGGACTTGCCCGGCTGAAGGCCTGTTTTGGCACTTTTCTGAAAACTAAAAGTGTAAATATCTCCTGTTCTATTCCATATTTTCGAGCTTACGAAGTGCCGAAAAATTCACCAACAAATTACCTTTCTTTGACCACTTTGCTGGAGATTCTGGCTTTAGCCGTTCAGACTTGACTCACGTTTTAAGTTTGGACAAGGGGTCGAAAATTGAAGGGGCGCACCTCGCCATTTTTTGGGGGTGCCGAAAAAAAAATTGAGTTAATCAGGTCAAGTGGTAGCTGAATGAGAGTAGACTCCAGGACCAGTCTTAGATTTGCGATATCTCTTATTTTTAAATGACTTATGGGGCAAAACGTGTGCACACCAAAAAAAATAAATTTCAAAATTTTTGCATCGAATGCTTTCTTTACATTCCGTAGGTGACGAAATAGTTCAAAATTCTGTCCTAACCTCACTTATGTGGTGCTCAGAGATGTCTAAAGTTTTCCGTCGTAGACTTTGACACGCCATAAAACACAAAACAAATAGGAATTTCGAGAAACGGAGACCGGATTCGTGATCCTGGGGTTCGAATCTATAAGTATGCCAAATGTCATGGAAATCGGTGACGGTCATTTGTGGACTTGCCCGGCTGAAGGCCTGTTTTGGCACTTTTCTGAAAACTAAAAGTGTAAATATCTCTGGTTCTACTCCATATTTTCGAGCTTGCGAAGTGCCGAAAAATTCACCAAAAAATTACCTTTCTTTGACCACTTTGCTGGAGATTCTGGCTTTAGCCGTTCAGACTTGACTCACGTTTAAAGTTTGGACAAGGGGTCGAAAATTGCCTGTTCTGCCATTTTTTGGGGGTGCCGAAAAAAAAATTGAGTTAGGCAGGTCAAGTGGTAGCTGAATGAGAGTAGACTCCAGGACCAGTCTTAGATTTGCGATATCTCTTATTTTTAAATGACTTATGGGGCAAAACGTGTGCACACCAAAAAAAATAAATTTCAAAATTTTTGCATCGAATGCTTTCTTTACATTCCGTAGGTGACGAAATAGTTCAAAATTCTGTCCTAACCTCACTTATGTGGTGCTCAGAGATGTCTAAAGTTTTCCGTCGTAGACTTTGACACGCCATAAAACACAAAACAAATAGGAATTTTGAGAAACGGAGACCGGATTCGTGATCCTGGGGTTCGAATCTATAAGTATGCCAAATGTCATGGAAATCGGTGACGGTCATTTGTGGACTTGCCCGGCTGAAGGCCTGTTTTGGCACTTTTCTGAAAACTAAAAGTGTAAATATCTCTGGTTCTATTCCATATTTTCGAGCTTACGAAGTGCCGAAAAATTCACCAACAAATTACCTTTCTTTGACCACTTTGCTGGAGATTCTGGCTTTAGCCGTTCAGACTTGACTCACGTTTAAAGTTTGGACAAGGGGTCGAAAATTGAAGGGGCGCACCTTGCCATTTTTTGGGGGTGCCGAAAAAAAAATTGGGTTAGGCAGGTCAAGTGGTAGCTGAATGAGAGTAGACTCCAGGACCAGTCTTAGATTTGCGATATCTCTTATTTTTAAATGACTTATGGGGCAAAACGTGTGCACACCAAAAAAAATAAATTTCAAAATTTTTGCATCGAATGCTTTCTTTACATTCCGTAGGTGACGAAATAGTTCAAAATTCTGTCCTAACCTCACTTATGTGGTGCTCAGAGATGTCTAAAGTTTTCCGTCGTAGACTTTGACACGCCATAAAACACAAAACAAATAGGAATTTCGAGAAACGGAGACCGGATTCGTGATCCTGGGGTTCGAATCTATAAGTATGCCAAATGTCATGGAAATCGGTGACGGTCATTTGTGGACTTGCCCGGCTGAAGGCCTGTTTTGGCACTTTTCTGAAAACTAAAAGTGTAAATATCTCTGGTTCTATTCCATATTTTCGAGCTTACGAAGTGCCGAAAAATTCACCAACAAATTACCTTTCTTTGACCACTTTGCTGGAGATTCTGGCTTTAGCCGTTCAGACTTGACTCACGTTTAAAGTTTGGACAAGGGGTCGAAAATTGAAGGGGCGCACCTTGCCATTTTTTGGGGGTGCCGAAAAAAAAATTGGGTTAGGCAGGTCAAGTGGTAGCTGAATGAGAGTAGACTCCAGGACCAGTCTTAGATTTGCGATATCTCTTATTTTTAAATGACTTATGGGGCAAAACGTGTGCACACCAAAAAAAATAAATTTCAAAATTTTTGCATCGAATGCTTTCTTTACATTCCGTAGGTGACGAAATAGTTCAAAATTCTGTCCTAACCTCACTTATGTGGTGCTCAGAGATGTCTAAAGTTTTCCGTCGTAGACTTTGACACGCCATAAAACACAAAACAAATAGGAATTTCGAGAAACGGAGACCGGATTCGTGATCCTGGGGTTCGAATCTATAAGTATGCCAAATGTCATGGAAATCGGTGACGGTCATTTGTGGACTTGCCCGGCTGAAGGCCTGTTTTGGCACTTTTCTGAAAACTAAAAGTGTAAATATCTCTGGTTCTATTCCATATTTTCGAGCTTACGAAGTGCCGAAAAATTCACCAAAAAATTACCTTTCTTTGACCACTTTGCTGGAGATCCTGGCTTTAGCCGTTCGACTTGACGCACGTTTAAAGTTTGGACAAGGGGTCGAAAATTGAGGGGGCGCACCTTGCCATTTTTTGGGGGTGCCGAAAAAAAATTGAGTTAGGCAGGTCAAGTGGTAGCTGAATGAGAGTAGACTCCAGGACCAGTCTTAGATTTGCGATATCTCTTATTTTTAAATGACTTATGGGGCAAAACGTGTGAACACCAAAAAAAAAAAATTTCAAAATTTTTGCATCGAATGCTTTCTTTACATTCCGTAGGTGACGAAATAGTTCAAAATTCTGTCCTAACCTCACTTATGTGGTGCTCAGAGATGTCTAAAGTTTTCCGTCGTAGACTTTGACACGCCATAAAACACAAAACAAATAGGAATTTCGAGAAACGGAGACCGGATTCGTGATCCTGGGGTTCGAATCTATAAGTATGCCAAATGTCATGGAAATCGGTGACGGTCATTTGTGGACTTGCCCGGCTGAAGGCCTGTTTTGGCACTTTTCTGAAAACTAAAAGTGTAAATATCTCTGGTTCTATTCCATATTTTCGAGCTTACGAAGTGCCGAAAAATTCACCAAAAAATTACCTTTCTTTGACCACTTTGCTGGAGATTCAGGCTTTAGCCGTTCAGACTTGACTCACGTTTAAAGTTTGGACAAGGGGTCGAAAATTGAAGGGGCGCACCTTGCCATTTTCTGGGGGTGCCGAAAAAAAAATTGAGTTAGGCAGGTCAAGTGGTAGCTGAATGAGAGTAGACTCCAGGACCAGTCTTAGATTTGCGATATCTCTTATTTTTAAATGACTTATGGGGCAAAACGTGTGCACACCAAAAAAAATAAATTTCAAAATTTTTGCATCCAATGCTTTCTTTACATTCCGTAGGTGTCGAAATAGTTCAAAATTCTGTACTAACCTCACTTATGTGGTGCTCAGAGATGTCTAAAGTTTTCCGTCGTAGACTTTGACACGCCATAAAACACAAAACAAATAGGAATTTCGAGAAACGGAGACCGGATTCGTGATCCTGGGGTTCGAATCTATAAGTATGCCAAATGTCATGGAAATCGGTGACGGTCATTTGTGGACTTGCCCGGCTGAAGGCCTGTTTTGGCACTTTTCTGAAAACTAAAAGTGTAAATATCTCTGGTTCTATTTCATATTTTCGAGCTTACGAAGTGCCGAAAAATTCACCAAAAAATTACCTTTCTTTGACCACTTACCTGGAGATTCTGGCTTTAGCCGTTCAGACTTGACTCACGTTTAAAGTTTGGACAAGGGGTCGAAAATAAAAGGGGGCGCACCTTGCCATTTTTTGGGGGTGCCGAAACAAAAATTGAGTTAGGCAGGTCAAGTGGTAGCTGAATGAGAGTAGACTCCAGGACCAGTCTTAGATTTGCGATATCTCTTATTTTTAAATGACTTATGGGGCAAAACGTGTGCACACCCAAAAAAATAAATTTCAAAATTTTTGCATCGAATGCTTTCTTTACATTCCGTAGGTGACGAAATAGTTCAAAATTCTGTCCTAACCTCACTTATGTGGTGCTCAGAGATGTCTAAAGTTTTCCGTCGTAGACTTTGACACGCCATAAAACACAAAACAAATAGGAATTTCGAGAAACGGAGACCGGATTCGTGATCCTGGGGTTCGAATCTATAAGTATGCCAAATGTCAGGGAAATCGGTGACGGTCATTTGTGGACTTGCCCGGCTGAAGGCCTGTTTTGGCACTTTTCTGAAAACTAAAAGTGTAAATATCTCTGGTTCTATTCCATATTTTCGAGCTTACGAAGTGCCGAAAAATTCACCAAAAAATTACCTTTCTTTGACCACTTTGCTGGAGATCCTGACTTTAGCCGTTCACACTTGACTCACGTTTAAAGTTTGGACAAGGGGTCGAAAATTGAAGGGGCGCACCTCGCCATTTTTTGGGGGTGCCGAAAAAAAAATTGAGTTAGGCAGGTCAAGTGGTAGCTGAATGAGAGTAGACTCCAGGACCAGTCTTAGATTTGCGATATCTCTTATTTTTAAATGACTTATGGGGCAAAACGCACTGTGCACACCAAAAAAAATAAATTTCAGAATTTTTGCATCGAATGCTTTCTTTACATTCCGTAGGTGACGAAATAGTTCAAAATTCTGTCCTAACCTCACTTATGTGGTGCTCAGAGATGTCTAAAGTTTTCCGTCGTAGACTTTGACACGCCATAAAACACAAAACAAATAGGAATTTCGAGAAACGGAGACCGGATTCGTGATCCTGGGGTTCGAATCTATAAGTATGCCAAATGTCATGGAAATCGGTGACGGTCATTTGTGGAATTGCCCGGCTGAAGGCCTGTTTTGGCACTTTTCTGAAAACTAAAAGTGTAAATATCTCTGGTTCTTTCCATATTTTCGAGCTTACGAGGTGCCGAAAAATTCACCAAAAAATTACCTTTCTTTGACCACTTTGCTGGAGATTCTGGCTTTAGCCGTTCAGACTTGACTCACGTTTAAAGTTTGGACAAGGGGTCGAAAATTGAAGGGGCGCGCGCACCTTGCCATTTTTTGGGGGTGCCGAAAAAAAAATTGAGTTAGGCAGGTCAAGTGGTAGCTGAATGAGAGTAGACTCCAGGACCAGTCTTAGATTTGCGATATCTCTTATTTTTAAATGACTTATGGGGCAAAACGTGTGCACACCAAAAAAAATAAATTTCAAAATTTTTGCATCGAATGCTTTCTTTACATTCCGTAGGTTTCGAAATAGTTCAAAATTCTGTACTAACCTCACTTATGTGGTGCTCAGAGATGTCTAAAGTTTTCCGTCGTAGACTTTGACACGCCATAAAACACAAAACAAATAGGAGTTTCGA